>JANJGN010000033.1:19467487-20107487 GCA_026770705.1 Isurus oxyrinchus
TCTAAATAAATACTGTGTCGGTGTTCACAAGTGAGAGGGATGACGGTGGTATGGAAATCAAGCAGAAGGACTGTGATAATTAATTTAAAGAAATTAGCATAGAAGGGGAGGAGGTTCTAAGTGGTCTGGCAGGCTTAAAAGTAGCTAAATCTCCAGGCCCAGATGAAATGTATCCCAGGCTGTTGAGTGAGCAAGGGAGGAGATAGCAGGGGCGCTGGCAATTTTCAACACCTCCCTGGCCATAGGAAAGGTGCCAGAGGACTGGAGGACAACCAATGTGGTACCGTTATTCAAGAAAGGAGGAAGGGATAAACCAGGGAACTACAGGCCAGTCAGTCTAACCTCAGTGGTGGGGCAACCATTGGAAGCAATTCTGAGGGACAGAATTAATCTACACTTGGAGAGGCAGGGATTAATCAAGGACAGTCAGCATGGTTTTGTTAAGGGGAGGTCATGTCTGACCAATTTTTTTGAACTTTTCGAAGAGGTGATCTACACAGACAAGGGTAATGCATTTAACTTAGCCTATTTGGATTTCAGCAAGACTTTTCATGAGGTCCTGCATGGGAGACTGATAACAAAGGTAAGAGCCCATGGGATCCAAGGCAGTTTGGCAAATTGGATCCAGAATTGGCTGAGTGGCAGGAAGCAGAGGGTGATGGTCGAGGGGTGTTTTTGTGACTGGATGCCTGTGTCCAGTAGGGTTCCACATGGATCGGTGTTGGATCCCTTGCTGTTTGTGGTATATATAAACAATTTAGACTTGAATGTAGGAAGGTTGATCAGTAAGTTCGCGGATGACATGAAAATTGGTGGGGTGGTAAATTGTGAGGAGGATAGCCTTAGATTACAGGAGGATATAGACGGCTGGCAAATGGAATTTAATCCAGATAAGCGTGAGGTGATGCACTTGGGCAGGACAAACAAGGCACCGGAATACACGATGAACGGTAGGACCCTGGGAAGTACCGAGGATCAGAGGGACCTTGGTGTGCATGTCCACCGGTCCCTTACTGTAGCGGGTCAGGTAGATAAGGTGGTTAACAAGGCATATGGAATACTTGCCTTTATTAGCCGAGGCATAGAATACAAGAGCAGAGAGGTTATGCTGGAACTGTATAAAACACTAGTTAGGCCACAGCTGGAGTACTGCGTGCAGTTCTGGATTCCTCATTATAGAAAGGATGTGTTTGCACTAGAGAGTATACAGAGGAGATTTACCAGAACGTTGCCTGAGCTGGAGAGTTTTAGTTATGAGATTTTGGGTAGACTGGGGTTATTTTCCCTGGAGCAGAGGAGATTGAGGGGGGACATGATTGAGGTGTATAAAATTATGAGGGGCATAGATAGGGTAGACAGGAAGGGACTTTTCCCCTTGGTGGAGGGATCAATAACCAGGGGGGCATAGATTTAAGGTAAGGGGCAGGAGGTTTAGAGGGGATGTGAGGAAGAACTTTTTCACCCAGAGGGTGGTGGGACTCTGGAACTCACTGCCTGAAAGGGTGAGAGAGGCAGAAACCCTCATAACCTTGAAGTGTTTGGATGTGAACTTGCGATGCCCGTGGCAAACAAGGCTATGGTCTTAGTGCTGGAAAATGGGATTAGAATAGTTGGGGACTTGTTTGGCCAGCAGATATTGACGGGCGGAAGGGCCTTTTTCTGGGCGGTAGACCTCTCTGACCGGGAGTGGTTCGGGTCTGGAATCACACTTCCAAGGCAGTGCGAGGCAGGTTCAATCGAGCCAGTCAGGAGGGTGTCAGATGATTATTTAAATAAAAATCAATGGGCAGGGGAGAGGGCAGGGGGCAGGGGAGAGGGCAGGGGGCAGGGGAGAGGGCAGGGGGCAGGGGAGAGGGCAGGGGGCAGGGGGGGAGAGGGCAGGGGGCAGGGGAGAGGGCAGGGGGCAGGGGAGAGGGCAGGGGGCAGGGGAGAGGGCAGGGGGCAGGGGGCAGGGGAGAGGGCAGGGGGCAGGGGAGAGGGCAGGGGGCAGGGGAGAGGGCAGGGGGCAGGGGAGAGGGCAGGGGGCAGGGGAGAGGGCAGGGGGCAGGGGAGAGGGCAGGGGGCAGGGGAGAGGGCAGGGGGCAGGGGAGAGGGCAGGGGGCAGGGGAGAGGGCAGGGGGCAGGGGAGAGGGCAGGGGGCAGGGGAGAGGGCAGGGGGCAGGGGAGAGGGCAGGGGGCAGGGGAGAGGGCAGGGGGCAGGGGAGAGGGCAGGGGGCAGGGGAGAGGGCAGGGGGCAGGGGAGAGGGCAGGGGGCAGGGGAGAGGGCAGGGGGCAGGGGAGAGGGCAGGGGGGCAGGGGAGAGGGCAGGGGGCAGGGGAGAGGGCAGGGGGCAGGGGAGAGGGCAGGGGGCAGGGGAGAGGGCAGGGGGCAGGGGAGAGGGCAGGGGGCAGGGGAGAGGGCAGGGGGCAGGGGAGAGGGCAGGGGGCAGGGGAGAGGGCAGGGGGCAGGGGAGAGGGCAGGGGGCAGGGGAGAGGGCAGGGGGCAGGGGAGAGGGCAGGGGGCAGGGGAGAGGGCAGGGGGCAGGGGAGAGGGCAGGGGGCAGGGGAGAGGGCAGGGGGCAGGGGAGAGGGCAGGGGGCAGGGGAGAGGGAAGGGGGCAGGGGAGAGGGAAGGGGGCAGGGGAGAGGGAAGGGGGCAGGGGAGAGGGAAGGGGGCAGGGGAGAGGGAAGGGGGCAGGGGAGAGGGAAGGGGGCAGGGGAGAGGGAAGGGGGCAGGGGAGAGGGAAGGGGGCAGGGGAGAGGGAAGGGGGCAGGGGAGAGGGCAGGGGGCAGGGGAGAGGGCAGGGGGCAGGGGAGAGGGCAGGGGGCAGGGGAGAGGGCAGGGGGCAGGGGAGAGGGCAGGGGGCAGGGGAGAGGGCAGGGGGCAGGGGAGGCAGGGGCAGGAGGGGCAGGGGGCAGGGGAGAGGGCAGGGGGCAGGGGCAGGGGAGGGGGCAGGGGGCAGGGGAGAGGGCAGGGGGCAGGGGAGAGGGCAGGGGGCAGGGGAGAGGGCAGGGGGCAGGGGAGAGGGCAGGGGGCAGGGGAGAGGGCAGGGGGCAGGGGAGAGGGCAGGGGGCAGGGGAGAGGGCAGGGGGCAGGGGAGAGGGCAGGGGGCAGGGGAGAGGGCAGGGGGCAGGGGAGAGGGCAGGGGGCAGGGGAGAGGGCAGGGGGCAGGGGAGAGGGCAGGGGGCAGGGGAGAGGGCAGGGGGCAGGGGAGAGGGCAGGGGGCAGGGGAGAGGGCAGGGGCAGGGAGAGGGCAGGGGCAGGGGAGAGGGCAGGGGGCAGGGGAGAGGGCAGGGGGCAGGGGAGAGGGCAGGGGGGCAGGGGAGAGGGCAGGGGGCAGGGGGAGAGGGCAGGGGGCAGGGGAGAGGGCAGGGGGCAGGGGAGAGGGCAGGGGGCAGGGGAGAGGGCAGGGGGCAGGGGAGAGGGCAGGGGGCAGGGGAGAGGGCAGGGGGCAGGGGAGAGGGCAGGGGGCAGGGGAGAGGGCAGGGGGCAGGGGAGAGGGCAGGGGGCAGGGGAGAGGGCAGGGGGCAGGGGAGAGGGCAGGGGGCAGGGGAGAGGGCAGGGGGCAGGGGAGAGGGCAGGGGGCAGGGGAGAGGGCAGGGGGCAGGGGAGAGGGCAGGGGGCAGGGGAGAGGGCAGGGGGCAGGGGAGAGGGCAGGGGGCAGGGGAGAGGGCAGGGGGCAGGGGACAGGGGAGAGGGCAGGGGGCAGGGGAGAGGGCAGGGGGCAGGGGAGAGGGCAGGGGGCAGGGGGCAGGGGGCAGGGGGCAGGGGGCAGGGGGCAGGGGAGAGGGCAGGGGGCAGGGGGCAGGGGAGAGGGCAGGGGGCAGGGGAGAGGGCAGGGGGCAGGGGAGAGGGCAGGGGGCAGGGGAGAGGGCAGGGGGCAGGGGAGAGGGCAGGGGGCAGGGGAGAGGGCAGGGGGCAGGGGAGAGGGCAGGGGGCAGGGGAGAGGGCAGGGGGCAGGGGAGAGGGCAGGGGGCAGGGGAGAGGGCAGGGGGCAGGGGAGAGGGCAGGGGGCAGGGGAGAGGGCAGGGGGCAGGGGAGAGGGCAGGGGGCAGGGGAGAGGGCAGGGGGCAGGGGAGAGGGCAGGGGGCAGGGGAGAGGGCAGGGGGCAGGGGAGAGGGCAGGGGGCAGGGGAGAGGGCAGGGGGCAGGGGAGAGGGCAGGGGGCAGGGGAGAGGGCAGGGGGCAGGGGAGAGGGCAGGGGGCAGGGGAGAGGGCAGGGGGCAGGGGAGAGGGCAGGGGGCAGGGGAGAGGGCAGGGGGCAGGGGAGAGGGCAGGGGGCAGGGGAGAGGGCAGGGGGCAGGGGAGAGGGCAGGGGGCAGGGGAGAGGGCAGGGGGCAGGGGAGAGGGCAGGGGGCAGGGGAGAGGGCAGGGGGCAGGGGAGAGGGCAGGGGGCAGGGGAGAGGGCAGGGGGCAGGGGAGAGGGCAGGGGGCAGGGGAGAGGGCAGGGGGCAGGGGAGAGGGCAGGGGGCAGGGGAGAGGGCAGGGGGCAGGGGAGAGGGCAGGGGGCAGGGGAGAGGGCAGGGGGCAGGGGAGAGGGCAGGGGGCAGGGGAGAGGGCAGGGGGCAGGGGAGAGGGCAGGGGGCAGGGGAGAGGGCAGGGGGCAGGGGAGAGGGCAGGGGGCAGGGGGGCAGGGGAGAGGGCAGGGGGCAGGGGAGAGGGCAGGGGGCAGGGAGAGGGCAGGGGGCAGGGGAGAGGGAAGGGGGCAGGGGAGAGGGAAGGGGGCAGGGGAGAGGGAAGGGGGCAGGGGAGAGGGAAGGGGGCAGGGGAGAGGGAAGGGGGCAGGGGAGAGGGAAGGGGGCAGGGGAGAGGGAAGGGGGCAGGGGAGAGGGCAGGGGGCAGGGGAGAGGGCAGGGGGCAGGGGAGAGGGCAGGGGGCAGGGGAGAGGGGAGAGGGCAGGGGGCAGGGGAGAGGGCAGGGGGCAGGGGAGAGGGCAGGGGGCAGGGGAGAGGGCAGGGGGCAGGGGAGAGGGCAGGGGGCAGGGGAGAGGGCAGGGGGCAGGGGAGAGGGCAGGGGGCAGGGGAGAGGGCAGGGGGCAGGGGAGAGGGCAGGGGGCAGGGGAGAGGGCAGGGGGCAGGGGAGAGGGCAGGGGGCAGGGGAGAGGGCAGGGGGCAGGGGAGAGGGCAGGGGGCAGGGGAGAGGGCAGGGGGCAGGGGAGAGGGCAGGGGGCAGGGGAGAGGGCAGGGGGCAGGGGAGAGGGCAGGGGGCAGGGGAGAGGGCAGGGGGCAGGGGAGAGGGCAGGGGGCAGGGGAGAGGGCAGGGGGCAGGGGAGAGGGCAGGGGGCAGGGGAGAGGGCAGGGGGCAGGGGAGAGGGCAGGGGGCAGGGGAGAGGGCAGGGGGCAGGGGAGAGGGCAGGGGGCAGGGGAGAGGGCAGGGGGCAGGGGAGAGGGCAGGGGGCAGGGGAGAGGGCAGGGGGCAGGGGAGAGGGCAGGGGGCAGGGGAGAGGGCAGGGGGCAGGGAGAGGGCAGGGGGCAGGGGAGGGGGCAGGGGGCAGGGGAGGGGGGCAGGGGAGAGGGGCAGGGGGCAGGGGAGAGGGCAGGGGGCAGGGGAGAGGGCAGGGGGCAGGGGAGAGGGCAGGGGGCAGGGGAGAGGGCAGGGGAGAGGGCAGGGGGCAGGGGAGAGGGCAGGGGGCAGGGGAGAGGGCAGGGGGCAGGGGAGAGGGCAGGGGGCAGGGGAGAGGGCAGGGGGCAGGGGAGAGGCAGGGGGCAGGGGAGAGGGCAGGGGGCAGGGGAGAGGGCAGGGGGCAGGGGAGAGGGCAGGGGAGAGGGCAGGGGGCAGGGGAGAGGGCAGGGGGCAGGGGAGAGGGCAGGGGGCAGGGGAGAGGGCAGGGGGCAGGGGAGAGGGCAGGGGGCAGGGGAGAGGGCAGGGGGCAGGGGAGAGGGCAGGGGGCAGGGGAGAGGGCAGGGGGCAGGGGAGAGGGCAGGGGGCAGGGGAGAGGGCAGGGGGCAGGGGAGAGGGCAGGGGGCAGGGGAGAGGGCAGGGGGCAGGGGAGAGGGCAGGGGGCAGGGGAGAGGGCAGGGGGCAGGGGAGAGGGCAGGGGGCAGGGGAGAGGGCAGGGGGCAGGGGAGAGGGCAGGGGGCAGGGGAGAGGGCAGGGGGCAGGGGAGAGGGCAGGGGGCAGGGGAGAGGGCAGGGGGCAGGGGAGAGGGCAGGGGGCAGGGGAGAGGGCAGGGGGCAGGGGAGAGGGCAGGGGGCAGGGGAGAGGGCAGGGGGCAGGGGAGAGGGCAGGGGGCAGGGGAGAGGGCAGGGGGCAGGGGAGAGGGCAGGGGGCAGGGGGAGAGGGCAGGGGGCAGGGGGCAGGGGAGAGGGCAGGGGGCAGGGGGCAGGGGAGAGGGCAGGGGGCAGGGGAGAGGGCAGGGGGCAGGGGAGAGGGCAGGGGGCAGGGGAGAGGGGCAGGGGGCAGGGGAGGGCAGGGGGCAGGGGAGGGGCAGGGGGCAGGGGAGAGGGCAGGGGGCAGGGGAGAGGGCAGGGGGCAGGGCAGGGGGCAGGGGGCAGGGGAGAGGGCAGGGGGCAGGGGAGAGGGCAGGGGGCAGGGGAGAGGGCAGGGCAAGGGTAGGGGAGAGGACAGGGCAGGGGTAGGGGAGAGGGCAGGGCAGGGGTAGGGGAGAGGGCAGGGCAGGGGTAGGGGAGAGGGCAGGGGTAGGGGAGAGGGCAGGGGTAGGGGAGAGGGCAGGGCAGGGGTAGGGGAGAGGGCAGGGCAGGGGTAGGGGAGAGGGCAGGGCAGGGGTAGGGGAGAGGGCAGGGCAGGGGTAGGGGAGAGGGCAGGGCAGGGGTAGGGGAGAGGGCAGGGCAGGGGTAGGGGAGAGGGCAGGGGTAGGGGAGAGGGCAGGGGTAGGGGTAGGGGAGAGGGCAGGGCAGGGGTAGGGGAGAGGGCAGGGCAGGGGTAGGGGAGAGGGCAGGGCAGGGGTAGGGGAGAAGGCAGGGCAGGGGTAGGGGAGAAGGCAGGGCAGGGGTAGGGGAGAAGGCAGGGCAGGGGGCAGGGGAGAGGGCAGGGGGCAGGGCAGGGGCAGGGAGAGGGCAGGGGGCAGGGGAGAGGGCAGGGGGCAGGGGAGAGGGCAGGGCAGGGGTAGGGGAGAGGGGTAAGGGGTAGGAGAGAGGGGAGGGCTAGGGGGAGGGGCAGGGCAATGGCACTAAGTCATGAAGCCCATTCGGAGACGCGGGATGGGCCCCAGCGGCTCCACCTGTAACACTGTGATTTCTGAAAACGAATCGTGTGCCCCCGTCAGTCCCAGTCTCCACTTCCAAACCCCGCCAAACTCATGCTCAACGGTCTCTCCCCCCCCCCCCCGTCCCCGTCCCCGTCCCCGTCCCCGTCCCCACTCTCGGCCTCCCACTGCTGTGCAGCAATAAAGTCCCCTTGGTGTCTCCCACTGGATCCACCCGCACCCACCCTATTCGGGTCACCGGCCTCTCCCCATCCCCATCCCCATCCCCAGAGCGTGCGGCCACATCACCTGAGTTAACTTTACCCCAATTCCCTCAGGTGGAACCCTCTTTCCACACCCTCTCTCCCCCTCCTCCCCCCGGGCTTTTTCCACCTTTGTATTAATTCTCCGATCTCCATTGTAACTGGACTGTGCGCTGTCTGCCGAGGAGGAGCGGTTGCCGCCGCCGCCGCCGCTGCTGCTGCTGCTGCTGAGCACTGAGAAAGAAGATGGCCGCCCTTGGCTGGGAGGCCGCGAGCATCGCGACCAACCGACACCAACGGAAAAAGCACGAGCGGTGGCCGAGGACGTTGGGGGCGGGGTGTGGATGGAAGGGGGGTTTTGGTTGGGGGTTGGGGGTTGGGGGGTGGGGGGGTCACGGGATTGCGGAGAGAGAGAGAGAGACAGAGAGAGAGAGGCGGCGATTGGACGGACGGACGGCAAAGCACGCGGAGGGACACGGCAGGTTGTCATTGGAGGTTTAACGAGCACGTGCACGGGGCAGTGGACAGGGAGCCCGAAGGCGGAGAGCCCAGCTTCTGAGTGGCCCCGGGCGGAACCACACCACCCACTCCCCCCCCAAAAAAAATGGTCAGCCGAGGTCACCCATCCACGCCCTATCCTTAACCCGCAGTGAGTGACAAAATGTAACTTTTTTTTTTGGAATATAGATGTAAATACTCCTGACGGGCAGAGAAGATCTGTACAACTGCCACCAAGCTGTGAAGTCATTTAAATCCTCAGCCCTTTAAAAGTTAAAGCAGCCTGCCCCGTGGTTACAAACTGTTCTAGCAGTTACAATGGCTATTTGTTGACAAAGGCAATTTGAAGCAGTGCCACACAGACTTGAGCAAGGTTACAGGTCATGGAATGGAAAGGGACAGTAGCCATGTGGCCGTAAAATTGCCCAAGTGATGGGAAGCAGATGTTTTCAGGCAGGAGAAAGGTTTGTCATCCTAGGGGTCGGTTTTGGGGCCCTTGCTTTTCTAGATATATATATATATATATGCGGAGAAACGTGAGGTGATTTATTTTGGTAGGAAGATCATGGACAGACAATATAAAATAAAGGGTAGAATTCTAAAAGAGGTGCAGAAGCAAAGGGACCTGGGTGTGTAATGTGCTTAAATCATTGAAGGTGGCAGGACAGGTTAGGGGCATGGTGAATAGAGCATACAGTATGCTGGGTTTATTAACAGGAGCGTAAGAGTACAGGAGCAAGGAGGTTATGCTAAATTTGGATAAGTCACTAATTTGGCCTCAGTTGGAGTATTGTGTCCAGTTCAGGGTGCCACACTTTAGGAGGGACATGAAAGCATTACAGAGAGTGCAGAAAACATTCACCAGGTTCTAGGAATGAAGAACTTCAGTTACATGGATAGATTGGAGAAGTTGGGATTGTTCTTTGAGGAGAGAAGGCTAAGAGATTTGATAGTCTGGACAGATTAGATAGGGAGGAGATCAAGTACAAGGGGGCACAGATAAGCAGCAACAGCAGTTATGAGAGAAAGATACTTTCTTCATGCAGCAAGGGTTTAAGATCTGGAATGCCCAAGAGTGTAGTGGAGGAAAGTTCAATTGGAACAGGGAACTAGATTACTTGAACAATAATGCAGAAGATTACAGAAAGGAAATTGCTCAGAGCTGGTGTAGACAATAGGTTGAATAGTTGCCCTTCTGCACTGTAGCAATTCTGAGATGTGATACCCCAAGGGCAGTCATTATGGAAAGCAGATATACATTGACAACCACATCAGCCCAACATAGTTTGATTGGCTGCTTGAGGTTAAAAGATTAGTTGTCTTTGCTGTGGGGTTATGAATACAAGTCTGTTTAAAGTTTTTAGCAGGCTTCCATTAATCAAACTTGGAGGCTCTAATAGATATTTAGACATATTTTATTGCATCTCAACATGACATCCGAGGTCTGCCCATGGTGGAATGGAGGGTGTAAGGACAACATGTGAATTGATATTGGGGTAGGCATAGAGAGCTTGAGGGAACACGAGGCCCTTTCAATTATTGCAGCCCAAAAGTGCAAACAAAGATGCCTTTGTTAAGGTTAAGATGGGGGAAATTTGATATGTGCTGCCAGTTCAAGAAGCAAAAACAAAAATCCACACTTTTAAGACCTGCAGGTGAACAAGCCAATATTTAAAGAGCTCTACATTATATGGAGGAGTATATATTCTGCTGCCTGTGGTAGTGAGGGTTTTCAGTAAATTGGTACAATTCAGAGATTCCATATTCCCCAGGAACCCAATAGGCAGACCCATTAACTTCACAAGAGCAGTGGAACCTATCCTCCATATCGACTTGGATTGCTATTTGTCTCAGTCAACCATCAAAACAAAGGCAAAATAAGCCATTACAATGAGGCACAGATTCCATGATCACTGGTGAAAAGCTAAATGCACTGACCAAACAGGATAGTCAGTCCTCATGAACCACAAGATATTTATTTAACCAACAGAAATAGGGAAAGCTCAACATTTAGAGCTTCTGTGGCCCAAGTCATCACCAATGCAAGAACCACCGGACCAGATCACTCATTCCACCAATTTATCGATGATTTGGTCGCTAGTTGACCCACATTTGCTTGTGTTTCCTGTACAGGGACAAAGCTATTAATGAAGCAAAGATCAGAGACACAGCTGTCACAGTCAGGGCAACAATAAAGACCACCTCAGACTCCACACCTACAAGGCAATGAGAAACCAATGGTTATTGAAGGAACAGAGGGGAAAATGGAAACCACTAGTCAGCCAACTCAACACTTGCAGACCTCTCCTGCATCCTTTGCTCAGCCACATTCAAGGATTCTGTTGCCAGCTTGGTCACATCAGTATCCAGAATGAATAGAGGTCCAAGCAAGGCCTCACCCTCCCACTTCAATCCAGCTTCATCCTCTGCAATATCAAACATTGTAGTTAGAGAGGGGAAGGGGGGACCTCCCAACATAGAGAGGATCAATGTCCTACCAGCTTAAAGGTACAAGATCTCTCCTTCCTCTGGAAGGAAACCACAACTCCCTTGTGGCACCAGTTAGCCACATGGCAATTGTCATAAATATCAATGCTCGATTCTGCCAAAGGGATCCACCTAAACAAGAAAAGCAGTCCATCAACCAGGTTGTGCGTAACATCTCCACACAACACATCCCTGAGGAAGAGGGGAAACTTACACATTCTGCACCTTCTGGAAAGTACAAGCTTTGTTCATGGAATCTCTACGATCTACTGGAGCAACTTTCAGGTGACAGATGATGAAAATCTGAGGGACACATTCAACACAAGTCATTCTTCAGTGACTCCCTCTCAACATGGAGACTTCCCTCCTTTCTACCCTTAATGTCATTATTAGCACATTCCATAGCTAATATCACCACCATCAGCACTCCTTTATCCTTTTGCCTATGACATCTTTGGCAATCTTTGCCTTCATCAATCACTGGTCCTCTATCCAGCTCTACCCATCCCCCCCCCCAAACCCAGCTTTTATTTCTTCTCATTTCTATTTTTCCTTAGTTCTGATGAAGAGTCATATGGACTCGAAATGTTAATTGTATTCCTCTCCACAGATGCTGTCAGACCTAAGTTTTTCCAACTATTTTTGTTTTTGATGGAGACCCCAATGATCAGCTTCCTCTTACCAGGGAACGGTCATCCCCAGATAAGCAGAATGCATCCAGGTCAAACTGGAGTTTGCCCAGCTCCCGCTCGTCTCTTGGCAACACAAAGGTTAAAAAGGAGTCCTCAGCTTTGCTGTCCAGGAGGCAACTGAAGATTAAAAAGGGACATGAAGTGAATCAAGTGAAGCCATGGAGATGGGACCAGCTGGAGAAAGCAGAGAGCTCCTTACCCATTGTGGTCAATGATGCTGTATCTGGGGTGGAGTCTTTGTCTGGGGGCTCAGTGTAACTACACAGCAGTCAATGTGGAGCTTCAAGTTGGTCACTGAAACAGGTGCCTCAATGTGAATGAGCTCACCCAGGTAGTAGAGAGTGTGTGATCTGTAAGCCAGTCACCTAAAGTACAAGAGGACAAGGGTTGGAGACCAGGTGTAATTCTGTGAGTGACTACAGGAGATCACTCCCCACCCACCAACCACATACCATTCATTAGGCGCAGAGAGAATGACAGATGCCCTTCTCCAGAATTGGAGAAGAATGGGATCCAGCTGGGCTTGATGGGGTTACTGCTCACATTGCCTTTCCAGGAAGGGAAGTGGAATCATTTTAGGACAACCTCAGAACACCACCAGCTGTAGATCTTATTGACAATCAAGTAAAGATTCTCACCTAAAATAATATTCATGGGAACAAGAGCTCCATTCATTCTCACAACGACAAATCCATGATACTCTGGGGTGTGGTTCAGGTGGGTTGTGTAGATCAGGAAATCTCCAGTCATTTGGAAGACATCAATTTAAGATTGAAGAGCGAGTGTGGAGATGTATATTCTACTCAGGAGTAGAAAATGAAGGGGATCCCATTGAAATTGCTCAAGGTTCTGACAGGATAGATGCCAAACACCGAACCTACCCCCCCACCACCGAATAGTGAGACTGTTTAGAGTTGGGAGTTAGTTACACAGCAAGTTAGGACTGGGAGACAGAAAAACCTTCACTTGAGGGTTGAGGAGATTTGGAGTTCTCTACCCCAGAGAGAGCTGTGGATGCTCTGACCAGATCCAAGACTGAAATGGACAGATTTTTGGGCACCAAGGTAGTTGAGGATAGTACAGAAAGATGAATGGAGGTAAAATCAGCCAGGATTAATGCAATGCTGGAGCTACTTCGAGGGACTGAGTGGGCTACTCATGGTCCTATTCCTAACCATCTTGTGGAGTTGGAAAAGATGCAGCCTGAGCAGTTAATGCAAGGAGGGAGAGACAGTCATAAAAGTTAAACTAGTTGCTAGTGGAAAAAAGCTGACTCAATGAGAGGGCAGCTTCACTTCAGTTATAAAAGAAATTGTCAGCAATTACCAGAGCAGTTTGACCCCTCATTGAATCCAGGTTCCTATGTATTCTGATCACAGGGAAGGTGAAAGGTGTGGAGTTAGCCTTTAATGCATTGCAGCCCAATTCCCCATTGAACACAAACTCCACCCCTAGATTCAATTAATGTGAACGTTCAAACTGAATGATCTGATAGTGGAACAAGGACACAACAATCTACTAGATAAGATGTAGAAAAGGAAAAACTTGTAGCAACAAGTGAAAGCTTCAAGACCAATGGGGTTTGTAACAGGGTAGAGAGAACAGCTAAAGCAAGCTATAATACAGAATTGAAGCTACCTTGAGCTTTTATAGAGTAGGAATCTTCCAAATATCAATGAAATTATATCCAGTGTTGGAATGAAGAGATAGGAATAGTCTCCACCCCAAGCTTAGAGCAAGGGTTGACAATTCCCGTTAGCTACAATCTGCTGCCGCACTCATGGAGTCCATAGTCAAAGAGGACAATGCAGTTCTGAGAGTGGATCCTGGTCGGCTAACAACCTGCTATTGCCAAGGTCAGGTCAGCAGCTTTAATCAGGTGCTTGGTTCCAAATAAATCCAGCTGGTCCCTGACCAGTAGCTTGGCCTCTCCACACTGCACTATCACAGTCTGCAGGCCTTCCATGCTCGGTGGGCACCGCAGGGACTGGGGTGTTTTATTGACCCCATTAATCACATTTTGATTTAAAGTTTGTAAGGTTCCTTTAAATTTTGTCCTTGGTTTCACAGCTGACCTGAATTAGGGGCTGTGCCTGATTTATCCCAATTTTGTTGATTTAGTTTAATTGGTTTCATTTAAAAGATTATCACAGTCTGCAGAGCAGACACACTTTGACCCACAGACACCCAGTAACAGGAACCAAAGGGAAAGCCAGAAAGAGGGACACAAGTGGCCTTCTCAATACTCCATGGAAAGTCCCAGTCTCTAGACCAGTGTTAAGTATCAGAAACACAAACAGCTCTACCCCAAACCAACCCCTATGCTAACTATCCCATCAGACTAACTCCTATACCTCCACTGGGAATTCTGCTAGAAACCACTGCTCCTCTTTATACACAGCCTGAACTCAGCTGAAACTAATGACATGGTGTGGTTAAACTAACCTCATGACATCCATTCCAGTTAATAATCTTCCTCATTGAAAAGCAAAATACCGCAGATGCTGCAATTCTGCAAACAAACCACAAAGAGCTGGAAATACTCAGCAGATCAGGCAGCATCTGTGCAGACAGAAACAGAGTTAACATTTCAGATTTGTCAGAACTGGGAAAGTTACAAACAGATTAGGTTTTGAGCTTACTCACTCTGCTTTATCTCACTCCATCTCAAAGCTGCCTTGACACACAGTAACAGCAACATGTACCATCTACAATATGCATTGCAGCAACTCACCAAGTGCCTTAAACAGCACCTTCCAAACCCACGACTGCTACACCTGAGAAGGACAAGGGCAGCAGATAGATGGGAACACCACCGCCTGGAAGTTGTTCTCCAAGACACATACCATCCTGACGTGGAAATATATCGCCATTCCTTCACTGTTACTGGGTCAAAATCCTGGAACTGTGTACCTATACCACTTGCACTGCAGTGGTTCAAGAAAGCAGCTCACCACCACCTTCTCAAGGGCAATTAAGAATGGGTAATAAATGCTGTTCTGGCCAGCAACACCCACATCCCATGAAAGAATAAAGAAATTAAATTGGAGATTGATCTCCTTCTACTGGTGTTGACAGGGTGTGCAGTGATCATTCTCTGACTCGGAATAAAATCTCCAGTTGGTCTTTCTGGGCTGATGTTTTACACATGATAGAGCACTAGCCCCTGAGCCAGAATGTCATGGATTCAACCCTAGGATCTTGAGCCTCTAATCCAGGCTGCCTCTTTCCGTGCAATATTGAGGGAAGGTTACACTAAAGGAGTGCTGCGTTGGAAGTATTGTCTTCATGGATATGATGGTAACAACAACTTGCATTTACACTGCCCTCCAATGTTTTAAACCGTCCCAAAGTGCTTCACAGGAGCATTCTGAAACAAAACATGACATCGAACCGCATGTGGAGATATTAGAGACAGATGACTGAGAGCTCAGTCAAAGAGGCCGGTTTTAAGGAGCACCTTAAAGGAGGAGAGATTTAGGGAGGGAATTCTAGAGCTTAGGCCCCAGGTAGCTGAAGGCACGGCAGCCAATGATGGAGCGATGGGAATCGGAGGATGCACGAGGCCGGAAATGGAGGAGTGCTGTAGGGATGGAAGAGGTTACAGAGATAGAGAGGAAGGGGGTGAGGCTATGGAGGGATTTGAAAACAAGGATAAGAATTTTAAAATCAACCCATTACTTAACCAGGAGCCAATGTAGGTCAGAGAGCACTGTGGGGTGATGGTGATTGGGGCTTGGGGCGAGTAAGCACACAGCCCAGGCCTTGCTACATTTGGACATTGACTGCAGATCAAGACAGCTTTGAGATAGAGCAAGACAAAGCAGTGAGAAAGCTCAAAACCTAATCCGTTTGTAACTTTTCCCAGTTCTGACAAAGCTGAAATGTTAACTGTTTCTGTCTGCACAGATACTGCCTGATCTGCTGAGTATTTCCAGCTTTGTGTTTTGTTTGCAGAATTGCAGCATCTGTGGTATTTTGCTTTTCAATGAGGAAGATTATTGTCTGGAATCGATGTCATGAGATTAGTTTATTGGTTAGTTTAACCACACCTCGTGCAGTTAGTTTCAGCTGAGTTCAGGCTGTGTATAAAGAGGAGCAGTAGATGCTAGTATAGTTCCTAGTAGAGATATAGGAGTTAGTATGATGGGATAGCTAGTATAGGGTTGGGTTGGAGTGGTTTGATGTTTAACACTGGTTTAGAGACTGGGACTTACCATGGAGTATTGAAAAGGCCACTTGTGTCCCTCTTCCTGGCTCTCCCTTTGGTTTCTGTTACTGGGTGCCTGTGGGTCAAAAGTGTGTCTGCTCTGCAGACTGATAGTGCAGTGTGGAAAGGCCAAGCTATTGGTCAGGGACCAGCTGGATTTATTTGAAACCAAGCACCTGATTAAAGCTACTGACCTGACCCTGGCGATAGCAGGTTGTCAGCCAACCAGGATCCACTCTCAGAACCACTCTTTTTGACTATGGACTCTGAGTGGTGGGAGATTGCAGGTAATGGAATTATCAGCCCTTGCTCTAAGCTTGGGGTGGAGACTATTCCTATTTCTTCATTCTAACACTAGGTATAATGTCATTGATATTCCAGTCTCTTGTTCATAAACTTCAAGGTAGCTTCAATTCTGTATTGTACCTTGCTTTAGCTGTTCTCACTACCCTGTTACAAACCCCATTGGTCTTGAAGCTTTCACTTGTTGCTGCAAGTGTTTTTCATTTTCTACATCTTGTATAGTAGATTTTTCACTGTCCTTGTCCCTAAATCAGATCATTCAGTTTGAGTGTTCACATTAATTGAATCAGTAGGGTTTGTGTTCAATGGAGAATTGGGCTGTAGTGCATTAAAGGACAACTCCACACCTTTCACTTTCCCTGTGATCAGATCACATGGGATCCTGGATTTAATTGGCGGCGGGGGGTCAAACTGCTCTGGTAATTGCTGACAATTTGTCTTAAACTGAAGTAAAGCTGCCCTCCATTGAGCCAGCTTTTTTTTCAGTGGTAACTAGTTTAACTCTTGTCCCTGCCTGTCTCTCCCTCCTTGCATCAACTGCTCAGGCTGCACCCTTTCCAACTCAACAAGAAGGTTCGGAATAGGAGCATGATTAGCCCATTCAGCTCCTCGAGCTTGCTCCACAATTCCATTAATCCTCTCTGATTTTTACATCAATTCATCTTTCTGTTCTATGCCTCACCTCTCTTAGTGCCCAGAAATCTGTCCATTTCAGTCTTGGATACACTCAGTGTCCACAGCTTTCTGGGGTAGAGAACTCCAAAGATTTTCAACCCTCAAGTGAAGCAATTTCTGTGTCTTGATCTTGACTTGATGTGTAATTGACTCCCAGCTCTAGACACCCACTACTTGGGGTTTTTTTTTGAGGGGGGGGGTGCTGTGGAAGTCTCTTGGCATCTGTCTATCAGGACCTTGAACAATTTCAATAGGATCCCCTTCATTTTCTACTCCTGAGTAGAATGTACATCTTCTCGCTTGCTCTTCGATCTTAACCTGATGTCTTCCAGGTGACTGGAGATTTCCTGATCTACACAACCCACCTGAATCACACCCCAGAGTATCATGGATTTGTCATTGTGAGAATGAATGGAGCTGTTGTTCCCATGAGTATTATTTTAGGTGAAAATCTTTACTTGATTGTCAATAAGATCTATAGCTGCTGGTATTCTGAGGTTGTCCTAAAATGACTCCACTATCCTTCCCGGAAAGGCAATGTGAGCAGTAAGCCCATCTGGATCCCATTCTTCTCTACCAATTCTGGAGAAGGGCATCTGTCATTCTCTGTGCCTAATGAATGGTATGTGTTGGGTGGGGAGTGATTTCCTGTAATCACTCACAGAATTACACCTGGTCTCCAACCCTTGTCCTCTTGCACTCCAGGTGGCTGGTTTACAGAGTGCACTTCGACTGTCTACTACCTAGATGAGCTCATTCACATTAAGGCCTCTGTTTCAATGACTAACCACATGCCCCTGAGGCTCTACGTTGACTGCTACGTAGTTACACTGAGCCTAGAAAGACTCCACCCTGAGATACAGCATCATTGATCACAATGGGTAAGGAGCTCTCCGCTTTCTCCAGCTGGTCCCATCTCCATGGCTTCACTTGATTCATTGCACCCCCCCCCCCCCCCCCCCCCCCCGCTAACCTGCTGCATTGTTTCCCATTAGTCATATTTCTTGGAGTCCCCCCCACCCCACCTACTTTCTAGTTTAAAGTCCTGTTGACCACCCTATTTACCCTTTTTGCTAGAAAATTGGTCCCAGATTGGTTCAGGTGGAGACCGTCCCAATGGTACAGATCCCTCCTGTTCTGATACTGATGCCAGTGACCCATGAAATGGAACCCCTCTTTCCTGCACCACTCCTTTAGCCATGTGTTTACTTCCCTTATTCTCGCGTCCCAATACCAATTTGCACGTGGCTCAGGTAGTAATCTGGAGATTATAACTCTTGAGGACCTGTTCTTTAATTTAGTTTCTAGTTCCTGATAATCCCCAAACAGGTCCTCTTTTTCCTAGTCTTACCTATGTTTGTCCCGATGTGGACCACAACAACTGGATTCTCCCCCTCCCTCTCCAATATCCTTTCAAGCCGGTCAGAGATGGCCCTCACCCTGGCACCGGGCAGACAACATACCGTGTGAGACTCTCAATCCTGCTTACAAAGGAAGCTATCAATTCCCCTAGTTGTAGAATCCCCTACAACTACCACTTGTCTTTTTGCTCCCCCTTCTTGAATGGCCTCCTGTGCCACAGTGCTGTGGTCAGCTGGCTCATCCTCCCTACAGCCCTCTTCCTCAACCACCAGGGAGCAAGTACCTTGTACCTGTTGGACAGGTTCCCAGCCTCTGACCTGCCCTTATAGCCATAGCATTTATATGGCTAGTCCAATTCCATTTCTGGTCAACAGTAACCTTCAGCATGTTGATAGTGGGAGATAGTCATGGTAATGCCATTGAATGTCAAGGGGGTGATGGTTGGATTCTGTCTTGGTCATTGCCTGGCACTTGTGTGGCACAAGTGTTACTTGCCACTTGTCAGTCCAAGGCTGGATATCGTCCAGGTCTTGCTGGATTTGGAATGGACTGCTTATGTATCTGAGGTGTTGTGAATGGTGCTGGACATTGTGCAATCATCAGCGAACATCCCCACTTCTGACCTTATAATGGAAGTAAGGTCATTGATGAAGCAACTGATGTTTGGGCTGAGGACACTTTCCTGAGGAACTCCTGCAGTGATGTCTTGGAGCTAGGATTGAGCTCCAACAACCACAAGATTGTTGCTAGATATGACTCCAACCAGTGGAGAGTTTCCCCCCTGATTCCATTGACTCAGTCAATGCTGCCTTGATGTCGAGGACAATCACCCTCACCTCACCTCAGGAGTTCAGCTCTTTTGCCCATGTTTGAACCAAGGGGTCAGGAGCTGAGACCCCCTGGTGGAACCCAAACTGGGTGTCAGTGAGCAGGTTATTGCTAAGCAATTGCCAGTGGATAGCACTGTTGATGACCCCTTCCATTACTTCACTGATGATGGAGAGTAGACTGATGGGGTGGTAATTGGCTGGGCTGGATTTGTCCCACCTTTGCTCTTCTATTATCAACAAGCAGCAATAGAAGTGGAAGATTGGTTAATGTTTCAGGGTGGTGTTGGTGTGAGGGTGGGATTGAGGCTGTGGCCTGTTCCCTATTCCTCACAGAGGGCTGTGGGAATCTTTGATGTTCACCAGAACAGGGAGAGTAGGCTTATGATTTTTTGAATCTTCCGAGGCAGAGTGTCTGTGACAATGCAGCACTCCTTCAGGAAGGAACCAGGGTACTGACCTTGCTTTTGGGCTCAAGTCCCTGGAATTTGGACCTACAACAGAATCTTGGCTGAAAACAAGAGAAAGAACTTAGAAACATAGAACCAGAAACTAGGAGCAGGAGTAGGCCATTCGGCCCTTCGAGCCTGCTCTGCCATTCATTATGATCATGGCTGATCATCCAACTCAATCGCCTGCTCCCACTTTCTCCCCATATCCTTAGATCCCTTCCTCCCCAAGAGCTGTATCCAACTCCGTCTTGAAAACATACAATGTTTTGGCCTCAACTACTTTGTGGTAGTTTATTCCACAGGATCACCATTCTGGGTGAAGAAATTTCTCCTCCTCCTCAGTCCTAAATGGTCTACCTCAGACTGTGCCCCCTGGTTCAGGGCTGCCCCACCATCGGGAACATCTTTCCTGCATCTACCCTGTCTAGTCCTGTTAGAATTTTATAGGTTTGATGAGATCACCCCTCATTCTTCTGAACTCCAGCGAATATAATCCCAACCGACTCAATCTCTCCTCATATGTCAGTCCTACTGTCCCAGGAATCAGTCTGGTAAACCTTTGCTGCACTCCCTCTATAGCAAGAACATCCTTCCTCTGATAAGGAGACCAAAACTGTGCACAATATTCCAAGTGTGGTCTCAGCAAGACATCCCTACTCCTGTACTTGAATCCTCTCGCTATGAAGGCCAATGTACCATTTTCCTTCTTTACTGCCTGCTGCATCTGCATACTTACCTTCAGCGACTGGTGTACAAGGACAGCCAGGGCTCATTGCACATTCCCCTCTCAATTTATAGCCATTCAAATAATAATCCGCCATCCTGTTTTTCCTACCAAAAGTAGATAACCTCTCATTTATCCACATTATACTGCATTTGCCCACTCACTCAGCTTGTCTAATCACCCTGAAGCCACTGGGGAGAACACCCCTGCTCCTCTTCAAATAGTGGTCATGGAAGATCCAGTTGAGAGGGCAGGTAGGGCCTCATATTAACATCAAAAGGTGGCACCTCCGACAGTACAGCACTCCCTTAGTACTGCACTGGGAGTGTCAGCCAAGATTTTGTACTCAAATCTGGAAGTTCTCCTCCAAGTCACTCACCATCCTGACTTGGAAACATATCACTCTTCCTTCCCTGTCGCTGGGTCAAAATCCTGGAAGTCCCTTCCTAACAGCACTGTGGGTGTACCTACACCACGTGGACTGCAGCAATTCAAGAAAGTGGCTCACCACCACCTTAAGGGGCAATTAGGGATTGGCAATAAATGCTAGCCTAGCCAGCGACACCCACATCCCATGAACAAATATTTTAAAAGTCACCAGAGTTGGTCTCTAATCCACAACTGTAGTAATCTGATGTGTAATATGCCTTTATTAGAAATGTTATTCTTGATGTTGATACCCAATAGCAGAGTAGAAAGGGCTACCTCTGTAGTCAGTCTTAAGTTAGAGTCTGAAAAGTAAAGACAGAGTTTTGAGTTGTGTGCACACAAGAGTAGCTGCTGAGTCCCTTTTTTGTAAATAAACAGAATCACAGAGTGCAGAAGAGGCCCTACAGCCCATTGAGTCTGCACTGATGTGAGAAATGCCTGAGCTACCTACCTAATTGCACCTCCACCACCCTCCCAGGCAGTGCAATCCAGAATGTCACCACCCTCTGGGTAAAATAAGTTTTTCCTCACATCCCCCCCCCCCTCCCCTGCACCCCCCCCCCCCAAAAAAAAACCTCCTGCCCCTCACCTTGAACTTGTGTTCCACATGATTGACCCTTCAACTAAGGGGAACAGCTGCTCCCTATCCACCCTGTCCATGCTCCTCAACCTTGTACACCTTGATCAGGTCACCCCTCAGTCTTCTCTGCTCCAACAAAAATAACCCAAGTCTATCCAACTTCTCTTAATAACTTAAATGTTTCATCCCAGGCAACATCCTGGTGAATCTCCTCTGCACCCCCTCCAGTGCAATCACATCCTTTCTATAATGTGGCGACCAGAACTGCACACAGTACTCCAGCTGTGGCTTCACCAAGGTTCGATACAACTCCAACATAACCTCCCTACTTTTGTAATCTATGCCTCGATTGATAAAAGCAAGTGTCCCATATGCCTTTTTCACCACCCCACTAACATGTCCCTCCACCTTCAGAGATCTATGGACACACACGCCAAGGTCCCTTTGCTCCTCAGAACGTCCTAGTGTCATGCCGTTCATGGAATACTTCCTTGTCAAATTCTTCCTTCCTTGTCAAATTCTTCCTTCCTTGTCAAATTCTTCCTTCCTTGTCAAATTCTTCCTTCCTTGTCAAATTATTTCTTCCAAAGTGTATCACCTCTCACTTTCAGGGTTTAACTCCATCTGCCACTTATCTGCCCATTTGATTCTTCTGAGAATGGATCTACTGAACTTCTCTGTCTTGGTACCAATTTAGTCACCCCCAAAAAAAGCATGAACCCCAGATCCTTTAGCCCCAACAAACCAGGGCACTGGATCCAACAAACTGGTGACAAGAGTTAAAGGCAAGAAAAGACACGATGAAGTAAAAAGCAAGAAAGAATGACGGAAATCAGAAGAACTGAAATCAGGCCATATCTCTCACGGTAGTTGTAAGTAAAGAAAAATTTCTTTCCTGATCGTCGAAACAATCCCCTCAGAGTATGCCACAATTTGGAAGAGTGGCGCTTTTTGATCCAACCTTGGACATCTGATCTCATTATGTTGAATGCTTTGCATTGTTCTTCCAGGCGAACGACATTGCCGGGGAAGAGAAGAAGCGATCCTCTTATCCACATGTGGGAGTAAGACATATGGATTAATTTGTTGGTGCCCAGTGCCCCAGACTCAAAGTTTTGATGACTTGATGAATCTCATAAAGAATCATTGCCAGCCCAACCTGTCGGTGACGATGCAACAGTTCAAATTTAACTCAGGGAATTGAGCCATGGGGGAGACAGTTGCTTGTTATGTGGCAAGTCTGAAACAATTAACTGAATATTGCGAGTTTGGTACATCTACCAATGATATGCTTAGAGATCATTTGGTATGAGGTATAAATGAAGATACGATTCAGAAGAGATTACTGTCTGAAACAAACTTAGATTTTCAGAAGGCATTGGAAATCACTCTGGCGATGGAAGGTGCAATGTGAGACTCGAAAGCTATACAGGGAGTGCAAAATGATGCCATCCTCCATGTTGGGCTGGAAGCTTCAGCCAAAAAAAGCTCGAAAGTGCAAAGCTTTACTCAGAAGCTAGCAGACAAATAAGAGATAATTTAGCAGCAAAAACATGACATCTTGGTTATAGATGGAAGCAGACAACCATGTGATGAATCACAGTTTAAGAAGATCGAATGTTTTTGTCATCGAAATGGACACCTCATGAGACATTGTAAAGATAGAATCAGGCAGACTTTCAGACCAAAGCAAAAACCCAATGAAATTAACAGCATTGAAAAGCCTGAAATAATAGATTCAGATATTATGTAATTTAAATGTAAGAAGAACAGAACCTCTCTGTAACCATGAGGGTGAATGAGGCCTTTCAGAGTAGAGGTGGATACTGGAGCAGCCACTACGGTGATAGATGAACATACCTTTAAATACCTGAATCATGGGGAATTAAACCAAATTTGGAAGAAACATGCCAAATTCAAAACTTACACGGGAGAAGACGTAAAAGTCAAGGGTATATATAAAGTCACAGTACGCTACGGAGGTCAAACGGTGAAATTACCCTTAACGGTAGCAGCAGGTGAGGGACCTAGTCTCCTCAGATGAAACTGGCTGAAAGAAATTAAATTGGAATGGACTGAAATCTTTCAACTGAGAACTAATGGGCTATCAGAGCTACTACAAAAATATGTCTCAGTTTACAAGGACGAACTTGGAAAGATTGAGGAGCTACAAGCAAAAATTCATGTAGATCCAGAGGCAACACCAAGATTCATGAAGGCAAGACCAGTATCTTATGTAATGTGGAAAAAGGTAGATGCCAAACTGTAAGCTGCACTGGTTGTATCAATCCCAGTTTTTCTAATCTGCCCAGAGCGGGCAGCACCAATTGTACCTGTTCTCAAACCTGACTGACGCATTCGAATACGTGGGGACTATAAATTAACAGTCAAAGTGGCTAAGTTGGATGGACACCCCATACCAAAAAATTGAAGACTTATACATAACATAGAAACTAGGAGCAGGAGTAGGCCATTCGGCCCTTTTGAGCCTGCTCCGCCATTCATTATGATCATGGCTGATCATCCAACTCAATAGCCTGCTCCTGCTTTCTCCCCATATCCCTTGATCCCTTTCACCCCAACAGCTATATCTAACTCCTTCTTCTGAAAAACATGCAACGTTTTGGCCTCAATTATTTTCTGTGGTAGTGAATTCCACAGGCTCACTACTCCTCTGGGTGAAGAAATTTCTCCTCCATTTCAGTCTTAAATGGTCTACCCTGTATCCTCAGATTGTGACCCCTGGTTCTGGACTCCCCCACCATCAGGAACATCCTTCCTGCATCTACCCTGTCTAGTCCTGTTAGAATTTTATAGATTTCTGAGATCTCTCTACCCCCCCCCCCCCCCACAATTCTTCTGAACTCCAGCGAATATAATCCTAACCAACTCAATCTCTCCTCATATGTCAGTCCCACCATCCCAGGAATCAGTCTGGTAAACCTTTGCACTCCCTCTATAGCAAGAACATCCTTCCTCAGATAAGACCAAAACTGTGCACAATATTCCAAGTGTGGTCTCACCAAGGCCCTGTATAATTGCAGCAAGACATCCCTGCTCCTGTGCTCGAATCCACTCACTATGAAGGCCAACGTACCATTTGCTGCCTTTAGCGCCTGCTGCACCTGCATGCTTACCTTCAGCGACTGGTGTATGAGGACACCCAGGTCTCGCACATTCCCTTCTCCAATTTATAGCCATATACACTAAACTGGCAGGTGGAACAGCCTACACGAAGTTAGATTTGAGTCATGCTTATCGACAATTGGAATTAGAGAAGGCCTCCTGGAAGTTTATCACCATTAATACATAAAGGGTTGTACCAATATACCCATTTACCCTTTGGTGTATCTTCAGCTTGCACCACATTCCATAGAACCATGGAATGTTTACTACAGGGACTGCTCCATTAAATATTTTTCAGAGGTGGGAGTGAAGTTGAAAAAACATGCACATTCCAGGCGAAAGAGAATTTATCTTGGTCACAAGGTAGATTCACAAGGCCTACATCCAGTTGAAGGAAAAAGTGAAAGCCATTAACGAAGCCCCAGGGCCAAAGAATACATCCGAACTGAAATCATGCTTGGGGATGATCAATTACTGTGGATGCTTCTTGCCTAATTTGTCGGCAGAACTGGCACCCCTGTAATACTTGCTCAAGGAAAACCACAGATGGTCATGGCAAACACCACAAGAAGAAGCTTTCACAAAAGTAAAACAGTTGTTGCAATCATCTACATTTCTGGCACACTTTGACCCAAAAAACGAGTTGGTATTAATGTGTGACGCATCTCCCTATGGAGTGGGAGCAGTGCTTTCCCATCAAATAGATGATGGATCAGAACAACCTATAGGATATGTATCGAGAACACTCAGATCAGAAAAAGGATACTCTCAAATAGAAAAAGATGGCCTGCCAATCATTTTTGGTGTTAAGTTTCACCAATATGTACATGGTCATCAATTTACAATCAAATCATTAGGATTATTCAGTGAGGACAAGGCTGTACCCCCTTTAGCCTCAGCAAGAGTACAAAGATGGGCATTGATCTTGGCAGCCTATGAGTATGTTTTCATTCATAGACCCGGAAGTCAAATTGCAAACGCAGACGCAGTCAGTCATTTGCCCATGCAAGAAAAAGATGAGGATGTTCCAATTCCTCAAGAATTCATTTTGGTGTTGAACTTCCTAGATTCATCATCGATATGTGTTAGACAAATTAAAGATTGGACAAATCGAGACCCAGTCTTATCCAAAGTGCGAGGTCAAGTTCTTCATGGTTGGTCACTAAAACAAGAATCTGATGAAATGAAACCATAATTCCAGAGAAGATATGAAAAAACCAGCCAGGAAGATATCTTATTGTGGGGAGCACAAGTGATTCATCCTTCAAAAGGATGAAAGCCATTGTTATCTGAATTTCACAGTGCACATCCTGGAATTTAAAATGAAGACAATAGCGCACAGCTATATGTGGTGGCTAGAATTGGATGGAGAAATAGAAAACTTAGTGAGAAGTTTACGTTGTGTCAACAAATACAAAAATTACCTGCAACAGCTCCGTTACACCCCTGGGAGTGGCCAGGAAGGCCATGGGTACGAGTACACATTGACTATGGGATCTTTTGTGGGAACTTATCATAGACGCTTATTCAAAATGGATGGACAGATATGAAGTGAGGTTGCCAACATCTTCTGCTACAATAGACATTCTCTGACAAAGTTTTACAATCAACAGAGTACCTGAAATGGTCGTATCAGACAATGGAACAGTATTCACAAGTGCTGAATTTCACCGATTTATCAGCCTCAACGGTATTATTCATGTGAAAACATTTTCCATACTACCCTTCTTCAAATGGACTCGAGAGCAGTTCAGATGTTCAAGTCTGGTATGAAGAAATTGCCTGCAGATTCGATAGTGAATAAATTAGCACATTTTCTTTCTTTTCCATTATATAACCACTTCTCATATGACAACAGATGTCACACCTGCGGAATTATTGATGAAGCGCCGTCTCTGATCATGATTGAGCCTAATCATGCCAAACTTGGGAGAGAAGGTGGAAAGAAGTCAGAAAATTGGACATGACTGTCACAGTTGTGACAGGACGTTTAAAAGAGAGAAAGTACATGTGAAAAATTTTAGAAGGCCAGCATGGTTCTTCAGTGAAATAAGTGTGGTAACTGGACCTCTTTCCTACCACGTGGAAGATTGAGTCATAAGGAGACGTGGATCATACAATAAGAAACAAAATACCCAGAAATGATTCCACCAGAGTTTGTAATGGAATCAACGTCTCCTGTTGAAATAACTCAGCTGAGTATGTATGTGTCTGAAGGGCCGACTGTACCTGAAAAGAGTCAAAGAAACAGATTTGCAGGTACCCACTGAAGAGCCTGATGCTCAGACCACTACAGTGAGGGAGGTTCTGAAACAGTAGAGCTGAGACGTTCTACACACAGAAGGAAACCCCCAGAAAGTCCAACTTTGTAAATTATTTTTGAGTAATTGGATATTTTCAGAAAACTTGTAAAATGTATTGCTGAGTAAAGGGGAAGGAATGTAGTAATCTGATGTGTAATATACATTTAAAACAAATGCTGTAATGAACGATCACATGATCTCTATACCCAATAGCAGATAGCATAGGCTCCCTCTGTAGTTAGTAGTCTTGAGTTAGAGTCTGAAGAGAAAAGACAGTTTTGAGTTGTGAGCACACAAGTGTAGCTGCTGAGTCCCTTTTGTAAATAAACAGAATGTGTTTCTTTTAAGAACAATGTACTGATCATCAGTTCACCCCGAAACCAGCGTGCAACTCTGATCATTTAGCCCCAACAAACCAGGGCACTGGCTCCAACAACAACCTTCGGCCTCAAGGTGAGAGTCTGACACCCTGATGTCTATAAGATCACTTATCCATGGGCCAGCTTTCAAGTTTATTAATAAACTCCATGTTATATTGTCTCACCACATTTCACACAGTGAATCACTTTCATGGTTTAGTGACTCTCCTGCATCTGTTGGACTGCCCATCAGATGAGTTTGTTGGCTCCGGGGTCCCAGAAACCCCATGATGCACAGCACATGATCATTCAGTCCATCGTTCCTCATCCTCTCTCCACTAAGTCAGAGTCTCGGACATTACCAGCATGAGGATGGTAAATGTGTTCCATGTTCTCCATGCCCGAGCTTTCCAAATACAATGTCAGGACAGATCCTGCTTCACTTCTATCATTTTCACTGACATCACAATGTGCCTTGCCAGGCCTAGCTGTCATGGAAACAAGTTACTTGGTTAGTCATTCACTTTGGGCGATGGCGTTGCTGTGGTAACATACACATTTCCATGCATGTTGCAGTCTAGAGCTATTGATAGTGATGGTGGAGACTCCCATGTTCTTTCCATCACATGGCTGACCAGGAATATCTCCTGCTCTTGCTGCCTGTTGTTTGTGTGTGCATATGCGCGTGAGAAGATTTTTCAGCTCTCAGCCTGTTTGGCTGTAACCAGTTACGAAAACACTCTCCTTGACGATCAAGTCCTGGGCTGATAATCGAAGTTAGTCCAGCTCCAAGCCTTCCCACTCCACGTAAGCCAACAGCTGTCACTAAATGTAATCCTGCTGCAGTATTAGCTCCCCATAGCCCTGTATTAATCCCAAACTAACCCCACTGCCCTGCTCTCTCCCCATAGTCCTGTATCAATTACAAACTAACTCCACTGTCCTGCTCTCTCTCCCCACATAGCCCTGTATCAATCCCAAACTAATCCCACTGTCCCGCTGTTGGATCCTGGTCACTAGTTTAGTTGGACTAATGGATCTGGGTTGCACCCTTGTTTCGGGATAACCGAGTTGGTACCATAGACTCAGCAGACAGTTCTTATGTAGAACACATTCTATTTACTTCCAAAGGAACTCAGCAGCTACACTTGTGTGCTTACAACTCAAATCCTGTCTCTACACTAGAGTCTTACTCTAGACTACTCTAATGACTACAGACCACTAACGTAGCCTGCACTACTCTGCTATTGGATATTAAGATCATGTGATCTATTATAAAATTCTTTTTAAAGGTATATTACACATCAGATTACCACACCCCTCCCCCTTTACTCAGAAATATATTTTACAGTTACAAATACACTTTTTCTCAAAATATGAAATTATTTACACAGGTAAGCAATTTACAAATTCAGTCTTTCTGGGGGATTCCTTATGTGTGTAGAATATCTCAGCTCTACAACTTCAGATATTTTGTCAGAAACCTTTTCTGGTGTTGTCCCAACATCAGGTTCTTTGGTGGGCACCTGCAAATCTGTTTCCTCAACTCTTGTAGATACAACTGATCCTTCAGACAGATCTGTACTCAATTGAGTTCTTTCAACAGGAGATATTGATGCAGTCGTGAACACTGGAGGAATCATTTCCTGATACTTTGTTTCTCTCTTTATATGATCTATATGTCTTCGTCTGATTCGGTCTTCTACTGTCACGTGGTAAGAAAGAGGTCCAGTGACCGCACTTATTTCACCTAATAACCACTTTGGCCCTTCTCCAAAATTTTTCACATATTCTGTCTCTCCTATGGTAAACTTTCTGTCACAACTAAGCCAATCATGTACAATTTTCTGACTTCCCTGACTTCTTTCCACCTTCCCTCCTCCCCCCCCCCCCCCCCCACCAAAATTTGGCATTATTAAGCTCAATCTCACTCCAAGACGGCGATTCATCAACAATTCTGCAAGTGTGACACCTGTTGTTGTGTGTCAGGGATGGTTTTATAATGGAAAAGAGAACGTGCTAGCTTGGTCCCTAGCTCCAGTTCATTTCTTCATTCCATTTTTAAATGTTTGAACCGCTTACTTGGCCGGTCCATTCGCAGAAGGGTGGTACGGTGAAGGTTTTACATGAGTGATACCGTTGAGGCTGATAAACTGTCAAAACTCAGCACTGCCGTTATCTGATATGACCATTTCTGGTCGTCCATTGATGGCAGAACTTTGTCATAGCTTGTCAATTGTAGCAGAAGATGTTGGTGACTTTGCCTCATATACGTCCATCTGTTTTGACTGAGCATCAACGATAAGGAGAAACATTGTTTGCATAAAAGGTCCCACACAGTCAATGTGTAATCACACCCATGGCCTTTCTGGCCACTCCCATGGGTGTAAGGTAGCTGTTGGAGGTAACCTTTGCAGTTGCTGACACTGTGTACAATTTTTTACTAAGCGCTCTATTCCTCCATCCATTCCAGGCCACCATAGATAGCTACATGCTATGGTCTTCATTCAAGAAATACCTGGATGGGCACTTTCACCCTTTTGGAGGAACAATCACTCGAGCTACCCACAATAAGCTACCATCCTAGTTGGTTATCTCATAACTTCTATGAAAATACAGATTCATTTCATCATATTCCTGTTCTTGTGACCAACCGTGAAGAACTTGTTCTCGTACTTTGGACAAGACTGGGTCTCGACTTGCCCAATCTCTGATCTGTCTAGCACATACCGGGGATGAATCTAAGAAGTTCAATAATAAAACAAGTTCTTGAGGAACTGGAACAACCTCATCGTTTTCATTCAAAGGCAAACGACTAAGAGCATCAGCATTTGTAATTTGATTTCCAGGCCTATGGATGAAAGTACATTCATACACTGCCAGAATCAATGCCCATCTCTGTATTCTTGCTGAGGCTATGGGTGATATAGTCCATGCTGAACAATCCTAGCAAGGGCTTGTGGTCCAAAATGGTAGTGAAATGACGACCGTGTACATGCTGATTAAATTTCTGATACCAAAGGTGATTGACAAGCCTCCTTTTTCTATTTTTGTGCATCCCTTTTCTGCTATGTTGAGCATTCTTGATACAGATTCAATAGGTCACTCTGAGCCATTGTCCATTCAATGGGAGAACACCGCTCCCACTCCATAGGGAGATGTGTCACGTGTCAGAACTAACACTTTTCTTTGGTCAAAATGCACTAACAGAGTGAATGAGTGTAACAGTTGCTCTATCTTTGTAAAAACTTCTTTCTGTTTGCCAAAACCAACGTTGGTTTTTCTTGAGTAGGTATTACAGGGGTGCCAGTTCTGTGGACAAGTTAGGCATGAAGCACCCATAGTAACTGATCATCCCCAAGAATGATTTGAGCTCGGAGATGTTCCTTGGTGCTGGTGCCTCTCTAATGGTTCTCACTTTTTCCTCAACCAGGTGGAGGCCCTGTGCATCTACTCTGTGACCTAAATAAATTACCCCTTTCGCTTGGAACGTGTATGTTTTTTTATTAAACGCACTCTCACCTGATAGAAATGTTTCAAAACTTCTTCCAAGTTTGCCAAATGTTCCTTTTCAGTGAGTCCTGTCATTAGAACATCATCTAAATAAACTACAATGTGAGGCAATCCCTGCAGTAAGTTTTCCATTGTTGTCTGGAATATGGCACATGCAGAGAATATACCAAAAGGCAACTGGGTATATTGGTACAACCCTTTTGTGTGTATTAATTGTGATGAATTTCTGGGAGGCTTTCTCTAACTCCAGTTGTTGATTAGCATGGCTCATATCAATCTTCATGTAGGCAGTTCCACCTGCCAGCTTAGCAGACAGGTCTTCAATTTTTGGTATAGAGTATCTGTCCAACTTAACCATTTTATTGACAGTCAATTTCTAGTCTCCACAAATTTGAACACTTTGGTCAGGTTTAGGTACAGGGACTGTTGGTGCTGCCCATTCTGAGAACTGCATTGGTTGTAACACTCCCAGTTTCACTAATCTATCCATTTCGGCATCTACCTTTTTCTGCATTGCATCAGGTACTGGTCTTGCCTTCATAAATCAGGGGGTAGAGTCTGGATCCACATGAATCTTTGCTTGTAGCCCTTGGATCTTCCTGAGTTCATCTTGGAAAACTGAGGCACTTTTTTTTAGTAGCTCAGGTAGCCCATTGACTCGGCTGGAAGATCTCAGTCCAATCCAATTTAATTTCAGCCAGTTTCATCCAAGGAAAATTGGCCCCTCACCTGCTATCACTATCAAAGGCAATTCTACTGATTGATTCCTGTACTGTATAGTAACTCTTCCTATGTCTTTGATTTTAATGTCTTCTCCCATGTAAGTTTTCAATTGGCATCTGTTTCTTCCAAATTTAATTTATGTTCTCCATGATGCAAGTATTTAAAAGTATGCTCGTCTATCACCTTAGTAGCTACTATTATTTGCCCTCCCTGTTACATAGATTGGTTCTGTTCTTCCTACCTTTTAAGTATACAATGAATAAATATCGGAATCTGTTACTTCAGGCTTTTCTGTGTTATGAATCTCACGGGGTTTTTTCTTTTGATTAAAAGTCTTGCAATGTCTCATGAGGCATCCATTTCAATGACAGCAAAAACATTTGATTTTTTTAAACTTCCATTCATTACAAGGTTGTCTACTTCCACCTCTGTTCCATGTTTTTACTGCTAAGTCATTTCTTTTTATTTATCTGTAAGCTGTGTCTGCTTCCCATTTCTCATCAGAGCTGTATATTTTCATGCCCTTTCTGGCTGGGGCTCCCCACCCAACGTGGAGGACGGCGCCATTTTGCACTCCCTGAATGATTTTAGAGTCCCTCACTGCGCCTTCCATAGCCAGTACTATTTCCTGCGCCTTCTGAAAATCCACATTTGTTTTGGACAGTAATCTCTTCTGAATCGAATCATTTGTACTGCACACCAAACGATTTCTAAGCATTTCATTTATAGATGTACCAAACTTGCAATATTCTGTTAACTGTTTCAGACTTGCCACTTAACAAACTACTATCTCCCCTGGGGCTCAAGAACTTAAGTTTGAACCATTGCATTGTTACTAAGGGCTTGGGCTGGTAATGATTTTTCACAAGGTTCGCTGAATCATCAAAACTTTTCGAATCCAGGGCACTAGATGCCATTAAACTTTGGATCAATCCATAAGTCTTACTCCCATATGTGGATAAGACGATCGCTCACCTCTTCTCCTCCCCTGCAATGTCATTAACTTGGAAAAAGAATGCAACATAATGAGACCAATCGTCCACCATTGGGTCGAAAGGATCAACTCTTCCAAACTGCGGCGTGCTTCGAGGGGACTGCTTCGACGATTAGGACAGAAATTCTACTTACAATTGCTTTGCGAGGTACTGATTTCGGTTCACTTGATTTCCTTCCTCGTTTTTTACTTGCCTTTTTTCTCATCCTTTTTTTTGCTTTTTCACCTCGCCAGTTTTTTGGATCCTGATCACTAGTTTAGTTGGACTAATGGATCCGGGTTGCACACTTGTTTCAGGATGACCAAGTTGGTACCACTGACAGAGCAGGTCAGTAGACAGTTCTTATGTAGAATACATTCTATTAATTTGCAAAGGAACTCAGCAGTTACACTTGCATGCTTACAACTCAAATCCTGTCTCTACATTACAGACTCTAACTCTACACTATAGACTACTGAGGTAGCCCATGCTACTCTGTCATTGGATAATAAGATCATGTGATCTTCTGTTATAACATTCTTCTTAAAGGCATATTACACAACGGATTACCACAGCCACTCTTTCCTCAAAGTCCAGTATCAATCCCAAAATAATCCCACTGCCCCAAGCTCTCTCCATAGCCCTGTATTGATCCCACAGTGCTGTTAGGGAGGAAGTTTCAGGATTTTGACCCAGTGACAGTGAAGGAATGGCGATATATTTCCAAGTCAGGATGGTGAGTGACTTGGAGGGGAACTTGGATGTTGATGTTCCCATCTATCTGCTGCTCTTGGCCTTCAAGATGATAGTGGTCATGGCTTTGGAAGGTGCTGTCTATGGATCTATGGTGAGCTGCTGTAGTGCATCTTGTAGATGGTACACACTGCTGTTACTGTGCGTCAGTGGTGGAGGGAGTGAATGTTTGTGGATGTGGACCAATCTAGTGGACTGCTTTGTTCTGGATGGTGTCAAGCTTCTTAAGTGTTGTGGGAGCTGCTCTCATCTGAGGAAGTGGCACTCCTGACTTGTGCCTTGTTGTTGGTGGACAGGCTTTAGGGAATCAGGAGGGTTTACATTAGGTTTACTTGGTTCCCAAGCCCAGTACTAAGATCAGCATCAAATGCTCCGAGCTCAAGCCTAAACCCTCTCAGCTCAGCCACAATCATTGACTCGCCACAGGATTCCTAGTCTCTGACCTGCTGTTGTAGCCACAGTATTTACATGGCTAGTCCAGTTCAGTTTCTGGTCAATAGTGACCCACAGGATGTTGATAGAGGGGGATTCAGTGATGGTAATGCCATTAAATGTCAAAGGGTGATTGAGATTCTCTCTTGTTGGAGATGGTCATTACCTGGCACCCAATGCTCTATTTGATTTAGGTTTACTTGGTTCCCAAGCCCAGTACTAAGATCAGCATCAAATGCTCCGAGCTCAGGCCTAAACCCTCTCAGCTCAGCCACAACTATTGATGAATAACGCCCATTCCACTCCAGTCCAGCAAAACTGCCAGCTCTGAGAGTGGGGATGTTTCTATTTTGGTTCGGTTCTGGTGAAAGTTCATCTTGTTGTGAAATGTGAACTCTGTTTCTTGCCACAGATGCTGCCAGGCCTACTGAATATTTCCAGCACTTTTTGCATTTATTAGATAGGCGGTGGCTTCTGTTTAACGTCTCATCATGAAAGATGGCAGCTCCAACAGTGCAGCACTCCTTTAGTACTGGTTGTGCTCATGTCTGCGCCTACAGTCTCTGGAGTGTGGCTTGGGCCCACAACTTGCTAACTCAGGTGAAAGTATCGCCACAGCAACCAGTATCTTCTTTCCTAACCTATCTTAAACTATCAAAAGAACCGGAGAACGATGTGTCTTTCCATTATCCACTTTATTGAATATCCATCACATGTGGTTTATGCAGCAGCCTTATATCGCAGAATGCCCACCAAGGTTGCGCAGAACAAAACCCCAACCAACAGCGTCAAGCCGAGAACCGTAGCCACTTTAGCCCTCCTATTATCTGAAATAAAGAAGAAGAATCAGTTAAAATGTGGATGCTGGAAATCTGAAATAAAAACAAAATGCTGGAAGTACTCAGCGGGTCTGACAGCATCTGTGCAGAGAGAAACGGAGTGTTAGGGGGAAATTAAATATATACACATAATAAAAAAGAAGCACACAGTAAGAATTTGCTAAACATACTTAAAATCTCCAAGCAGCCATGGATGCTCAACCTATAGACAGCCGAGGGTAAGCAGATGGACATTGCACACAAAGGGGCTTTGAGTTTGTGTGATTTACTCAGTTTCAAGAGCTAATGTCCAGTCACAGTGGTGTAACGATGTGGTGAAGCCTTGAGAGCTGGACTGGAAATAACATAACATAAAGTTAGACTAGGTATGCTCCTCTCTCAGATAGGGATGGGGCAGATGGTTTAGCTTAGATATGGGAGGTCATACAAAGACAAGAGAGGTCTTTGATGAAACACAAGCAGTCTTAAGTTGTCAGAACCAAGGTCTTTGCGAATGTGTTTTTATTTTGATTGGATAATATAATTATGTATACACCCTTTAGAATAATTGGTTAACAAAATCACATGTTTATGTACTCAATAGGATAGTTTTAACATGGTACCTGTGTGTAGGTTACCGATTGGATATATTCAAATGTAACTCTTTCGAGTACAAACACGTTTCCCTCTGTTCCTATTCAGATGAAGTTACATTGTTTCATAGTTTGCCATTGTGAGATTTGAACTCTTGATACTCTTTCGAGTACAAGCCCGTTTCCATCTGTTTCAGATGAAGTTACATTGTTTCACAGTTTTGCCATTGTGAGATTTGAACTCTTGATTTCTTTCAAGTACAAATCCGTTTCCATCTGTTTCAGATGAAGTTACATTGTTTCATAGTTTGCCATTGTGAGATTTGAACCCTTGATACTCTTTTGAGCACAAACCCGTTTCCATCTGTTTCAGATGAAGTTACATTGTTTCATAGTTTGCCATTGTGAGATTTGAACTCTTGATCTTGGGGTTACAAACCCAGTACCATAACCACTTGGCTATTTAGGCCAAGCTTGTACTCAAATGTGTTGTGATCAGTAAAAGTACAAAATTAGTGAAATGTAATTAATCAGGGAGCAGCTGGGTCTTCATTCTTAGGAATGATTGCAGCTCCCTTGCATATGCTTGAATAAAACCAGTAAAAAGAAGCCTGTGTCTCTGTGGTAGTTGTGTGATCAGGGATTGTAGTTTCACCTCTTCAACTGGCCTATGTGGTAGTTGCTGGATAGGAGGAAATACCCTCTTCACAGAATTAACGTTTTGAGTCCGTATGACACTTCTTCTGAGCTAAAGAGAAGTAGAAATGAGATGAACTTTATACTGTTTAAGGGGATGAAGCAAGATAAAAGGTCAGCGATAGGTGGGGGCTAAGGAGAGATTGACAAAGATGTCATGGACACAAGACAAAGGGAGTGTTAATGGTAGTGCTAAGGGCTAAAGAAGGTGCTAATGGTGGCATAAAGGTAAGAAAGCAGAATGTGTGAATAGCAAGACTAGAGTAAGCACTCTGAAAGAACAACATGGAACAAGTGGTGGGGGGAGGGTGCAGTGGTTGGGGAAAAAGGAATAAAAAAGGGGATAAAAAGGGGATAAAACAGTGAGTAAATGAATAAAAGTAAGTAAATAAAGAATAAATGTAAAATTTTATAAAGGGATTAAAAGGGGGTGAAGATAGAGGAGAGAGTTCATGGTCTGAATTGTTGAGCTCAATGTTAAGTCCGGAAGGCTGTAAAGTGCCTAATTGGAGCAGAGGGGACTGAGGAGAGACCTAGCAGAAGCGTATAAAATGATGAAGGCTAGAGTGGATTGGAAGACCCCTGGGTTGAGGAGTCCATAAAGAGGAAACATAGATTTAGGGTAACAGAAAAAAGGTTTAGATGGAGTTTGAGGGTAATATTTTCCACCAGAGGCTGGTGGGGAGCTGGAACTCATTGCCCGAGAGGGTGACAGAAGCAGAAACCCTCATCACATTTAAAACGTATTTGGATAGTTACTTGAGAGCTGGAAAATGAGATTAGGCTAGATGGCCACTTATCGGCCAGGACAGGCATGATGGGCCATGTGACCTCCTTCTGTGCTGTAAGTTTCTCTGAGTAACAGAAATACTAAATTAAATTGTCAAGTTACTGCAAATAGCTGCCTTGATAATCTACTCTGACCACCAAAGGTACCAAGAGTGATAGTCCTTCCATCACTCCAGCAACAATAGTACAATTCTCCTCAGGAAAGCTGCTGAGAGGCTTGAGGGCCTAAAACACTGTCATTTGAAAATGGTGGGCAGGACCCGATTCCAGGATTCTTGGCACCCCCAGATTACATTGGTGTGGGATAAGGTTGCGTCCTACATTCCCAACCTGGCTGCCTTCATTGTGGGGGTAGGTAAGCATCTCTTAGTGCCATACTCCCACCCCCCCTGGAATTTTAATGGAGTCAGGCCAGCTTCTCCATGACTTGGGGTTCACAGCCCCTCAAAGGGGTCATGAACTATAGTCTGGATTTGGGAACCTTCTGAAAGATATGGTCAAAAGGTCTTACCCATGCCCCCCCCCCCCCCCCCCCCCCACCGCCACTCCCCGTAGCCCCTCATATTCTGTATGCCAGTTCATGCCCCTTCCATGCCCTTTTGCCCAGTATGTAACATGTACAAAACTAATGAGCCAATGACAAGTGTGGAACGGTTGAGGGATCAAAATCACCCATGCAAAATCTTCTTTGAAAAGAAACCTGCTGTTCCTACAACCCGATAAAAGTGTCAATCGGACAGACCATCAAAGTATCAGGAACAGAGGCTTCAAACACTTCACATCTCTTAATATTGTGCAAATAAAGATTGAGACATTGGGAACACCACCACCTGCAAGTTCCCTTCCATGCCACACACCTGACTTGGGACTATATTGCTGTTACTTCACTGTCGCTGGGTGAAAATCCTGGATCTCCCCCTCCCGCGCCCCACCCCAATCCCCTCCATCTCCCAAAGAGTACTGTGGGCCTACCTACACTGACAAAATAGATCACAGAAAGAGCAACATAGTATAACCACTTAAAGTTGTCAATCAAGCAAAGTCAATAATTTACTTATGATAAAAACAAAAAAACTGCGGATGCTGGAAATCCAAAACAAAAACAGAATTACCTGGAAAAACTCAGCAGGTCTGGCAGCATCGGCTGAACTCAAGTTCTGTCGAAGGGTCATGAGGACTCGAAACGTCAACTCTTTTCTTCTCCGCTGATGCTGCCAGACCTGCTGAGTTTTTCCAGGTAATTCTGTTTTTGTTTTCAATAATTTACTTCTTGTCAAAACAGAACCCTTTCGTGAACTGGGTTTTTACTTGCCCTCATTATGTATACTTGTCTGATATGCCAGAAAAATAAAAACATCAGCTCAGTGGGAAATCTGTTTTGACAAGAAGTGAATTGTTGACTTTGATGAAATCCATAGAACACTACAGCACATAAAAACAGGCCATTTGGCCCTTCTAGTCTGTGCCAAAATATTATTCCGCCAGTCCCATTGACCTGCACCCAGTCCATAAACCTCCAGACCTCTCCCATCCATGTATCTATCCAATTTATTCTTAAAACTTAAGAATGAGCCCGCATTTACCACGTCAGATAGCAGCTTGTTCCACACTCTCACCACTCTCTGAGTGAAGAAGTTCCCCCTAAACCTTTCCCCTTTCACCCTAAAGCCATGTTCTTTCATGTTTATCTCTCCTAATCTAAGTGGAAAGAGCCTACTCGTATTTACTCTGTCTATACCCCTCATAATTTTGTAAACTTCTATCATATCTCCTCTCATTCTTCTACGCTCCAAGGAATAAAGTCCTAACCTGTTTAATCTTTCCCTGTAACTCAACTCCTGAAGACCCGGCAACATCCTAGTAAATCTTCTCTGCACTCTCTCAATCTTACTGATATCCTTCCTGTAGTTAGGCGACCAGAACTGCACACAATACTCCAAAGTTGGCCTCACCAATGTCTTATCCAACCTCACCATAACATCCCAACTCCTATACTCAATACTTCGATTTATGAAGGCCAGTATGCCAAAAGCTTTCTTTACAACCCTGTCTACCTGTGACGCCACTTTCAGGGAATTATGTATATGAACTTCCAGATCCCTTTGTTCCTCCGCACTCCTCAGTGCCCTACCATTTACTGTGTATGTCCTACCTTGGTTTGTCCTTCCAAAATGCACCACCTCATACTTTTCTGCATTAAATTCCATCCGCCATTTTCTGGCCCATTTTTCCAGTTTATAACACATTGTTCTTTCTGTGATTTCTGATCTCTTTTGTCAATGTTTATTTGGATAAGGTTAAACAACGTGAAGTATTTGAAACTACTGTGAGCTCCAACTACATTTCCTGGATGCATCTGTTGTGTCATATGTTTCTGCACGTGGGTTGGAAAACTCAAGTACTGACGTAGATGCTATCTCCACCTCTAATGTGTCAAACGCTGTGCAATTGTCCATTCCCATTGTGCATCATTCACACTAGCTTCAAAGAGGCTCCACAATCTCTGCATACTTAAGAATGAATTTGTGGTGAAAGAACAGTGCTAGCTATTTCATGTTAGATGGGGTTGGAAGTGCATGAATGGCTTTGACATTGTGATGTTGTAGGCTTTCTTCAGCTGCTATCACTCTGAATCCTATAAAGCCAATCTTAGGTACCACAAATGTGCATTTATCCTTGTTGAATTGTGTTGTTCGAGTTGAGTGGGCCTTGCTGATCATGTTCTGCATCTAGAATGTTGTCAGGTAGGTTGAGCATTCCCTCAACATCTGGCAAGACTGAAGAAACAATCTTCCAGAATGCACTTGGTGCTGAACTTAGTCCACAGGGCATTTTGCAGTACTGAAACACACCTTCCTGAGTAACAAAAGCTGTAACATATCAATTTCGTTTTGCTAGTGGTACCTGATGATAGCTCTGTCACATGTTGAGCTTCATGAAGACTGTGGAGTTATGAAATGATGCCATAGTTCTTGCATTATAGGGAGTGGGTTTGTCTGGAATGAAACCTTAAGGGCTACGCCTAGTCTAGATTCACCATTTTTGTAATGTGTTCTGACTGGATTCGATATCCATGGCGATGAGTTGATTCGCTCAATGATACCATCTGCTTTTAGTCGTTTCAGCTCCTGTGACACTGAGGCACTGGTTGCAAATGGCAACTGTCTCGAATTTTGCAGTGGAATTGATACATCAATGCATTGCATATTATAGTACCCCTTAATCTCCCCAAATCCAGTAAGTAAGGGAGGATGCTGGTGTGTGTAGTATCCTTTCTTACCTATCAGATTTGGAGAGATTAAGGGATCATCATCGATGACGTTAACACGCGTTCCATTGGGGGTCTTCAAGTTTGAAGTCAATGCTTTTAAAGGGTTACACCCATAAGTTTTGTGCCTTTAGCTACTTAGGACATGAATCGGTCTATGTTGACATTTTTATAGCGGACTGGAACTGTGTTCCCAAAATCGGAATAATCCAGTCATCATAAGCTTGAAGAATGTCTGTCAGAGGAGTGAGAGAAAATTGTGAAAAATACCAATGGTAGAGTTTGTCACTTGTATCGACACTTTCACACCAACGTCAATAAGATACAACAATAAGATGCCCACAATAGCCCACTTAAAATGACCTGGTGCTTTACCAGTTGTGATGCTATATACATGCTGTACCTCAGGAAGAGACTCCTCCATGTGTCAAACTGATAAAGTCTTCTTCTTCTTTGACCTGCAGACCTTTGCAAAGTAGTTCCACTTTAAGCATGTTCCCCCAAGCTGGTCATGGTATTATGAGTCAATGAGCATTTCCACCATTTGGGCACAGTTTTAAAGGACATGATGGGTTCTCTGGCATCTGACAGGTTGTATATCGTTCTACCATTGCACTTTTCTTTGGCCCAAAGTATTTTTCAAGAGCACTTACCATCGTATGAAATGTAGATGTGTCTTTTGTGAGCTGCTCAAATATTTGCTGGTCTTCTGCAGTGTATGAGTATTGCCTTCTTAAGGATCGCTGCTACATTGGCAATGTCCATCCTATTGGCAAACAAACAGGTCTTGAACCCCAAAATCCATTGATCCCATGGCTTAGGAACATAGGAAATAGGAGCTGTAGGCCATTCAGCCCCTCGAGCCTGCTCTGCCATTCCAGTAGTTCATGGCTAATCTCCTACCTCAGCACCACATTTCTGTGCTATCCCCATATCCCTTGATATCTTTAATCTCAGTCTTGAACATACTCAATGTTTAAGCTTCCACAACCCTCTGGGGTAGAGAATTTTAAAGATTCACCACCCTCTCTACCAGATTTGGGGAGATTAATTCCTCCTCCTCTTAGTCCTAAATTGCCTACGTCTTATTCTGAGACTGTGTCCCCTAGTCCTAGATCCCCAAACCAGGGGAAACATCCTTCCTGCATCCACCTTGTCGAGCCCTGTAAGAAGTGTGTATGCTTCAATGAGATCACCTCTCATTCTTCTGAACTCTACAGAATATAGGCCTAGTCTCCTTGGGTGGATCTCCTGGAAAGAAAGAAATGGTGCTAGAAGCAGTAAATTTAAACCACTCTCCATCATCCTTGTTGCCAGTTGTTGTGTTTTATATCTCAGAGATATGCAGAGATGACACACCAGATTCTGTTTGTGCACAGGAGCAGTTTTATTCAATGTTTCAAAATGTCTGCTCTCATGTTTCCAGCAGCTGGCCTACAGTTTAGTTTCTTTTTTCTTTAACCACACCAAAGCTTAATTAATCATGAATGAAGAACAGAAACTAGACACACATAATCAAACAGAACTGAACACTACAGGAAGATAGTTTAAGGTTCATTCTTAGACTAACTAAAATTTGCCACAGACACATCTGTACACTCTCTCAGAAGAATTTTTTTAAAACCCTGCTACAATTTAATAAGGTCAAATGATGCCTGATTACCCATTCCTCCCAATTTCCACTTCAAACCCGTCCCCAAGTATTAACCACTATGATCTCAGTGACGGTAAGAGCTCTGAGATTGATGTCCCAATGGAGAGAGTGTTTGCTGCTGAAGCTGTTTAGAAACACTCGGAACAGGAAGAGGCCATTCCTGCTCCACCATTCAATTAGATCAGGGCTCATCTGTCCCAGGCATTTTCCCACTTTTACTCCATGTCCCTTAATAATCTTACCCAACTCAAACACAATTTATCAATCTCAAACTTGAAATGATCAATTAATCCCGAGCATCCACATCTCTTTTTGGGGGAGCAAGAGTTCCAGTTTTCCACTCAGCTTTGTGTGAAGAAGCGCTTCCTGACATCACCCCTGAATGGCCTGGCTCGAATTTTGAGATGATTTCTGTTCTTCATTCCCCCCGCCCGAGCAAATAGTTTCTCCCCCTCTACTAATAACCAAGGAAAGAGTAGAGCCCAAAAGACCAAAAATGGTAACGTATGTGTGGAGGCGAAGGATGGTTCTTAATGAATACTTTGCGTCCGTCTTCACAAAAGACGGGGATGATGTAGTTAAGGAGGAGGAGTGTGAAGTATTGGACATGGGAGAGAGGAAGTATTAAGGGGATTAGCATCATTGAAAGTGGACAAATCACCAGGGCCGGATGAAATGTACCCCAGACTGTCAAAAGAAGACAAAGAGGAAATTGTGGACGGTCTGACCATCATTTTCCAAACCTCACTGGATACATTGGAGGACTGGTAACATTGTACCTTTGTTTAAAAAGGTAACGAGGGATAGACCGAATAATTACAGGTCAGTCAGTCTGACCTCGGTAGTGGCAAATTATTGGAATCAATTCTGAGAGACAAGATAAACTGTCACTTAAACAGGACAAATCAAGGAAAGCCAGCATGGATTTGTTAAGGGAAGGTTGTGTGTGACTAATTTCATTGAATTTTTTGAGGAAGTAACAATGAGGATTGATGAGGGTAGTGTAGCTGATGTGGTCTATATGGATTTTAGCAAAGCATTTGACAAGATCCCACATGGCAGACTGGTTTCTACTTTCTATGATTCTACACTATCATAGGAACAGAAGAGGCCATTCAGCCCACAAGCCTTTTCCATCAGTCAATGAGATCATGGCTGATCTGTGACCAACTTTAAATACTGCATATCCCTCAGTGCTGACCCTCTCGCAGTGCAGCATTCCCTCAGTACTGACCCACTGACAGTGCAGCATTCCCTCAGTGCTGACCCACTGACAGTGCAGCACTCCCTCAGTACTGAACCTCTAACACTGCAGCACACGTTCCGTACTGTCCCTCCGACAGCCCACGCCTCCCTCGGTGCTGATCCTCTGACAATGATGCACTCCCTCAGTACTAAACCTCTGACACTGCAGAACACCCTCAGAACTGACCCTCTGATCGCGCAGGGCCCCCTCAGTACTGTCCCTCCGACAATGACCACAGTTCTGACAGTCTGACAGTGTAGTACTCCCACGGTACTGACCCTCTGACAGTGCAGTGCTCCTTCAGTATAAATAGCGGTACCACATTAGCTGTTTTCCAGTCCTCTGGCACCTCCCCCATGGCCACAGAGGAATTAAAAATTTGGGTCAGAGGCCCTGCGATCTCTTCCCTTGCTTTCTTCAGCAGCCTGGGACACAAATCATCCAGACCTGGAGATTTGTCCACTTTTAAGCCTGCCAACACCTCCAATACCTTGTCACTCCCTATATCAATTTGCTCAAGAACCTCGCAGTCTCTCTTCCCAAGTCCCATACCTTCATCCTCATTCTCTTGGGTGAAGACGGATGAGAAGTGATAATGTAGCTCTATTCATGATCCTGTAACTCTGTTAGTGATCATGTATCTCTATTAGTGATCATGTACCTCTATTAGTGATCATATAACTCTATTAGTGATCATGTAGCTCTTATTCATGATCATGTAACTCTATTAGTGATCATGTAACTCTATTAGTGATCATATACCTCTATTAGTGATCAAGTATCTCTATTAGTGATCATGTACCTCTTAGTGATCATGTAACTTGATTAGTGATCATGCAGCTCTTTTAGTGGTCAGGTATCCCTAATTAGTGATCATGTAACTCTATTAGTGATCATGTATCTCTATTAGTGATCATTCACCTCTATTAGTGATCACGTAACTCTATCAATGATAACATATCTCTATTAGTGATCATGTAGGTCTATTAGTGATCATGTAACTCTATTAGTGATCGTGTACCTATATTAGTGATCATATAACTCTATTAGTGATCATGTAACTCTATTAGTGATTGTGTACTATATTAGTGATCATGTAACTCTATTAGTGATCGTGTAACTCTATTAGTGATCATGTACCTATATTAGTGATCATGTATCTATATTAGTGATCATATAACTCTATTAGTGATTGTGTAACTCTATTAGTGATCGTGTACCTCTATTAGTGATCATGTAGCTTGATTCGTGAACATGCAGCTCTTTTAGTGATCATGTATCCCTATTAGTTATCATGTAGCTCTAACTCTGTTAGAATCATATAACTCTATTAGTGATCATGCAGCTTGATTAGTGATCCTGTGGCTGTATTAGTGAGCATGTATCCCCTATTTGTGATCATGTAATTCTGTTAATGATCCTGTAGCTCTAATAGTGATCATGTAGCTCTATTAATGATTATGTAACTTTATTAATGATCATGTAACTCTATTAGGGTCATGTAACTCTATTAGTGATCATGTAGCTTGATTAGTGATCATGTAGCTCTATTAATAATCTTGTAGATCTATTAGTAATCACATAGCTCTATTAGTGATCATGCAGCTCTGGTAGTGATCATGCAACTCCACTAATGATCATGTGGCTGTATTAGTGATCATGTAACTCTATTAGTGATAATGTATCTCTATTAGTGATCCCCATCCCCCAACTCTGAGTGCAGTTACAGCATTGAATCATTCATGGCATGTGTCTGTCACTGGATGGGCCAGCAGATATTGCTGATGCCTAGTTCACCCTGAGAGGGTAGTGCTGAGATGGGTTTTGCACCTGCAGCATGTATTAGACTGACACCCAGAGTACTGTTTTGGGGGCTACCTCAAGGATCTGCACCTAGGCGCAGTGCTCAAACTGCAAAACATGTCAAAGTCAGGCTGCTGACATGCTGGGAGCAGAGCTTCCAGCTGGCGGAGCACCCATCCATCTACTGCCCTTGGCATTCCACGTGTTTGTGCATCCTCACTTTGCAAGGTCAGACCGTGTGGTGGCAAATGTGATGGAGGCAGCATGTAGGCAAGGGGGGGTTAGCCCTGGCTTCTTGGTGTGAGAATGCGGCAGCTGCGGGGGGATGAATCACTGGAGCCCTGCAATGTCCCACTCTGGTTGGGGTGGCAGGGCTGAGATGAGAATCCAGGTACAGGGTGGACTAATCAATGCCTCTCTCTCATTTTCAGGAGAAAACTACACACAACGCCACCAAGCGGATGTGGACTGGCGAATGCCAAGCCCAGTTGTCCATAGTCACCAGATATGAGCAGGAGCCAATGGAGCTCGAGAGGCGCCATGCGCCCAGGTCCACCGGTGGCCGTGAGGCTGGGGTGCCATGGGGAGGTAAGATTGCTGTGCACTGTCACAATGTGTGTCCCAGCAGCTATCCCACTGTTGAATGTTCAGTGATTGAAGCTTCCAACATGGGTTGACCATTGATTTGGAAGGATGAGCACATACTGATCTGGGGGCCAGGAATGCATATTGATATCGTCTCCACTTGAACTAATCAAATGTCCATGCTCTTCCTTTCAGCATCACTGGAGCAGGGCCGGGAGGAGGAGGCAGAGGGGCCACCTCTGACACCTGAGGGCCCAGAACAAATAGAATCACCAGTGTCACAACATCTCTGCCAAGCAGGCACCAGCGCTTATACTAGCACCTCGGTGATCATTAGATCATCGGCTAGTGTCCCGGGGCACAGCGGTGAGGGCACTTCACACTCGCCTGAGATGCGGGTGGAGACACCAGGCACATGCTCAGTCAGTGGCTGATGATGTGCCTCTGGAGTCGTCCGTGAGGCAGCAGATGCTGGAAGTCCAGCAGGGTATGTGAGATGATCTGGCGGAGATACATGAGGCAATGCGTGGCATGGTCCCCGTGCTGGAGGAGTCCACGCGGAGCTTCAATGATGCAATGAGCCTCATGGCCGAGTGCCATGCTTCCTCCATGGAGAGAGTGGCAACTCTCGTGGAGAGGCTCCTCCAGGAGAACAATCAGGGTCTCCTGGGGTTGTGCTCGGAACAGCAAGCCCTCACAGCGGCATTGACTTCAGCTGGTCAGTACCAGTGTGGGAGATGGATGGGGCATCAAGTATCCCAGCTCGGTGCTCATCCATCAATGGTGAGCAGGAAGATCCGAAGTGACCTCACGTCAGCGCAGGAGCTGCCTGTCATCTCTGCAGGCTTCTCTCAGGGCGCTCTGGATGAGGGTAGCAGCTCCTCCGCCCCTCTGCCAGTGACCATGGGATCCAAAGAGGCTGTGGCGACTGGGGAGATGCCAGCCGTGGAACTGGCCACTCCCTCCCAGGCAGGGCCACCAAAGACTCCACAGGCCAGAGGACGCCCACCAAGGTGATCGAGGCCAACACAGCACAGTGAGCAGGCTATCTCAGATGCCAGTGCCAGCAAGGGGGGAGCACCTAAGCGTAGCACCCGGAAACGTAAACTTAAGGCACCTTAGGCATGCCACGGGTTTCTGACTGGTGGTTTTATGTTGCCCTGCTATGAGTTGATGACAAGTTGGTGTGATGCATAACGCCTTTGCATTCATTTTATTTTCTGCTTCATTTTGTTAATTCATTAAATTTTGATATGTGAGCATGGCTCAGGGTGATTCCTTACCTCTGCAGGTGGACAGGAACCCATGATATTAACAGTGACTTGTTTGTAATTGAGCTTTATTGACAAGGCACATAGTTAATGTTCCTAACCAGGCAGATGTCGCTCTCAGGTATCGAGTATGGAGCCTGCAGCCCTGGCGTGTGTTGGAAGTCCATCTGTGGTGAGCTAGCTGAAGGTTCGTTGGATTAAAGCCCCATGGGTGTCCCTGCCTCCCTTGAGGTTGCTCGGGTCAGCGTCTACCCTCTCAGAATTTCCCGGTGCGTGCTCATCCTCGGACTCACTATTGGACTCAGTGTGTGCAGCCGGAGCTTCTGCATCTAAACCTTCTTCCTCCACGGCGTTGCCCCTTTCCAGTGCCAGATTGTGGAGAGCGCAGCGTGCAACTACTATCAGTGACACAAGATCTGGGAGGTATTGGAAGCACATCGGAAGTGCATCTTAAGAAGATCGATGGTCCTCTCTACCACAGCCCTTGTGGAGGCATGGCTCCTATTGTACTGCTGCTTTGCCTCTGTTCTTGGATGGCGGAGGGACGTCATGAGCCACCTTTTGGCCCTTGTCACCCAGCAGCCATCCATCCAGCCGGGCTGGAGCACTGAAGAGCCTCGGCACCTGGGAGTGCCTGAAAGTGTAGGCATCATGGGAGCTGCCTGTGCACCTTGCACACATTTGCAGGATCTGCATCTTGTGATCACACACTATCTGCCCGTTCAAGGAGCGGAATCCCTTCATGTTGACAAAGGCACCGGGCTCACCCGCTGGCGCCTTGATGGCCACATGTATGCAGCCGATTGCACCCTGGACACGGGGGAAGCCAACAATTGTTGCGAAGCCTCTGGCTTGCTCTGTCTCTCTGGCTGGCCTCGTCCCAGCAATAGTGGATGAAAGCCAAAGCATGCCTGAACAGAGCGTCTGTCACCTACTTGAGATAAGTGTGGACAGCTGACTGGGAGACTCCGCAAAGATCACCCACCGACCCCGATATATAAATCAGACTATCAACGCTAAATGCCGGAAGGAGACTTAGTAATTTATAAGACAAACAAGTGAGAGCAGAGCAGAATCAGGGATGGAGGAAGTACAAAAAACAAAAGAAAAGAGTATAAAATATAAAGTATTTACACATAGGGGCTGCAAATTACGGGGCTTGTATACAATTCAGCGATCCCTGGGGAAAGCCAGAGGCGTAGAAGTTGAAGGCAGCCGTGATCTTCAATGCCACTGGCATGGGGTGCCCACCCATACAGTTGGTGCAGATCTCAGGGCCTATCATCTGACAAATGGAGGTCACTGTCTCCCTTGAGAGATGGAGCCTCCTTCAGCACTGTACCTCAAACATATTGAGGTAGCTGCATCACCACCTGTAAACTCTGGTAGCAGGATAGAGGCATCTTCTGCAGCTCCTTCCGCCTTGGACTTCCTGTTGGCCCTGCACCCCTTCAGCCTGCACCTCTCCTACCAAAGGTTGCTCTCCTGGAGGCTGAATGTGGACTCCTGGCCTCCTCCCCATTCTGGGCCTCACTTCCTCCTCAGAGGAGGTGCCTCCAGTGGAGAGCACAACTCCTATTCCCAGATTAAGGGAGGGCTTCCTGAAACCAGCAAGACCCTAGAAATTATGTTTACTCCAGAGTCCTGACCTGAAGCCTGTTACTCCTGTCCAAGCAGCTGTGAAGAGTTTTGAAGCATTCCTGCTCATACAGACAAGTGGCAGTAAGTTTAAGCATTAAATAAATGTCTGACAAATAACACTTACGACCCCACTCACCCCTCTTATCCCGTGAATGAGGTTTATAAAAATGTGGCCTACCTGCCTGCCCGTTGCGCCCATGCAACGACGACCTGAAGATCGCACAGGCCCTGAAAAATCGGCGTCAATCACTGCCTCAAGGGCCTTAAGTGGCCCGTTAATTAATGGTGGGCACGCATCAGAGATCAACGCGCTCTCACCCACCAAAATATTGCGACGGTGCACAGTGACGTTGGGACACTCACCCGATGTCACCGCGCATCATTTTACACGTCTGCATGCAGGGTTCACCCCTGCACGGTGACGTGAAAATTCTGGCCCATGTACCTCTATATATGATCATGTAGCTCTATTAGTGATCATGTAACTCTATTAGTGATTTTGTATCTCTATTAATGATCATCTAACTCTATTCACAGAATCACAGAATTTTAACAGCACAGAAGGAGGCCAGTCAGCCCATTGTGTCTGCGCCAGCTCTCCAAATGAGCATTATGACTCAGTGCCATTTCCCTGCCTTTTTCCAGTAACCCTGCACATTGTCTCCATTCAAATAATCATCTAATGCCCTCTTGAATGTCTCAATTGAACCTGCCTCCACCACACTTCCACGCAGTGCATTCCAGACCCAAACCATTCATTATGTGAAAAAGTTTTTTCTCATGTGACATTTGCTTCTTTTGAGAATCACTTTAAATCTGTTGCCCTCTCGCTTTTGATCCTTTTATAAGTGAGAACAGCTTCTCCCTCTCTACTCTGTTCAGCCACCTCATGATTTTGAACATCTCTATCAAATCTCCTCTTAGCCTTCTCCTCTCCAAGGAAAACAGTCCCAACCTCTCCAGTCTACCTTCATAACTGAAATTTCTCATCCATTCTTGTAAACCTCTTCTGCACTCTCTCCAATGTGATCAAATCCTTCCTATAATGTGGCGCCCAGAACTGTACCCAACACTCCAGCTCAGGTCTAACAAGTGTCTTACATAACCTCCTTGCTCTTGTACTCTCTGCCCTTATTAATAAAGCCCAAGCTACTATATGCTTTATTAACTGCTCTCTCTACCTGCCCAGCCACCTTCAATGATCTATGCACATAGACGCCCAGGTCTTTCTGCTCCTGCACCCTCTTCAAAATTTCACCCCTTATTTTATATTGTCTGTCTATGTTCTTCCTACCAAAATGCATCACCTCACATTTCTCCACATTGAACTTCATTTGCCACCAACTGCCCACTTCACCAACTTATCTATGTCCTTACATAAGAACATAAGAAATAGGAACAGGAGTAGACCATTCAGACCCTGCTCCGCCATTCAATAAGGTCATGGCTGTTCGTCTTGTGTTTCAATTTCCACATTCCTATCTATGCCCGATAACCTTTGATTCCCTTGCCTAACAAGAATCTATCTACCTCTGCCTGTTAAAATATTCAATGACCCCGCCTCCACCACCTTCCAAGGTAGAGAGTTCTAAGGAAAGTCACACAACCCTCTGAGAAAAAAAATTTCTCCTCATCTCTGTCCTAAAAGGAGGACCCCTAATTTTAAAACAGTGCCCCCTAGTTCTGGACTCAGCTACAAGAGGAAACATCCTTTTGACACCCATCTTGTCAAGGCCACTCAGGATCTTGTATACTTGAATCAAATCACTCTTCTAAACTTCGGTGGAAACAAGCCCAATCTGTCCAACCTTTCCTCATAAGACAACCCACTCATTCCAGGTATTAATCTAGTAAATCTCCTCTGGACTGCCTCCAATGCATTTACATCCTTCCTTGAATAAGGAGATCAAAACTGCACACAGTTTTCGAGGTGCCGTCTCACCAATGCCCTGTGTACTGAAGCATAACATCCTTACTTTTATGTTCAATCCCTCTTGTAATGAAGGATAGCATTCCATTAGCCTTCTTAATTACTTGCTATATCTGCATACTAACTTTTTGTGACTTTTTTTATTCATTCATGGGATGTGGGCTTCGCTGGCTGAGCCAGCATTTATTGCCTATGCCTAGTTGCCCTTGAAAAGGTGGTGGTGAGCTGCCTTCTTGAATTGCTGCAGTCTAAGTAGTGTAGGTACACCCATAGTGCTGTTAGGAAGGGAGTTCCAGGATTTTGACTCAGTGACAGTGAAGGAACGGCGATATATTTCCAAGTCAGGATGGTGAGCGGCTTGGAGGGGAATTTCTAGGTGATGGTGTTCGCATCTATCTGCTGCCCTTGTCCTTCTAGATGGTAGTGGTCGTGGTTTGAAAGAAGCTGTCAAAGGAGCCTTGGTGAATTCCTGCAGTGCATCTTGTAGATGGTGCACACTGCTGCTACTGTGCGTTGGTAGTGGAGGGAGTGAGTGTTTGTGAATGTGGTGCCAATCAAGAGGGCTGCTTAGTCCTGGATGGTGTCAAACTTCTTGAGTGTTGTTGGAGCTGCACTCATCCAGGCAAGTGGGGAGTATTCCATCACACTCCTGACTGGTGGACAGGCTTTGGGGAGTCAGGTGAGTTACTCGCCGCAGGATTCCTAGCCTCTGACCTGCTCTTGTGGCCACAGTATTTAGATGGCTAGCCCAGTTCAGTTTCTGGTCAGTGGTGACCCCCAGGATGTTGATGGTGGGGGATTCAGTGATGGTAATGCCATTGAACATCAGTGGGCGATAGTTGGATTCTCTCATGTTGGAGATGGTCATTGCCTGACACTTATGTGGCGCGAATGTTACCTGCCATTTGTCAGCCCAAGCCTGGATATTATCCAGGTCTTGCTGCATATAACTTTATTAGTGATCATGTAAGTGTATTAATGATCATGTAAGTGTATTAGTGATCATGTAGCTCTATTAATGATCATATACATACGAATGTATGAATTAGGAGCAGGAGTAGGCCACTTGGCTCCTCATTCCGGCTCCATCATTCAGTAAGATCATGGCTGATTTGAATATAAGCTCAACCCCACATTTCTGCCTACGCCCAATAACCTTACATCCTCTTGTTCATCAAGAATCTATCCAGCGCTGCCTTAAAAATATTCCAAGACTCTGTTTCCACCGCCATGTATCATGTAACCCTGTAGCTGCAATAGTGATCACGTAGCTGCATTAGTGATCACGTAGCTACATTTATGATCATGTAGCTGCATTAGTGATCACGTAGCTGCATTAGTGATCACGTAACTCTATTAGTGATCATGTAGCTCTATTAGTGATCACGTAACTCTGTTAGTGATCATGTAGCTCCGTTAGTGATCATGTAGCTTTATTCATGATCTTGTAGCTCTATTAATGATCTTGTAGCTCTATTAGTGATCTTGTACTTCTATTAGTGATCATGGAGCTCTATTGGTTATCATGTAGATCTATTAATGATCACATAACTCCATTAATTATCACGTAGCTCTATTAGTGACCATGTAACTCTATTAGTGATCACTGGCAGGATTTTCCCCTCGTTGGGCAGCACGTCGGGTGGGCCAGGTGCAGCTGCGAAACCAACCATCGTCCGCGATCAGGACCCGATTAAGATTTCATGCTGCTGGGCCAATTAAGGCCTGCCCAGCATGAAACGCGGATCCGCACTGGCTGGGAAGGGCTGAGCAGGGGCAGGGGGGGGCCTTTCAGCCACTGGGTCCAATGGCGACCTAGTGGCTGGTTTAAAAACTGCCCAGGTAGACCCGAAAAGGCTGGCAGGAAAGGACATCTGTCTGCCGTTGTATCGATGGACTCAAGTGCGGCTGCAAATGCCGGGGGGAGGGTAGGTCGGGTGGGCACTCAGCCCCCCGCTTTTAGGATGAGTGCCTCATGGTCCTGCTGGAGGAGGTGGCTGCCAGGAGGGACACCCTTGTCCCCAGGGATGGGAGGATGAGGCCACCACAGCTCACCAAGAGGGCATGGGAGGAGGTAGCAGCCCTGGTGAGCAGCCATGACGTGGTGGAGGCTGGAAGAGGTTCAATGATCTGCTGCCCACAGTAAGGGTGAGAACCATGTTGGCATGGGTCAGTGTGGTGAAGTGTTAAGTGCTGCCCTCCCACCCCCCCCCCCCCCCGACCCTGTGGACCTCAGGGGTGCTAGAGTCTGAGTGCCAACTGTCACTGACACCGGAGCTGGCCAAGGAGGTGTTCCCTGGCTGCTTGGGCTGAGTCCCTTGTGGCTCGAGGACCACGACTCAGATGTGCTTTGAAGTGGCAGATGGAATACAACGTGGGGAAGTGTGAGGTCATGCACTGTGCAAGAATAGAGGCATAGACTATTTTCTAAATAGGGGGAGAATTCAGAAGTCTGGAGTGCAAAGGGACTTGGGAGTCCTAGTCCAGGATTCTCTTAAGGTTAACTTGCAGGTTGAGTCAGTAGTTAGGAAGGCAAATGCAATGTTGGCATTTATTTTGAGAGGATTAGAATATAAAAGCAGGGATGTGCTGCTGAGGCTTTATAAGGCTCTGGTCAGACCACAGTTAGAATATTGTGAGCAATTTTGGGCCCCGTATCTCAGGAAGGATGTGCTGGCCCTGGATAGGGTCCAGAGGAGGTTCACGAGAACAATCCCAGGAATGAAAGGCTTAACATATGAGGAACGTTTGAGGACTCTGGGTCTATACTCAATGGAATTTAGAAGTCTGAGGGGGGATCTGATTGAAACTTACAGAATACTGACAGGCCTGGATAGAGTGGACGTGGGGAAGATGTTTCCATTAGTAGGAGAGACTAGGACCCGAGGGCACAGCCTCAGAGTAAAGGGAAGACCTTTTAGAACAGAGATGAGGAGAAACTTCTTTAACCAGAGAGTGGTGAATCTATGGAATTCATTGCCACAGAAGGCTGTGGAGGCCAGGTCATTGAGTGTATTTAAGACCGAGATAGATAGGTTCTCGATTGGTAAGGGGATCACAGGTTACGGGAAGAAGGCGGGAGAATAGGGTTGAGAAAATTATCAGCCATGATTGAATAGCAGAGCAGACTCGATGGGCCGAATGGCCTACTTTCTGCTCCTATGTTTTATGGTCTTATGGTACTCTGCAAGCTGCTCCTCAGCTGGAGTTGGCCATGCTGCAAAGGCGCTGCAGGTAGAGAGTGGACTAATCAATGTTCCTCTGTCCTTTCAGGAGAAGACGAGCCATAACCAAGCCAAGAGGTCACGTACAGGCAGAGGCCCGCCCAACTTCCAGCTGTTCAGCAGGTTTGAGCAGGACACCCTTGAGCTCAAGAGCCGGCACACTCCCCGTGTAACCAGGCATGGAAATGTTGGGATGCCAGACGAAGGTAAGGGCGCAGTGCTCAGAGGTGAGACTTTCGGATTGTGCAACCATTCTAGCGTAGTCTCTTCATTGAAGGGAGCCTCGAACCTAGAGTACCCATTGATCATTGGAAGATGATGACACCATAGTCTGTTAGTGATCATGTAACACGGTTAATGATCATGTAACATGATTAATGATCATGTAACACGATCAATGATCATGTAACTCTGTTAGAACAAAGAATAAAGAAAAGTACAGCACAGGAACAGGCCCTTCGGCGCTCCAAGCCTGCACCGATCATGTTGCTCGTCAACTAAAACATTTTGCACTTCCGGGGTCCGTATCCCTCTATTCCCATCCTATTCATGGATTTGTCAAGCTGCCTCTTAAACACCACTATCGTACCTGCTTCCACCACCTCCTCTGGCAGCGCATTCCAGACACTCACTACCCTCTGTGTAAAAAACTTGCCCCACACATTTCCTCTATAATTTTCTCCTCTCACCTTAAATCTATGTCCCCCTAGTAATTGACTCTTCCACCTTGGGAGAAAGCTTCTGACTATCTCCTTGCCACTCATAATTTTGTAAACTTCTATCAAGTCGCCCCTCAAACTCCGTCGCTCTAGTGAGAACAATCCGAGTTTCTCCAACCTCTCCTCATAGCTAATAACCTCCAGACCAAGCAGCATCCTGGTAAACCTCCTCCGCACCCTCTCCAATGCCTCCATATCCTTCTAGTAATGTGGCGAGCAGAATTGCACGCAATATTCCAAGTGTGGCCTAACCAAGGTTCTATACAGCTACAGCTTGACTTCCCCGCTTTTATACTCAATACCCCTGCTGATGAAGGCAAGCATACCATATGCCTTCCTGACTACCTTATCCACCTGCGTTGCCACTTTCAGTGACCTGTGGACCTGTACACCCAGATGCCTCTGTCCGTCAATGCACTTAAGGGTTCTGCCATTTACTGTATAATTTCTTCCTGTATTAGACCTTCCAAAATGCATTACCTCGCATTTGTCCGGATTAAACTCCAACTGCCATTTCTCTGCCCAGTCTCCAACTGATCTATATCTCATTGTATCCTTTGACAATCCTCTTCACTATCTGCAACTCCTCCAACCTTGGTGTCGTCTGCAAACTTACTAATTAGCCCAGTTACATTTTCCTCCAAATCATTTACGTATACTACAAACAGCAAAGGTCCCAGCACTGATCCTTGTGGAACTCCACTAGTCACAGCTCTCCATTCAGAAAAGCACCCTTCCACTGCTACCTTCTGTCTTCTATGACCAAGCCAATTCTGTATCCATCTTGCCAGCTCACCTCTGATCCCGTGCAACTTTACCTTCTGTACCAGTCTGCCATGAGGGACCTCATCAAAGGTCTTACTGAAATCCATGTATATAACATCCACTGCCCTTCCATCGTCGATCATCTTTGTCACTTCCTCGAAAAACTCGATCAACTTAGTGAGACACGACCTCCCCTTCACAAAACCATGCTGCCTCTCACTAGTACGCCCATTTGCTTCCAAATGGTAGTAAATCCGGTCACGAAGAATCTTCTCCAATAATTTCCCTACCACTGACGTAAGGCTCACCGGCCTGTAATTTCCTGGATTATACCTGCTACCCTTCTTAAACAATGGAACAACATTGGTCATTCTCCAGTCCTCTGGGACCTCACCCGTAGCCAGTAAAGAGACAAAGATTTCTGTCAAGGCCCCAGCATCCTCCTCCCTTGCCTCCCTCAGTACTCTGGGGTAGATCCCATCTGGCCCTGGAGACTTGTCCACCTTAATATTCTTCAAGACGCCTAACACCTCTTTTTTGATCTCAACATGATCCAGGCTATCTACACACTCTTCCCTAGACAAATCGACCGCTAAGTCCTTCTCTTTGGTGAATACTGATGAGAAGTATTCATTTAGTATCTCTCCCATTTATTCTGGCTCCACACACAGATTCCCACCTCTGTCCCTGAGTGGGCCCACCCTTTCCCTGGCTACCCTCTTGCTTTTTACATATGTTTAATGATTAATGATCATGTAACATGACTAATGATCATGCAACACTATCAGTGATCATGTAACATAATTAATGATCATATAACTCTACTGGTGATCATGTAACTCTATTAATGATCCTGTAGTCCCTCGTACAGTGATAATATCAGCCTGAGTGCTTCAGCCCTGCAGATAAAATGATGGCCTACCAACAAGGCTGCAGGCCATGCCCTCTCCATTCTGCTCTTGCAGTTTTTTAAACTCTATTAATAGAACACAAATCACCATATACCAAAAACTCACAGTATTTACAAGATCCAAAAATAAGTGTAAAACATTTATAAATGTCAGTCCAGTCAAACAATTTATGGGACACAGCATAAGGCATTACAGAAGGCAGTTTCTCAACAAAGTCAAACACTCCAGGAAACAGTAATTTTGTGTAAGTATTAACCCCCTTGAGCATCAATCCTGGGTAACCTAGCAATTGCTGCCTCCCCTTCTCTGGGCTGGGATCTTGGGAGGATTCTGTGGAAGAGAGAAAGCAAATCAGATCTGTGATGATGTGGAGCCAAGTACACAAATCATTTTTTAATCACTGGCCTCTTTGGACATTCAGCCAAACCTTCAGTCAAGGCTGATTCATTTCAAAGCTGAGTGACTTTAGCAGATCAGAAAGTTGGCTGATTCCAACTGAATTAGAGAAACATTAGAGTAATATGAACCCTAGCTTGGTAATTGGCAAGGAGGTGAGGGTGGCAGGTCCTTTCAGAGGAGTGAGATCCCAGACAGCTGATGCCTTCCCAAGGATGGAGATTTACTCAAACCACAGGAGTACTGGAACCAGGGTACTGAGCATGTGGATTACTGCAATGTTGCAGCCAGTCACAAGGTCTTTCAGCACAGAGGGAGGCCATTCAGCCCTTTGTGCCTGTGCTGGCACTTTGAAAGCACCATCTAACTTAGGCTCACATCCCCAGCTTTTCCCCCTTGCCCCCATAAGCCCACAAATTGGTCTCTGTTTCGGTACATGTCCAACTGCCTTTGGAAAGTTCCTATGTTTCTCAGAATGTTTCGATCCATCGCTGGAGCAAGACATGGAAATTAATATAGCGCCATGTCTCATCCCTCAGAAACAGCCCAGAGCATTTGAACTAGGTTTTGAAGCGGGGTCACGTAAGTGAGTGTGGCACCAATTTGTGCACAGTGAGATCCCATGAACTGTTAATGAGATGGTCGGCCTAATTCATCTGCTTTTGGTGGTAATGATTGGGGGTTTGGGATGGGGTGGAATGTTGTCCAAGATACTGAAAGAACAGAGACCCCCAAACATTAAGGTAGTGGCTGGGATGGGAAGGGAGTGGCTAAATAACTAATATTGACATGTCAGCCAATTCAATGCTCTTTTATTATAAACATGGCCAACTGTCTCACAAAGGAACCTGGGGTCGTCATATTAACTAATGCATTGCCAAAGGAAACTGAATACCAAAAGGTTGTATTTTACTGGTTAATTCCCCCTCTTTCTCACATCTTTCTGCCTCTTCTCTCCCTAAGGCTGAGGACGACAAGTTTACAAAGTCACGTAACTGGACCTGGAGCCTTGCCCACTGTGGGCAAGAAGTGATGGGCAGGATTCCCACCATCCGCCGGCCAGATCCCGGTGCATGTTCAGTCCTGGCTGGGAATCATACCTATTAGTGAAACTGGCCTGTCCTGCAACTTTTGCTTGGGTGCATCCATTGGGCAGCTCTTTGGCACCAGCATGGTGGACATGAATGCAGATGGCTAAGATTTAGTGGGTCATTTGACCAATGAGGTGCATCCTGGGCCCTGATCCTGGAAGCAGGAATTCCCTCTTTCCCCCTTTTCATTACCACAAAACTGAGCCAATTAAGTGGGATTTTCTGCAACTTTAGCTCTACACAATACAGGCAAAATTTTCTAAAAATGTTGCTAATTTGAAATAATAATAAGAGGTGACCAATTTGATGCCTCAACAGTTGTTCATATTTCTTTCCAGGAGCGTGTGAGTCTTTGTCCCTCAATTCCTGCCAACCTGTTGGCTGAACAAAGCCACTCCCCTCTTCAATGCACCCCATAAACCAAGTGTTCCATTGACAGCACTGATTTCACATCCCCTGCCCCAATAACCCCCTGACCAAACACCTTGAGGTTCCCTCATTCCCTCCCGGTTCCAGGTTCCCAGTGGCTGGGGATGACTACCACTAGTCAGAGGTGAATGGTGATGCTGTCAAAGCAACACATCCCACTTGCCAGCTCACATCACCAGGAATGGAAGGTTAACAACGCACTATAGTGACAGTCAAACCCCTGGTACAAAGTATTTCCAGCACAGAAACAGGCCATTTGGTCCATCTGCTCTGTGCTGGTGTTTCTGCTGCACATGAGCCTCCACCCACCCCCTCTTCATCCCCCCCTATCAGCAAAATCTTTCTATTCCTATCTCCCTCATGTATTTATCCAGCTTCCCTCTTAAACACATTGATGCTATTCACCTCAGCCACTTCCTGTGGGAGCGAGTTCCACATTCTCCCCGCTCCATGGGTAAAGGAGTTTCTTCTGAATTCTCCATTGAATTTATTAGTGACTGCTTATATTGCCCCCAGTTCTGGCACCATAGCAATACCTGGACTGCTCCACAGAGAAGTGCATGTTAAGTGGGGTAAGTGCTCCTCACTAAAAGATGAGGCTGATGGTGGAGTAAATGAAAGAGCTGCCATTCACTTAACCTAAACTTGGCTGAATTTTGATCTTCTCTAACTGTGGGGGATTGGAGACAGTTTTTGGAGGCTGGCTGATGTCCTAACTGAGATCTCTAACTCAACATGGAGGGAATTTGCACGGTCAGGCCTTCTCAGTCTGGATGACTTCAGGATTTGTTTAAGTTTTTTCTGTTCCCCACTAGACAATCAGAGATAGTTATATATATTTCTGTAATTAGATGCAGAATTGTCAGTTGGCAAATCCAAGATTTTAATCAGCAAAATGCACGCTAAATTGGGAGAGAGGCTTCAGTCCTCAGAGCCACCTAGTGCCCAGGGCCTGAAACTACGCTGTGACAGTCGGCCTAGCAAAACTGTAAGGGAAAAGTTGACGTAGCTATTTGCAAAAGTAAATATTAAGAGACTCCCATGACCAGGAATTGTGGCAGCATTAAGCAAAGCTTGTCAACAGGAAATGTAGGCCCTGTGGAAGGTAGAACGGTTTTAGAGGTGACAGAAGGCAGGAAACTTACACAAGTTTGTGGCTTTTTGAAAGACATGAAAAATCTTTGTGAAGGACCCCAAGCTTGAACTAGAATCATGTAGGTGAGGGAGATACTTCAGTGGTGAGGTAGCTCCGACCTTATGTTGCAAGAGGGAGGGAAGACCTGGAGGCAAGGATTGAGGATCAAGTTTGAGTAGGAGATGATGTTATGAGTTCGATAGACAGAGGAAGAAGACCACACAAGAGGCTTAATTCAGAACATAAGATGAACAAGAGAAATGTTCAGAGAAAGTGGCAGCAGGAGAGAACAGAAATGGCTGGAGGTGCTGGAGGTGTTGTCTCTCAGACAACAAGCTTTTCCTTGTATCTTCAAGTTTTCAAATCGCTCTGTAGTTGCACACCACTCCTACCTTTGTAAACAATTCCAGCCCCACAACCCCCCGAGATCTCTGTGCTCCTCCAATTTTGGCCTCTTGAGCATCCCCTGATTTCTATCACTGCACCATTGCAGCCGTGCCTTCAGCTGCCTGGGGCCCTAAACTCTGGAATTCCCTCCGTAAACCTCTCCGCGTCTCTCTCCTCCTTTAAGACGTTCCTTCAAACTGACCTCTTTGAACAGTGGGTCACCCGTCCTCATATCTCCTTATATGCCTTGGTGTCAAAGCTTTGATAATTGCTCCAGTGAAACACCTTGGGACACTTATGCAGTTAAAGGCGCTATGTAAATGCCCAGTGCTGTTTCCCTCATAGAGGGTGGTGGGAGGCTAGCAAAGTCTGCTTCAGTATGAACTGTCATTCAAGCCTTGGATAGATTTAGGTTTTATACAGTTGGATATTACTGAGGGGAGAGACATGATGCCAAAGCTTTTCATCTCACCCTCATCAGGGCAAATGCAGGAATTCCAAATTTCAAACAATCACAACAATTTATACTACAACAGAAAAGGCTGCTGATTGGCAAGTCCGCTCTGATTGACCGAGGCATTGCTATGGAGAATTACAGGCTCCCAAGGCTCCCAGATAATTCAAACAAGGCACAAGACTTGAACATATTCCTCTTGTTTCCAGAAAACAAACTCCTGGGTATGCCGCTCCTAGTGAGTGTAAATGAGCCACAGTATGAGCTCCCTCAGTTCTGTTGAAAGGTCATGAGGACTCGAAACGTCAACTCTTTTCTTCTCCGCCGATGCTGCCAGACCTGCTGAGTTTTTCCAGGTAATTCTGTTTTTGTTTTGGATTTCCAGCATCCACAGTTTTTTGTTTTTATCACAGTATGAGCTCGGCTGATTGGTTGTTTTATACAGGGTTTGGTATGAAAGGAAAAATCATGTTTCTTAAAGGCACCTTTAGCACTAGGGAAGGCGTGAGAGTCCTGTCTGAGATCTGAGGAGAAAATGAGGCTAGGAAATTCAGGCTCTAGGGTGAAGTCAACATTGACTGTTAATGTCACTTTCAGTTTGGAAAGACATGAATGAAACCACATTTTTAAGGATGAAAGAGGTTAATAATTTTACACACAGGCTTCAAAACAAGAAATGGCATCACAGACCTGATTTACTTTCAAATCCTCACTGGAATCTAAAACCACCCTTTAACATAACAATAACCAGAAACACACCTTCTTAAACAGTTTGGGTGTATGTAATGTACACGAGCATATATAAATCTGTAATTTTTTTTAATGCTTCAAGAAGGTGATCCAGCATCAGCTTTGTAAACCGATATGGATTAGACTTCAGTGACTTGCACTCTCACCTGAGTCAGGAGGTCATGGGTCTGAGTCCCACTCCAGAGGTTTCAGTACATCATCTGGGCTGGCACCTTTGACAGTGCCGTCCTGAGGGAGACTTCTGGGTGCGACATTAAAATCAGGTCCTATGTGCCAATTCCAGTGGATGCAAACAGCAGGAGAGTGCTCCTGGTGTACTGGGCCAATAATCATCTATCAGTCAGTACCACCAAAAGCAGGTTAACCTCATTGCTGCTTGTGAGATTGTGTGTGCAAACTGGCAGCAGCAGTTCAATCAGTGAGACATGAGGATGCAAAAAGTGCTAATAAATGCAAGATACTTCTTTGCTTAAATTTATACTAATGTATAAATGTATGCTAATTGATGCCTTGTCAAATCATCAAATTATAAAATGGTTACAGCACTGGAGGCCATTCAGCCCATTGAGTCCATGCTGGCTCTCTGCAAGAGCAACTCAGCTAGTCCCACTCGAGCCATCTTTTGCCCCATAGACCTGCAAAATGTTTCTTTTGGATAATTATCCAATTCCATTTCGAAGCCACAACTGACCCTGCCTCCACCACACTCTCAGCCCACACATTCAACATCCTAACCACTCGCTGCGTGCAAAAGGTTTTTCCTCATTTCACCTTTGCTTCTTTTACCAATCACCTTAAATCGGTGCCTTCTCATTCTCTTGATCCTTCCCCCAACAGGAACATTAATCCACATTGGTCCTGAATTATCATTTCAAAAAGTTTCCCCGCCTCCAAGGTTAAACAGACTGGCCTGTAGTTTCTGGCTTTATCCTCACACCCTTTTTTGAACAAGGGTGTGACATTTACAGTTCTCAAGTCCTCTGGCACCACCCCTGGATTGGAAGAATACCACCAGTTCCTCTGAAATTTCCACACTTTCCTCTATATCCCTGGGCATATACCACCTGGTTCTGGTGTCTTAACAGTTTTAACTGCAGCCAACCTTTTGCATATCTCCACCTTATCAATTTTTAACACATCCAGTGTATCAACTACCTCCTCTTTCACTGCAACTTTGATAGCATCTTCTCCCTTGGTAAAGACAGATACAAAGTATTCATTTAGTACCTCTTCCATGTCTTCTGCATCCAGGCAGAAATCCCTTTTTGGTCAGTTATGGCCTCATTCTTCCTTTTACTATTTACATGCTGATAGAAGACTTTTCAATACCTCTTTATGTTAGCTGCCAGTTTCTTCTCATACTCTCTCTTTGCCCCTTTTATTTCTTTTTCACTTCCCCTCCATATTCAGTGATTCTCACTTGTATTCTCAACCTGACATCTGCCTTATGACCCCTCTTTCTGCTTCATCTTACTCTCTATCTCTTTTGTCACCCAGGGAGTGCTGACTTTGGTTGCCCTATCTTTCCTCCTCGCTATTGTGTTACAGTTTTGCCTACAAACCTTTCATTCCAATTTACCTGTGACAATAGACTACAGTTCCTGTCATCTTCAGGCACATTGTACCTATTCACATTGAGGCCAATGAATGAACTGAATGTCTCCAAGATAGTTTTATTCACGCAGTTATTTGATATAAATGTAACTTCAGCCAAGCTGTCAAGGAAGCATTTCACCAGGTGTGTCTACTACAAATGAAACTGGGGAGGAGCCAATGTAGACATTATCGGTCAGCAGCATGTTTGCATGAGGGTGTGGAGAGGAAAATAATTATGATTCCCAGCATGGTGAGGAACAACAGTCAGTGAAGGAGCTGTGGAGGTGGGGGTAACTCTGAAATAAGTTGTGTTCAAAATGCCTGTTTCAACATTCTATCCCTTATTGAATAGAGCTCTCAGCTGCAATACACAATGTGGGCACTAGATGTCTGTAGCATGCTTTAAGGGGATTGTGTTGTGTGTGTATCATTTACAACTGCACGTGTTATTTTCCCGTCTCTTACCCTGTCTCACGGGAAGTAGAGTTGGCCATTGGATTGATGGGAAACAGTTCACTTTTGGCACCATTTCGGATCTGATCTTCTGAACCTGCCAAGAACCCATCCCCCCACCAATCACAGCATCCACCCAACCCCCAATCACAGCACCCACCCACCCAATCACAATATCCGTGCCCACATTCACAATATCCATCCCCCCCATTCACAATATCCACCCCCCCCAATCACAGCACCCAACCTCCAATCACAGCACCCAACCTCCAGTCACAGCACCCAAGCCCCAATCACAGCACCCAAGCCCCAATCACAGTGCTCAACCCCCCCCAATCACAGCACCCAACCTCCAATCACAGCACCCAAGCCCCAATCACAGCACCCAACCCCCAATCACAGCACCCAACCCCCCCAATCACAGCACCCAACCCCCCCAATCACAGCACCCAACCCCTAATCACAGCACCCAACCCCCAATCACAGCACCCAACCCCCAATCACAGCACCCAACCCCTAATCACAGCACCCAACCCCCAATCACAGCACCCAACCCCCCCAATCACAGCACCCAACCCCTAATCACAGCACCCAACCCCCAATCACAGCACCCAACCCCCAATCACAGCACCCAACCCCCCCAATCACAGCACCCAACCCCCCAATCACAGCACCCAACCCCTAATCACAGCACCCAACCCCCAATCACAGCACCCAACCCCTAATCACAGCACCCAACCCCCCAATCACAGCACCCAACCCCTAATCACAGCACCCAACCCCCAATCACAGCACCCAACTCCCCAATCACAGCACCCAACTCCTAATCACAGTACCCAACCCCCACTCACAGCACTCAATGCCCCAATCACAGCACCCAACTGCCCAATCACAGCACCCAACCCCCAATCACAGCACCCAACCCCCAATCACAGCACCCAACCCCCCCAATCACAGCACCCAACCCCAATCACAGCACCCAACTCCTAATCACAGTACCCAACCCCCAATCACAGCACCCAACCCCCCCAATCACAGCACCCACCCCCCCAATCACGGCACACACACCCCCAATCACAACACCCACCCCCCCAATCACAGCACCCAACCCCCAATCACAGCACCCAACCCCCAATCACAGCACACAACCCCCCAAACACAGCACACAACCCCCAATCACAGCACCCACCCCCCCCAATTACAGCACCCAAACCCCAATCACAGCACCCACCCCCTCCAATCACAGCACCCAACCCCCCAATCACCACACCCAACCCCCCAATTACAGCACCCAACCCCCAATCACAGCACCCAACTCCCAATCACAGCGCCATCCCCATCACAGCGCCAACCCCCCCAATCACAGCGCCCAACCCCCCAATCACAGCACCCACCCCCCCCATCACAGCACCCAACCTTGCCCCCAATCACAGCACCCAACCCCAATCGCAGCACCCAAACCCCAATCACAGCACCCAAACCCCAATCACAGCACCCAACCCCCCAATCACAGCACCCAACCCCCCAATCACAGCACCCACCCTCCCAATCACAGCACCCACCCTCCCAATCACACCACCACCCCAATCACACTCCCAAACACAGTACCCCCGCAATCACAGCACCCATCCCCAATCACAGCCACCAAACCCCCGCAATCACTGCACCCCTCTCAATCACAGCACCCACCCCCCAAAATCACTGCACCACCCCTGCAATCACAGCACCCACCCGCCCCCCAATACAGCACCCACCCCACAATCACAGCACCCACCCACCCAATAACCGCACCCATCCCCCCAATCACAGTTCCCACCCCCCAATCACAGTGCCCACCCCCCAATCACAGCACACACCCCTCCAATCACTGCGCCCACCCCTCCAATCACAGTGCTCACCCCCCGAATCACAGCGCCCACCCTCCCAATCACAGTGCCCACACCCCCAATCACAGTGCCCAACTCCCCAATCACAGAGCCCAACCCCCCAATCACAGCGCCCACACCCCCATTACAGCGCCCATCCCCCCAATCACAGCACACATCCCCCCCTATCACAGCGCCCACCCCCCCAATCACAGTGCCCACACCCCCAATCACAGTGCCCAACTCCCCAATCACAGAGCCCAACCCCCCAATCACTGTCCACCCCCCCAATCACAGCGCCCACACCCCCATTACAGCGCCCATCCCCCCAATCACAGCACACATCCCCCCCCATCACAGCGCCCACCCCCCAATCACAGTGCCCACCCTCGCAATCAGTGCGCACACCCCCATCACAGTGCCCACCCCCCCAATCACAGCACTCAACCCCCCCAATCACAGCACTCAACCCCCCCTAATCACAGCACCCAACCCCCAATCACAGCACCCAACCCCCCCAATCACGGCACACAAACGCCAATCACAGCGCTCAACCCCCCAATCACAGCACCCACCCCCCCAATCACAGCACCCAACCTTCCCCCCAATCACAGCACCCAACCCCAATCGCAGCGCCCAACCCCCCAATCACAGCACCCAACCCCCAATCACAGCACCCAAACCCCAATCACAGCACCCACACTGCCAATCACAGCACCCACCCCCCAATCACCGCACCCACACTGCCAATCACAGCACCCACCCCCCCAATCACAGCACCCAACCCCCCAATCACAGCACCCAAACCCCCAATCACAGCACCCAACCCCCCAATCACTGCACCCACACTGCCAATCACAGCACCCACCCCCCCAATCACAGCACCCACCCCCCCCCAATCACAGCACCCAACCTTCCCCCCAATCACAGCACCCAACCCCAATCGCAGCACCCAAACCCCCAATCACAGCACCCAACCTTCCCCCCAATCACAGCACCCAACCCCAATCACCGCACCCACACTGCCAATCACAGCACCCACCCTCCCAATCACCTTACCCACCCTCCCAATCACACCACCACCCCAATCACACTCCCAAACACAGTAACCCCGCAATTACAGCACCCATCCCCAATCACAGCCACCAAACCCCCGCAATCACTGCACCCCTCTCAATCACAGCACCCACCCCCCAAAATCACTGCACCACCCCTGCAATCACAGCACCCACCCGCCCCCCAATACAGCACCCACCCCACAATCACAGCACCCACCCACCCAATAACCGCACCCATCCCCCCAATCACAGTTCCCACCCCCCAATCACAGTGCCCACCCCCCAATCACAGCACACACCCCTCCAATCACTGCGCCCACCCCTCCAATCACAGTGCTCACCCCCCGAATCACAGCGCCCACCCTCCCAATCACAGTGCCCCCACCCCCAATCACAGTGCCCAACTCCCCAATCACAGAGCCCACCCTCCCAATCACAGCACCCACCCTCCCAATCACAGAGCCCACCCCCCCAATCACAGAGCCCAACCCCCCAATCACAGTGTCCACCCCCCCAATCACAGCGCCCACACCCCCATTACAGCGCCCATCCCCCCAATCACAGCACACATCCCCCCCATCACAGCGCCCACCCCCCCAATCACAGCGCCCATCCCCCCCAATCACAGCTCCCACCCCGCCAATCAAAGCGACCACACACCCCTCAATCACAGTGCCCACACCTCCAATCACCGCACCCACCCTCACAATCTCAGTGCCCACCCCCCCAATCACAGTGGCCACCCCCCCCTCACAGCACCCAACCCCCAATCACAGCACCCACCCCTCCAATCACAGTGCCCACCCTCGCAATCAGTGCGCACACCCCCATCACAGTGCCCACCTCCCCAATCACAGTGCCCACCCCTCCAATCACTGCGCCCACCCTCACAATCACAGTTCCCCCCAATCACCGCGCCCATCCCCCTCCCAATCACAGTGCCCACTCCCCAATCACAGCACCCATCCCCCTGCAATCACAGAGCCCATCCCCCAATCACAGAGCCCATCCCCCAATCACAGCGGCCATCCCCCCCCAATCACAATGCCCACCCATCCAATCGCCGCACCCACCCTCACAATCACAGTGCCCCAATCACAGTGCCCACCCCTCCAATCACAGTGCCCACCCCCTCAATGCCCACCCCCCCAATCACAGCAACCAACCCCCAATCACAGTGCCCAACCCCCAATCACAGCACCCACCACTCCACTCACCGCACCCACCTCTCCAATCACAGTGCCCACCCCCAATCACAGTGCCCACCCCCAATCACAGTGCCCACCCCTCCAATCACCGCGCCCACTCTCACAATCACAGTTCCCCCAATCACCGTGCCCATCCCCCTCCCAATCACAGTGCCCACCCTCACAATCACAGTGCCCACTCCCCAATCAAGCACCCATCCCCCTGCAATCACAGAGCCCATCCCCCAATCACAGTGCCCACCACCCCAATCACAGCATCCATGCCCACACAATCACAGCGCCCACCCCCCAATCACAGTGCCCATCCCCCCCAATCACAGTGCCCACCCCCCAATCACAGCGCCCAATCTCCAATCACAGTGCCCACTCCTCCAATCACAGTGCCCACCCCCCCAATCACAGCAACCAACCCTCAATCACAGTGCCCACCCCCCCAATCAAGGCAACCAACCCTCAATCACAGCGCCCACCCCTCCAATCACAGTGCCCACTTTCGCACTCACAGTGTGCACAACCCCATCACAGTGCCCACCCCCCCCCATCACAGTGCCCACCCCCCCCAATCACAGCACCCAACCTCCAATCACAGTTCCCCCCCAATCACCGCGCCCATCACCCAACCATCACAGTGCCCACCCTCACAATCACAGTGCCCACCCCCCCCACTCACAGCACCCATCCCCCCCCAATCACAGCGCCCAGCCCCCAATCACAGCGCCCACCCCCAATCACAGTGCCCACCCCCCCCACTCACAGCACCCATTCCCCCCCCAATCACAGCGCCCAGCCCCCAATCACAGTGCCCACCCCCCCCATCACAGTGCCCACCCCCCCACTCACAGCACCCACTCCCACAATCACAGTGCCCATCCCCCAATCACATCGCCCATCCCCCCCAATCACAGTGCCCACCCCCCCCACTCACAGCGCCCACCCCCCCAATCACAGCGCCCACCCCCCCAATCACAGCGCCCACCCCCCCCAATCACAGCGCCCATCCCCCAATCACATCGCTCATCCCCCCCAATCACAGTGCCCACCCTCCCAATCACAGCGCCCACCCCCCCAATCACAGCGCCCACCCCCCCAATCACAGCGCCCACCCCCCCAATCACAGCGCCCACCCCCCCAATCACAGTGCCCACCCCCCCCCAATCACAGTGCCCACCCCCCAATCACAGTGCCCACCCCCCAATCACTGTGCCCACTCCCCCAATCACAGCACCCACCCCCCCAATCGCAGCGCCCACCCCCCAATCGCAGCGCCCACCCCCCCAATCGCAGTGCCCACCCCCCAATCACCGTGCCCACCCCAATCACCGTGCCCACCCCCCAATCACAGTGCCCACCCTCACAATCACAGTGCCCACCCCCAATCACCGTGCCCACGCCCCAATCACCGTGCCCACCCCCAATCACCGTGCCCACCCCAATCACAGTGCCCACCCCCCAATCACCGTGCCCACGCCCCAATCACCGTGCCCACGCCCCAATCACCGTGCCCACGCCCCAATCACAGTGCCCACCCCCCAATCACAGGCCCCACCCCTCCAATCACAGTGCCCACCCTCACAATCACAGTGCACACTCCCCCAATCACGGTGCCCACCCCTCCAATCACAGTGCCCACTCCCAATCACAGTGCCCACCCCTCCAATCACAGTGCCCACCCTCACAATCACAGTGCCCACTCCCCCAATCACGGTGCCTACCCCTCCAATCACAGTGCCCACTCCCCCAATCACAGTTCCCATTCCCCCAATCACAGTGCCCACTCCCCCAATCACAGTGCCCACTCCCCCAATCACAGTGCCTACCCCTCCAATCACCGCGCCCACCCTCCAATCACCGCGCCCACCCTCCAATCACAACACCCACCCCCCCAATCACCTTGCCCACCCTCACAATCACAGCGCCCACTCCCCCAATCACAGCACCCACCCCAATCACAGCACCCAACCCCCAATCACAGCGCCCGCCCCCAAGCACAGCGCCCACCCCTCCCCCATTACAGCACCCGCCCGCTCCGGTCACAGCACCGACACTCATCATGGGCATCCAAAATACCGGTTTAATGCCCCCTCTCGCTTCTCTTACTTTGTCTACCCTGTAAGAGCTGTTTTGTCTTTCCTCTGTCCTCTCTCTCTCTCTCTCTCCTCACTGGAGACAACAGCATTTGACAATCTTCCTGATCAGGGATTGCTGCCTGCTCCTGGGATCTTCAGGCACCTGGGTCTCCGAGGCTGTGGCAGTGACAGAGACAGCATCAGATTCAGGCAGTGACATTTCCTCTGCCTCTTTTGAACAGGCAGTCAAACTGCTGAAAGACTAACCAACAGGCTAACATGCCCTCAAGCATTGTACCCTTCCCCACCGCTCGTCAGCACCACCCAGGCTAAACTGCTCCCTATAGTGACTACAAAATATATTCTACGGCTGACCCACTCAGTCAAACAGCATCGCTATCCTCAGTATCTGCAATGCGCTGCCTGAAAGGGCAGTGGAAGCAAATTCTTTCTAAGCTTTCAAAGCTTTCTAAATGGAAATCAGATATTCAAAAAGGAGGAATGACCAGGGTTATGGTGAAAAAGTGCAGCGATTAGAATTGGATGGCCCATTCACAGACACACAGGGCCAGTCCAGGCCTCCTTCAGTCCTGGATGGTTACTGCGCAGTTCCAGGGCCATGTGGGATCACTGGGCACCTGGGGCTTCCCATGGAAGTGTACAAAAGTTCCTTCATAGCAACAGGAGGAGGCCATTCAGCCCATCCAGCCTGTTACATAGGAACAGGAGGAGTCCATTCAGCCCCTCCAGCCTGTTACATAGCAACAGGAGGAGGCCGTTCAGCCCATCCAGCCTGTTACATAGGAACAGGAGGGGGCCATTCAGCCCCTCCAGCCTATTACAAAGGAACAGGAAGAGGCCGTTCTGCCCCCTCCAGCCTATTACACAGGAAAAGACTATTCAGCCCCTCAAGCCTGTTCCATCATTCAATAAGTTTATGGCCAATCTGTTAATCCATATACCCGCCTGGAACAGAATGGCTAAGGGGCAATTTCATTGATTTAGGATTTTAAAAGGAATCCAACTGCTGCAAAGTCTAGGACAAGGCAGGACATGAGGTTCAAACAGGAGCAAGGCCATTTAGGGGAGAATTTACAAAACATTTGTTCACACAAAGTGATGTAGATTTGGAACTATTGCCCACAAAATGAGGCTCACTCAATTAATCTTTTTAAATATGATTTTTGCTGGACAAGGGATAAGGGACATGGAGCCATGCTTGGGTAATCTTTCCTTGTAATTTGATCTTGGAGTATAGTTATTGTTCTGGTGAATCTACACCATACTCCCGCCAAGGTCAATACTGCCCTCCTCAGGTGGGGTGCACAGGACTAGTGGATAAACACACAAGGGAGACAGAAATAGAGGGATCTGCTGACAGGGGGAGATGAAGTGGGAGTGGGAGGAGCTTCATGTGGAACAGAAGGGTCGAATGGCCTGTTTCTGTGCTGGGAATACTATTTAATTCTATATAACGTAGTAAGATTTGTCAAAGTTTCAGTAAAATGGCAATCAGGCCCCAAGGAGGGGGAGGAAGAAGACTTAAAGAAGGCGACTGAGAGCAAGTTCACAGCAAAGGGGATTTGGGATGGCTTTTGGGGGGGTGGAGGGAGTGTCAGGGCAGGTCATAGATTGCGTAATTAAGATAGCCCTTGTGGAGAGAGGCTGGGGGTGCAAGGGATCTCTGAGTTGCCAAGCACTGGGACGCAAAGTGGGAGGAGATGGCACAGGGAAGGGAGGGCTCGACTGCCAAGTGGCCTATAGGTGAGGAGGGGAGTTTTGGAATTGATCACATTGGGTGAGGGAGAGTCAATGGAGTTTGCATTGGGAACAGGTTGTGGGGTCCTAGTCATCAAGCCTGTCATTCCGCTGCCTGACAGTGACCAGTTGGAGATGGACAAGAGTTTGACCAGCTCTGTCCTTTCCCTTCCTTCTCTCCATCTCCCTTTTCCCATATCCACCCATTGGCGTGGGTTAAACCTGCGCCAACCAGTGCCAATCTTAGCCCCGTGATCTTGTACATAGTAGCTTGGCATGGGGCACGGTGAATAACTTCGCCCAAAACAAAATGGCAAGCAGCAATTGTCACAATCATCACCCCCACCCCAACATTCCCCTTGACATCCCCATGTCATGAAGTTAATGCTGGTTAGGGCAGTGCGTCCTTGGAGAAGTGGCTCTGAACTTTAGTGACCATGGCAGAGCTCTGAGTTAAAATGGGTGCACAGTCTGTGGGAATGTGTCACTGTACCATCCCATGTACCTCAAGGTCCGGGACTGTTTGTGGGATCATCATATAATGAACATAATTGCCTTGTGAAGCAGGCCTACAGTTCAAATGAGCAATTAAGGAAAGCATGAAGGTTATTCATCCGTTGATGGTTTGGGAGATGTTGGCCTGAGCACTGGATTCATCGTAATAATGATTAGAAGAGCTTAAGTGGACCATATAACCATGGTAACAGATTGATGAGGAGAAAACGAGATGGGTTAAATGCATTTTCTTGACTCTTGGTTTTATTCTTGATGTCACTATGTGTCTGTCACAAAAGGTTAGTATGCAGGTACAGCAGCTAATTAGGAAAGTTAATAGAATGTTATCATTTATTGTGAGGGAATTGAATACAAAAGTAAGGAGATTATACTTCAGTTGTACAGGGCATTGGTGAGACCCCATTTGGAGTACTGTGTACTGTACTGGTCTCCTTATTTAAGGAAGGATGTAAATGCGTTAGTAACAGTTCACTAGACTAATACCCAGACAGGTATATGAGGAAAGGCTGGACAGGTTAGGCTTGTATCCACTGGAGTTTAGAAGAGTAAGAGGTGACTTGATTGAAACATAAGATCCTGAGGGGTCCTGACAGGGTCGATGTGGAGAGGATATTTCCTCTTGTGGGAAAATCTAAAACTAGGGGTCATTGTTTAAAAATTTAAAACAGAGATGAGGTAAATATTTTTCACTCAGAGGGTTGTGAATCTTTAGAACTCTCTTCCTGAAAAGGCGGTGGAAGCAAAGTCTTTGAATATTTGTAAGGCAGAGGTGCATAGATTCTTGGTAAGCAAAGGGGTGAAAGGTTATTGGGGGTAGGCGGGCTGCAGAGTTCAGATTATTATCAGGTCAGCCAAGATCTTATTAAGAGGCGGAGCAGGCTAGAGGGGCCGAATGGCCTACTCCTGCTCCTTGTTCATATGTTTGCATATATGATGATTAAGCAAGAGTTGTATAACTGGGGAGCTCAAAGGTAGAATTGGTGTCAGAGTTTGAGTAATCCAATTAATATTATAGTCACAGTGGGATTGTGGAGTGTGATGTATAGACTTCTCAATTGTGAATTGTAAACTCAGTAGACACTCAGAAACATGTGGAAACATGTCGTCTCATGTTGGATGGTGTAACACGAGCTCTAGAAAGACCCGATTCTGCAGTTGTCTGTGTACTGCGGTGTTTCAAAAGATGAATTTGAACAAGAAAACAGTCCCATCTTAAAAGGATCATTCTCTCAGGCTTCCCCCCACTCCAACTTCCACTCAATCTTTGCATGGAGTACGTTACCATCTGTCCACTCTTCCCCAGCACCTTCACAGGGAGCCGGGGAGGGATGGTCATGAGGGCAATTTGACTGTGACAGGTTTGGGGGCTGCAGTTCAAGACTAAACCTTGCTTGCTCCCCACACACGAGCACATTCTGGTAGTGATCTGAGCTGGTTACTGGACTGCCCAGTTGAGAGATTGTCCTGCAGTGTAGGGAGTTCCTAGTCCTTGGGTTTGGGCGGGTGGGGACGTGAGCAGCCTTGATCTCAGCTTGGTGGATATTGCACAGAGATGGAAGGAGTGCTAGGATGCCACACTTGGCAGGGACAAGTGAGAAAGGTTCAGGTGCGCAGAAAGGTGATTGGGATGGCCAAGAGGGAAGTGAGAGAGAATGAGTATCAGACAAGGCTTCTCTCTACTTGTATCCCTATCCAATGTGTCAAGAGAGAACACTCCTAAATCCACGTGTCATTGAATCCTTGGCCAGATTTAACAGAATTCAAGAATTAGAGAGAGGTTTGGTGAGCAAGTCTGTATCTTGCATTCAGCCTAGAAAAAAGGAGCCAAGGAATTTCACATAAGTGTCATCAGAAAAGACTGAATGGCCAGTGAGTCAGGAAGAAACATTAGATGAATGAAGAAAAGAAAGAGGAAAGCAATGGGTTTCAACAGGGCCTTGTAGAGGAAGAGAAAGGGTGAGAAGCCAGCGAGGAATTACAAAGTGAGGGCCAGGGCAGTGGAAGGCACAGCTGCCAAAGCAGATTATCTGGTCATTTATCACCCTACTGTTTGTGGGAGTTTACTGTGCACAAATTAGCTGCCCCCTCGCCTTCAGAGTGACTGGTTCAAAAAGACCTACTTTATTAACTAAGTGTTTTGGGATATTTGAGGTCGAGATAGGTGCTACACAAATGTACCTTGTGCTTTTCCATCTAGGGAAGAGACAATCGACCACCTCAGAGAAAATGTTGGCACCTGATGGGAAGGAGCACATCGACAGGAGGTGAGGATTGGCAGCCAGAGACTGGAATATCAATCAGTGAAGAAGCCCAAAGTGGTACCATCATAGGGAAAAGATAGAGCTGTCAGTGGGTGCCAATGAAGGAGACAGACATAAGGAAAAATACCAAGACTTTGAAGAATTGCATGAGACAGGATCTTTGTCGAGTCATTAAAAAGCTTGCTGGCAATCAGGACTGAGAGCAGCCAGTCAGAGGAAGGTGAAGCTGCTGAGTTTATGGTCAATAAGGAATGGATGAGAATAACGAGGCATCATCGGCTAAAGAGATAACCAGGCTGGTTGCATTTTCCAAAACAGATCTCCCTCTCCACTGCCCCCATCAAACACTCCCAGGGCAGGTACAGCACGGGGTTAGATACAGAGTAAAGAGAGTGTAGAGGGAGCTTTATTCTGTATCTAACCCCCGTGCTGTACCTGCCCTTGGGAGTGTTTGATGGAGACAGTATAGAGGGAGTTTTACTCAGTATCTAACCCCATGCTGTACCTGTCCTGGGAGTGTTTGTTGGGGACAGTGTAGAGGGAGCTTTACTCTGTATCTAACCCTGTGCTGTACCTGTCCTGGGAGTGTTTGATGGGGGCAGTGTAGAGAGAGCTTTACTCTGTATCTAACCCCGTGCTGTACCTGTCCTGGGAGTGTTTGATGGGGACAGTGTAGAGGGAGTCTTACTCTGTATCTAACCACTTGCAGTACCTGTCCTGGGAGTGTTTGATGGGGACAGTGTAGAGGGAGCTTTACTCTGTATCTAACCCCATGCTGTACCTGACCTGAGTTTCTCTGTTGCTGGTCCAGGCCCAAGAATTTATAACCCTCATCTTGACCAGCTGGGGAAAAAGATCATACCAAAAGCACAAATTAGAAAATGTAAACATACTTTCTATTTGTGTGGGATGAATTTTCACCTTTGTAGTTCACCCTTTGTTTATCGTTGGCTTCAATATTTATTGATTCTGAAATAAACTGGACTGGTTTGTATCTCTTGGTCTGATCAAAATCTCTGGCTTGGTCATTCCATGGTGATTCCACAGTGTTACCATGCTTGTGTGTGATCGGGTGCTGGGATATGGGTAGTGCTTGTACTTGTTACCCAGAGATCGTGAGTATAAGGTTCATCAGGACAACATTTAATTAGATCTCAATAAAAGCTGGTCATTAATGGCCCGGCAACAGGAATGTGAATAATGACCCTGTGAAAGCTGCTCGATTGTCCTAAAATCCTAACTGGTTCACTCATATACTTCGGGGAAGAGAGTTGTATGCTGCTTACCCAGTCCTGCTCACGACGTGACTCCAGTCGCATGTGATGTAATTAAATCTCAATGCCCCTGCAGGAACAGTCAAGGTGGTGGTGGACAACACTCACAGGGCAACGTCTGCCAGCACTGGCCGTATCCCAGCACCCAATCAGAGACAGGCATGGAAACATTTTGGAATTGCCTGGTCTGTGGGTTCACTGGCACTCCCAATGTGTCGTAGCCAAGAGAGCAATGGGAAGTGCAGGTATTGGTGCCACTACCTCTCCCATGCTCAGTGAGCCCTCCACTGTCTGAACTAATTCCCTAGTCCCTTCTTGCCCCATCAGGGCTATCTGTACCTTGCTTGTCCTGCTTTCTACCCTTAATTAGCACATTCCTTAGATAATATCACCACCTTCAACACCTCTTTGTCCTTTTGCCTATGACATCTTTTGGCTATCTCCACCTATCACTGGCCCTCTATCCAGTTCTACCTGTCCCACCCCCCACACCTTAAACCAGCTTATATTTCACCTCTTTTCTATTTTTACTTAGTTCTGTTGAAGAGTCATACGGACTCGAAACGTTAACTGTGTTCCTCTCTGTAGATCCTGCCAGACCTGCTGAGTTTTTCCAGGTATTTTTGTTTTTGTTTTGGATTTCCAGCATCCACAGTTTTTTGCTTTTACCTTCTTGCATCTTACTCTGGATGGTTTCACAGGCCCCTGAGCACCCATCTCTGAGGAGCTTGGCACCCAGCAAGGAAATCCCTGCTTTGGGTTGTATTGGACCCACCTCCAGAACACAGAGAGCACTTTGCTGCAGTCCTTGAAATTAGTTCTGAGTCTAAATACAGAAGGTAGCACCAGAAAGGCATCCCACTGCCTGGGTACCATGAGCTGCCCCTGCCCATTCCACATCTTGATCTTTTACTGTCCTTTCCCAAAGGCACTTACTCTTTGCCGGAATATAGTTCCACAGATGTCAACTGCTCTCTTGAGCCTTGTCCCTTCTCCCCTTAGCCCCCTAAACTTCCAGCACCTCCATCCAATAATGGGGGCATCATTTTCACCCAGGTTGCTGCTGCACCCATTGTTTCAAACCACATCCACGAGTTACACTAGCATTATTGGAACAGGAAATGGCAAAAGCAAGAATTCAGACTACTACCAAGGCACTGAGGCCAATGCTAAGTCAATCCCAGAGAAGATCAACTGACACTTGAGATGAGAATTTGTAAAGGACAGGGTGGAGTCACCATCCAGAGCTTGTATACACAATGTCTTCGCTTCCCCTGATGCTATAATGGTATACACACCACACTTTGATGCAGAGTGCTGCATGGACAGAGGGTTACCCAGAGATGGTGAGTATAAGGTTCATCAGGACAACATTCAATTAGAACTCAATAAAAGCAGGTTATTAATGGGCCTGACATTCTATGTCCAGACATTGAGTCAAGAGCACAGACCACCAAGTGCCGACAGAAGTGTATGTTTAATTGTCAGCTTCTACCACACACACATGACACTGGGCACCATATTCTTCACAAGCGATAGAATAACATACCAAGGCAAGGTGAAGCTACATTTCTTTATCCCACACAGAAACAAACTTCCAACCAAAAGAAACTATAGAGTTGTCAGAATCAATGGGGGAACAGAGACAAAACTGCAGCTTTCCTCTTCCATCTGATTGACAAAATGGCTCGTGTCCAAGAGACCCTCTCCCAGGAAGATATCTGTACACTGACTGTTGTCTCTCACTCCCTCAATCCCTCAGGAAAATATCTGTACACTGACTGATGTCTATCTTGTTAAGGGATATATTGGTACACTGACTCTCAGTCCCTCTGTCACAGTGAGATTATCTGTGCACTGACTGATGTCGCTCTGTCTGCTCTCTCCCATGGAGATATATGCACAATGAGTGGTGTGTCCCAGTCTCTCTCTCACTCAGGGAGGTATCTCTATACTGACTGGTGTCTCTCATTCCCTCTCTCTCAGGTGGATATCTGTACACTGACTGGTGTATCTCAGTTCCTCTGTCACAGGGAGATATCTGTACATTGGGTGGTGTCTCTCAATCCCTCTCATTAAGGGATATATCTGAACACTGACCGGTGTCTCTCACTCCCTCTCTCTCAAGGAGATAGCTGTACACTGACTGGTGTCTCTCAGTCACCTCTCTCACAGGGAGATTTCTGGACACCAACATGGTGGCTCTCAGTCCGTCACTCTTTGGGAGATATCTGTACACTGACTGGTGTCTCTCCGTCCCTCTCTCTCGGGGGAGATATCTGTACACTGAATGGTGTCAGTCATGCCCTCTCTCTCAGGCAGATTTCTGCACACAGACTGGTGTCTCTCAGTCGCTCTGTCTCAGGGAGATGTCTGCAAACTGACTGGTGTCCCTCAGTCCACTCTCTTTCAGGGAGATAATTGGACACTGGTGTCTGTCAGTCCCTTGATCCCTCAGAGAAATATCTGTACACTGTCTGGTGTCTCTCCGTCTCTCTCTCTCTCTCTCTCATAGGGAGATATCTGTACACTGACTGGTGTCTCTCAGTTCCCTCTCAGGGAGATAACTGTACACTGACTGGTTCCTCTGACACTCTCTCTCTTGGGGAGATATCTGTACACTTACTGGTGTCCCAGTCCATCTCACTCTCAGGGAGATATCTATACACTGACTAGCATCTCTCAGTCCCCTCTCTCAGGGAAATATCTGTACACTGCTTGGTGACTCTAAGTCACCCTCTCTCCCTCAGGGAGATATCCGTACACTGACTGGTGTCTCTTAGTCCCTCTCTCTCTCAGGGTGATATCTGTGCGCTGACTGGAGTCTCTCAGTCCCTCGATCCCTCAGGGAGATATCTGTACACTGACTGGTGCCTCTCAGCCCCCTCTCTGAGAGAGATAGCTGTGCATTGACTGATGTCTCTAAAACTCTCTCTCCCTCAGACAGATATCCGTACACTGAGTCGTGCCTCCCATCCCCTCTCTCAATCCCTCTCTCTCAGGGAGATACCTGTACACTGACTGGTATCGCTCAGTCCCTTTCTCTCAAGGAGATAGCTGTACATTGACTGGCATCTCTCAGTCCCGCACACTCAGGGAGATATCTGTACACTGACTGGTGCCTCTCAGTCGATTCTCTCTCAAGGATATATCTGTACACTGCCTGTCTCTCAGGGGGACATCTGTACGCTGACTGGTGTCTCTCAGTCCCTCTGTCACAGGGAGATATCGGAACACTCTCTCAGTGTCTCTCTCTCTCTGTGGGATTGCTGTACAGTCACTGGTGCCCTCTCAGTCCCCTATACCTCAGGGATATATCTGTACACTGCTTGTCTCCTCTCTCCCATGGAGATAACTGTACACTTACTGGTGCCTCTCCGTCCACTCTATAAGGGAGATTTCTGTACACCAACTGGTGTCCCTAACTCACACTCTTTCCAGGAGATATCTGTCCCTCAGTCCCTCTCTCTTAGGGAGATATGTGCACACTGATGTGTCCCAAACTCTCTCTCAAGGAGGTATCTCTACATTGACTGGTACCCCTCATTCAGTCTCTCCTTCAGGGAGGTATCTGTGCATTGGTGTCTCTGAAGCTCCCACTCTTAGGGAGATAGCTGGACACTGACTGGTGTCTCTCAGTCCCCTATACCTCAGGGATATATCTGTACACTGCTTGTCTCTCATTCCCCTCTGAGGGAGATATCTGCACACTGACTGTTGTCTCTCAGCCCCCTCTATCTCTGTACACTGCCTGTCTCTGAGTCCCCTCTCTCTCAGGGAGATATCTGTACATCGACTGGTGTCTCTCTGTCCCATCTCTCTCAGGCAAACATCTGTGCACTGACTGCTGTCTCTGAGACTCTCTCCCTGACGATGATATTCGTACACTGAGTGGTGTCTCTCAGTCCTCTCTCTCAAAGGGAGATATCTGAACACTGGCTGGTGTCCCTCAGTCCCTCTCTCTTAGGGGAATATCTGTACACTGACTGCTGTCTCTCAGTTCCTCTCTCTCAGAGAGGTTTCAGTACACTGGCATGGTGTCTCAGTCCCTCTCTCAGGGAGATAACTGTACACTGACCAGTTTCTCTCTGCCCTTTCTCCCGGGGATATATCTGTACACTGACTGGTGCCTCTGAGTCCCCTCTCTGAGGGAGATATCTGTACAATGACTGGTGTCTCTGAGACTCTCTCTCCCTCAGGGAGATATCCATACACTGGGTGGCGCCTCCTAGTCCCTCTCTTATGAATGTATCTGTACACTGACTTATTTTTCTCACTCACTCTCTCAGGGACATATCTGTACGCTGACTGGTGTCTCCCAGTCCCCTCTCTCTCGGGGGTATATCTGTACATTGCTTGTCTCTCAATCCCTCTCTCTCGGGGAGATATCTGTACACTGACTGGTCCCTCTCAGGGACATAGGTGGATACTGACTGATGACCCTCATTCCCTCTCTCTCAGGGAGACATTCGAAGACAGACTGGTGCATCTCTGTCCCCTCTCTCTCGGGGATATATCTGTACACTGCCTGTCTCTCAAGCCCTCTGTCAGGGAGATATCTGTAGACTGTGTCTTTCAGTCCCTCTCTCTCAAGGAGATATCTGTACATTGGATAGTGTGTCCCAGTCCCTCTCTCCCAGGGGGAAATCTGTACATTGACTGGTTTCTCTCCGCTCCTTTATCTCAGGGAGATATATATATACCGACTGGTGGCTCTCATTACCTCTCTCTCTGAGATATTTGAACACTATCTGGTGTCTCACAGGGAGATGGTTGTACACTGACTGCTTTCTCTCCACTCCTCCATCTCAGGGAGATACCTGTATACTGACTGCTCTCTCTCAGTCCCTCTCTCTCAGGGGGATATATGTATACCGACTCGTGTCCCTCAGTCCCTCTCACTCAGGGGGATACATGTACACTGACTGGTGTGTCTCAGTCCCTTCCTCACATGGAGATATCTGTACACTGACTGATTTCTCTCAGTAGCTCTCTCCTGGGGGGATTTCTGTACACTGCCTTTCTCTCAGGGAGACATCTGTACATTGACTGATGTCTCTCCACTCCTCGATCTCAGGGAGATATCTCTATCCCGGCTGGTGCCTCTCTCTCAGGGAGATATCTGTACATTAACTGGTGTGTCTCAGTCCCTCTCTCTCAGAGAGGTATCAGTACACTGGCTTGGTGTCTCTCAGTCCCTCTCTTTCAGGGAGATATCTGTACACTGTCTGGTGTCTCTCAGTCACCCTGTCACTCAGGGAGATATCTGTAAACCGACCGGTCTCCCAGGTTATATCTGTACACTGACTGGTGCCTTTGAGTCCCCTCTCTGAGGGAGATATCTGTACACTGTCCGGTCTCTCTCTGCTCTTTCTCCCGGGGATATATCTGTACAATGACTGGTGTCTCTGAGACTCTCTCTCCCTCATGGAGATATCCATACACTGGGTGGCACCTCCTAGTCCCTCTCTCATGGATATATCTGTACACTGACCTGTTTCTCTCACTCACTCTCTCAGGGAGATATCTGTATACAGGCTGGTGCCTCTCAGTCCCCTCTCTCTCTGGGATATATCTGTACACTGCCTGTCTCTCAATCACTCGATATCTGCACACTGACTGGTGTCTCTCAGTCCCCTCTCTCTCGGGGAGATATCTGTATACTGACTGGTGCCTCTCAGTCCCTCTCTCTCAGGGACATAGTTGGACACTGACTGATGTCCTTCATTACCTCTCTCTCAGGGGGATATTTGTGCACTGTTTGGTTTCTCTCAGTCTCTCTCTCTCTCTCTCTGGGGATATCTTCACACAGACTGTTGTCTCCCAGTCCCTCTCTCCTCAGGGGATATCTTACATTGACTGGTTTCTCTCCGCTCCTCTATCTCAGGGAGATATATATATATACTGACTGGTGCCTCTCATTACCTCTCTCTTGGAGATATTTGAAGACTATGTGGTGTCTCACAGGGAGATATCTGTACACTGACTGCTTTCTCTCAGTTCCTCTCTCTCAGGGAGATATCTGTGCACAGATTGGTGTCTCTGAGAATCTCTCCCTGAGGGCGATATCAGTACACCAATTCATGTCTCTCAGTCTCTCTCTCTATCTGGGAGATATCTGCACACTGACTGTTGTCTTTCAGTCCCCTATCTCTCAGGCAGATATCCCTATCCTGACAGGTTCCTCTCATTTCCTCTGTCTCAGGGAGATATCTCTACACTGACTCATGACTCTCAGTTTCCTTACTCTAGGGAGATATTTGTAGACTAACTGGTGTCTCTCAGTTCCTCTCTCTCAGAATCACAGAGTGCAGAAGAGGCCCTTCAGCCCATCGAGTCTGCACCGACATGTGAGAAACATCTGACCTACCTACCTAATCCCATTTACCAGCACTTGGCCCATAGCCTTGAATGTTATGATGTGCCAAGTGCTCATCCAGGTACTTTTTAAAGGATGTGAGGCAACCAGCCTCCACCACTCTGCCAGGTGGCGCATTCCAGACTGTCACCATCCTCTGGGTAAAAAAGTTTTCCTCACATCCCCCTAAACCTCCTGCCCCTCACCTTGAATATATGTCCTCTCATGACTGAACCTTCAACTAAGGGGAACAGCTGCTCCCTATCCACCCTGTCCATGCCCCTCATAATCTTGTACACCTCGATCAGGTCACCCCTCAGTCTTCTCTGCTCCAACGAAAACAACCCAAGTCTATCCAACCTCTCTTCATAACTTAAATGTTTCATCCAAGGCAACATCCTGGTGAATCTCCTCTGCACCTCCTCCAGTGCAATCACATCCTTCCTATAATGTGGCAACGAGAACTGCACCCAGTACTCCAGCTGTGGCCTCACCTAGGTTCTATGCAACTCCAACATGACCTCCCTAATTTTGTAACCTATGCCTCGATTGATAAAGGCAAGAGTCCCATATGCCCTTTTCACCACCCTGCTAACATGCCCCTCTGCCTTAAGACCATAAGACATAGGACCAGAAATTAGGCCAATCGGCCCATCAAGTCTGCTCTGCCATTCAATCATGGCTGATAAGTTTCTCAACCCCATTCTCCCGCCTTCTCCCTGTAACCTTTGATCCCCTTACCAATCAAGAATCTATCTATCTCGGTCTTAAATACACTCAATGACCTGGCCTCCACAGCCTTCTGTGGCAATGAATTCCATAGATTCACCACTCTCTGGCTAAAGAAGTTTCTCCTTATCTCTGTTCTAAAAGGTCTTCCTTTTACTCTGAGGCTGTGCCCTCGGGTCCTAGTCTCTCCTCCTAATGGAAATATCTTCCCCACGTCCACTCTATCTAGGCCTTTCAGTATTCTGTAAGTTTCAATCAGATCCCCCCTCAGCCTTCTAATCTCCATCGAGCATAGACCCAGAGTCCTCAAACGTTCCTCATATGTTAAGCCTTTCATTCCTGGGATCATTCTTGTGAACCTCCTCTGGACCCTCTCCAGGGCCAGCACATCCTTCCTGAGATACGGGGCCCAAAATTGCTCACAATATTCTAAATGTGGTCTGACCAGAGCCTTATAAAGCCTCAGCAGCACATCCCTGCTTTTATATTCTAGTCCTCTCGAAATAAACGCCAACATTGCATTTGCCTTCCTAACTACCGACTCAACCTGCAAGTTAACCTTAAGAGAATCCTGGACTAGGACTCCCAAGTCCCTTTGCACTCCAGATTTCTGAATTCTCTCCCCATTTAGAAAATAGTCCATGCCTCTATTCTTCCTACCAAAGTGCATGAGCTCACACATTGTATTCCATCTGCCACTTCTTTGCCCATTCTCCTAACCTGTCCAAATCCTTCTGCAGCCTCCCCGCCTCCTCAATACTACCTGTCCCTCCACCTATCTTTGTATCATCTGCAAATTTAGCCAGGATGCCTTCAGTTCCTTCATCTAGATCATTAATGTATAAAGTGAAAAGTTGTGGTCCTAACACTGACCCCTAGAGAACTCCACTAGTCACCGGCCGCCATCCTGAGAAGGACCCCCTTATCCCCACTCTCTGCCTCCTGCAAGACAGCCAATCTTCTATCCATGCTAGTACCTTGCCTCTAACACCATGGGCTCTTATCTTACTGAGCAGCCTCCGGTGCGGCACCTTGTCAAAGGCCTTCTGGAAGGCCAATTAAATAACATCCATTGGCTCTCCTTTGTCTAACCTACTCGTTACCTCCTCAAAGAATTCTAACAGATTTGTCAGGCATGACCTCCCCTTGATGAAACCATGCTGACTTTGCCCGATTTTACCATGCACTTCTAAGTATTCTGAAATCTCATCCTTAATAATGGACTCTAAAATCTTACCAACGACTGAGGTCAGGCTAATCGGCCTGTAATTTCCCGTCTTTTGCCTCACTCCCTTCTTAAATAGGGGGGTTACATTAGCAATTTTCCAGTCCTCTGGGATCCTCCCTGACTCCAGTGATTCCTGAAAGATCACCACTAACGCCTCCACTATCTCTTCAGCTATCTCCTTCAGAACTCTGGGGTGTAATCCATCTGGTCCAAGTGATTTATCCACCTTCAGACCTTTCAGTTTTCCTAGCACCTTCTCCTTGGTAATGGCCAAGTCTGCCCCCCGACTCTCTTGAACTTTGGGAATGCCACTCGTGTCTTCCACTGTGAAGACTGACGCAAAGTACATATTCAGTTCCTCTGCCATTTCTTTGTTCCCCACTACTACTTCTCCAGCGTCATTTTCCAGCAGCCCAATGTCCACTTTTGCCGGTCTCTTACCGTTTATATATCTAAAAAAACTCTCGCAATCTTCTTTTATATTACTGGCTAGTTTACCCTCATATTTAATCTTCTCCCTCCTTATTTCTTTTTTAGTTGTCCTCTGTTGGTCTTTGTAGGCTTCCCAAACCCCTGGTTTCCCACTGCTCTTCGCCGCATTATATGCTTTCCCTTTAGCTTTTATGCTGTCCCTGACTTCCCTTGTCAGCCATGGTTGCCTCGTCCTCCCTTTAGTATGCTTCTTCTTCCTAGGGATGAATTTTTGCTGTGTCTCCCAAATTACTCCCAGAAACTCCTACCATTGCTGTTTCACTGTCTTTCCTGTTAGGCTCATCTCCCAGTCAATTCTGGCCAGCTCCTCCCTCATGCCTTTATTCAACTGTAATACCGTTACATCTGATTCCAGCTTTTTCCTCTCAAATTGCAGGGTAAATTCTATCATATTATGGTCACTGCCTCCTAAGGGTTCCTTCACCTTAAGCTCTCTTATCAAATCTGCCTCATTACACATCACTAAATCTAGAATTGCCTGTTCCCTAGTGTGCTCCACCACAAGCTGCTCCAAAAAGCCATCTCGTAGACATTCCACAAATTCCTTTTCTTGGGATCCACTACCAACCTGATTTTCCCAGTCTACCTGCATATTGAAATCCCCCATGATCACTGTAACCTTGCCTTTCTTACACACCTTTTCTATCTCCTGGTGTATCTTGTGCCCCACATCCTGACTACTGTTCGGAGGCCTGTACATAACTCCCATTATGGTTTTTTTACCTTTGCGGTTCCTCAACTCTACCCACACAGATTCCACATCATCTGACCCTACATCATTTCTTGCTATCGATTTCATTTCTTACTAACAAAGCCTTCAGAGATCTATGGACACATACGCCAAGATCCCTTTGTTCCTCAGAACTTCCTAGTGTCATGCCATTCATTGAATACTTCCTTGTCAAATTATTCCTTCCAAAGTGTATCACCTCACACTTTTCAGGGTTAAATTCCATCTGCCACTTATCTGCTCATTTGACCGTCCCGTCTACAGCTTCCTGTAGCCCAAGACACTCAACCTCACTGTTAACCACCCAGCCAATCTGTGTGTTACTCTCAAACTTACTAACCCTCCCCCCCCCACATAATCATCTTCTTTCGTTTATATAAATGATGAATAATAGGGGACCCAGCACAGATCCCTGTGGTACGCCACTGGACACAGGCTTCCAGTCACTAAAACATCCTTCTGTCATCACCCTCTGTCTCCTACAACTAAGCCAATTTTGAATCCACCTCATCAAATTACCCTGTATCCCATGTGCATTTGCCTTCTTTATAAGTCTCCCATGTGGGACCTTGTCAAAGGCTTTGCTGAAATCCATATAAACCACATGAACTGCACTACCCTCAACTACACACCTGGTCGCCTCCTCAAAAAATTCAATCAAATTTGTCAGGTATGACCTCCCTCTGACAAAGCCATGCTGACTATCCCTGATCAAACCTTGCCTCTCCAAGTGGAGGTAGATTCTCTTCTTCAGAATTTTCTCCAATAGTTTCCCTACCATTGACGTGAGACTCACTGGCCTGTAGTTCCCTGGCTTCTCTCTGCAATCCTTCTTGAATAGCGGTACCACATTAGCTGTTTTCTAGTCCTCTGGCACCTCCCCTGTGGCCAGAGAGGAATTAAAAATTTGGGTCAGAGCCCCTGCGATCTCCTCCCTTGCCTCCCTCAGCAGTCTGGGACACAAATCATCCGGACCTGGAGATTTGTCCATTTTTAAGCCTGCCAACACCTCCAATACCTTGTCACTCCCTATATCAATTTGCTCAAGAACCTCGCAGTCTCTCTCTCCCGAGTCCCATACCTTCATCCTCATTCTCTTGGGTGAAGACGGACGTAAAGTATTCATTCAACCCTCTACCGATGTCCTCTGGCTCCACCCATAGATTGTCCCCTTGGTCCCTAATAGGCCCTACTCTTTCCCTGGTTATCCTCTTCCCATTGATATACTTATAGAATGTCTTGGGATTTTCCCTACTTTTACCAGCCAGAGCTTTCTCATATCCCCTCTTTGCTCTCCTAATTGCTTTCTTAAGTTCCACCCTGCACTTTCTGTACTCCACTAATGCCTCCACTGATTTGCTCCCCTTTTATCTCTCTTTGCCTTCTCATCATATCCTGAATATCTCCTGTCATCCATGGTTCTCTGGGCTTGTTACTCCTTCCTACCACCCTAGAGGGAACATGTTGAGCCTGTACCCTCCCCATTTCCTTTTTGAATGCCCCCCCCCCCCCCCACTGCTCTTCTGTAGATTTCCCCACAAGTAGCTGTTCCCAGTCTACCTTGGCCAGATCCTGCCTTATTTTACTAAAATCCACTCTCCCCAATCCAAAACATCTTTTTGCAATGTTTTTCTTTGTCCATAACAAGCTTAAATTGTACCATGTTGTGGTTGCTATCACTAAAATGCTCCCCCACCACCTCAGCCACCTGTCCGGCTTCATTCCCCAGAATTAGGTCCAGTTGCGCCATCCCTTGTTGGACCCTCTACATATTGACCTAAAAAGTTCTCCTGTACACATTTCAAGAAATCCACTCCATCCAAGCCCTTAACACTATGTCTATCCCAATTAATATTGGGAAAGTTGAAGTCACCTAATATAATTACCCTATTGTTACTGTTTTTACACACCTCCGCAAATTGTGCACATATTTGCTCCTCAATTTCCCGCTGACTATCTGGGGGTCTATAATAAACACCTAACAATGTGACTGCCCCTTTTTTATTCCTAAGCTCTAACCACAAAGCTTCATTCGATGCTCCCTCCAAGATATCATCTCTCCTTACTGCAGTAACTGACTCCTTAACTAATAATGCAACGCCTCCTCCTCTTTTACCCCCTCCCCTGTCTCGCCTGAAGATTCTATGTCCTGGAATGTTGAGCTGCCAATCCTGCCCCTCCCTCAATCACGTCCCAGTGATGACTACTGTATCACAATTCCACGTATCAATCCTCACCCTTAACTCATCCATTTTACCTGTAATACTCCTGGCATTAAAGTAGAAGCCATCCAGCTTTGCCTTAGTCCCTTGAAACTTAAGGCAGCTGTACTCCCTCTGGCTTGATTGTTTCACTGTATTATGATGTGTCCCTATTCTGCTAACATTCTTGTCTCCTCCCCCTGCTGAATTAGTTTAAACTCCTCCCAACAGCACGAGCAAACCCGCCCACAAGGATGTCAGTCCCGCTCTGGTTCAGATGTAGACCATCCCGCTTGTACAGGGCCCACCTTCCCCAGAAATAGTTCCAGTGATCCAGGACTCTAAAACCCTCCCTCCTGCACCAACTCTTAAGCCACGTATACATCTGCGCTATTCTCCTATTTCTGAGCTCGCTAACACGTGGCACTGGGAGTAATCCAGAGATTACAACCTAAGAGGTCTTGCTTTTTAGTCTACTGCCTAACTTCCTGAATTCTTGATGCAAGACCTCATCCCTCTTTCTACCTAAGTCATTGGTACCAACATTTACCATGACCTCTGCCTATCACCCTCCCCCTCTCAGGGAGATATCTGTACACAGACTGCTTTCTCTCAGTCCCTCTCTCTCAGGGGCATATCTGTATACTGACTGGTGTCACTCAGTCCCCTCTCAGGGTGATATCTGCACACTCACTGCTGTCTCTCAGTCCCTCTCTCTCAAGGGAATATCTGTACACTGCCTTTCTCTCAGTCCCTCTCTCTGAGGGAGATATCTGTATATTGACTGGTGTCTCTCAGTCCCTCTCTCAGGGAGATATATGGATACCAACTGGTGCCTCTCATTACCTCTCTCTCAGGGAGATATTTGTACAATATTTGGTATCTTAGTCCCTCTCTCACAGGGAGATATCTGTACACTGACTGCTTTCTCTCGGTTCCTCTCTCTCAGGGGAATATCTGTACACTGACTGGTGTCCCTCAGCTGCTCTCACTCAGGGAGATATATGTACACTGACTGGTATATCTCAGTCCCTCACTCTCAGGGAGATATCTGTACACTGACTGGTGTCTCTCAGGCCCCTCTCTCTCAGGGTAATATCCGTACACTGACTGGTGTCTCACAATCCCCTCTCTCTCAGGGGGATATATGTATATTGACTGGTGTCACTCAGTCCCTCTCAATGATATATCTGCACACTGACTGGTGTCTCTCAGTCCCCCTCTCTCAGGGAGGTATCTGTACACAGACTGGTGTCTCCCAGTCCCTCTCTCTCAGGGAGATGTCTGTACATTGATTGGTTTCTCTCCGCTCCTCTATCTCAGGGAGATATATGTATACTGACTAGTGCCTCTCATTACCTCTCTCTCAGGGAGATAATTGAACACTAACTGGTGTTGCTGTCCCTCTCTCACAGGGAGATATCTGTATACTGACTGCTTTCTATCAGTCCCTCTCTCTCAGGGGGATATCTATACACTGACTGGTGTCCCTCAGCCCCTCTCACTGAGGGAGATATATATATATATATTGACGGGGTGTCTCAACCCCTCTCTCTCAGGGAGATATCTTACAATGACTAATGTCTCCCAGTCCCTCTCTCCCAGTGGGATTGACTGGTTTCTCTCTGCTCATCTATCTCAGGGTGATATCAGTACACTGACTGGTGTGTCTCAGTCTCTCTCTCTGGGAGATATCTGCACACTGACTGGTGTCTCTCAGTCCCCTCTCTCTCAGGGAGATATCTGTACACTGACAGGCGTCACACAGTCCTCTCTCCCTCAAGGAGATATCTATACACTGACTGCTGTCTCTCAGTTCCTCTCAGGGAGATATCTGTGCACTGATTGGTGTCTCTGAGACTCTCTCACTCAGGGCGATAGCAGTACACTGACTGGTGTCTCTCAGTCTCTCTCTCTCCGTGGGAGATATCTGCACACTGACTGTTGTCTTTCAGTCCCCCCTCTCTCAGGGAGATATCTGTACACTGACTTTGTCTCTCTGTCACTCTCTCCCAGGAGGATATCTGTACACTGCCTTTCTCTCAGTCCCCCTGTCTCAGGGAGATGTCTATACATTGACTGGTGTCTCTCCGCTCCTCGATCTCAGGAAGATATCTCTATCCCGACTGGTGCCTCTCATTTCCTCTGTCTCAGGAAGATATCTCTACACTGACTTGTGTCTTCAGTCCCCTAATTCTCAGGGAGATATTTTGCACACTAACTGGTGTGTCTCAGTCCCTCTCTCTTAAGGTGATATATGTACACTGACTGGTGTTTCAGTACTTCTCTCTTAGGAAGATATCAGCATACGGACTGCTATCTCTCAGACCTTCTCACTCAGGGAGATATCTGTACACTCACTGCTTTCTCTCAGCCCCTCTCTCTCAGGTGGATATCTGTATACTCACTGGTGTCAATCAGTCCCTCTCAATTAGATAACAACAAAAAACTGCGGATGCTGGAAATCCAAAACAAAAACAGAAATACCTGGAAAAACTCAGCAGGTCCTTAAACCTGCTTATATTTCACCCGTCTCCTATTTTTACTTAGTTCTGTTGAAGGGTCATGAGGACTCAAAATGTCAACTTTGTTCCTCTCAATGAGATATCTGTACACTGATTGGTGTCTCTCAGTTCCTCTCTCTCTCATGGAGTTTTCGGTGCACTGGCTCATGTCTCTCAGTCCCCTCACACTCAGGGAGACATTTGCACACTAACGTGTGTCTAAGTCCCTCTCTCACAGGGTGAACACTGTAAACTAACTGGTGTCTCTCAGTCCCTCTTTCTCACGGAGGTATCTGTACACACTGCTTTCACTCAGCCCCTCTCTCTCAGGTGGATATCTGTATACTCACTGGTGTCACTCAGTCCCTCTCAATGAGATATCTGTACACTGACTGATGTCTCAGTCCCTCTCTCTCAAGGAGATATCTGTACACCGACTGGTGCTCCTCATTACCTCTCTCTCAGGGAGATACCTGTATACTGACTGGTGTCTTTCAGTCATTGATGCATTCTGAAGTTTCTCTCCATTTAAATAATAAGTCACTTTTTTATTCTTCTGACCAAAATGGATAACCTCACACTTATCCACGTTAAACTCCATCTGCCAAATTTTGGCCCATTCATCTAACTTGTCCATATCCATTTGTAAATTTCTTATTTCTTCATTGCAACTTACTTTCTTACCTATTTTGGTGTCATCTGCGAATTTAGCTATTGTATCTTCTATCTCTGAATCCAAATCATTAATATAGATTGTAAATAGTTGGAACTCAAGGACTGACCCCAAGAGTTACAGCTTGCCATCCTCTCTCTCAGGGTGATATCTGTGCACTGACTGGTCTCTCTCAGTCCCCTCTCTCTCAGGGTGATATTTGCACACTCACGGCTGTCTTTCAGCCCGTCTATCTCAGGGAGATATCTGTATACTGATTGGTGCCTCTCATTACCTCTCTCTCAGGAAGATATCTGTACACTGACTCGTGTCTCTCAGTCTCTCTCTCTAGGAGATATCTGCACACTGACTGGTATCACTCAGTTCCTCTCTCTCAGGGAGATATCTGTGCACCGACTGGTGTCTCTCAGACTTTCTCCCTCAGGGAGATATTTGTACACTGACTGGTGTCTCTGAGACTCACTCCCTCAAGGCGATATCAGTGCACTGACAACTGTCTCAGTTCCTCTCTCACAGGGAGAACACTCTACACTGACTATTGTCTTTAAGTCCCTCTCTTTCAGGGAGATACCTGTACACTGACTCATGTCTCTCAGTCTCTCTCTGGGAGATATCTGCACGCTGACTGGTATCACTCAATCCCCCCCTCTCAGGGTGATATCTATACACTAACTGGTGTCTCTCAGTGGCCTCTCTCTTTGGGTGATAACTGCACACGGACTGGTGTCTCTCAGTCCCTCTCAATGAGATATCTGTACACTGACTGGTGTCCCTCAGTCTCTCACTCAGGGAGATGTCTGTACATTGTCTGGTGCTTTTCATTACCTCTCTGGAAGATATCTGTACACTGATTGGTCTGTCTCAGTCCCATCTCTCTCAGGGTGATATCTGCACACTGACTGTTATCTCTCAGTCTCCATCTCTCAGGGAGATATCTGTACACTGACTGGTGTCACTCAGTCCCTCTCTTTCAAGGAGATATCTGTACACTTACTCATGTCACTCAGTCCTCTCTCTCATGGAGATATCTGTTCACTGACTAGTGTCTCCCAGTCCCTCTCTCCCAGAAGGATATCTGCACATTGACTGGTTTCTCTCTGCACCTATATCTCAGGCAGATATATGTATTCTGACTGGTACCTCTCACTACCTCTCTCTCACGGAGATATCTCCACACTGACTCGTGCCTCAAAGTCTCTCTCTCTGGGAGATATCTACACACTGTCTCATGTCCCTCGCAATCGCCTCACTCTCAGGGAGATATTTGTACACTAACTGATGTCTCTCTATCCCTATGATAAAAACAAAAACAAAAAACTGCGGATGCTGGAAATCCAAAACAAAAACAGAATTACCTGGAAAAACTCAGCAGGTCTGGCAGCATCGGCGGAGAAGAAAAGACACCCCCCCCCCTCCAATTCTCTCCCCCCATCCCCCACCCCAACTTTAAACCAGCTTATATTTCACCCCTGTCCTAATATTCACTCAGTTCTGTTGAAGGGTCATGAGGACTCGAAATGTCAACTCTTTTCTTCTCCTCCGATGCTGCCAGACCTGCTGAGTTTTTCCAGGTAATTCTGTTTTTGTCTCTCTATCAGGGGGATAATTGTACACTGACTGCTTTCTCTCAGCCCTCTCTCTCAGGGTTATATCTGGACTCTGCTGTCTCTCAGTACCCTCTCTCTCTCAGGGAGCTGTCTGGACTCTGACTGCTGTCTCTCAGTACCCCTCTCTCTGGGTGATATCTGGACTGACTGCTGTATCTCAGTACCCCTCTCTCTGGGTGATATCTGGACTCTGACTGCTGTCTCTCAGTCCTTGTCTCTCAGGGATATATCTATACACTGCTTTCTCTCAGCCCTCTCTCTCAGGGATATATCTGGACTCTGCTGTATCTCAGTACCCCTCTCTCTGGGTGATATCTGGACACTGACTGGTGTATCTAAATCTCCGTCTCTGCCTCGCCCTTAGCGGCCTTTCTGCACTGTTTATTGGTCCCGTGGACTTGATCGGAAGGATATGTATGTGCCATGTTGGGGGTGCTGCAATGGCTCTCGGAGTCCCTGGTGGATCATACTTGTCAATGGAGGAAACTTTCTGACAATCTGCAGAAGGAGATTTCGCGGGAGACGTGGTGGTGATGTAAGATTACTCACAATCAGATTCATCACGCTCCTCCTGCTCCTCGCGAGCAAGCAGTTCTCGTGCCCGCTTTATATTTCTCCCTTCATCGTAAATCTGCTTCCGCCTCATTTCAAACTGACGTTTCTTTTCTTAGGAGAACAGAGGAAAAATGGGGCATAAATTCCTGAGGGAATAAAACAAGGCAAACTGACAACTAAAATATGGGGAACACTGAACCACTTGGAACTTTATTCAAGCTATTTCCTAGTTTTTGTTTGGAACAGTCCCGAGAATGGTGATACCCTCTATATCCCATCATCACTCCCAGCACAGGGACAGCACGGGGTTAGATACAGAGTAAAGCTCGCTCTACACTGTCCCCATCAAACACTCCCAGGACAGGTAGAGCACGGGGTTAGATACAGAGTAAAGCTCCCTCTACACTGTCCCCATCAAACACTCCCAGGACAGGTACAGCACGGGGTTAGATACAGAGTAAAGCTCCCTCTACACTGTCCCCATCAAACACTCCCAGGACAGTTACAGCACATTGTTAGATGCAGAGTAAAGCTCTCTCTACACTGTCCCCATCAAACACTCCCAGGACAGATACAGCACGGGGTTAGATACAGAGTAAAGCTCCCTCTACACTGTCCCCATCAAACACTCCCAGGACAGGTACAGCACGGGGTTAGATACAGAGTAAAGCTCCCTCTACACTGTCCCCATCAAACACTCCCAGGACAGGGACAGCACGGGGTTAGATACAGGGTAAAGCTCCCTCTACACTGTCCCCATCAAACACTCCCAGGACAAGGACAGCACGGGGTTAGATACAGAGTAAAGCTCCCTCTGCACTGTCCCCATCAAACACTCCCAGGACAGGGACAGCACGGGGTTAGATACAGAGTAAAGCTCCCTCTACACTGTCCCCATCAAACACTCCCAGGACAGGTACAGCACGGGATTAGATACAGAGTAAAGCTCCCTCTACACTGTCCCCATCAAACATTCCCAACGCAGGAACAGCACGGGGTTAGATACAGACCATAAAACCATAAGATTTAGGATCAAAAATAGGCCATTCAGCCCATCAAGTCTGCTCCACCATTCAATGAGGTCATGGCTGATCTGATAATCCTCAGCTCCACTTTCCTGCCTTTTCCCCATAACCCTTGATTCCCTTACTGATTAAAAATCTGTCTATCTCAGCCTTGAATATATTTTACGACCCAACCTTTACAGCCCACTGCAGTAAAGAATTCCACAGATTCACTACCCTCTGAAGAAGAAATTCCTCCTCATCTCTGTTTTAAATGGGGGCTCCTTTACTCTGAGATTATGCCCTCTGGTCCTAGACTGTCCCACTAGGGGAAACAACCTCTCAGCATCTACCCTGTCAAGCCCCCTAAGAATCTTATTTGTTTTAATAAGGTTGCCTACTCCAATGAGTACAGGCCCAACTTACTCAACCTCTCCTCATCAGAAAAGTGCTCCATCCCCGGGATCAACCTAGTGAATCTCCTCTGGACTGCATCCAATGCCAGTATATCTTTCCTTAGATAAGGGGACCAAAACTGTTCACAGGTGTGGTCTAATTAGAGTCTTGTACAGTTTTAGCAAGATTTCCCTATTTTTACACTCCATTCCCTTTGAAATAAAGGCCAACATTCCATTTGCCTTACCTATTACCTGCTGAACTTGTATGTTAGCTTTTTGGCATTCATGCACGAGGACTCCCAAATCCCTCTGTGCTACAGCTTTCTTCAGTCTTTCTCCATTTGAATAACATTCAGCTCCTCTATTCTTCCTGCCAAAGTTCATAACTTCACACTTTCCCATATTATATTCTATCTGCCACATTTTTTGCCCGCTCACTTAACCTGTCTATATCCCTCTGTAGACTCTTTGGGCCATCCTCACCACTTGCCTTCCCACCTATTTTTGTGTCATCTGCAAACTTGGCGATAGTACATTCACTTCCCTCATCCAAGTCATTAATATATATTGTAAATAACTGTGGCCCCAGCCCTGATCCTCGTGGCACTCCACTAGTTACAGGTTGCCATCCTGAAAATGCCCCCCATATCCCAACTCTTTGTCAGCTCTCGATGCTGATATACTACCCCCAATACCATGGGCTCTTCTCTTATTAAGTAGCCTTATGTTTGGTACCTTATTGAATGCCTTTTGGAAATCCAAATATGTTACATCTACTGGTTCCCCTTCATCTATCCTGCTTGTTACCTCCTCAAAGAATTCTAATAAATTTGTCAGGCATGATTTCCCCTTCATGAAACCATGCTGACTCTACTTGATTAGATTATGCATTTTTAAATGCTCTGCTATTACATCCTTTACAATAGACTCCAACATTTTCCCAATGACAGATGTTAAGCTAACTGGCCTATAGTTACCTGTTTTTGTCTCCCAACCTTTTTGAATAAGGGTGTTACATTGGCAGTTTTCCAATCCTCTGGGACTTTTCCAAAATCTAAGGACTCTTGGAAGATTACTTTCAGTGCATCTACTATCTCTTCAGCTATTTCCTTTAATATCCTGGGATGCAACCCATCAGGTCCAGGTGACTTATCGGCCTTTAGTCCCATTAGTTTCCCTAGTACTTTTTCTCTAGTGATAGTTATTGTATGTATTTCCTCTCCCCCTTTTGTCCCTTGATTATTTAGTATTTTTGAAATGCTCTTAGTGTCTTCTACCGTGAAGAGTGAAGCAAAGTATTTATTCAACTCCTCTGTCATTTCCTGGTTTCCCATTATTATTTCCCCAGCCTCATTCTCTAAGAGGCCTATATTGACTTTGGCCTCTCTCTTCCTTTTCATATATTTAAAGAAGCTCTTACTGTCTGTTTTTATATTACTTGCTAGTTTACCCTTAAAGTATTTTTTCTCCCTCTTTTTTTAGGTCATCTGTTGGTTTTTAAAACTTTCCCAATCCTCTGGCTTACCACTAATCTTTGCCACATTGTATGTTTTTTCTTTCACTTTGATACTATCCTTAACTTCCTTGGTTAACCATGGTTGGTTTATCCCCTTCCTACAATCCTTCTTCCTCACTGGGATATATCTTTGTTGTGAGTCATGAACTCTTTTCTTTAATGTCTGCCATTGTTCATCAACCGTCTTTTCTGCTAAACTCCTTTCCCAGTCCACTCCAGCCAACTCTGCCCTCATTCATTTGTAATTACCATTATTTAAATTTAGTGCGGTTGTTTCTGACCCAAGTTTCTCACTCTCAAACTGAATACTAAATTCTACCATGTTGTGGCCAATGTTTCCTAGGGGATCTGTTACTCTGAGATCATTTATTAAACCTGCCTCATTACACATTACCAGATCCAAAATAGCCTGATCCCTGGTTGGATCCAAAGCATTTTGTTCTAGGAAACTGTCCCAAATACCTCTATGAATTCTTGCTCGTGGCTACCTCTGCTGATTTGGTTTTCCCAATCTACATGGAGATTAAAGTCACCCACGATTAATGTACTGCCTTTTTTTACATAACCCCATTATTTCCTGATTTATTCTCTGTCCTACAGTATACTATTTGGGATCCTATAGACTACTCCCACCAGTGTCTTCTTCCCTTTGTTATTTCTTACCTCCACCCATATGGATTCTACATCATCCGATCCAAGATCATTTCTTGCTATCGTACTTATTCCATCTCGTAACAAGGCTATCCCAGCACCCTTTCCTTCCTGCTGTCCTTTTGAGAAGTCACATACTTCTGAATATTTAGTTCCCAGCTTTGATCTCCTTGTAACCATGTCTTCATAAAGGCTATAAGATCATACCCATTAACCTTAATTTGTGCCGTTAATTCATTTATTTTGTTCCGAATACTATGTGCATTTAAGTAAAGAGCCATTAATTTTGCCTTTTTACCATTTTTTCCCCCTTTGACCATATTTGCTGCTTTTTTTTTATGTTTGGACACTCTGTCCCTTTCTGTGACACTCCGGGTATCATTACCTAAGTAGCTGCCCTGCAATGCCACCATATCCTTTTGCTTTCTCCAGAACCCTCCCCCACTCTATTTAGTTTAAAGCCCTTTCTACAGCCCTAGCTATTCGATTTGCCAGGACACTGGTCCCAGCATGGTTCAAATGAAACCCGTCCCACTGGAACAGCTCCCTTCTACCCAAGTACTGATGCCAGTGCTCCATTAACTGAAACCCATTCCTCCCACACCAACCTTTGAGCCATGCATTTAATTCCTTGACTTCATTTCCCCTATGCCAGTTTACCTGTGGTTCAGCTAGTAATCACAAGTTTATTACCTTGGAGGTTCTGCTTCTTATTTTAGCTCCTAACTGTTCAAATTCCTTCAGCAGAACCTCCTTTCTAGTCTTACCAATGTCATTTGTACAGAGTAAATCGCCCTCTACTCTGTTCCCATCATACACTAACAGGACAAGTGCAGCACGGGGTTAGATACAGAGTAAACTCTTTCTACACTGTCCCCATCAAACACTCCCAGGACAGGTACAGCACAAGGTTAGATACAGAGTAAACTCCTTCTACACTGTCCCCATTAAATATTCTGAGGACAGGTACAGCATGGATTAGATGCAGAGTAAAGCTCCCTCTACACTGTTCCCATCAAACACTTGAGGAAAAGGCAGAGCACAAGGTTAGATATAATGTAAAGCTCCCTCTACACAGTCCCCCTCGAGCACTCCCAGGACACGTACAGCATGGGGTTAGATGCAAAGTAAATCTCCTACAGTGTCCCCATTCAAAGCTCCCAGGGTAGTTACATCATGGGGTTAGCTACGGGGTTAGGTACAGAGTAAAGCTCCCACTCCATTGTCCCCAACAAACACTCCCAGCACAAGTACAGCACGGGGTTAGATACAGAGTAAATCTCCCTCCAACCTGTCCGCATCAAACACTCACAGGACAGGTACAGACAGGTACAGAATGGAGTTAGATACAGAGTAAGGCTCCCTCTACACTGTCGCCATCAAACACTCCCAGGACAGATATAACACAGGTTTAGATAAAGAGTAAAGATCACTCTATCTGACCCCATTAAACAGTCCAAGGACAGGTGAAGCATGGGTTTAGATACAGAAGAAAGCTCCCACTACATTGTCACCATTAAACTCTCTCAGGACAGTTGCAGCGCGGAGTAAGATACAGAGTAAACTGCTTCTACACTGTCCCCATTAAAAATTCTGGCGACAGGTACAGGACGGGGTTAGATACAGAATAAAGCTCCCTCTGCACAGTCTCAATCAAAAATTCTCAAGAAAAGTACAGCACGGGTTAGATGCAGAGTAAAGCTCCCTCTACACTGTCCCCATCAAACACTCAAGGGAACGGCAGGGCACAAGGTTAGATACAGTGTAAATCTCACTCGACACTGTCCCCATCAAACACTCCCAGGACAGGTATAGCACAGGCTTAGATAACAGAGTAAAGCTCCTTCTACACGGCCTCTTTCAAACAATTCTAGGACATATGCTTCACAGGGTTAGATACAGTGAAAAGTTCCCTTGGCACAGTCCCCATGAAAAACTCCAAAGGAAGGACCAGCATGGGGTTAGATTCAGAATAAAGCTCCCTCTACACTTACCACCAAACACTCCCAGGACAGGTACAGCATGTGGTGAGATACAGAATCAAGCTCCCTCTACACTGTTCCCATCAAACACACAGGACAGGAATAGTACGGAGCTAGATAAAGACTAAAGCTCCCTGTACACTTTCCCTAGCAAATACTCCCAGGACAGGTACAGCACGGGGTTAGATACAGATTTAAGATCCCTTTACACTGTCCCCATCAAACACATGCAGGACAGGTACAGCATGGATTTAGATACAGAATAAAGTTCTCTCTACACTGTCACAATTAAACACTCCAAGGACAGTTACAGTACAGGGTTAGATAGAGAATAAAGCTTCCCCAACACTGTCCCCAGCAAATACTCCCAGGACATGATAGCATGGGGTTAGACACAGAATAAATCTCCATTTGCACTGTCGTAATCAAACATTAGCAGGGTAAGAACAGCACAGGGTTAGATACAGAGTAAATCTCCCATTACACTGACCCCATCAAACCCTCCCAGGACAGGTACAGCACAGGGTTAAATACAGAGTAAAGTTTCCTCTACACTGTCCTCATCAAACACTCCCAGGACAGGTACAGCACAGTGTTAGATACAGAGTAATGCAGCCTGTACACTGTCCCCATCAAACACTCCCAGGACAGATACAGCACAGAGTAAAGCTCCCTCTTCACTGTCCCCATCAAACATTCCCTGGGCAGGTACAGCATGAGGTTAGATACAGAGTAAAGTTCCCCCTACACTCTCCACATCAATCACTCCCAGGACAGGTATAATGGTGTTAGATACAGAATAATGCACCCTCTACACTGTCCCTACCAAACACTCCCAGGACAGGTGTTAGATACAGTGTTGAGCTCCCTCTACACTGTCTCCATCAAGCACTCTCACAGAAGCTACAGCACAGATAATGACTTAAGCTCCCGTGGCACTGTCCCCACCAAAAACTCCCAGGACAGGTATAGCACGGGGTTAGATACAGAGTAAAACTCCTTCAACACTTCCTACCAAAAACCCCTGAGGCAGGTACAGCACAGGGTTACATACGGTGTAAAACTGCCTCTACACTGTCCCAACAAACACTCCCAAAGCAGGTACAGCACGGGGTTAGATACAGGGCAAAACTTCCTCTACTCTGTCCCCATCAAACCTTCACAGGGTAGGTATAGCGCAGGGTTAGATACAGAATAAAGCTCTCTCTAATGTCCCATCAAGCACTCCCATGGCAGGTACTGTACAGGGTTACATATCAACTAAATCTGCCCCAACACTGTCCCCATCAAACACTCCCAAGGCAGGGACAGCACGGGGTTAGGTACAGAGTAAAGCTCCCTGTACATTGTCCCGATCAAATACTCCCAAGGCAGGTACAGAACGGGGTTAGATGCTGAATTAAGCTGCCTCTACGCTGTCCCATCAAATACTCACAGGACAGGCACAGCACTGTGTTAAAAACAGGCTAAATCTCCCTGCACAATCTCCCCATCAAACACTCCTAGGACAGGTACAACACGGGGTTAGATACAGAATAGAGCTCTCTCTACACTGCCCCCATCAGATACTCCCAGGCTAGGTACAGCACCGGGCTAGATACAGAGTAAAACTCCCTCTCAATTGACCCATCAAACACTCCCAGGGCAAGTACAGCATCTCCATCTCCACTATCTCAAAGAAAAACTCCCAGCAGAGGTACAGCACAGAGTTCAATACAGAGTAAATTTCCCTCTACCCTGTCTCATCAAACGCTCCCTGGACAGGTACAGAACGGGGTTAGATGCTGAATTAAGCTGCTTCTCCACAGTCCCCATCAAACACTCACAGGGCAGGTACAAGATAGGGTTAGATACAGAATAAAGATATGCCTACACTATCCCATCAAACACTAGCATGCAAGGTATAGATGGGGTTAGATACTGAATGAAACTCCCTCTACGCTGTCCCATCAAACACTCCCAGGACAGGTACAGCATGGGGTTAGATACAGAGTTACGCTCCCCCTATACTGTCCCCATCAAACACTCCCAGGACAGGTACAGCACAGGGTTAGATACAGAGTATAGCTCCCTCTACACTGTCCCCATGAAATTCTCCTAGGACAGGTACAGCACAGGGTTAGATACAGAGTAAAGCTCCCTCTACACTGTCTCCACCACTCCCAGGACAGGTACAGCACAGGGTTAGATACAGAGTAAAGCTCCCTCTACCCTGTCCCCATCAAACACTCCCCGCCTCACTGTCTTTAATTGGATCATTTGATCCAGATGGAGGTTGGCTCCATTGAAATGAGGATTTGATGGGTATGAGGGCAGGGAAATGTTTTGTTTTGTTGCTACCCGTGGTCTGTACTGCTTAGACATCATTACATAGCGTTGTAGAAGTTACCAAGAAGCATTTATTAACATTACTGAACTCTATACATATTTACAGTAGAGGGTGCATGTATGGAGTGGATTCCACAGCATGTCCCTACATGTTGCTGCCTAGCTCCACACTGCTGAATAAGCTCTAGGTCAGGTGCCTTCTTACATCATCGATGGGCAGTACTGTACTCACTCACTCAGTCTCAGGTTAACCCTTAATCACTGGATCCTTCTACTACACCTCCCTCAAGTCTTTACCCCCCCGGATACCTACTGAAAATAGTTACTTACAATTTGATTCAAGTCTTGTATTATCTTAAGGCTTGTGTATTTAACTTCAGTGTTGCAACTATAACTATTCTACCTCTAAACTGCTTTGTGATTAGCTTTATAACACTAACAGAATATATTACCAGAGTTCACCCTACCCCATCCCCCCCTTTAAGTCTTTGAAATCAGTGTTCAAGAACGGCAGTCACCATGTCTTGTACTCCCATCAAGTCTCATTTACCATAAGGTTGGAGAGTGTAGGGTTGAGTGGCTGTTGATCTTGGTGGTGGATTGGTTGGTGCTGGGTACCAGCGTGGCTTCATGCACTATTTCCACTGGCAAGTGTTGGAGCATGCCTGCTCGGCCAGGTTGCTGCGGCAGTGGACTGGCACTGTGAGTGGTGCTCGTTTCTTTCTGGGAGGATGGGAGTGGTATCCATCCGGCTGCCTGCCACATCCCTTCTCTTCTTCTTCCTCTGCCTTTTCCGGCATCTACAAGCCTTCTGGGGTTGAAGGGGAGCCATCCAGTGGATGGCAGAAGAATGTAGAGTGGCTCACCTTTGTTGAGGGTGTTTGCGTAGGCTGCTATCTGGTTCCAGTGGACTCTGTGGTTTCATCACACTGGCTGGTATTTGCTGAGTGAGGTTTTTTTCAGAGCAGGAATTAATTGCTGGAGCCCTTTTCTTGATTTCTTCAGTCTTTTTACAGGGGATGTGGATTTTGATCTCCAGCTGCCACCATGTTTTGTTGGGTTGTCACTACCCGTGGTGTGCATTGCTTAGACATCATTAAACAGTCTTGTAGAAATCACAAAGAAGCCTTTGTTAACATTTACAGTAGAGGGTACAGGTATAGAGAGAACTCCCTGGCATGTCCTTCCTGTTGCTACCTAGCTCCAGGCCAGCTGGCGCCTTACATCACTGGTGGGCAGTACTGCATTCAGTCCCACGTTAACCCTTAACGTACCAGATCCTTCTACTACAGGGGAGGTTATTGACTAGGCTATTGATAACTGAATGGATGTTGGGGGTCCTGAAGGGTAGGGGGGAGGTGCATGCTGTAGGCTGAGGCCTTACAATAGTGGAAGTCAGACGCCTCAGGGATGGGAGATTGGAGTTAAGAATCAGTGCTTGAATGGAGGCCTCATGTTGGGGGGTTAGGGGTGGGGTGGAGTGGGTGGTGATAGGGTGGGGCGGGGTGTTGGGAGGTGTAGGGGTGGGGAGTTAGGGCGGTGGGGTGGGCGGTGTGGGGGTGGGGGGTTAGGGGGTGGGGTGGGTGGTGGGTTGTGTGGGAGTGGGTTGGGCAGTGGAGGCTGGGGTGGGCAGTGGGTGATTGGGTGGGCGGTGGGCAGTGGCTGGTAGGGGGTGGGGTGGGCGGTGGGCAGTGGGTGGTGCTTGTGGGAGGATCAAGGCCTGTGGGGAAGGGGAAATGGGAGGCCTCGGGAGAGGCATCATGGTGGGGTGGAAGTGGAGGGCTGGGGGAATGTGAGGGGCCTGGAGTTGGGACTGAAGACCTTTGGAAGAAGATAAAAACAAAAAACTGCGGATGCTGGAAATCCAAAACAAAAACAGAATTACCTGGAAAAACTCAGCAGGTCTGGCAGCATCGGCGGAGAAGAAAAGAGTTGACGTTTCGAGTCCTCATGACCCTTCAACAGAACTGATCTTTCTTAGATCAGTTCTGTGGAAGGGTCATGAGGACTCGAAATGTCAACTCTTTTCTTCTCCGCCGATGCTGCCAGACCTGCTGAGTTTTTCCAGGTAATTTTGTTTTTGTTTTATCTTTGGAAGAAGTTCAATAGGGATTATCCAATCACAAAGACTGCATAGACAGGTAGCTGGGTCCAGGAGGTATGTGTGATTGCACCTACCCCTCCTGTCTTCACCTTGAGGAAGCTGCCACACAACCTGGCACTCAGGAATCACATACTGATAGTCATTAAAGTTTAAAACCTGCATGTCAATGAGCTGCATGTCTCATTATCATCTGTAAATGATGACCCAGCTACTGGGATCAAAGCTGGAACTGAACAGTTTTGGGCAGGGAAACATATTTTTGAAACTTTAATGTGCAGCTCCTACCCATCCCCCCATAAACTGCCCAAACACCAGATTCAAACCCACCCTTTTTTATAATTTAAAATTTTGGCCAATGATTTAGGTCAATGACCTTTTAGTAAAGTTTCACTAGGAATAGGCTGTACGGGGTAAGGGAGGGAGGCAGGGTGTGGAAAAAGACACAGGGATGATCTCTGATAGGGTGGAAGGTGTGAGAGATGAAACAGCTGAGCGGATGTGTCATTGACCTGAACTGTTACCTTCTGTTTGTCTTTACAGATGCTCTCTGACCTCAAGATCCACAGTGTCTTGACTTTTGCATAAATTGGACTTGTACATTTCCTCGAGTAGAGAAGATTAAAGGGTTGATCTAATCGAGGTGTTTAAGATGATTAAAGGATTCGAGAGGATCGATCGAGAGAAACTATTTGCTCTGATGGTGGGGAGGGAAGTCCAAATCAAGAAATTAGGTAAATAAAATAATAATATAAGAATAAAATTCAAGCCGGGACATTCAGGGTAATGTCAGAAAGCAAAAGGGGAGTGGAAATCTGGAACTCTCTCCCCACAAAAAGCACTCAAGGCTGGAGTGTGGGGGTTAATTGAAAATGTCAGAACTGAGATTGAACAAATTTTCTTGGATTACATAGGATATATAGCACAGAAACAGGCCATTTGGCCCATCTGCTCCGTGCTGGTGTGTCTGCTCCACACAAGCCTCCTCCCACCCCCTCTTCATCTCCCCCCTATCAGCCTATCCTTCTATTCCTTTCTCCCTCATGTGTTTATCCAGCTTCCCCCTTAAATGTATCAATACTATTCACCTCGACCACTCCCTGTGGGAGCGAGTTCCACATTCTCCCCACTCTCTGGGTAAGGGAATTTCTTCTGAATTCGCTATTCGATTCCTCGGTAACTATCTTATATTGATGGCCCAGAGTTCTGCTCTTCCCCACAAGAGGAAACATTCTCTCTGTATCTACTCAATCAAAATCTTTCAGAATTGTAAACACCTCAATTAGGCCCCCCTCAGCCTCTGTTTTTAAGAGAAACGAGGCCCAGCCTGTCAACCCTTTCCTGATCTGTACTCCCACATATTCCTGGGATCATCCTTGTAAATCCTCTCTGCACCTTCCCCAGTGCCTCTAATATGGGGCAGAATTTTCCCAGGTGAGATTGCCTGTGTGATTAGCGTGCGGGGGGACAGGCTCCCCATATCCACGAGTAAAATGATGGGCGGTGACGTTGGGCGAGCGTCCTGACATCAGCATGCGCCATTGCAATATTTCGCTGGGCGGGCGTGCGATGAAGTCCGACTCGCGCCTGCCATTAATTAACAGACCACTTAAGGCCCTTAAGCGTTCAATCGACGCCGATTTTTCAGCAGCCGTGCAATCTTCAGGACGCAACGGGCCGGCAGGTAGGACACATTTGTATAAACCTCATCCATGGGTGGGATAAGAGGGCTCATTGGGGTCATGAGTGTGCACAGTCAAGTGTTTATTTTTGAAAGCTTTACAAACTTGCCTGTGTGATCTGCAGTATTTCAGAACGCATACCAGCTGCTTTTTCTGGACTCTTAACCTTCAGGTCAGCACTCTGCAGTGAGGAATCTTTTCTGGGCCTGCAGGTTTCAGGAAGCCCTACCTTAGCCTGGGAATGGAAGCTGAACTGTCCACTGAGGAAGAAGGGAGGGCCAGAAGGGGGAGGAGGCTAGGAATGCACATTCAGCCTCCAGGGGAGCCATCTTTGGGAGGACAGGTGCAGGCACAAGGGGTGCAGAGCCAAGAGGTAATCCAAGGTAGAAGGGGCCGCAGAAAATGTCACTATCCTGCTGCCAGGGTTTACAGGCGGCAAAGCAGCTACCTCAATATGTCTGAGGTGCATTGCCGAAGGAGGCTCCATCTCTCAAGGGAGACAGTCAACTATGTCTGTCAGATAATTGGGCCTGAGATCTCTCCTAACTGTGTGGGTGGACATCCTATGCCCATGGCTCTAAAGGCCACAGCTGCCGTCAACTTCTATGCCTCCGGCTCCTTGTGGAGTCTCCCAATCAGCTGTGCACATTTGTGTCAAGCAGGTTACAGATGCTCTGTTCAGATGGGCATTGACCTTTATCCACTTCCATTGGGACCAGGCAAGTCAGGCACAGTGAGCCAGAGGCTTCGCGGCAATTGCTGGCTTCCCCTGCATCCAGGGTGCAATAGACTGTACAAATGTGGCCATCAAGGCGCCAGTGGGTGAGCCCGGTGCCTTCGTCAACAGGAAGAGATTCTGCTCCATGAACGTGCAGATAGTGTGTGATCACAGGGTGTGATCCTACAAGTCCGTGCAAGGTAACCAGGCAGCTCCCACGACACCCCAGACACTCCCAGGTGCCGAGGCTTTTCAGTGCTCTAGCCCGGCTGGATGGATGGCTGCTAGGTGACAAGGGCTATCCCTCAGAAGGTGGCTCATGACGCCTCTCCGCCATCCAAGAAGCTGAGCAGCGGTACAATAGGAGCCAGGCCTCCACAAGTGCTGTGGTGCAGAGAGCCATTGGTCTTCTCAAGATGCGCTTCTGATGCCTGGACCACTCAGGGGTGCACTCCAATACCCCCCAGATCGTGTCTCTGTGATAGTGGTTGCATGCTGCGCTCTCCACATCGGGCACTGGAAAGATGGGAAGCAGTGGATGATGAAGACGTCGATGCACACGTTGAGTCCAGCAGTGAGTCCAAGGATGAGCAGGCACAGGGAAATGCTGAAGGGGTAGATGCTGACCTGGGCATACTCCAGGGAGGCAGGGACACCCGGGAGGCTTTAATCCAATGATCCTTCGGATGGCACATCACATATGGGCCACCAGGACAAGCCTGGGCTGCCGCCTTGATACTCGACACCTAAATGCAAAGTCTGCCAGGCTAACAGGTTAATAAAGCTGAATGTCCAACAAAGCACTCATTACAGTTTTGGAAACCATCCACCTGCAGAGAAAAAGAGGCACCCTTAGCCATGGTGACATATCGGAATTTAATGTGTCAAACAAAGCAGCTTATTACAAAAAAAAGGCTAGAGTGTTACAAATCAAATAAAATCATAAGGGCCTCATCTTGGGCCAACAAAAAACCACCAGCGATAAACCCGTGGTGTGCCTAAGGTGCCTTATGCTTTCATTTCTGGGTGCCATGTCTTGGTGCTGCCCCATCGCTGGGACTGGCACCTGAGACAGCCTGCTGACTCTGCTGTCCTGTTGGCCTTGATGACCTTGGCGATCGTCCTCTGGCCCGTGGAGCCTGTGCTGCCCCACCTGGGAGGGAGCTGTCAGTTCCACAGCTGGCATCTCCCCAGTCATCGCAGCCTCACCAGATGATACGGTCACTAGGAGAGGAGCAGAGAAGCTGCCGCCCTCATCCGCAGCGCCCTGAGAGGAGCCTGCAGAGAACAGACAGACAGCTGGAGTGCCGACTTGAGGTTGCTTGGGCCTCCCTGCTCACTGTGGATGGATGGGCATCATGAAGACCAAGCCAAGCATAGCCTCATGTATCTCCCCCAGATGCTCCCACACACCTGGCCGCATTTCTTGTAACTGCTGCATCGCAGATGACTCCAGAGGTCCATTATCAGGCACCGACTGAGCATGTGCCTGGTCCCTTGTGGTCCTCCGACTGCTGGTGCCATGGGCGCTCTCTATCTCTGCCAGCTCCTCCAGCAACTGTGAAATGCCCTCAATGCTGTGCCTCGGGGCACTAGCCAATGTTCTATTTCCACCGAAGTGCTAGTATCTGCGCTGGTGCCTGCCTCACAGAAATGGTGTGACGCTGATGAGACTTCAAGCCCCTTAGGTGTGAGAGGGGACCTCTGCTGCTCCTCCTCCTGGCTCTGCTCAGATGATGCTGAAAGGAAGAACAAGGACAGTGGATCACTTGGCATGGAGACAATGATAAAGTCCACCCCTGTCCCCCAGACCATTGTGTGCTCATCCTTTCCTAACCAATGGCCAAGCCATGTTGCAAAATTAGATCATTTAACATTCAGCAGTGCTATAGTTGTTGGGAGAACAATACTGACATCACTGCTGGGCATAAATACCTGCCTGTGGCACCCCAGCCTCACGGGCACCAGTGGACCTTGGCACATGGCGCCTCTTCAGATCCAGGGCCTCCTGCTCGAAGTGGCTAAGAATGGCGATCTGTGCCTGGCTGCCGCTAGTCCTCGCACGCTGTGCCGCATTATGAGCATTCTTCTCCTGAAAATGAGAGACGAGCATTGATTAGTGGAAATTGCACATGGATTCTGTTCGCACACGGCCCACCCCAACCAGAGTGGGACATATCAGGGCTCCAGTGTCCCCTCACCCCACTGCTGCTGAACACTCACACAAAGATGCTTGGCCTGCTGCCCACCCCCCACCTTGGACACATGCTGCCTACAGTATACATGGTATATCCTTCCATAGCAAGGAGGCGCAAGCACGTGGAGCGCAGAGGGCAGCAGATGGTTTGTTGCCGAGCCACCTTGAAGCTCCCCTCCCACCATCTCATCACCCTGACTTGGACATGTCCTGGAGTTCTCACACAGCATCTAGGTACAGCTCCTCCAAGTTGCCTCCACACCAGTCATGTGGCACTCAGTGTAACACACGCTGTGGGGGCAAAACACATCTCCTCATCACCTCTCAGGCTGACCTCAGCATAGGCAGTATCTGCTTGCCCACCCAGCAAAGGACAAATGCCATCAATGATTCAATGCAGTCACCACACTCGGAATTGGGAAGGTGGGGTGGTGGGGTGGGTGGGGGGCGGGTGCTAAGCCTACCTGCTGGGTTAAATGCCCAAAGCCAACATGGAACTCACCCTGCCAGAGCGCAACAAGTCATTGAAGTGCTTGCAACACTGGATCCAGGTGCGCCACATCACGTCATGGGAGCTCACCACCTTCACCACCTTCTCTCAGGCACGTTTTGCCCTGTCGGGGGGCCTCCTCCTCCCACACTGGAGGACCAGCACCTCCCCCCATGCTGCCACCTCCTCAAGGAGGGCAGCAAGACAGTCACCCAATAAATGAGGGGTACCCTAACCTCCGGCCTGGCATGTCCAACTGCCCTACCCTCCGGCTGGCATGTCCCACTGGCCTACCCTCTGGACTGGCCTGCTCACCAGAAGCCCTCTGCTGTGGCCTTCCATTTGCCATTGTGAGCAGCCTAGAGAAGGTTGCTAGGCCTTCATTTAAACAGGCTCCCGGGTCGCCACTGAACCCGGCAGTCTGTCCACGCCCGCTCCCCCTTCGCCCCTCCCCACCAACCGGAAAATTCAGGCCATGGAGACCAATGGCACACCATTCTCTCAGTGCGGCCTAACTAAGGTTTGACACAAGGCTCAGTACAACTTCCCTACCTTTCAATTCCATTGCACCAGTGCTTGGCTTGTTTTTGTTAACAGCCTTCCTAATGTGTGGAACAACATTTAGTGATTGGTGGATTCATACTCCGAGACCCCTTTGTTCCTCTTCCCCAGCGAGATTCATACCTTCCAAGTAATAAATGACCCCCGTTCGATCAAAATGTCAGACCTGACATTTATCTGCACTGAACTTTATTTGCCGAATATTGACCCATTTGGCAAGTCCTCCTGTAATTTGTTGCAGTCCTCCTCAGTGTTGACCGTCTCCCCAATTTCATGCCATCCGCAAATTTAGAAATTGGGTTTTTGATTCCAAAGTCCAAATGGTTAATATAAATTGTGAACAGCAGTGGTCCCACCGCTGATCCCTATGGAAATCACTTCCCACCTTCTGCCACTCTGATTAATGACCCTTTACTCTCACTCTCTGCTTTCTGTCTGGAAACCAGCCAGCAACCCATTCTGTCACTTGTCCTCCGACTCCCCATTGGGTGAGGGTACATACGAACATACAAATTAAGAGCAGGAGTAGGCCATTCAGCCCCTCGAGCCTGCTCTGCCATTCAATAAGATCATGGCTGATCTGACTGTGGCCTCAACTCCACTTTTCTGCCCAGGCCCGATAACCTTTGACTCCCATGTCAGTCAAGAATCTATCTACCTCGGCCTTAAAAATATTCATTGACCCAGCCTCCACCACTCTGTAGGGAAGAGAGCTCCATATACCTATGACCCTCAGAGAAAATATTTCTCCTCATCTCTGTCATAAACCAGGACACCCTTTATTTTTAAACTGTGCCCCCTAGTTCTAAGTCTTCCCACAAGAGAAAACATCCTCTCAGTATCCACCCTGTCAAGTCCCCTCAGTGTCTTATATGTTTCAGTAAGATCACCTCTAAACTCCAACGGATACAGATCTAGCATGTCTAACCTTTCCTCATAAAATAATCCCCCCCACCATCCCAGGAATAAGGGTCAGGGGTTACAGAACTAACGTTGATAGATGGAGTTAAGATGCAGATCAGCATGGCGGAACAGGCTCGAGGGGCTGAATGGCCTCCTCCTGCAGTGACAGCGTCATTGGTATACTCACCTAGATCAACAAGTGGAATATCTTCCTCATCAGAATCCTGATTTTTAGCCTTTGGTGTCTTTACTTTGTCTTTTCTTGCTGCATTCAGATTGCTCATCCTAAACCATGTACAGACAATTACATCCAAGGAACATGAGTCTCCCTCCATTCAAACCACACCTATCCTCTAGAAACACAGCACCTTAAAAAGTGGTAAACCTGAGGGGATTGTTCTCCAGGTGGTAACACAAAACGGCAATGATGAATCAACAGCCCCTGTGCTTTACATTCTCATTGGCTGCAGATTAGTTCCTGTTCCTTTTTTACATGCACCCACCTCCCCCCAGCACTCCAACTCCATCCCCAGGAGCCATGGGAATGATGGCAGGGTCTTCCTGTGTGGTTAGACACTGGAGTCCCATCCAGAAACTGGGTCCCACCCCAAATGGTCGAGGCTGAAAGAGGGTCCCTCTCAGAGAGCCTCGGTTTTGAATCTTACCATTCCTCTCCCTGGGCCTGGCTGGCAAGTCTCTCTCTCTCTCTCTGTCTGCTGGGGTTGGAGGATCTTTCAATGATTCCCACTTTGTTCATCAAAGGAGATGGATGATGAGGGGGACATGAGGAGTTTGACCATTTTGAGGTGCTGGGACAGAATGCTTTTGAACAGGAGATGAATGTTGTCATAGTGAAGGTCGTGGCCACAGGAAGGAACAGGAGAGTAAAGTTCAGAGGGCAAATGAACACCATCAGCAACATTGTCCATTCATTACTGTTGGCTCCAATGTGCGTATCTGGAGTTTAGAAGAATGGGAAGTGATTTCATTGAAACTTGTCAGATTCTGAGAGGGTTTGAGAGGGTTGATCCTGAGAGGTGGCTTCCCCTGGCTGGAGAGTCTGGAACACAGGGTCACAGTCCCAAGGTAAAGGGTGAGCCATTTATGACTGAGATGAGGAGAAATAGCTTCACTCAGAGGGTTGTGAATCTTTGGAATTCTCTACCCCAGAGAGCCACAGGTGCTCAGTCATTGAGTAGATTCAAGACTGAGATGGAGAGATTTACACACACAGGAAATCGAGGGATATGAGGATAGGACAGGAAGTTGAGGTAGAAAATTGGCTATGTTCTTATTGAATGGAGGAGCAGGCTGGAAGGGCTGAATGGTCATCTCCTGCTTCCATTTCTTATATTCTTCTGGCAAGAGCATAGTGTGGAGCTAAGTGGTAACTGCTGTTACATCCTGAAAACACTGACACTGGCGGTGAAATGTTTAGCCCCTGAAGGCCCCATTGCTGATTTGCAGCATGTTTTAAGGGTGACAGCAGCCTCCACACTGCCAGGAATGGAGGGAGAACAGGAAGTGGGATGTGAAGAGGGTGAATCAGCCTGGGTTCCTGCGCAGGTTCACTCCAGTCCCATTTGAATTGGGAACAGGAAAGTCTCTGAAGGAGAATTCCTCATGTCCCCCAGAAATCCGCACCCCTCCCCCAGCCCCTCACCCGCCACCTGTACCGCTCCAGACCCCGCAGCCCCCACCCACCATCCCCTCCAAGGCTCCGCGCTTAAACACACCGTCTCATCAATCTGTCTGCAAGCAGGGAATGAAATCAGCAGATAAATGCCAGCTACCGCACCTTGCTGACAGTTCTTCGACAGCGAACGTGTGATTGGAGCTACTTCCCGCCTCGTCATCAATATCGTATCTGAGAGAAGGGAAGCGGGTGTTAGGCCTGGTGTTCACAGAAGTTTGAAATAATCAGGCTCTCAGACACAAACACTGGAGCTGAGATCGAGTGTATTTCTCACATCTCAGCATATGCTGGGGCAATAGAATGTTGAATTGGAGCATTGACTGTGGTGGGATATTTATGGATACATACTCAATAATATTGTGTATTAATATGTAATATGTAATATAGAGTAATAATACATAATATAACCCTTTTCAAATAATATAAAATATAACATTCTTCTTCCTTTAAAAAATATCAAATAACTGTTCCAATCACTATTTTTAAAAATATTATATCTAACTGAAGAAGATTAATAATTGACTTTTATAATTAGACTGACCACCTTAAGAATCTTTCATAGCTTGTTTTCTTTTTCCACAGTATTGTTTAGGTGGTTGGATATTGTGTCTCCATCTTATAGATTTGACAATCATCATCTCTCAGTGCTGAGTTGGCACAGGTGATGTTGTAAGTGTTGCTCCTGGTGTTGCAGGTGTCGTGCTTGAAGTCACTGTGCTTCTGTACTTCTGGCATACATTGCATGTAGGCACAGATCAGAAATGAGAAAGTTAAGAGTCCAAATAAAAATTTAAAAAATATACAAATCAGTCTTTGGCTTGTCTGTCAGGTGTAGATGGTGGTATACTGTGGCCTTGAAGTTGGGGGGTTTCAGTGGAGCTGACTTTGGCAGATACGCGGTCTGTTAGAGACATTGTTGGCTTGGCCCGGGGGAGGAATCCTGGTTCTCTCTGCAGGGTAACTGAAGAAGCTGTCCTGTTTCTTCTGGCTTGTGCTCTCTGCTAAAAACTTGCCCCCCCCAGTTAAGAGAGAGTGAGAGAGAGAAATGGCCTGCTTGTCTTGGCGGGGGTGACTGACTGGTGTTTCTTCTTGTTTCTGTTATTCACACACCTTGGTCTGCAGCCAACTCTTTAACCCATCTTCCGTGTGTATTCCCGAGAGGTGAAGTAGTCATGTCTTGCGCCCAGAGTCCGTTTTTCTTTCCTCTCCAACCATTTTACACATTGAGATATAAATCAACAGGAGGTGGGTTTTTGGATGACTGCTGAAATGTGGGAATCAGTCTCCATGCTCTCCACAAACACAGCAGATTGAAAGTCCAGTCTTCTGCGTCTTCCTTTCAAGTGGCCCTGCTTGAAGTCGCCATGACCCCTCTTCAGGGGTAACATTCCATGTCCTCTCAGAATAGGCCTGTCAGTATAATCCACATAGGAATTTTCCAGAAAGTGGTCACTCTGCATTATCAGCCATCTTTTGATCAGTCTTTACTTGTATTTCTTTTAAAACACACAGGTGTTCCCTAATAAAGTTTCAATATGCCTACAGGTTGTTGGTAGCTGCAGTCCACTGTCATGTCAATAGAGACTCTCCTCCTCATTTGCTACTGGTTTCGGTCTCGATGATGTATGACCTTGAAGTCTCAACTTCACCAATAACCTTTGCTGGTCCCAGGGTTTTTCTGATTGGATCCTGTACAGGTACAGCTCGTCCCTTCAGAAACTCAGGCTGGGGTTTGACGTGCTTGTTAGGGTGTTGACCGCCTCCACCTATGCATCAGTCTGACTTCCTCCTGGTCATCAGGGGGAGTAACTTGCTGGGCAGAGTAGTCTCATACATTCTTCCATTCAGCAACTCTGCAGGAGCTTTGACATCAGCTTTGGGAGGTGTGGATCGGAGTGGCAATAAGGCAAAGTTTGGGTCTTTACTTCATCTCTCGGCATTTCATGAGGGTTTACTTGACCATCTGGATGTGTCTTTCTATAAACCTGTGTCCTCTTGGGTAACGTGGTGATGAGGTGATGATATTGACTCGATACTGTTCAGTGAATCCAGTAAATTCTCTGGAGTTGAATTGGGTTCCATTGGCACAGATTAATCTTTCAGGAATCTCTTGCTCAGTGAAAAAAACTCGTCTGGCTGAGATGATTGTTGGAACTCTGAAATCTTTCACCTTTCAGGTAAAAGGGAAGTTTGAGTAGTAGTCTGTGACTCTGAGGTGCCACAGAATCACAGAACTTTAACAGCACAGAAGGAGGCTATTCGGCCTATCATGTCTGCACCAGCTCTCCAAATGAGCATTATGACCTCGTGCCATTTCCCTGCCTTTTTCCCGTACCCCTGCACCTTGTTTCTATTCAAATAATCATTCAATGCCCTCTTAAATGTCTCCATTGAACCTGCCTCCACCACACTTCCATGCAGTGCATTCCAGACCCGAACCACTCGCTGTGTGAAAAAGATTTTTCTCATGTCACATTTGCTTCTTTTGCAAATCACTCTAACTCTGTGCCCTCTTACTCTTGATCCTTTTATGAGCGGGAACAGCTTCTCCCTCTCTACTCTGTCCAGCCACCTCATGATTTTGAACATCTGTATCAAATCTCCTCTTAGCCTTCTTCTCCAAGGAGAACAGTCCCAGCCTCTCCAATCTATCTTCATAACTGAAGTTTCTCATCCCTGGAACCATTCTTATAAACCTCTTCTGCACTCTCTCCAATGTGTTCACATCCTTCCTGCAGTGTGGTGCCCAGAACTGTACACAATCCTCCAACTGCAGTCTAAAGAGATTCTTACATAAATTCAACATAACCTCCCTGCTCTTGTACTCTCTGCCCCTATTAATAAAGCCCAGGATACTATATGCTTTATTAACTGCTCTCTCCATCTGTCCCTCCACCTTCAATAATCTATGTACATATATACCCAGATCTTTCTGCTCCTGCACCCCCTTTAAAATTTCACCCCTTATACTGTATGTGCATGTTCTTCCTATCAAAATGCATCACCTCACACTTCTCCACATTGAACTTCATCTGCCACCTATCTGCCCACTCCACCAACTTGTCTATGTCCTCTTGAAGTTTCACATTATCCTCCTCACAGTTTATAACACTCCCAAGCTTCATATCATCCGCAAACTTTGAAATTGTCCCCTGCACTTGAAGATCTAGATCATTAATATATATCAGGAAAAGCAAGGGTCCCAATACCGACCCCTGGGGAACTCCACTACAAACCTTCCTCCAGTCCAAAAAATATCACAAGTCTGCTGTCATTCTTGATTGTGTGTGAATAAATCAGCTCCCACAGTATGTTACGGTTTGGGTGGTACTTCAGTAGCTGTCACCCCCTCTTTCTCCTGTGTGTTTCTGTACTTCTGGCTGACATTGCATGTAGACACTATTCTTTCGACATGTTTGTAGATGCCTATCCAGTACACAGCTCGTCTGGCTCTGAGTTCACACTTCTCCATTTCCATGTGGCCTTCATGTATTTTATAGACAAGTTCTCCTTGCATCATTTTGGGCATGATTATTCTGGATCCAGCTAGCAGAACACCACCTTCCAGTGAGATGTCATCTCCGATAGGCCAGTACTGCCGTATTGTGGCTGTGTTTGCTTTTTTCTTATCAGGCCATCCCTGAATCACTGGCTGAGAAAGCATCTGTAACTCCTCCTCTTTGCTGGTCTCATCTCTAATTTGACTCAGCTTCGGTGGTGTTACATTCACTAGGTGATGGATCTTTATACCTATATCTTCTATCTTGTATGTCTCCCAAGATAGGGGTATCTGCCCGCACCATTTCTCTCCCTGGCTTGTACTTCAGAGTGAAATCATAACTCTGAAGCCTCAATTTGCTGTTCTTTGCACAAATTGCTCTTGTAGAGCTGCTCCAGTGGACGATGATCACTCTCCACTAAGAACTTTCTCCCATGGAGATATGTATGGGGCTTCTCACATCCAGACATGACTGCTAAAAGCCCTCTTTCTGTGTTGGCATATCTGATCTCAGCTGAGGTGAGAGCTTTGGATGTGAATGCTATCGGTCTTCCTTGGGGCAGGGCCACTCTCAGTCCTTTTGTAGAAGCATCTACTCACAAAGTGACAGGTTCCTTTCTGTTGTAGTATGACAGCTTGTCTCTTTGCATACTACTCCTTTGGGTTTTGAAACTTCTCTCGTGTGACACTGACGACTGGTCCTCAACATTTTCTCTCATCAGCTCTCGTAGGCTTTCTGTGTGTTCTGACGTGTGAAATGTGGACGAACTCATGCTGGATCAAGCCAAGAAAACTTCTCAACTCTTTCTTGTCTCTGGGAACTTCCATCTCAGAGATCGCTGTGACCTTTTCAGGACTCGGCTTGACTCCATCAGGTGTGTACACCATTCCAAAGAACAGGCATTCTGTCCCCTTCCCAATGCATTTGTCTGAGTTTAGCTTGATTCCAGCTTCCTCGGTTCTCTCCATGACTTCCTGTAGATGGTGTTCATGCTCGTTTTCATCTATACCATAGATCTGGATACCATTTGCTATGCCAACTGCTCCTTTGTATCCTCTGTGTGTCTCATCTACTGTCTGCTGGAATACATCCTGGGTCACTTTAAGGACAAAAGGTTAATGCATGAATTTGTACCGACTGAACAGTGTTAAATGTTGTCAACAGCAAAGATTCCTTGTCAAGCTTCATGTTCCAGTGGCAGTTTCTAGTATTGAGCTTCTGGAAAACTTTAGTCTCTGCAAATATGATTTCATTCTGAAATACAAGCCAGGAAGAGAAATGGTTCTGGCAGGTGTTGGTATGATCCCCTCTAGTATTGGGATTGGGTGGTAATTCTTATTTATTGCTCGATTAAGATACTTGAGATCTAGGCAAATTTGTAGCCATTTATTTGGCTTCTCCCTCATCACATTGGAATTTACCCAATCTGTAGGCTCTGGCAATCACCTTCTTTTCTTCCATCTCTTGGAGCTCTCTTCCAAGCCTTCCTTTGAGTTCTATTGGTACTTTTCGTGGGGGATGAATTGCTGGATCAATGTGATGTGATACTCAAAATCTTCAAAGCATCAAACCATCTCATCAAAACACTCAGGGTACATTTGTACCAGATCTTCCTTACTCAGACTGCTTTGCAACTCAGGTTGCTTTGCAGTGGGTATAATACCTTCAACCCTCAGTGTCATCTCCTTCACCTCATGGTTTACTGAGATCAGCTACAGCTCCTCGCAATTGCTCAGCCCTAGGATAGCAGGGCCATCTGTTTCCGTGATGTAGAATATAAAGGTAACATCCTCTGATGTGTGCCCCTCTGATTTGGGTTGTTTCCAGCTGTTGAATCTCAGTTCCGCTGTATGCTGTAGTATGACCTTGGTTGGTTCATGTGCATCTTCCTTTGGATAACCATTTTCTTCCAAACTTCCAGGAAAGATCTTCTGGAATGGGCAGAATGATGTTACTCTGTGATTCCAGTATCACTCTTCATCTTCAGATTTATTGTTGCGGCCTTATTTTAACCCTCTTCCTGATCTGAATGTTTGAGTGAATTTCTTTTCTCTGGGAACTGTCGCATGCAGCCATTTCATGTAGTTGTATGGTTCCTATGTCCATTGTGTTCTCAAACTCATTGTCATCTTCTAGGGTATGGCTGTTTTAGATTCTGTTCTTGCTCATTCGCCCTGTTGCTCTAACTCTGGTAACTCATTTACCATCTTCTTTCCATGTTCTGCACGCCTTTTCTTGGCCTTTCCTAGCTGTGCAGTGTGATCCATGTGCAGGGCATTTCCTTCTGTCTGTCAACTCGTGGTTGTCCACACTCCTGTGCATCTTTCTCTCTGTTTGGTCTGCATTCTTTTGTTGCTGTTTCATTAGCCCTGCTGCCTTTCTATTGACTTAACTAAAGGCTAAATGTATGGGCAATCAGCATCTTCACCTGTCAGCTTGTGGCTTCATATGCTCTGGCATTGTCTACAGCCTGCAATATTGTGAGATTCTCCTTTCCAATTAAATCTTCTTGTACTTCAGGGTGTGCAGAACCCCAGATTAGTTGATCTATCAGCCTTTCATCCGTTTCTTTGAATTTACACTTGCTTGTTAAGAAATTATCAACAGGCTCACCTGGTTCCTGCCTCAGGCTCTGAAATTCATATTGGTGGATCTGATGGTTTTATTTTGGCTTAGCGATGTGTGCTGACTTTTTCAAAAATGTTGTCTGGATCTTTAATGTTGTCCTCACTCATTTCCCAGCTATTGAAGAAATGTAATCTTTTCTCTCCTGCTCACAAAAGGATGTAATTGACCCTTTCTTCTTCCTCATGCCTTTTAGAAAACTACTAAATATCTGCCCACACTTTTGTTTAGACTTTTCAAATGCCTCAATGGCAAGTTCAGCCTTCCAATTCACCCTGAGCTGGAGTTCATTTCCCTGGTGGTGGCCATTTTGTTTTCACATGATTCAGTTTTTTTTTTCTCTCCCTCTGGTACTAACATGGACTGACTTTTCTCAATCCAGTCCAGCATTATTTTGTTTATAATGCTTGGGTTTTACTCACAAACACTGGCTGCCACCATGTTATGTCTTGTCATTCCCAGAAGTTTGAAATAATCACAATTTTTGACACAAGTTCAGCAGCTTTCATAAAGCATGTTTTTCCAGATCTCACCAACTGCTGTGGAATGATATAATGTTAGTTTTGTAAACAGACTGTAGTGCAGCAGTGAGTGATATGGCATCCTGGATACTAATGTATACATGAACATAGTTCCTAATTCTTTTCAAATGATATAACAATACAACATGCAAAGGTGCCTCCACCACTTAGAAAGGACCCAGACATGAATTGATAATTGTATTTCACATAATGTGAATGAAATTTTCCTGTGGATTCGCATTTCTCTCCTTATTTTGGAGGATATAAGGATTGCGTTTATATAGCGCCTTTCATGGCCTCAGGACATCACTTTACAATCAATGAAGTACTTTCTTTTGAAGTGTTGTAACTGTTGTAATGCAAGAAATGGGGCAGCCAATTTACACACAGCAAGATCCCACAAAGAGAAACGTGATAATGACAGGATCATCTTTTTTATGTTAAGGACGCCGAGTGGGGCATAAATATTGCCCCCAGGGCACTGGGGAGAACCAGTCCTGCTCTTCTATAAAATTGGTGCTGTGGGATCAACATAAACATCAGAAAAACAGATTATCAGGTTAATATCACATTGCTGTTTGTGAGGTCTTGCTGTGCATGAATTAGCTGTGCATCTGACATTACAACAGTGACTACACTTCAAAAAGTACATAATTGGCTGTGAAGCTTCCTGAGGCTGTGAAAGATACTATACAAATGCAGGGATATTTTTAAGATCTTATGACAACAACAGAGATTGAGCTCAGGATGAGGACAGAGATTGGAATAGCGAACGAGAACAGGATCAGGACCAACACTGAGAACAAGATCAAAATTAAGATGGGGACAGAGATAGGGAAAGGGATCTATAACAGGATGGGACCGAGATCTAGGACAGGGTAGGGAAAGAGATTGAGAACAGGTGGGCTGAGGTATAGGAGATAAGAGCAGGGAGGTTATGCTGGAACTATATAAAACATTAGTTAGGCCGCAACTTGAGGACTGCGTGCAGTTCTGGTCACCGCATTACAGAAAGGATGGAATTGCATTTAGAGAGGGTACAGAAGAGATTTACAAGGATGTTGCCAGGACTGGGAAATTGTAGTTATGAGGAGAGATTGGATGAGCTGGGGCTGTTCTCCTTGAACAGAGGAGGCTGAGAGGAGATTTGACTGAGATGTACAAAATTGCGAGGCTGGAGCCTGGATAGAGTGGATGGGAAGGGCCTATTTACTTTAGCAGAGAGGTCAGTAACTAGGGGAATAGGTTTTAAGTGATTGGTAGAAAGATTAGAGGCAGATGAGAAAAAATATTTCCAACCCCAGAGGATTGTGGGGGCCTGGAACTCTCTGCCTGAAAGGGTAGTAGAGGCAGAAACCCTCAACTCATTTAAAAGGTGTCTGGGTATGGACCTCAAGTGCCGTAATCTGCAGGGCTACGGCCAAATGCTAGAAAGTGGGATTAGGCTGGGTTGCTCATTTTTCGGCCGGCACAGAGACGATGGGCCAAGTGGCCTCTTTCTGCGTTGTAAACTTTCAATGATTCTATGATAGAGGCTTAGGCTGAGAATGGGATGGGGACCAAGATCAAGAACAGGATAGGAAATGAGATCAAGAACTGGGCGGGGGCAGGGATCGAGAACCAAGTGGGTGCCAGGGATCACGAACAGGGTGGGGCCAGGGATCGAGAACCGGGTGGGGGCCCGGATTCAGGAACAGGATGGGGCCAGGGTTCGGGAACGGGATAGGGACAGAGGTTGAGAACAGGATAGGGACAGAGATCGAGAACAGGATGGGGATAAGGATCGAGGACAGGATGGGGACAGGGATCCAGAACTGGATAGGGACAGAGAGCAAGAACAGGATGGGGCCGGGGATTGAGGACAGGATGAGGCCAGGGATCGAGGACAGGATGGGACAGGCATTGAGAACAGGATAGGGACAGATATTGAGAACAGGATGGGGACGGGGATCCAGAACTGGATAGGGTCAGAGAGCAAGAACAGAATGGGGCTGGGGATCAAGGACAGGATGAGGCCAGGGATCGAGGACAGGATGAGACAGGCATTGAGAACAGGATAGGGACAGAGATCGAAAACAGGATAGGGACAGAGATTGAGAACAGGATGGGGACGGGGATCCAAAGCTGGATAGGGACAGACAGCGAGAACAGGATGGGGCCGGGGATCAAGGACAGGATGAGACAGGCATTGAGAACAGGATAGGGACAGAGATCGAGAACAGGATCGGGACAGGGATCCAGAACAATATGGGGACAGACTTCGAGAACAGGATGGGGACAAGGATCAAGGACAGGATGGGGACAGAGAGCAAGAACAGGATGGGCGCAGAGATCAAGGACAGGATGGGGACCAAGATGAAGGACTGGATGGAGACCGATATCAACAGCAGGATGGCTACAGGTATTGGGAAAGAGATCAAGAACAGGATGCAGACTGAGATTGAGAACAAGATAGGGACAATGTTGTCAGGATAAAGCTGAGTGAAGGGCATGTGGGAGGATTCAGAGTTCAGAAAGAGGGCATTTGGCCGAATTAATCTTTTCAGTATTTACGCTCCATATGACCCTCCTCCTACCCTCTCTTCATCTCCTCCAATCAGTATGTCCTTCAAATCCTTTCTCCCTCATGTGTTTATCCAGCTTCCCCCTTAAATGAATCGATATTATTCACCTCCTCCACTCCCTGTGGGAGTGAGTTCCACATTCTCCTCCCTCTCTGGGTAAAGGAGTTTCACCTGAATTCCCCGTTGGATCTATTAGTGACTGTCCTACACTGATGGCCCCGAGTTTGGACTCATGTCCCAAGTGAAGACAATTCATTATCCGATTAAACACTTTCACTTGCTTAAAGACCTCAGTTGGGTAAGCCCCTTAGCCTTCTCTTTTCAAAAAGAGGTCCGGTCTGTTCAGTCTTTCCTGTTAGTTGTCAGTTCTGGTATATTTGTCATTGCTGTTTGGACCTTCGCCAGAGCAGAACTGTGCACCATACTTCAAATGTGATCTACCCGCTGGCTATTGTATTGGACTGGATTACCTGTAAGGAGTTTTAGGTTCATTGATAACCATATGTCCATAACTCTTCCCTGGTGGTTTGTATGTGGATAATATGTTCATCTCATCCCAGGACTGCGCTTTCTTTTGGCTAGAATTAAAAGAAAGTGGAACGTCAGTGTATCTCTCTCTGGACATCGCTCTCTGGCTACTTGCACCTACAGTCGGGTAAATGAAGAGTCCCAGTATGTAGTCTGCTTGAAACCGGTCGAGTCAGCAGGACTGTTTAAACTCAACAGGGCCCAGCAGCTTGGGATTCCTCAGCTTGTCAGTCCTTGCACCAAAGGTACAAAAGATCTGGGATTTCTACTGAGCCAGGACATCCCAAATGCATTTGATGTTTCAGGTGTGCTTGCTGCTGTCCTGTTGGCAAATGGAGCAGAGCTTTTGTGCACAGCAAATTCCCACAAACAACTGGATGAGCAAAAGTTTGACCTGCCTTCAGAGGGAGGAATGTTAGGGCCAGGGCACAGGGACGGAGAACGTTCAGGACGTCCCATAGCACTTTACACCCAATGAAATACTGTTGAAATCACATCAATGTTCCAATGTTGGAAAGACAGCAGCTGATTTGCACACAGCAAGATCCCATGAATAAAAATGGAATCATGGCCAGATCATCTCTTTCACTGGTGTTGGTTGAGGGATGAGTTTTGGCCCCAGGACACCAGGAGGAACTCACCACACCCCGCTCTTCTTCCAGCAGTGGCTCTGGGATCTTTTACATTCTCTGAGAGGACAGATGGGGCCTCTGACAGTGGAACACTCCCTCAGTGGTGGTTCTGGGAGTGTCAGTCTGGATTATGGCCTCAAACCTCTAGAGTGGAAATTAAACCCATGATCTTGTTGATTCAGAAATGAGTACCAACAGAACTGAATGAGTATCACATCTTAAAAAGAGAAACATTATACCAGGTAACATACTTGTATAATGTGTTATGATATAATAAATACCAGAACATTGTACTCCATAACACAGGGTGTGTATTATCACAGATGCATTGGGAAGTTTTATCACAGTATCTTTATAGTGCAGGAGGAGGCCATTCAGCCCATCGAGTCTGTACTGGCTCTCTGAAGGAGCATTCAACCTAGCCCCATTCCCCTGCCTTATCCCCGTAACCTTGCACATTCTCTCTTTTCAGGTAGCAATCCAATACCCTTTTGAATACCCTGATTGAACCTGCTTCCACCACCCTTTCAGGAAGTTTGTTCCAGACTCCAACCACCCGCTGGGTGAAAAAATTTTTCCTCGCATAACTTTTACTCCTTTTGCCAATTATTTTGAGCCTGTGCCCTCTAGTTCTTGATGTTATCTTGAGTGGGAACAGTTTCTCACTATTTACCCTGTCCATACCCTCAGGATCTTGAATACCTCTATCAAGTCTCCTCTCAGCCTTCTTTTCTCCAAGGAAGATAATCCCAACCTCTCCAATCTGTCCTCAAAGCTACAATTCTTCATCCCAGGAATCATTCTGTGAATCTCCTCTGTACTCTCTCCAATGTCTTCACTCCTTCCTCAAGTATGGCACCCAGAACTGGACACAGTTCACAATCCAGATGAGACCTAACTGGTGTCTTATACAAGTTCAACATGACCTCCTTACTCTTGTACTCAATGCCTCTATTAATAAAGCCTAAGATACTAAATGCTTTATTAACTGCTCTCTCAACATGCCCTGCCATCTTCAATGACATATGTACATACGCACCGAGGTCCCTTTGTTCCTGCACTTCCTTTAGAGTTTCTCCCTTTATTTTACGCTGTCTCTCCATATCTTTCCTGCCAAAATGAAATCACGTTACACTTCTCTGCATTGAACTTCATCTGCCACTTGTCTGCCCAATCCACCAACATGTCTATGTCCTTTTGAAGTTCACAACTATCCTCATCACAGTTGGCAATGCTTCCAATCTTTGAATCATCTGCAAATTTTGAAATTATGCCCTGCACACCACAGCCTAGGTCATTAATATATATCAGGAAGAGCAAAGGTCCCAACACTGACCCCTGGGGAACTCCGCTACTTTGGGCTAAATGTTTGTCAGCTCCTGTTTTCAGGTGTATGGTTGACTATTGGTGACCTGTCTACACCCTGTATTGGTGATCTGTATTGGTGACCTGTCTGCACCATGTATTGGTGATCTGTATTAGTGATCTGTCTACAACGAGTACTGGTGATCTGTATTAGTGATCTGCCTGCACCCCGTGTTGGTGATCTGTTTTGGTAATCTGTATTGGCGATCTGTCTACACCCAGTATTGGTGATCTGTATTAGCGATCTGCCTGCACCCAGTATTGGTGATCTGTATTGGTGATCTGTCTACACCCAGTATTGGTGATCTGCCTGCACTCAGTATTGGTGATCTGTATTAGTGATCTGCCTGCACCCAGTATTGGTGATCTGTCTACACCCAGTATTGGTAATCTGTATTAGCGATCTGTCTACACCCAGTATTGGTGATCTGTATTAGCGATCTGCCTGCACCCAGTATTGGTGATCTATATTAGCGATCTGTCTACACCCAGTATTGGTGATCTGCATTGGTGATCTGTCTACACCCAGTATTGGTGATCTGTATTAGCGATCTGTCTACACCCAGTATTGGTGATCTGTCTACACCCAGTATTGGTGATCTGTCTACACCCACTATTAGTGATCTGTATTGGTGATCTGTCTACACCCAGATTGGTGATCTGTATTAGCGATCTGCCTGCACCCAGTATTGGTGATCTGCATTGGTGATCTGTCTACACCCAGTATTGGTGATCTGTCTACACCCAGTATTGGTGATCTGTATTAGCGATCTGTCTACACCCAGTATTGGTGATCTGTCTACACCCAGTATTGGTGATCTGTATTAGCGATCTGCCTGCACCCAGTATTGGTGATCTGTATTAGCGATCTGCCTGCACCCAGTATTGGTGATCTGCCTGCACCCAGTATTGGTGATCTGTCTGCACCCAGTATTGGTGATCTGTATTAGCGATCTGCCTGCACCCAGTATTGGTGATCTGCATTGGTGATCTGTCTACACCCAGTATTGGTGATCTGTATTAGCGATCTGCCTGCACCCAGTATTGGTGATCTGTATTAGTGATCTGCCTGCACCCAGTATTGGTGATCTGTCTACACCCAGTATTGGTGATCTGCATTGGTGATCTGTCTACACCCAGTATTGGTGATCTGCATTGGTGATCTGTCTACACCCAGTATTGGTGATCTGCATTGGTGATCTGTCTACACCCAGTATTGGTGATCTGTATTAGCGATCTGCCTGCACCCAGTATTGGTGATCTGTATTAGTGATCTGCCTGCACCCAGTATTGGTGATCTGTATTAGCGATCTGCCTGCACCCAGTATTGGTGATCTGTATTAGTGATCTGCCTGCACCCAGTATTGGTGATCTGCCTGCACCCAGTATTGGTGATCTGTATTAGCGATCTGTCTACACCCAGTATTGGTGATCTGTCTACACCCAGTATTGGTGATCTGTATTAGCGATCTGCCTGCACCCAGTATTGGTGATCTGTTTACACCCAGTATTGGTGATCTGCATTGGTGATCTGTCTACACCCAGTATTGATGATCTGCATTGGTGATCTGTCTACACCCAGTATTGGTGATCTGCATTGGTGATCTGTCTACACCCAGTATTGGTGATCTGTTTACACCCAGTATTAGTGATCTGTATTGTTGATCTACCTACATCTAGTATTGGTTACCTGTCTACACCCTGTATTGATGATCTGTACTGGCGATCTGCCTACACCCAGTATTGGTGATCTGTTTTGGTGATCAGTCTACACCCAGTGCCAGTGAGGCAGGCAGCACACAAACATGGTACAACCTCCTCATTTGTCCAACAGTAACGTTGTAGTTTCGCAGCAGTGCCAGAAAGAAAATTCAATGGCTTCATGTACAAGGCCAAGGTCAGTGAATATATCATGAAAGGACATCCCCTGTTCACTGTGACATCAACCTCTCACAATGCTCAATGTACCACACCCCCAGCACTCACCCATCACAGTCCCCAACACTCAGGACTCACACTGAACTTACATATACTCCACCTCATCCTCACACACCTTTCACTGATAACAGTCTCACACTCACCTCTTGCACCCTCTGCATACCTAAAGCTATTCAGCTATGGCAGGCACATCACCCAAACATACTGTTAGAATCATATCTCTCAAGACTGAAGTTTTCTTTTACAATATGGAAGGACTTGGCATGAGCTGGACATCTGGATGCTAACTTAATATTTTTTAAAAGGTCATAAGATCACAATGGAACTGTCAACAAACAGGCCCCTTCCAAGAAATCACCTGACCTTTATGGTGCTTCAGAAGGAGTTGTTTGTGTTGAACTGCAAAGCACTTTAATTAATGAAAAGCTGGAAGACAAAAAGGCACGGGACAGGAAAAAAAGTTTAAGTTGTGAACCTGCTTGTATTTAAGGCAGTCTTGTTGGAGAACAAGCTGAGGGAAGAAGGCTCCCTCTCTCTACCTTTTCTAAAATTGTTCGTGGCTATCAACCTGTAGCCAGAGAACCAACATTCAAGTGTAACTGGTCAACATTTGGACTGCAAGGCTGAGACCAGTTGGTGAGAGCTTCCAGACATCCACCAGGCTCGACCAGCGGCTCGTCCTCACACCAGAAAACTCCAGGTTGACAGCGTCGAGACACTGTGGACTTTATCCATTATTTTATAACACCCGCCCTCCAAAGCCCATCTCTGCAGAAAAACTCTATCTGTTTATCCATTATTTGTCCGTGTGTGTGTCTATGAGGGATCAGAGCGTGTGTGTGTATGTGTGTGAGGGATCTGTGTGTGTGTATGTGTGTGAGGGATCTGTGTGTGTTTATGTGTGTGAGGGATCTGTGTGTTTGTGTGTGGGGGACCTGTGTGTGTGTTGGGGATCTGTGTGTGTGTGTGTGTGTGTCTATGTGTGTGTGTGCCTGCATGTGTGTGTCTGTGTGTGTATCTGTGTGTGTGTGTGTGTGTGTGTGTGTGCCTGCATGTGTGTGTCTGTGTGTGTATCTGTGTGTGTGTTTGTGCTGGGGAGAATTCTTTAGGAAAAGATAGTTATACTTCCCGATTACAATTGTGTGTTAACCAGTACTTGTAACTTGTTAAAAGAAGTTTAATTTTAAAATAAATTCATCATTCTGAGTTTTTGAAAGACGCCTAGTCGCAGTCTCTTTTCTCCTGGATACTAGAGGTATAGGTAAACAATTGACCATTTCGGTGAGAAAATTAAACATTTAAATTAATGGTACGGTGATAGACACAGGCTTGATAATTCACACAATCCTCCCACCCTAGTCAGAACAACGCACACTGCCTTAAACAAACTCAGGATGAAGGGCACAGCCCTGGTGAAAAGGTGTTGACACACTGAGCTACTGGCTGAGATGTAGGCCATGTGCGAACTTCACAAAGGAGTGCAGTGTCAGGATATACAGGTGGTGAGTCGGCTCCTGATTGACCTGCAGGGAGCTCAGAGAGGTTTGAGGATACAGTCAATGATTCCCAACACCATTGACAGACCCTCAAAGATGGCAAAGCTGCTCTCTCCCCCATCAAAGCCCCTGGCAAAGCAATTCTCGCCCCTTGGCAAGGCAATTCTCTCCCTCTGGCAAAGTCACTCTCTCTCCCTCTGGCAAAGCCAATCTCTCCCTCTGGCAAAGTCACTCTCTCTCCCTCTGGCAAAGCCAATCTCTCCCTCTGGCAAAGTCACTCTCTCTCCCTCTGGCAAAGCAATTCTCTCCCTCTGGCAAAGTCACTCTCTCTCCCTCTGGCAAAGCCAATCTCTCCCTCTGGCAAAGTCACTCTCTCTCCCTCTGGCAAAGCAATTCTCTCCCTCTGGCAAAGTCACTCTCTCTCCCTCTGGCAAAGCCAATCTCTCCCTCTGGCAAAGTCACTCTCTCTCCCTCTGGCAAAGCCAATCTCTCCCTCTGACAAAGTCACTCTCTCTCCCTCTGGCAAGGCAATTCTCTCCCTCTGGCAAAGTCACTCTCTCTCCCTCTGGCAAAGTCACTCTCTCTCCCCCTGCAGATGACACAAAGATTGGCCGAATAGTGGATAGTGTAGAGGATAGCCATAATCTCCAAAACGATATAGATGGATTGGTGGAGTGGGCGGTAAAGTGGCAGATGGATTTTAACAGAGAAGTATGAGGTCATATATTTAGGGAGGTCAAACAGTTAAAGGGATTACACAATAAATGGGAATATACAAAGAGGGGTAGATGAAGTGAGAGATCTTGGCGTACAAGTACACAGGTCCCTGAAGGTAGCAATTTAAGTAGACATGGTTGTAAAGAAGGCATATGGAATGCTCTCCTTCATTGGCAGAGGTATAGAATATAAAAGTAAGGATATAATGTTGGAATTGTATAAAACACTGGTGAGGCCACAACTGGAGTATTGTGTGCAGTTCTGGTCACCACATTACAGGAAGAACGTAATAGCTCTGCAGAGAGTGCAGAGGAGGTTTACAAGAATGTTACCAGGGTTAGAAAAGTGTAGCTACAAGGAGAGATTGGATAGGTTGGGGTTGTTTTCCTTAGAACAAAGAAGGCTGAGAGGTGACTTGATTGAGATGTACAAAATTATGAGGGGAATAGATAGAGTGGACAGGATAAAATTGTTTCCCTTGATGGAGAATTCTAGTACCAGGGGACATAGATTCAAGATAAATGGCAGAATGTGTAAGGAGGACATGAGGAAGAACTTTTTAACACAGAGGGTTGTGGGTGTCTGGAACTCACTGTCCAAGTTGGTGGTAGAGGCAGAAACTCTAAACTCTTTAAAAAGTTACCTGGATCTGCACCTAAAGTGCTGTCAGCTGCAGCGCTATGGGCCGGGTGCAGGAAGATGGGAGTAGAAAGGGCACCTGGGTGTCCTCGGGCAGGCATGGACAAGATGGGCCGAATGGCCTCCTTCTGTACTGTAACTTTTCTATGGTTCTATGGCAAAGACACTCTCTCTCCCCCTGGCAAAACCAATGTCTCCCTCTGGCAAAGTCACTCTCTCTCCCTCTGGCGAAGTCACTTTCTCTCCCCGTGGCAAAGTCCTTAAGACCATAAGACATAGAAGCAGAAATTAGGCCATTCGGCCCATCGAGTCTGCTCCGCCATTCAATCATGGCTGATAAATTTCTCAACCCCATTCTCCCGCCTTCTACTGTAACCTTTGATCCCCTTACCAATCAAGAACCTGTCTATCTCGGTCTTAAATACACACAATGACCTTGCCTCCACAGCCTTCTGTGGCAATGAATTCCATAGATTCACCACTCTCTGTGTTCTAAAAGGTCTTCCCTTTACTCTGAGGCTGTGCCCTCGGATCCTAGTCTCTCCTACTAATGGAAACATCTTCCCCATATCCACTCTATCCAGGCCTTTCAGTATTCTGTAAGTTTCAATCAGATCCCCCCCTCAGCCTTCTAAACTCCATCGAGTATAGACCCAGAGTCCTCAAACATTCCTCATACGTTAAGCCTTTCATTCCTGGGATCGTTCTCGTGAACCTCCTCTGGACCCTCTCCAGGGCCAGCACATCCTTCCTGAGATACGGAGCCCAAAATTGCTCACAATATTCTAAATGTGGTCTGACCAGAGCCTTATAAAGCCTCAGCAGCACATCCCTGCTTTTATATTCTAGTCCTCTCGAAATAAATGCCAACATTGCATTTGCCTTCCTAACTAATGACTCAACCTGCAAGTTAACCTTAAGAGAATCCTGGACTAGGACTCCCAAGTCCCTTTGCACTCCAGATTTCTGAATTCTCTCCCTATTTAGAAAATAGTCCCTGCCTCTATTCTTCCTACCAAAGTGCATGATCTTACACTTCCCCACGTTGTATTCCATCTGCCACTTATTTGCCCATTCTCCTAAACTGTCCAAATCCTTCTGCAGCCTCCCTGCCTCCTCAATACTACCTGTCCCTCCACCTATCTTTGTATCATCTGCGAACTTAGCCAGGATGCCCTCAGTTCCTTCATCTAGATCATTAATGTATAAAGTGAAAAGTTGTGGTCCCAACACTGACCCCTGCAGAACTCCACTAGTCACCGGCCGCCATCGTGAGAAGGATCCCTTATCCCCACTCTCTGCCTCCTGCCAGACAGCCAATCTTCTATCCATGCTAGTAACTTGCCTCTAACACCATGGGCTCTTACCTTACTGAGCAGCCTCCTGTGCGGCACCTTGTCAAAGGCCTTCTGGAAGTCCAAGTTGATAACATCCATTGGCTCTCCTTTGTCTAACCTACTCATTACCTCCTCAAAGAATTCTAACAGATTTGTCAGGCATGACCTCCCCTTGATGAAACCATGCTGACTTTGCCTGATTTTACCATGCACTTCCAAGTATTCTGAAATCTCATCCTTAATAATGGACTGTAAAATCTTACCAACAACCAAGGTCAGGCTAATCGGCCTGTAATTTCCTGTCTTCTGCCTCACTCCCTTCTTAAACAGGGGGGTTACATTAGCGATTTTCCAGTCCTCTGGGACCCTCCCTGACTCCAGTGATTCCTGAAAGATCACCACTAATGCCTCCACTATCTCTTCAGCTATCTCCTTCAGAACTCTGGGGTGTAATCCATCTGGTCCAAGTGATTTATCCACCTTCAGACCTTTCAGTTTTCCTAGCAACTTCTCCTTGGTAATGGCCACCATACTCACCTCTGCCCCCCGACTCTCCTGAACTTTGGGGATGTTACTCATGTCTTCCACTGTGAAGACTGATGCAAAGTACATATTCAGTTCCTCCACCATTTCTTTATTCCCCACTACTACTTCTCCAGCGTCATTTTCCAGTGGCCCAATGTCCAATTTTGCCTCTCTCTTACCCTTTATATATCTAAAAAATCTCTTGCAATCTTCTTTTATATTACTGGCTAGTTTACCCTCATATTTAATCTTCTCCCTCCTTATTTCTTTTTTAGTTGTCCTCTCTCTCCCTCTGGCAATGTCACTCTCTCTCCCCCTGGCAAAGCCAATCTCTCCTCCTGGGAAAGCCAATTCCTCCTTTGACAAAGACAATCCCTACCCCTGGCAAAGCCACTCTCTCCCCCTGGCAAAGCCACTCTCTCCCCCTGGCAAAGCCAATCTCTCCCCCTGGCAAAGCCAATCTTGCATCCTGGCAAAGCCAATCTCGCATCCTGGCAAAGTCAATCTCTCCTCCTGGGAAAGACAATCCCTCCCCCTGGCAACACCAATCTCTCCTCCTGGCAAAGACAATCCCTCCCCCTGGCAACACCAATCTCTCCTCCTGACAAAGGCAATCACTCCCCCTGGCAACACCAATCTCTCCTCCTGGCAAAGGCAATCATTCCCCCTGGCAAAGGCAATCACTCCCCCTGGCAACACCAATCTCTCCCCCTGGCAAAGGCAATCACTCCCCCTGGCAAAGGCAATCACTCCCCCTGGCAACCCCAATCTCTCCCCCTGGCAAAGGCAATCACTCCCCCTGGCAACACCAATCTCTCTTCCTGGCAAAGGCAATCACTCCCCCGGCAACACCAATCTCTCCTCCTGGCAAAGGCAATCGCTCCCCTTGGCAACACCAATCTCTCCCCCTGGCAAAGCCAATCTCTCCCCCTGGCAAAGACAATCCCTCCCTCTGGCAACACCAATCTCTCCCCCTGGCAAAGCCAATCTCTCCCCCTGGCAAAGCCACTCTCTCCTCTTGACAAAGCCTCTCTCTCCCCCTGGCAAAGCCAATTCCTCCCTTGACAAAGACAATCCCTACCCCTGGCAAAGCCACTCTCTCCCCCTGGCAAAGCCAATCTCTCCCCCTGGCAAAGCCAATCTCTCCCCCTGGCAAAGCCAATCTCTCCTCTTGACAAAGCCAATCTCTCCTCTTGACAAAGCCAATCTCTCCCCCTGGCAAAGCCAATCTCTCCTCTTGACAAAGCCAATCTCGCATCCTGGCAAAGCCACTCTCTCCCCCTGGCAAAGCCAATCTTGCATCCTGACAAAGCCCCTTTCCTCTGCTGGCAAAGCCAATCTCACTCATTGTCTCCTCCTGGAGAGAGTTTAACTGAGATATTAACAGAGCTACCCCAACTCCATTTCCTTTCTTCCTGTCGGTATTGGAACCCTTGCTTTCCTTGATACATATAAATGATCTAGATCTTGGGACAATTTCAAAGTTTGTGGATGATATGAAGCTTGGGAGTGTTGTAAACTGTGAGCAGGAAAGTGTAGAACTTCAAAAGGACAGACAAGTTGGTGGAGTGGCCAGATAGGTGGTAGATGAACTTCAATGCAGAGAAGAGTGAGGTTATGCATTTTGGCAGGAAGAAAATGGGGAGATAATACAAAATAAGAGGCACAATTCTTAAGGAGGTACAGGAGCAGAGGGACCTGGGTGTATATATGCATAGATCATTGAAAGTGGCAGGCGGGATAAAAAGTGCAGTTAATAAAGCATATAGTTTGCTGGGCTTTATTAATCGGGGTTGAGTTCCTCAGGGTAGTGTCCTAGGCCGAACCATCTTCGGCAACTTCATCAATAACCTTTCTTCCATCATAAGGTGGGGATAATTACTGATGATTGTACAATGTTCAGCACCATTCACGACTTCACAGACACTGAAGCAGTCCATGTCCAAATGCAGCAAGACCTGGACAATATCCAGGCTTGGGCTAACAAGTGGCAAGTAACACATACCACACAATTGCCAGGTTTTGACCATGTCCAATAAAAGAGATTCTAACCATCGCCTCTTAACATTCAATGGCATTACCATCACTAAATCCCCCACTATCAATATCCTGAGGGTTACCATTGACCAGAAACTGAACTGGACTAGGCACATAAATACTGTGGCTACAAGAGCACGTCAGAGGTTGGGAATTTTGTGGCCAGTAATTCACCTCCTGAGCCCATCCATCATTACAAGGCACAGCTTAGGAGTGTGATGGAATGCTCCCCACTTTCCTGGATAAGTGCAGCCCCCACAATACTCAAGAAGGTTGACACCATCCAGGACAAAGCAGCCTCGCTTGATTGGCACCCCATCCACAAACATTCACTCCCTCCACCACCGACGCACATTAGCAACAGTGTGTGTACCATCTATAAGATGCACTGCAGGAATTCACCAAGGCTCCTTAGACAGCACCTTCTAAACCCATGACCACTACCATCTCGAAGGACAAGGACAGCAGACACATGGGAACACCACCACCTGGAAGTTCCCCTCCAAGTCACTCACCATCCTGACTTGGAAATATATCATTGTTCCTTCATTGTCGCTGGGTCAAAATCCTGGAACTCCCTCCCTAACAGCACTGTGAGTTGTACCTACACCACATGGGCTGCAGCAGTTCAAGGAGGCAGCTCACCCCCAGCTTCTCAAGGGCAATTAGGGATGGATAATAAATGCTGGCCCAGCCAGCGACGCCCACATGAATGACTGTTTATATAAAAATATACCTGGGAGTGTTTAATGAGACAGTGTGAATAGTGATTTACTCTGCATCTGACCCGGTGCTGTACCTGTCCTGGGAGTGTTTGATGGGGACAGTGTAGAGGGAGCTTTACTCTGTATCTAACCCCATGCTGTACCTGTCCTGTGAGTGTTTGATGGGGACAATATTGAAGGAGTTTTACTCTGTATCTAACCCCATTCTGTACTTGTCCTGTGAGTGTTTGATGGGGAGAGTGTAGAGGGAGCTATACTCTATATCACTGTACCTCCCTGGTGACCCTGACTTTAAATTTCTCATCCATGTTTTAAACCCCTCCCTAGCTCTATAAACGTTTTGAACCCTACAACCCTTCAGGCTCTCTGCATTCTTCCAATTCTGGTGTATTACCGATTGGCGACCGTAACTTTAGCTGTCTGAGGCCTCATCCCTCTCCACTCCTCCATCTTCACTCCTCTCGCACTACCTACTCCTCTCTCCCTCTAATCCTCTCTCCTTACTCCTCTCACACCCTACTCCTTTCGCACTCCCTACTCCTCTCTACTCCCTCCCTACTCCTCCCTCCCCACTCCTCTCGCACTTCCTATTCCTCTCTCCCTCTCTACTCCTCCCTCTACTTCACCCTCCTGACTCTTACCTCTCTACTCCTCCCCATATTCCTCCCTCCCTACTCCTCCCTCCTCACCACACCTCCCTCCCTCCATACCTCTCCCTCCCTAATCCTCCCCCAGCTCCTCCCTCCCCACACCTCCCACCCCCTCACTCCTCTCTCCCTGGCTCCTCCTCCCTCCCTACCTACTCCACCCTCCCGACTCCTCCCTCCCTGTTCCCCCCATACTCCTTCCTCCCTCCACTCCTCCCTCCCTCTCTACTTCTCCCTCCCTACCTCTCTCTCCCTAATCTTCCCCCAACATCTCCCTCCCTCTCTACACCTCCCTCCGTTCCTACACCTCCATCCCCCTCACTCCTCTCTCCGTCGCTACTCCTCTCTCCCTCCCTACTCCTCTCTCCCTCCCTACTCCTCTCTCCCTCCCTACTCCCCCCTCCTTCGCTATCTTCTCTCTCTCGCTAGTCCCTCTCAACTCCTCTCTCCCTCTCTATGCCTCCATCCCTACTCCTCTCTCCCTCGCTACTTCTCTCACCTCCCTCCTCCTCTCAGTCCCTCCCTACCCCTCTCTCCCTTCCTACTCCTCCCTTCCTTCTACTCCCCTACTCCTCCCTCCCTACACCTCCCACCTTCCGAACACCTCCCTACCTCTCACTCCTCTCTCCCTCGCGACTCCTCTCTCCCTCACTTCCTCCCTACACCACCCTCCCTACTCGTCTCTCCCTCATTACTCCTCCCTCCCTCATTACTCGTTTCTCCCTCCCTACTCCTCTCTTCCCTACTCTTTTCTCCCGCACTACTCTTCTCCCCCTCCTTACTCTTCTCTCACTCCCCACTCCTCTTTCCCACACTGCCCTCTTCCTTGCTACTCTTCCCTCCCTGCCCCATTCTCCCTCGTAGCCCTCTCTCCCTTGCTTCTCCTCTCACAAGTCCTCCCTCCCTATTCCTATCTCCGTCTTGACTTCTCTCTCCCTACCTACACCTCTCTTCCTCCATACACCCACTTCCTCACCACTGCTCTCTCTCTCACTACTCTCTCCCTCCCTACTCCTCTCTCCCTCCCTACTCTTCTCTCCCTCACTCCCTACTCCTCCCACTCTAATCCTCCCTGCTACTCCTCCCTCCCTCGCTAGGTCTCTCTCCCTCCCTATTTCTCTCACCCTCCCTACTCCTCTCTGCCTCCTACTCCTCCCTCCATTAGTATACCTCCCTCACTTCTCCCTCCCTACTCCTCTCTCCCTCGCTACACCTCTCTCCCTTCCTACTCCTCCCTTCCCACTCCTGCGTTCTCTCCCTACTCCTCCCTCCCTACTCCTCTATCCCTCGCTACTCCTCCCCTTTCCTAAACCTCCCTCGCTCCCTGCTCCTCACTCACGCGATACTCCGCTCTCCCTCCCTACTCCTCTTTCCCTCGCTGCTCCTCTTTCACTCCCTACTCCTTCCTCCCTACTCTCGCACTCCCTACTCCTCTCTCCCTTTCTACACCTCCCTCCCTACTTCGCACTCCCGACTCCTTCCTCTCTACTCCTCCCCATACTCCTCCCTCCCTTTACTACCCCCCCTCCACTTCTCCTTCACTACTCCTCCCTCCCTCTTTCACCCTCCCTACTCCTCCCTCCCTCTCTATACCTCCCTCCCTCCCTATGCCTCCCTCCCCCTCACTCCTCTCTCCCTGGCTACTCCTCCCTCCCTCCCAACTTTGCCCTCCTTGCTCCTCCCTCCCTACTTCTCTGTCCCTCGCTACTCCTCCCCTTCCCTAAACCTCCCTCGCTCCCTACTCCTCTCGCCCACGATACTCCTCTGTCCCTTGACACTCCTCTCTCCTTCCCTACTCCTCTCTCCCTCGCTACTCGTCCCTCTCTCCCTTCCTGCTCCTCCTTAATCCCCTCTCCCTACTCCTCTTGCACTCCCTACTCCTCTCCCTCTCTACACCTCCCTCCCTACTTCGCACTCCCAACTCCTCCCTCTCTACTCCTCCCCATACTCCTCCCTCCCTCTCTACTGCTGCTTCCCTACTCCTCCCTCCCCTACTCCTCGCTCCCTCTCTACTCCTACCTCCCTCCTTATCTCTCCTCCCTAATCCTCCCTAATCCTCCCTCCCCCTGTTCACCTCCATCCCTCCCTACACCTCCCTCCCCGTCACTCTTCTCTCCCTGCTTACTCCTTCTCCCTCGCTATTCCTCCCTCCCTCCCTACTTCATCCTTCAGACTTCTCACTCCCTACTCCTCCCTCCCTACCACCCCCTCCCTAATCCTCCCCCAACTCTTGCATCCCTCTCTACACCTCCCTCCCTCCCTACACCTCCCTCCCTGCCTACTCCTCTCTCCCTCACTACCCCTCCCTCCCTCCCTCTCATTACTCTTCCCTCCCTATTCCTCTCTCCCTCACTACTCCTCCCCTTCCCTAAACCTCCCTTGCTCCCTACTCCTCTCTCCCTCGATACTCCTCTCTCCCTTGATACTCCCCACTCCTTCCCTACTCCTCCCTCCCTACTCCTCCCTCTCTCCCTTCCTACTCCTCCTTCTCTTCCTCACTAATCTTCCCTCCCTACCCCATTCTTCCTCGCACCCCTATCTCCCTTGCTACTCCTCTCGCAACTCTTCCCTCCCTCCATACTTCTCCCTCCAAATTCCTCCTTCTGTCTCAACTCCTCTCTCCCTACCTACTGCTCTCTCTCCCTCCCTACACCTCTCTCCCTCCCCACTGTTCTCTCCCTCACTACTCCTCTCTCCCTCCCTACTCTTCCCTCCCACCCCACTCTTCCTCGTACCCCTCTCTCCCTTGCTACTCCTCTCGCAAGTCCTCCCTCCCTACTTTTCCCTCCCTATTCCTCCCTCTATCTCGACCTCTCTCCCTACCTACACCTCTCTCCTTCCATACACCCCCTTCCTCCCCACTGCTCTCTCCCTCACTACTCCTCTCTCCCTCCTTACTCCTCTCTCCCTCACGACTCTTCTCTCCCTCGCTCCCTATTCCTCCCACCCTCGCTATTCTCTCTCCCTCGTTACTCCTTCCTCTGTTCTCCTCTAGCCCTGCTACTCCTCCCTCTCTCGCTAGGCCTCTCTCCCTCGCTATTTCTCTCACTCTCCCTACTCCTCTCTGCCTCCTACTCCCTATTCCTCCCGTCTTGACTCCTCTCTCCCTACGTACACCTCTCACCCTCCATACACCCCCTTTCCTTCCCACTGCTCTCTCCCTCCCTACTCCTCTCTGCCTCCCTACTCCTCCCTCCATCCATACTCTTCCCTCACTTCTCCTCCCCTACTCCATCCTCCCTCCCTACTCCTCCCTCCCTAATCCTCCCCCTACTCCTCCCTCCTTCTCTACACCTCCCACCCTCCAAACACCTCCCCCTCACTCCTCTCTCCCTCGCTACTCCTCTCTCCCTCGCTCCCTCCCAACACCACCCTCCATACTCCTCTCTCCCTTGATACTTCTCCCACCCTCATTACTCATCATTCCCTACTCCTCCCTCCCTCCCACTCCCTCCCTACGCCTCCCTCCCCCTCACTTCTCTCTCCCTCCTGACTCGTCCCTCTCCACTCCTCCCCATATTCCTCCTTCCCTCTACTCCTCCGTCCCTCTATAATTCTCCTTCCCTACTCCTCACTTCCTCTTTCTCCCTCTCTACTCCTCCCTCCCACCCTCCCTCACTCCTCTCTCCCTCGCTACTCCTCTCTCCCTCCTGACATCCCTTTCCCTCCCTACTCATCTCTCCCTCCCTATTCCTCTCCCCCTTGCTACTCCTCTCCCCCTCCATCCTCATTACACCCCCCCACTCCTGTCTCCCATACTCCTCCCTCTCTCCCTTGTTATCCCCCCTCATTACTCGTCCCTCCCTATTCCTCTCTCCCTCCGTGCCCCTCTCTCCATCCCTATTCATCTCTCCTTTGCTACTCCTCCTTCCCTATTCAACTCTCCCTCGCTACTCCACCCTCCCTCCCTATTCCTCTCTCCCTTCCTGCTCCTCTCTCCCTTGCTAATCCTCTCTCCCTCGCTCTCTCCCAATACCACGCTCCATACTCCTCTCTCCCTTGATACTTCTCCCACCCTCATTACTCCTCCCTCCCTACTCTTCCCACCATAAACCTCCCTCCCCCTCACTCCTCTCTCCTTCCTGACTCCTCCCTCTCTACTCATCCCCATAGTCCTCCCTCCCTCTCTACTTCTTCTTCCCTGTTTCTCAATCCCTCTTTCTCCCTCCCTACCACTCCCTCCCCAATCATCTCCCAACTCCTCCCTCCCCTGTACACATCCCTCCCTCCCTATGCCTCCCTCCCCCTCACTCCTCTCTCCCTGGCTACTCCTCCCTCCCTCCCCACTTCGCCCTCCTGACCCTTCCCTTCTTATTCCTCCCCATACTCCTCCCTCCCTCTACTCCTCCCTCCTTCTCTATTTCTCCCTCCCTACTCCTCCTCCCCACCTCACTCCCTCTCTACTCCACCCTCCCTACCTCTCCCTCCCTAAACTTCCCCTAACTCCTCCCTCTCTCCCTACACCTCCCTCCCTACACCTCCCTCCCCCTCACTCCTCTCTCCCTGCCTACATCCCTCTCCCTCCCTACTCATCTCTCCCTCCCTACTCCTCCCTCTCTATTCCTCTCCCCCTTGCTACTCCTCTCTCCCTCCATCCTCATTACTCCCTCCCTACTTCTCTCTCCCCTAGGCCTCTCTCCCTCCCAACTCTTCTATCCCTCTCTACTCCTCTCTCCCTTGTTATCCTCCCCCTCATTACTCTTCCCTCCCTATTCCTCTCTCCCTTGCAGATCCTCCCTCCCTCATTAGTCATCCTTCCTTACTCCTCTCTCCCTTCCTACTCCTTCCTCCCCACTCCTGCATTCCCTCCCTACTCCTCTCTGCCTCCCGACTCCTCTCTTCTCTTCCCTCCTTTCTCCTCCCCCACTCCTCCCTCCCTCTCTACACCTCCATACAGCTCTCTCCCCCTCACTACTCCTCCCTCCTTACTCCTTTCTTCCTCGCTACTCCACCCTCCCTCCATACTCCTCTCTCCCTCCTTACACCTCCCCCTCACTCCTCTCTCCCTCACTACTCCTCTCTCCCTTCCAACACCTCGCTCCTTAATCCTCTCTCCCTTCTACTCCTTCCTCCCTCCCTCACTACTCCTCTCTCCCTTCCAACACCTCGCTCCTTAATCCTCTCTCCCTTCTACTCCTTCCTCCCTCCCTCATTACTCATCCCTCCCTACTCCTCTCGCACTCCCTACTCCTGTCTCCCTCTCTACACCTCCCTTCCTACTTCACACTCCTGACTCCTTCCTCTCTACTTCTCCCCATACTCCTCCCTCCCTTTACTCCCCCCCTCCCTCTCTACTTCTCCTTCACTACTCCTCCCTCCCTCTTTCACCCTCCCTACTCCTCCCCTACTCCTCCCTCCCTCTCTGCTCCTCCCTCCCTCCCTACACCTCCCTCCCCCTCATTCCTCTCTCCCTGGCTACTCCTCCCTCCCTCCCTACTTCGCCTTCCTAACTCCTCCCTCCCTCTTTCTCCCTCCCTACTCCTCCCCATACTCCTCCCTCCCTCTACTCCTCCCTCCCCCTACTTCTCCCTCTATACACCTCCTCCCCTCCTCCCTCCCTGACAACTCCTCCCTCCAGACCTCTCTCTCCCTAATCCTCCCCAACTCCTCCCTCCCTCTCTACACCTCCCTCCCTCCCTACATTTCCCTCCCCCTCACTCCTCTCTCCCTACCTACTCCTCTCTACCTCGCTACTTCTCCCTCCCTCCCTCCATCACCCTCTCTACTCCTCTTTCCCTTGTTATCCCCCCATTACTCTTCCCTCCCTATTCCTCCTTCCCTCCCCATTCATCTCTCCCTTGCGACTCCTCCCTCCCTCATTACTTATCCCTCCCTATGACAGAAGAGGCCCTTCGGCCCTTCGAGTCTGCACTGACATGTAAGAAACACCTGACCTACCTACCTAATTCCATTTACCAGCACTTGGCCCATAGCCCTTGAATGTTATGATGTGCCAAGTGCTCATCCAGGTACATTTTAAAGGATGTGAGACAACCCACCTCCACCACCCTCCCAGGCAGCACATTCCAAACCGTCACCACCCTCTGGGTAAAAAAGTTTATCCTCACATCCCCCCTAAACCTCCTACCCCTCACCTTGAACTTATGTCCCCTTGTGACTGACCCTTCAACTGAGGGGAACAGCTGCTCCCTATCCACCCTGTCCATGCCCCTCATAATCTTGTCCACCTCGATCAGGTCGCCCCTCAGTCTTCTCTGCTCCAACGTAAACAACCCAAATCTATCCAACTTAAATGTTTCATCCCAGGCAACATCCTGGTGAATCTCCTCTGCACCCCCTCCAGTGAATCACATCCTTCCTATAGTGTGGTGACCAGAACTGCACACAGTACTCCAGCTGTGGCCTCACCAAGGTTCGATACAACTCCAACATGACCTCCCTACATTTGTAATCTATACCTCTCTCCATTCCTACTCCTCCCTTCCCACTCCTCTCTCCCTCACTACTCCTCCCTCCCCACTCCTCTCTCCCTTGCTACTCCTCCCCTTCCCTAAACCTCCCTCGCTCCCTCCTCCTCTCTCCCTCGATACTCCTCTCTCCTTCCCTACTCCTCCCTCCCCTACTCCTCCCTCCTTCTCTACTCCTCCCTCCCTCCATACCTCTCCCTCCCTAATCCTTCCCAATTCCTCCCTCCCCCTGCACACCTACATCCCTCCCTATACCTCCCTCCCCCTCACTGCTCTTTCCCTGGCTACTCCTCCCTCCCTCCCTACTTTACCCTCCAGGCTCCTCCCTCCCTACTCCTCCCCATACTCTTCCCTCCCTCTACTCCTCCCTCCCTACCACCCCCTCCTTAATCCTCCACAAACTCCTGCCTCCCTTTCTACATCTCCCTCCCTACTCCTCCCCATACTCCTCCCTCCCTTCCTACTCCTCCCTCCCCTGCTACTCCTTCCCCTCCCTAAATATTCTTCACTATTCCTCTTTCACTCCCTACTCCTCCCTCCCTACTCTCTTGCACTCCCTATTCCTGTCTCTACACCACCCTCCCTACTCCTCCCTCCCTCCATACCTCTCCCTCCCTAATCCTCCCCAATTCCTCCCTCCCCCTGTACACCTACATCCCTCCCTATACCTCCCTCCTCGTCACTGCTCTTTCCCTGGCTACTCCTCCCTCCCTCCCTACTTCGCCCTCCAGACTCCTCCCTCCCTACTCCTCCCCATACTCTTCCCTCCCTCTACTCCTCCCTCCCTACCTCCCCCTCATTAATCCACCCCAATTCCTGCCTCCCTCTCTACACCTCCCTCCCCCTCACTCCTCTCTCCCTGCCTACTCCTCCCTCCCCCTCATTACTCTTCCCTCCCTATTCCTCTCTCCCTCCCTGCTCCTCTCTCCCTCCCTATTCATCTCTCCCTTCCTACTCCCTCTCCACTCATGCGCTCCCTTCCTACTCCTCCCTCCACATTCCTGCATTCCCTCCCTATTCCTCTCTCCCTACTCCTCTCTCCCTCGCTACTCCTCTCTCGATACTCCCCACTCCTTCCCTACTCCTCCCTGTCTCCCTTCCTTCTCCTCCCTCACTCCCTTATCCTCTCTCCCTCACCACTCCTCCCTCCCTACCTGACACTCCCTCGCTATCCCTCTCTCCCTCCTTAGTCCTTCCTCCCTCATTGCTCCTCTCTCTTACTCCTCACTCCTCTCTCAGACTCATAGAGTTCTACAGTACAGAAACAGGCCCTTCGGCCTATCATGTCTGTGCCAGCCATCAAACACCTATCTATTCTAATCCCATTTTCCAGCACTTGGCCCACAGCCCTGTATGCTATGGCGTTTCAAGTGATCATCTAAATACTCTTTAAATTTCTGTACCCTAATGGGATAACAATCTGATGTACCACTCTCCAGCTTTCATTTGCTGAGACATGATCCAGCCTCCATTTTTTCATTAAAATATCACCGTTAAGGTAAAAACATTGTTATACATTTTTCTTCTGTTTCCGAGTAAGCTTTCTGATATAAATGTTTTAATTGCAAATCCTCCTGCTGCAATTTAATTAACTTGAGTTAAACACTTCAGTTGAATTGTTCTCTCCTGTCTCTTTCTGAACAATGTTATCACACACAGTGCCTGCTAACTGGATTCCGATAGCTTCTTCCTGCCTTCGCACTTCCTGTCCTTCTTGTTTTTCTTGCTTCACCCGGTGTGCCTGTGATCTCATCTTGTAACACCTCTGTTGAAAACACTTCTACAGGCTGCTCAGCCACCATAGGCAGCACCACATTTGTGATCCAGCGAGATCATTACCCAGAATAAATTGAATTTGAAACCTGCAATAGGAAATTTTTGCACCACCCCAACGGTCACTTTGCCAGTTTTCCACTTACTTTTTAAATTTACCTTCCACAAGGGAATAGGTTTAGCATTTCCATGAACACCACTTATTATCACCTCTTCCTGCAATACTCCCTCTGAGCAACAAATATCACTATCCCACTAGCTCCTTAAAATTTTAACAGCTTTACTGACTCCACTCTTATACATGGAAAGACTTTCCCTTACTAATCCTCTCTCCCTGCCTACTCCTCTCTCCCTCGCTGCCCCTCTCTCCCTCCCTGCTCCTCTCTCCCTGCCTGCTCTTCTCTCCCTAGCTGCCCCTCTCCCTGCCTACTCCTCTCTCACTCCCTACTCCTCTCTCCCTAGCTGCCCCTCTCTCCCTGCCTACTCCTCTCTCCCTAGCTGCCCCTCTTTCTCTCCCTACTCCTCTCTCCCTCGCTGCCCCTCTCTCCCTGCCTGCTCTTCTCTCCCTAGCTGCCCCTCTCCCTGCCTACTCCTCTCTCACTCCCTACTCCTCTCTCCCTAGCTGCCCCTCTCTCCCTGCCTACTCCTCTCTCACTCCCTACTCCTCTCTCCCTGCCTACTCCTCTCTCACTCCCTACTCCTCTCTCCCTAGCTGCCCCTCTCTCCCTGCCTACTCCTCTCTCCCTAGCTGCCCCTCTCCCTCCCTACTCCTCTCTCCCTAGCTGCCCCTCTCCCTCCCTACTCCTCTCCCTAGCTGCCTCTCTCCCTCCCTGCCGCTCTCTCCCTCATTACTCCTCCCTCCCTACTCCTCTCTCCCTCCCTACTCCTCTCTCCCTCCCTACTCCTCTCTCACTCCCTACTCCTCTCTCACTCCCTACTCCTCTCTCACTCCCTACTCCTCTCTCACTCCCTACTCCTCTCTCACTCCCTACTCCTCTCACTCCCTACTCCTCTCTCCCTCCCTACTCTCTCCCTAGCTGCCCCTCTCTCCCTCCCTACTCCTCTCTCCCTAGCTGCCTCTCTCCCTCCCTACTCCTCTCCCTGGCTGCCTCTCTCCCTCCCTACTCCTCTCTCCCTCCCTACTCCTCTCTCCCTCATTACTCCTCTCTCCCTCATTACTCCTCTCTCCCTCCCTACTCCTCTCTCCCTCATTACTCCTCTCTCCCTCACTACTCCTCTATCCCTGCCTACTCCTCTCTCCCTCACTACTCCTCTCTCCCTAGCTGCCTCTCTCCCTCCCTACTCCTCTCTCCCTAGCTGCCGCTCTCTCCCTCATTACTCCTATCTCCCTCCCTACTCCTCTCTCACTCCCTACTCCTCTCTCACTCCCTACTCCTCTCTCACTCCCTACTCCTCTCACTCCCTACTCCTCTCTCCCTCCCTACTCTCTCCCTAGCTGCCCCTCTCTCCCTCCCTACTCCTCTCCCTGGCTGCCTCTCTCCCTCCCTACTCCTCTCCCTCCCTACTCCTCTCTCCCTCATTACTCCTCTCTCCCTCCCTACTCCTCTCTCCCTCATTACTCCTCTCTCCCTCACTACTCCTCTATCCCTGCCTACTCCTCTCTCCCTCACTACTCCTCTATCCCTCCCTACTCCTCTCTCCCTAGCTGCCCCTCTCTCTCCCTACTTCTCTCTCCCTCACTATTCCTCTCTCCCTCGCTGCCCCTCTCTCCCTCCCTACTCCTCTCTCCCTAGCTGCCCCTCTCTCCCTCACTGCTCGTCTGTCCCTCCCTATTCGTCTCTCCCTCCCTACTCCTCTCTCCCTAGCTGCCCTCTCTCCCTCCCTACTCCTCTCTCCCTCATTACTCCTCTCTCCCTCCCTACTCCTCTATCCCTGCCTACTCCTCTCTCCCTCACTACTCCTCTATCCCTGCCTACTCCTCTCTCCCTAGCTGCCCCTCTCTCCCTCCCTACTCCTCTCTCCCTAGCTGCCCCTCTCTCTCTCCCTACTTCTCTCTCCCTCACTATTCCTCTCTCCCTCCCTACTCGTCTCTCCCTCGCTGCCCCTTTCTCCCTCACTACTCCTCTCTTCCTCCCTACTCGTCTCTCCCTTGCTGCCCCTTTCTCCCTCACAACTCCTCTCTCCCTCCCTAACTATCCTCTCCCTCGCTACGCCTCCATGCCAGCTCCTCTCTCTCGCGACTTCTCTCACCCTCCCTACCCCTCTCTCCCTCCCCACTCTTCCCTCCCTCTCTACATCTCCCTCCCCCTCACTCCTCTCTCCCTTGATACTACTCCCTCCGTCATGACTTGTCACTCTCTACTCCCTCCCTATTCCCTGCTCCCTCCATACTCCTCCCACCCTTACCCCCTCTCCCTTGTTACTCCTCCCTCCCTCATTACTCTTCCCTCAATATTCCTCTCTCCCTCGCTACTGCTCTCTCCCTCGCTACTCCTCCCTTCTTACTCATCTCTCCCTCCTTATTCTTCTCCTCTTCCTCCCTCCCTACTCCTCCGTCCCTGATGATCCATCTCCCTCGCTATTCCTCCCTCCCTACTCCTCTCTCCCTCACTACTTCTCCATTCCTAGTCCTCCCTCCCTCTCTACACCACCCTCCCTCCCTACCCCTCACTCTTCTCTCCCTCACTACTCCTCCCTCCCTACTCCTCTTTCCCTTGCTACTCCTCTCTCCCTCCCCACTCCTCCCTCCTCACTCTTCTCTCCCTTCCAACTCCAGTCCCTCTCACTACTCCTCTCTCCCTCCCTACTCCTCCCACTCCCTCCTTAGTCCTCTCTCCCACCCTATCTCTCTCCCTACTCCTCCCTCTCCTACTCCTCTCTCCCTACTTCCCTCTCCCTCACTACTCCTCCCTCCATCCCCACTCCTCTCCCTTCCCCACTCCTCTCTCCCTCCCTCCCCACTCTTTTCCCCTCCCTACTCCTCTCTCCCTTGCTACTCCTCTGTCCCTCCTTACTCATCTCTCCCTCTCCACCTCCTTTAACCTTTCTCTTTGACCAGAAGAACGTGAGGACATGAGAATTAGGAGCAGGAGTAGGCCATTCGGCCCCTCAAGCCTGCCCTGCTATTCAATAAGATCATGGCTGATCAGCCCCAGGCCTCAACTCCTCTTTTGCACCAGCTCCTCATAGCCCTCAACTCCCCAATATTTCAAAACTCTATCTACCTCTTTAAATACTTACAGTATCTAGCCTCCACAACTCTCTGGGGTAGAGAATTCCAGACATTCACTACCCTGAGAAGAAATTCCTTCACATCTCAGTTTTATATCAGAGTGTCCCCTTATTCTGTAACTATGTCCCCTAGTTCGAGAATCCCCCACTCGAAACATCATCTCAAAATCTACCCTGTCAAACCCCCTCAGAACCTTGTACGTTTCAAAAAGATCATCCCTCATTCTTCTAAACTCTAATCAATAAAGGTCTAACCTGTTTAGCCGCTCTTGATGATAAGTCAACCCCTTCATCCCAGGAATCAGCCTCGTGAATCTCTTTGGAACTGCCTCCAATGCCAGTATAACCTTTCTTAAATAAGGCAACCAAAACCATACACAGTGCTTCAGGTGTGGCCTCACCAACACCCTGTACATTTGTAATAAGACTTCCCTATTTTTAAATTCAAAACCCCTAGCAATACAGGCCAAAATTCCATTTGCCTTCTTAATTACTTGCTGCACCTACATACTAACTTTATGTGTTTCATGCACAAGAACACCCAGATCCCTCTGTGCTGCACTTTTCTTGGAGTCTCTCTCCATTTAAATAATAGTCTGCCGTTTGATTCATCCTACCAAAGTGCGTGACCTCACATTAAACTCCATCTGCCACGTTTTTACCCACTCACTCAACCTGTCTATATCCCCTTGCAGATTCCTTATGTCCTTATCACTACATGCCCTCCCACCTATTTTTGTGTTGCCAAGACATTAATATAGATAGTAAACAATCGAGGCCCTAGGACTGATCCTTATGGCACTCCATTAGTTATTTCCAACTGAAAAAGACCCATTAATCCCAACTCTCCGTCTTCTGAATGTTAACCAATCCTCAATCCATTGCCAATACATTACCCCCAATGCTGTGAGCTCTTATCTTGTGCAATAACCTTTTATATGGCACCTTATCGAATGCCTTCTGGAAATCCAAATACACTACACCTACTGGTTCCCCTTTATCAGCTCTGCTTGTTATATCCTCAAAGAACTCTAGCAAATTTGTCAAACATGATTTCCCTTTCACAAGACCATGTTGATTCTGATTGCGTTAGGCTTCTCTAAATGTTTCCTGCCCAATTTTTTTGACCTCTGTCCTAGCATCTCTCTGTGAGACTCAGGGTCAAATTATGTTTTATAATACTTCTGTAAAGTTCTCTTTCATTAAAGATACTATATAAATATACGCTGTTGTTATTTTCAGTCAAGACGTGGGTGATGCCAGGGCATGCTGCGTTTCATGCCCAGGCCCTGGTACCGAGTGGTGGGCTTAGGCCCAGCTCAAGTGATTTGCTTCCAGTGCTGCCCAGAAATCAGTAAACCAGGATGTCATTTCGAGAATGTTGAACCAGTCCTAATGTTTGGCTCGCAGTTAACAATTACAAACAGGGGCAAGTAATGGACACTATTGCCCTGGAGCAGGATGTGGGGAGGAAGCCATTCCCAAAGTGACATTCATTCTCCGTGTGAGCAGCGATTGGCAAGACCAGTGCTTACTGTCCACCTTTAGCTGCCCTGAGAAGGTGCTGGTCCCCAAGTAGCTTGAGAGGCCACTTAAGTGGGCAGCTAAGAGTCAACCATGATGTTGTGGGACAGGAGTCACGTTTGGGTCCAGATAAAGTAAGGAGAGCAGGTTCCCTTCCTTCAAATGAGTCGTTAAACAGTTGGGTTCTTAGGACAATTTGACAACGTCATGGTGACTTTCACTGATCCCAGCTCCTGCCACAGATGTTTCATGTCCTCTGGGTTATTAGGTGAATAACATAATGTCTATAAACATTGGCTACATCCTTCAAAGAGCCAATCACACATGCAATGGGCCGAATGGTTGTGCTGTATGATACTATGATATTCTATAACTGTGGCAGCCACAATCCGAGCCAGTGGATATAATTAGACAACTCTATGACTCTATAGTTCTAATGACATGATCAAAATATGCGCTGACCTGGTCAGACCCCATGGCAAGTGAGTCCAGTTCACCAAGACATGTTTGTGTTGAGAATGGGCTGGAGTTACCATGTTCCTGGTGACTCAGAGGGCATTGCAGTATAAAAACCATAGAAAAGTTACAAAGCAGAAAGAAGCCATTCAGCCCATCGTGTTTGCACTGGCCAAAGTGAGATAAAATAAACTAGCTGCTCATTTTAATCCCACTTTCCAGCCCCTGGTCTGTAGCCTTGCAGGTTCCAGCACTTCAGATGCAGATCCAGATACCGTTTAAATAATTTGAGAGTTTCAGCCTCAACCACCAACTTAGGCAGTGAGTTCCAGACACCCATCACCCTCTGGGTGAAAACGTTTTCCCTCATCTCCTCTAATCCTTCTACCCATCCCCTCCAATCTGTGTCCCTGGTAATTGTCCCCTCAGCTCAGGGAAACAGGTGTTTCCTGTCTATCCTTTCTAGGCCCTTCAACATTTTGTACACCTCAATTATATCACCCCTAAGCTCCTCTGTTGTAAGGAAAACGACCCTAGCCCATCTGATCTCTCCTCATAGCTGCAATTTTCCAGCCCTGACAACATTCTTGTAAATCTTCTCTGCACTCTTTCCAGAGCAGTTATGTCCTTCCTGTAATGTGGTGACCAGAACTGTACCCACAATTCCAGCTGTGGACTAACCAGCATTTTATACAGTACCATCTTTACATCCCTGCTTTTATAGTCAATACTTCGTCTAATAAAGGAAAGTATTCAATATGCTCTCTTGACCACCTTGTCCTGCCACCTTTACCCGACTGATTCCTGGGATGGCGGGACTGACATATGAGGAGAGATTGAGTTGATTAGGATTATATTCACTGGAGTTCAGAAGAATGAGGGGAATCTCATAGAAACCTATAAAATTCTAACAGGACAAGACAGGGTAGATGCAGGAAGGATGTTCCTGATGGTGGGAGAGTCCAGAACCAGGGGTCACAGTCTGAGGATATGGGGTAAACCATTTAAGACTGAGATGAGGAGAAATTTCTTCACCCAGAGTGGTGAGCCTGTGGAATTCGTTACCACAGAAAGTAGTTGAGACCAAAACATTGTATGTTTTCAAGGAGTTAGATATAGCTCTTGGGGCGAAAGGGATCAAAGGATATGGGGAGAAAGCGGAAGCAGGCTATTGAGTTGGATTATCAGCTATGATCAGAATGAATGGCAGAGCAGGCTCGAAGGGCTGAATGGCCTCCTCCTGCTCCTAGTTTCAGGGACCCGTGGACTTGCACTCCAAGGTCTCTGTCTTCCTCAACCCCTCTCAATATCCTTCTGTTTATTGAGTATTCCCTTGCTTTGTTTGCCCTCCCCAAATGCATTACCTCACAGTTTTCCAGATTGCATTCCATTCGCCACTTCTCCATCCACTCAACCAAACCATTGGTATCTTTCTGGAGTCCACAGCTATCCACTTCATTATCAGCTACACGACCAATCATTGTGTCATCTGCAAATTTCCCCATCTTGCCTCCCACATTTAAGTTTAAATCATTAATATATACAACAAACAGCAAGGGCCCTAACACTGAGACCTGTGGAATACCACTGGAAACCGTTTTCCATTCCTATTGATACAGGAACATTTATATAAAGCCTTTAAATAAGACATCCCAAAGCCTTTCACAGAGATGTAATCAAAAATAATCACCAAGCCAAGGAGATCATGAGGATAAGAGTCATCGACAAAGAGGTGGGAAAGGTGAGAAATTCATGTCGGGAAAGTCCAGAGTGTGGGGCTGTCAATGGTGGTGTGTCACAGAGGGATTTAAATACAACATGGAGATTTTTAATTGGAGGTGGTGAGGAGACATATGCCCAGCGCTGTGATGTCCACTTTGCAGAGTGACAGGGTCACTTCAGGTCACAGAATCAGGGATGCCCCAGTTCCTCAGCCAAATGGGCATCCTTCAGTGCAGTATTAGTGGGCTCCTCAACTACAAGAGGCATCATAGCTATGCCTGTTCCTTCCCTCAGCTGGAGTGCATAATTCAACAGTTGGAGGCAGTGCTCACTGAATAAAAGAAATTGAGAGGTGCATTTCCATAGCAAGTGTTTCACAACCTCCGGATGTCCCAGAATGCTTCCCAGCCACTGACGAAGGACTTTTGAAGTGTGATCACTGTTGTAATGTAGGAAACAGACACAGCAAGATCCCACAAACAACATGACCAGATCATGGTTTTTTTTTCAGTTTGATGCTGGGTCGAGATAAATATTGACCAGCAAGTGGCACTTGGTAACCCCCTTGCTCTTTCAATTACTCCCATAAGAACCTTTAGCACCCACCTGAGAATGTAAGAGCAATGTTTTGGTTTATTATCTCACCCAAATCATAGCAGCCGCTACAGTTGCAGCACTTCCTCAGTCCTACAGTGGGGAGGCTCAAACCTAGATCTTTCTGCCCAAGGTGGTGATGATGCCTGACTTTTTAACACAATGGTGCAGTCCTAGGAGGGGTGTAGCTGGCACGTGGTGAGGTCATAGAGTAGAAATTGGGTCTGAGGCCTGGTGTTCATTGCCAGCCGTGGACCAATGCCCACAGGGAGCTACTAGACTTTTCTCAGCATGAACTCACCCATCTTCTTCGGAAAACCTTTTGCCTTTCTCAAGGTTGGAGCTACTGGCCTTTTTTAAGATTCCTTTCAATGGTTTGCTGTGGTCCATTGTCTGAGGGGTTGGGGGAGTGGGAGAGGGGCTTCTCTTTGCTCTAGTTTCAGGGGAGGGTCAGGTCCTTCCCCAGGGTCTGAGAGGCTTCCATGGGCTTCTCAAGCCACTCATTACCCTGCCCACTTCGGAGTTTTAATGCCCCGCCCTGCCCGGGGAGGGGGCGTGGCCACCACTGACCGCACCCCCTTTCTACGCGTCATACAATAGGCGGAGTTACGTCGGTTGTGACGTCCTTCCGTCTTCAACTGGACCAACAATGGCAACAAAAGTTTAAAGGGGTAGGCAGCCCAGAATCACCACCTCGAAATTTAACAAGTCTCCTGAGGGAAGGAGTTCACTTCCATTAACTACTCACTGCAGCAAAACTATTGTTACAAAGTTCCCCTCCAGAAAAACCTGCGGGGCGGGGGGTTAATAAAGATCTGTCCTGAAGCTCTCAGAGCCAAAGGTAGTCAGGGTTACTAACCCACAACAGATAAGATCCATGAGTTAACTGATGAGGAAAGGTGAATGGGCTGCTCCAGCCCCTCCCATCTTAGACCCAGCCCCCTGCAAACAGCATTGGTCACTGCTCAAACAGCAAGTGCCTCAATTTCCCCAAACCCAGAGCAGAAAAAGACGGGACTGTTCCCATTTGTGGGATCATGCTGTGCACAAACCGGCACCATGTCTAAGCAGGCACTACAGAATGAATCGAATGAAGCACATTCTCAGGTTTAGAGCTCAAATCATACTTAAAACTTATTTTGAGAAATTTGCATCAGATAAGAACCAGCTGGAAGGTAGAATCAGCCTCGAACACATATCCACCATCAGTAAGAAAGACAATGAATCGTTAGATTTATTAAGGCTTAATCTCTAGTAGATTATCAAAGTTGTTTGAACATTACTTGAATCAATAAAAGAATTTGCACCTCAACAGCAATTTGTACAACCTCAAGATGTCCCAGGGCATTGTTTTCTTTTAGCCCAGTGAACAGTGGATTCAGTAGGTCTGCCTCATCTGTGCAGAAACAGCATTTCCAGTCTGGAGTCCGTTTGGACTTGTAACACAAACCGTATTTCTCTCTCCACAGACGCTGCCAGACCCGGAGTCTTCCAGCACCCTGATTAATTATTATTGCTGAACTGTAGCGTTGGTTGTAACACAGGAAACATGGCAGCCAATATACCACACAGCAAGCTCCCAGAAACAGCAGTGCGACAGGGGCCAGATCATTTCTTTGCGATATCGAATTGTGGGACAAATACTGGTGACGAACAATGAAACCGCCAGCAAGCATCACTGTTAATATGGACCAGCTGGGCATAAAAGGTCGATTTCTTTCTGCAATTTCAGACCATTTTTAAACACCAAATCACCAACAGAAATTTAAACTACAGCAAGGGGTCATTAGCACAAGGTACCAACAGTTTTCAGAAGTGTCTTGTATCTTAAAGGAGGCTGTGGTGGGTGGGCACGGTGGTGGTGACAGGGAGGATATTTGAGAGTTGATCTAATTTGCAACACTGCCAACTGTGATTTCACATTGTGACGTATGCAATCTGTACAGTCTGGGAAAGCTTCATTTATTTTTACATGGGATGTGGCCAAGGTACGAGCTGCCCATCCTTGAACTCAGTATCTTGCTAGGCCATTTCAGAGGGCAGTTAAGAGTCATCCACATTGCTGCGAGTCTGGACTCACAGAGAAGACTGGGTAAGAACTGTAGATTTCCTTCCCTAAAGGACATTGGGATCTGGGGGTGGGGGGGGGAAAGGGGGGTAGAGAGAGAGGAGGGATTCTTGACGGAAGGGAAAGAAACAGAAGGGCAACAGTCAAAATCGCAATGCTCTGAAGAATGTTTCAGTTAAAACAGAATTCTTCACCAGATTTTAATCAATAAGTAATTCAACAAGTTGGGAAACAGACAATGAACAGATTCAGATTAAGTATGATCCAGGGAGGTGGAATTCGCTTGCAGGATTTTCCAGAAACTCGGCTGCAACTTGATCCTATTCCAATTCTGCCTTAATCCAACGAGAGAAGTCTGTATGGGCAGAAGATAACTTGCATTTAGATTGTGCAGGTCACAACCTCAGGACAACCCGAACCACTTTCCAGCCAACGAAATACATTCTGAAGACTAGTAACCATTGAAATGCAAGTAGTCAGAAGCCAATTAGCAGGCAGAAAACCCCTAAATTCCCAGGGCAGTAACAGCACGGGTTCAGACACTGCGACGCTGTCAGGATTAGTGCTCATTGCACGAGTCAGTTTCAGATTCCAATCTGCAACATAATCAGAGAAAAAAAGAGTTGACGTTTCAAGTCCTCATGACCCTTCGACAGAACTTGAGTTCGAGTCCAAGAAAGAGTTGAAATATAAGCTGGTTTAAGGTGTGTGGTGGTGGGGGGAGGGGGAGGGGGGGCGGTGGCGAACAGAGAGAGAGAGAGAGAGAAGTGGAGTGGGGGGGGGTTGTAGGGACAAACAAGCAGTGACAGAAGCAGATCATCAAAAGATGTCAACAACAATAGAACAAAAGAACACATAGGTGTTAAAGTTGGTGATATTATCTAAACGAATGTGCTAATTAAGAATGGACGGTAGGGCACTCAAGGTACAGCTCTAGTGGGGGTTGGGAGAGCATAAAAGATTTTAAGATATTTAAAAATAATGGAAATAGATGGGAAAAGAAAAATCTACATAATTTACTGGAAAAAAAAGGGAAGGGGGAAACAGAAAGGGGGTGGGGATGGGGGAGGGAGCTCACGACCTAAAGTTATTGAATTCAATATTCAGACCGGAAGGCTGTAAGGTGCCTAGTCGGAAGATGAGGTGTTGTTCCTCCAGTTTGCGTTGGGCTTCACTGGAACAATGCAGTAAGCCAAGGACAGACATGTGGGCAAGAGAGCAGGGTGGAGTGTTAAAATGGCAAGCAACAGGGAGGTTTGGGTCATTCTTGCGGACAGACCGCAGGTGTTCTGCAAAGTGGTCGCCCAGTTTACGTTTGGTCTCTCCAATGTAGAGGAGACCACATTGGGAGCAACGAATGCAGTAGACTAAGTTGGGGGAAATGCAAGTGAAATGCTGCTTCACTTGAAAGGACCCTTGGACGGTGAGGAAAGAGGAAGTGAAGGGGCAGGTGTTACATCTTTTGCGTGGGCATGGGGTGGTGCCATAGGAGGGGGTTGAGGAGCAGGGGGTGATGGAGGAGTGGACCAGGGTGTCCCGGAGGCAGAGATCCCGATGGAATGCCGATAGGGGGGTGGGGGGGGGGGGGGGGGGGGGGGGGGGGGGGGGGTGGGGTGGGTGAAGGGAAGATGTGTTTGGTGGTGGCATCATACTGGAGTTGGCGGAAATGAGGGAGGATGATCCTTTGAATGCGGAGGCTGGTGGGGTGATAAGTGAGGACAAGGGGGACCCTATCATGTTTCTGGGAGGGAGGAGAAGGCATGAGGGCGGATGTGCGGGAGATGGGCCGGACACGGTTGAGGGCCCTGTCAACGACCGTAGGTGGAAAACCTCGGTTAAGGAAGAAGGAGGACATGTCAGAGGAACTGTTTTTGAAGGTGGCATCATCGGAACAGATGCGACGGAGGCGAAGGAACTGAGAGAATGGGATGCAGTCCTTACAGGAAGCGGGATGTGAGGAGCTGTAGTCGAGGTAGCTGTGGGAGTCGGTAGATTTGTAATGGATATTGGTGGACAGTCTATCACCAGAGATTGAGACAGAGAGGTCAAGGAAGGGAAGTGTCAGGACAGGTACAGCACAGGGTGAGATACAGGCTAAAGCTCCCTCTGCATGTCCTCATCAAACACTCCCAGGACAGGTACAGCATGGGGTTGGCTACAGACTAGAGCTCCCTCTACACTGTCCCCATCAAACACTCCCAGGACAGGTACAGCACGGGGTTAGATACAGAGTAAAGCTCCCTCTGCACTGTCCCCATCAAACACTCCCAGAACAAGTACAGCACGGGGTTGGCTACAGACTAGAGCTCCCTCTACACTGTCCCCATCAAACACTCCCAGGACAGGTACAGCACTGGGTGAGATACAGGCTAAAGCTCCCTCTGCACTGTCCCCATCAAACAGTCCCAGGAGAGGTACAGCACGGGGTTACATAGAGAGTAACGCTCCTCTGCACTGTCCCCATCAAACACTCCCAGGATAGGCACAGCACAGCACGAGGTTATATATAGAGTAAAGCTCCCGCTACACTGTCACCATCAAACACTCCCAGAACAAATACAGCACGGGGTTAGATACAGACTAAAGCTCATTCTGCACTGTCCCAATCAAACACTCACAGGACAGGTACAGCAAAGGGTAAGATATAGACTAAAGCTCCCTCTACACTGTCTTCATCAAACACTCACAGGACAGTTACACCACAGGGGTAGATACACAGTAAATCTCCCTCAACACTGTACCCATCAAAAACTCCCAAGACAGGTACATTACATGAGAATGGACAGGGTGAAGCTCTCTCCTCAATATCAGTGCATCTAATTCCCAAATGAATACAACAGCCTATTCCAGGGCAATGCGAGATGTAATTACTCAAACCAATGTGCCTGTAGCCTCTGCACGAGATCCACCATTTCGGACAGGCTGTGTGGTGGGACAAGGGATCCAGGAGATTTTGTCACTGTCCAGCAGTTTTTATTTCTGATTTACAATGAACAGACCTCTGTCTCCTCCACTACTCCCAGCAGACAGAACTGGGTTTAAACCCAGCTCCTGACAGCTCAGAGACACTCACAAAGCTACAGAATCTTGTCCCTTCTCTGTAACCGTTTCAATGTCAAGTCACATGGTGGATGGTGGATATTACTGTGTCTCCCAATGGATTACAAAATCCACGAGTTCAAAACTTGTCCTGCTTTAAACAGATGATGTCCAACAGCTGGCCAAACATTCTCACAGAAACTCTCCGGCCATTTCCCCCACACCGTAACAGTGAGCACTGAGTCCCCTCCTCCTCACTCCTAACCATCACCATCCACCAGGGGAAAGTACAGAACTTGTCCCAGTTAGATACGGCACAGCAGGGTCACAGGTCAGACACTTACTGCTTCCTAGCCTGGGCTTGTGTGTTCCTCTTGAGCCACATCATTGGCCATACATGCTCATGGGGCAAGAGCAGGCACGGTGGCAATGAGCTCTGGGTCAGACTGAACACAAGGTAAGAATCGTACCTGTGACACTGCGACGCTGTCAGGATTAGTGCTCATTGCACGAGTCAGTTTCAGATTCCAATCTGCAACATAATCAGAGAAAATGCTGAGTTACAAAGATGAACACAATTCAGGTTGGTCAGGTGCAGGGCCAGAGGGAAAAAGATTTGCAATTGTATGAAGCTATTCACTCACGACAGTAACAGCACAGGGTGAGATACAGGCTAAAGCTCCCTCTGCACCGTCCACATCAAACACTCCCAGGACAGGTAAAGCACGGAGTAGGATACAGGTTAAAGCTCCCTCTACACTGTCTCCATCAAACACTCCCAGGTCAGGTACAGCATGGGCTTAGTTATAGACTAAAGCTCGCTCTACACTGTCCCCATCAAACACTCCCAGGTCAGGTACAGCATGGGCTTAGTTATAGACTAAAGCTCGCTCTACACTGTCCCCATCAAACACTCCCAGGACAGGTAGAGCACGAGGTTACATACAGAGTAAAGCTCCCTCTACACTGTCCCCATCAAACGCTGCCAGGACAGGTACAGCATGGGCTTAGATACAAACTAAAGCTCCCTCTACACTGTCCCCATCAAACAGTCCCAGGAGAGGTACAGCACGGGGTTACATAGGGAGTAAAGCTCCCACTGCACTGTCCCCATCAAACAGTCCCAGGAGAGGTACAGCACGGGGTTACATAGGGAGTAAAGCTCCCTCTGCACTGTTCCCATCAAACAAACCCAGAACAGCGACAGCATGGGCTTAGATACAGACTACCGCTCCCTCTGCACTGTCCCCATCAAACACTCCCAGGACAGCTACAGCACGGAGTTAGATACAGAGTAAAGCTCCCTCTACACTGTCTCCATCAAACATTCCCAGGACATGTACAGCACGGGGTTAGATACAGAGTAAAGCTCCCTCTACACTGTCCCCATCAAACACTCCCAGGACAGCGACAGCACGGGGTTAGATATAGACTAAAGCTCTCTCTGCACTGTCCCCATCAAACGCTCCCAGGACATGTACAGCACGGGGTTACATACAGAGTAAAACTCGCTCTACACTGTCTCCATCAATAGCTCCCAGGACATGTACAGCACGGGGTTACATAGAGAGTAACGCTCCCTCTGCACTGTCCCCATCAAACACTCCCAGGATAGGCACAGCACAGCACGAGGTTATATATAGAGTAAAGCTCCCGCTACACTGTCCCCATCAAACACTCCCAGGACAGCTACAGCACGGAGTTAGATACAGAGTAAAGCTCCTTCTCCACTCTCTCCATCAAACACTCCTAGGACAGGTCCAGCACGGGCTTATAGACAGAGTAAAGCTCCCTCTACACTGTCCCCATCAAACACTCCCAGGACAGCGACAGCACGGGGTTAGATATAGACTAAAGCTCTCTCTGCACTGTCCCCATCAAACACTCCCAGGATAGGCACAGCACGAGGTTATATAAAAAGTAAAGCTCCCGCTACACTGCCCCCATCAAACGCTCAAAGAACAGGTACAGCATGGACTTAGATACAGATTAAAGCTCCTTCTACACTGTCTCCATCAAACACTCCCAGGACAGGTACAGCACGGGTTAGATATAGAGTAAAGCTCCCTCTACACTGCACCCATCAAACAATCCCAGGATAGGTACAGCACAGCACAGCACGAGGTTAGATATAGAGTAAAGCTCCCTCTACACTGTCCCCATCAAACACTCCCAGGTCAGGTACAGCATGGGCTTAGATACAGACTAAAGCTCGCTCTACACTGTCCCCATCAAACACTCCCAGGACAGGTAGAGCACGAGGTTACATACAGAGTAAAGCTCCCTCTACACTGTCCCCATCAAACGCTGCCAGGACAGGTACAGCATGGGCTTAGATACAAACTAAAGCTCCCTCTACACTGTCCCCATCAAACAGTCCCAGGAGAGGTACAGCACGGGGTTACATAGGGAGTAAAGCTCCCACTGCACTGTCCCCATCAAACAGTCCCAGGAGAGGTACAGCACGGGGTTACATAGGGAGTAAAGCTCCCTCTGCACTGTTCCCATCAAACAAACCCAGGACAGCGACAGCATGGGCTTAGATACAGACTACCGCTCCCTCTGCACTGTCCCCATCAAACACTCCCAGGACAGCTACAGCACGGAGTTAGATACAGAGTAAAGCTCCCTCTACACTGTCTCCATCAAACATTCCCAGGACATGTACAGCACGGGGTTAGATACAGAGTAAAGCTCCCTCTACACTGTCCCCATCAAACACTCCCAGGACAGCGACAGCACGGGGTTAGATATAGACTAAAGCTCTCTCTGCACTGTCCCCATCAAACGCTCCCAGGACATGTACAGCACGGGGTTACATACAGAGTAAAACTCGCTCTACACTGTCTCCATCAATAGCTCCCAGGACATGTACAGCACGGGGTTACATAGAGAGTAACGCTCCCTCTGCACTGTCCCCATCAAACACTCCCAGGATAGGCACAGCACAGCACGAGGTTATATATAGAGTAAAGCTCCCGCTACACTGTCCCCATCAAACACTCCCAGGACAGCTACAGCACGGAGTTAGATACAGAGTAAAGCTCCTTCTCCACTCTCTCCATCAAACACTCCTAGGACAGGTCCAGCACGGGCTTATAGACAGAGTAAAGCTCCCTCTACACTGTCCCCATCAAACACTCCCAGGACAGCGACAGCACGGGGTTAGATATAGACTAAAGCTCTCTCTGCACTGTCCCCATCAAACACTCCCAGGATAGGCACAGCACGAGGTTATATAAAAAGTAAAGCTCCCGCTACACTGTCCCCATCAAACGCTCAAAGAACAGGTACAGCATGGACTTAGATACAGATTAAAGCTCCTTCTACACTGTCTCCATCAAACACTCCCAGGACAGGTACAGCACGGGTTAGATATAGAGTAAAGCTCCCTCTACACTGCACCCATCAAACAATCCCGGGATAGGTACAGCACAGCACAGCACGAGGTTAGATATAGAGTAAAGCTCCCGCTACACTGCCCCCATCAAACACTCCCAGGACAGGTACAGCACGGGGTTACATACAGAGTCAAGTTCCCACTACACTGTCCCCATCAAACACACTCAGGACAGGTACAGCACAGGGTGAGGTACACCCTAAAGCTCCATCTACACGGTCCCCATCAAACACTCCCAGGACAGGTACAGCACGGTGTTACATACAGATTAAAGCTCCCTCTACACTGTACCCGTCAAACACTCGCAGGACAGCGACAGCACAGGGTTAGATATAGACTAAAGCTCTCTCTGCACTGTCCCCATCAAACGCTCCCAGGACATGTAAAGCACGGGGTTACATACAGAGTAAGACTCCCTCTACACTGTCCTCATCAAACACTCCCAGGACAGGTGCAGCATGGGGTTACATAGAGAGTAAAGCTCCCGCTACACTGTCCCCATCAAACACTCCCAGGACAGGTACATCACGGGGTTGGCTACAGACTAGAGCTCCCTCTACACTGTCCCCATCAAACACTCCCAGGACAGGTACAGCACAGGGTGAGTTACACGCTAAAGCTCCCTCTGCACCGTCCACATCAAACACTCACAGGACAGGTACAGCACAGGGTAAGATATAGACTAAAGCTCCCTCTACACTGTCCCCATCAAACACTCCCAGGACAGGTACATCACGGGGTTGGCTACAGACTAGAGCTCCCTCTACACTGTCCCCATCAAACACTCCCAGGACAGGTACAGCACTGGGTGAGATACAGGCTAAAGCTCCCTCCACACTGTCCCCATCAAACAGTCCCAGGAGAGGTACAGCACGGGGTTACATAGGGAGTAAAGCACCCTCTGCACTGTTCCCATCAAACAGTCCCAGGAGAGGTACAGCACGGGGTTACATAGGGAGTAAAGCACCCTCTGCACTGTTCCCATCAAACAAACCCAGGACAGCGACAGCATGGGCTTAGATACAGACTACCACTCCCTCTGCACTGTCCCCATCAAACACTCCCAGGACAGGTACAGCACGGTGTTACATACAGATTAAAGCTCTCTCTGCACTGTACCCGTCAAACACTCGCAGGACAGCGACAGCACAGGGTTAGATACAGGCTAAAGCTCTCTCTGCACTGATCCCATCAAACGCTCCCAGGACAGGTACAGCACGGGGTTACCTACAGAGTCAAGCTCCCGCTACACTGTCCCCATCAAACACTCCCAGAACAAATACAGCACGGGGTTAGATACAGACTAAAGCTCATTCTGCACTGTCCCAATCAAACACTCACAGGACAGGTACAGCACAGGGTAAGATATAGACTAAAGCTCCCTCTACACTGTCCCCATCAAACACACTCAGGACAGTTACACCACAGGGTGAGGTACACCCTAAAGCTCCATCTACACGGTCCCCATCAAACACTCCCAGGACAGGTACAGCACGGTGTTACATACAGATTAAAGCTCCCTCTACACTGTACCCGTCAAACACTCGCAGGACAGCGACAGCACAGGGTTAGATATAGACTAAAGCTCTCTCTGCACTGTCCCCATCAAATGCTCCCAGGACATGTAAAGCACGGGGTTACATACAGAGTAAGACTCCCTCTACACTGTCCTCATCAAACACTCCCAGGACAGGTGCAGCATGGGGTTACATAGAGAGTAAAGCTCCCGCTACACTGTCCCCATCAAACACTCCCAGGACAGGTACATCACGGGGTTGGCTACAGACTAGAGCTCCCTCTACACTGTCCCCATCAAACACTCCCAGGACAGGTACAGCACGGGCTTAGATATAGACTAAAGCTCGCTCTACACTGTCCCCATCAAACACTCCCAGGACATGTAAAGCACGGGGTTACATAGAGAGTAAAGCTCCCTCTACACTGTCCCCATCAAACACTCCCAGGACAGGTACAGCACGGGGTTAGATACAGGTTAAAGCTCCCTCTACACTTTCTCCATCACAAACACTCCCAGGACAGGTACAGCACGGGGTTACCTACAGAGTCAAGCTCCCGCTACACTGTCCCCATCAAACACTCCCAGAACAAATACAGCACGGGGTTAGATACAGACTAAAGCTCATTCTGCACTGTCCCAATCAAACACTCACAGAACAGGTACAGCACAGGGTAAGATGTAGACTAAAGCTCCCTCGACACTGTCTCCATCAAACACTCACAGGACAGTTACACCACAGGGGTAGATACACAGTAAATCTCCCTCAACACTGTACCCATCAAAAACTCCCAAGACAGGTACATTACAGGAGAAGATACAGGGTGAAGCTCTCTCCTCAATATCAGTGCATCTAATTCCCAAATGAATACAACAGCCTATTCCATGGCAATGCGAGATGTAATTACTCAAACCAATGTGCCTGTAGCCTCTGCACGAGATCCACCATTTCGGACAGGCTGTGTGGTGGGACAAGGGATCCAGGAGATTTTGTCACTGTCCAGCAGTTTTTATTTCTGATTTACAATGAACAGACCTCTGTCTCCTCCACTACTCCCAGCAGACAGAACTGGGTTTAAACCCAGCTCCTGACAGCTCAGAGACACTCACAAAGCTACAGAATCTTGTCCCTTCTCTGTAACCGTTTCAATGTCAAGTCACATGGTGGATGGTGGATATTACTGTGTCTCCCAATGGATTACAAAATCCACGAGTTCAAAACTTGTCCTGCTTTAAACAGATGATGTCCAACAGCTGGCCAAACATTCTCACAGAAACTCTCCGGCCATTTTCCCCACACCGTAACAGTGAGCACTGAGTCCCCTCCTCCTCACTCCTAACCATCACCATCCACCAGGGGAAAGTACAGAACTTGTCCCAGTTAGATACGGCACAGCAGGGTCACAGGTCAGACACTTACTGCTTCCTAGCCTGGGCTTGTGTGTTCCTCTTGAGCCACATCATTGGCCATACATGCTCATGGGGCAAGAGCAGGCACGGTGGCAATGAGCTCTGGGTCAGACTGAACACAAGGTAAGAATCGTACCTGTGACACTGCAACGCTGTCAGGATTAGTGCTCATTGCACGAGTCAGTTTCAGATTCCAATCTGCAACATAATCAGAGAAAATGCTGAGTTACAAAGATGAACACAATTCAGGTTGGTCAGGTGCAAGACCCAGAGGGAAAAAGATTTGCAATTGTATGAAGCTATTCACTCACGACAGTTACAGCACAGGGTGAGATACAGGCTAAAGCTCCCTCTGCACCGTCCACATCAAACACTCCCAGGACAGGTAAAGCACGGAGTAGGATACAGGTTATAGCTCCCTCTGCACTGTCCCCATCAAACACTCCCAGGACAGGTAGAGCACGGGGTTAGATACAGAGTAAAGCTCCCTCTACACTGTCCCCATCAAACGCTGCCAGGACAGGTACAGCATGGGCTTAGATACAAACTAAGGCTCCCGCTACACTGTCCCCATCGAACACTCACAGGACAGGTACAGCACAGGGTGAGATACAGGCTAAAGCTCCCTCTGCATGTCCCCATCAAACACTCCCAGAACAAGTACAGCACGGGGTTGGCTACAGACTAGAGCTCCGTCTACACTGTCCCCATCAAACACTCCCAGGACAGGTACAGCACTGGGTGAGATACAGGCTAAAGCTCCCTCCACACTGTCCCCATCAAACAGTCCCAGGAGAGGTACAGCACGGGGTTACATAGGGAGTAAAGCACCCTCTGCACTGTTCCCATCAAACAGTCCCAGGAGAGGTACAGCACGGGGTTACATAGGGAGTAAAGCACCCTCTGCACTGTTCCCATCAAACAAACCCAGGACAGCGACAGCATGGGCTTAGATACAGACTACCACTCCCTCTGCACTGTCCCCATCAAACACTCCCAGGACAGGTACAGCACGGTGTTACATACAGATTAAAGCTCTCTCTGCACTGTACCCGTCAAACACTCGCAGGACAGCGACAGCACAGGGTTAGATACAGGCTAAAGCTCTCTCTGCACTGATCCCATCAAACGCTCCCAGGACAGGTACAGCACGGGGTTACCTACAGAGTCAAGCTCCCGCTACACTGTCCCCATCAAACACTCCCAGAACAAATACAGCACGGGGTTAGATACAGACTAAAGCTCATTCTGCACTGTCCCAATCAAACACTCACAGGACAGGTACAGCACAGGGTAAGATATAGACTAAAGCTCCCTCTACACTGTCCCCATCAAACACACTCAGGACAGTTACACCACAGGGTGAGGTACACCCTAAAGCTCCATCTACACGGTCCCCATCAAACACTCCCAGGACAGGTACAGCACGGTGTTACATACAGATTAAAGCTCCCTCTACACTGTACCCGTCAAACACTCGCAGGACAGCGACAGCACAGGGTTAGATATAGACTAAAGCTCTCTCTGCACTGTCCCCATCAAACGCTCCCAGGACATGTAAAGCACGGGGTTACATACAGAGTAAGACTCCCTCTACACTGTCCTCATCAAACACTCCCAGGACAGGTGCAGCATGGGGTTACATAGAGAGTAAAGCTCCCGCTACACTGTCCCCATCAAACACTCCCAGGACAGGTACATCACGGGGTTGGCTACAGACTAGAGCTCCCTCCACACTGTCCCCATCAAACAGTCCCAGGACAGGTACAGCACGGGGTTACATAGGGAGTAAAGCACCCTCTGCACTGTTCCCATCAAACAGTCCCAGGAGAGGTACAGCACGGGGTTACATAGGGAGTAAAGCACCCTCTGCACTGTTCCCATCAAACAAACCCAGGACAGCGACAGCATGGGCTTAGATACAGACTACCACTCCCTCTGCACTGTCCCCATCAAACACTCCCAGGACAAGTACAGCACGGTGTTACATACAGATTAAAGCTCTCTCTGCACTGTACCCGTCAAACACTCGCAGGACAGCGACAGCACAGGGTTAGATACAGGCTAAAGCTCTCTCTGCACTGATCCCATCAAACGCTCCCAGGACAGGTACAGCACGGGGTTACCTACAGAGTCAAGCTCCCGCTACACTGTCCCCATCAAACACTCCCAGAACAAATACAGCACGGGGTTAGATACAGACTAAAGCTCATTCTGCACTGTCCCAATCAAACACTCACAGGACAGGTACAGCACAGGGTAAGATATAGACTAAAGCTCCCTCTACACTGTCCCCATCAAACACACTCAGGACAGTTACACCACAGGGTGAGGTACACCCTAAAGCTCCATCTACACGGTCCCCATCAAACAGTCCCAGGACAGGTACAGCACGGTGTTACATACAGATTAAAGCTCCCTCTACACTGTACCCGTCAAACACTCGCAGGACAGCGACAGCACAGGGTTAGATATAGACTAAAGCTCTCTCTGCACTGTCCCCATCAAACGCTCCCAGGACATGTAAAGCACGGGGTTACATACAGAGTAAGACTCCCTCTACACTGTCCTCATCAAACACTCCCAGGACAGGTGCAGCATGGGGTTACATAGAGAGTAAAGCTCCCGCTACACTGTCCCCATCAAACACTCCCAGGACAGGTACATCACGGGGTTGGCTACAGACTAGAGCTCCCTCTACACTGTCCCCATCAAACACTCCCAGGACAGGTACAGCACTGGGTGAGATACAGGCTAAAGCTCCCTCCACACTGTCCCCATCAAACAGTCCCAGGAGAGGTACAGCACGGGGTTACATAGGGAGTAAAGCACCCTCTGCACTGTTCGCATCAAACAGTCCCAGGAGAGGTACAGCACGGGGTTACATAGGGAGTAAAGCACCCTCTGCACTGTTCCCATCAAACAAACCCAGGACAGCGACAGCATGGGCTTAGATACAGACTACCACTCCCTCTGCACTGTCCCCATCAAACACTCCCAGGACAGGTACAGCACGGTGTTACATACAGATTAAAGCTCTCTCTGCACTGTACCCGTCAAACACTCGCAGGACAGCGACAGCACAGGGTTAGATACAGACTAAAGCCCTCTCTGCACTGATCCCATCAAACGCTCCCAGGACAGGTACAGCACGGGGTTACCTACAGAGTCAAGCTCCCGCTACACTGTCCCCATCAAACACTCCCAGAACAAATACAGCACGGGGTTAGATACAGACTAAAGCTCATTCTGCACTGTCCCAATCAAACACTCACAGGACAGGTACAGCACAGGGTAAGATATAGACTAAAGCTCCCTCTACACTGTCCCCATCAAACACACTCAGGACAGTTACACCACAGGGTGAGGTACACCCTAAAGCTCCATCTACACGGTCCCCATCAAACACTCCCAGGACAGGTACAGCACGGTGTTACATACAGATTAAAGCTCCCTCTACACTGTACCCGTCAAACACTCGCAGGACAGCGACAGCACAGGGTTAGATATAGACTAAAGCTCTCTCTGCACTGTCCCCATCAAACGCTCCCAGGACATGTAAAGCACGGGGTTACATACAGAGTAAGACTCCCTCTACACTGTCCTCATCAAACACTCCCAGGACAGGTACAGCACGGGGTTACATAGAGAGTAAAGCTCCCGCTACACTGTCCCCATCAAACACTCCCAGGACAGGTACATCACGGGGTTGGCTACAGACTAGAGCTCCCTCTACACTGTCCCCATCAAACACTCCCAGGACAGGTACAGCACAGGGTGAGTTACACGCTAAAGCTCCCTCTGCACCGTCCACATCAAACACTCACAGGACAGGTACAGCACAGGGTAAGATATAGACTAAAGCTCCCTCTACGCTGTCCCCATCAAACACTCCCAGGACAGGTACATCACGGGGTTAGATACAGGTTAAAGCTCCCTCTACACTTTCTCCATCACAAACACTCCCAGGACAGGTACAGCACGGGGTTACCTACAGAGTCAAGCTCCCACTACACTGTCCCCATCAAACACTCCCAGAACAAATACAGCACGGGGTTAGATACAGACTAAAGCTCATTCTGCACTGTCCCAATCAAACACTCACAGGACAGGTACAGCAAAGGGTAAGATATAGACTAAAGCTCCCTCGACACTGTCTCCATCAAACACTCACAGGACAGTTACACCACAGGGGTAGATACACAGTAAATCTCCCTCAACACTGTACCATTCAAAAACTCCCAAGACAGGTACATTACAGGAGAAGGTACAGGGTGAAGCTCTCTCCTCAATATCAGTGCATCTAATTCCCAAATGAATACAACAGCCTATTCCATGGCAATGCGAGATGTAATTACTCAAACCAATGTGCCTGTAGCCTCTGCACGAGATCCACCATTTCGGACAGGCTGTGTGGTGGGACAAGGGATCCAGGAGATTTTGTCACTGTCCAGCAGTTTTTATTTCTGATTTACAATGAACAGACCTCTGTCTCCTCCACTACTCCCAGCAGACAGAACTGGGTTTAAACCCAGCTCCTGACAGCTCAGAGCCACTCACAAAGCTACAGAATCTTGTCCCTTCTCTGTAACCGTTTCAATGTCAAGTCACATGGTGGATGGTGGATATTACTGTGTCTCCCAATGGATTACAAAATCCACGAGTTCAAAACTTGTCCTGCTTTAAACAGATGATGTCCAACAGCTGGCCAAACATTCTCACAGAAACTCTCCGGCCATTTTCCCCACACCGTAACAGTGAGCACTGAGTCCCCTCCTCCTCACTCCTAACCATCACCATCCACCAGGGGAAAGTACAGAACTTGTCCCAGTTAGATACGGCACAGCAGGGTCACAGGTCAGACACTTACTGCTTCCTAGCCTGGGCTTGTGTGTTCCTCTTGAGCCACATCATTGGCCATACATGCTCATGGGGCAAGAGCAGGCACGGTGGCAATGAGCTCTGGGTCAGACTGAACACAAGGTAAGAATCGTACCTGTGACACTGCGACGCTGTCAGGATTAGTGCTCATTGCACGAGTCAGTTTCAGATTCCAATCTGCAACATAATCAGAGAAAATGCTGAGTTACAAAGATGAACACAATTCAGGTTGGTCAGGTGCAAGACCCAGAGGGAAAAAGATTTGCAATTGTATGAAGCTATTCACTCACGACAGTTACAGCACAGGGTGAGATACAGGCTAAAGCTCCCTCTGCACCGTCCACATCAAACACTCCCAGGACAGGTAAAGCACGGAGTAGGATACAGGTTATAGCTCCCTCTGCACTGTCCCCATCAAACACTCCCAGGACAGGTAGAGCACGGGGTTAGATACAGAGTAAAGCTCCCTCTACACTGTCCCCATCAAACGCTGCCAGGACAGGTACAGCATGGGCTTAGATACAAACTAAGGCTCCCGCTACACTGTCCCCATCGAACACTCACAGGACAGGTACAGCACAGGGTGAGATACAGGCTAAAGCTCCCTCTGCATGTCCCCATCAAACACTCCCAGAACAAGTACAGCACGGGGTTGGCTACAGACTAGAGCTCCGTCTACACTGTCCCCATCAAACACTCCCAGGACAGGTACAGCACTGGGTGAGATACAGGCTAAAGCTCCCTCCACACTGTCCCCATCAAACAGTCCCAGGAGAGGTACAGCACGGGGTTACATAGGGAGTAAAGCACCCTCTGCACTGTTCCCATCAAACAGTCCCAGGAGAGGTACAGCACGGGGTTACATAGGGAGTAAAGCACCCTCTGCACTGTTCCCATCAAACAAACCCAGGACAGCGACAGCATGGGCTTAGATACAGACTACCACTCCCTCTGCACTGTCCCCATCAAACACTCCCAGGACAGGTACAGCACGGTGTTACATACAGATAAAAGCTCTCTCTGCACTGTACCCGTCAAACACTCGCAGGACAGCGACAGCACAGGGTTAGATACAGACTAAAGCTCTCTCTGCACTGATCCCATCAAACGCTCCCAGGACAGGTACAGCACGGGGTTACCTACAGAGTCAAGCTCCCGCTACACTGTCCCCATCAAACACTCCCAGAACAAATACAGCACGGGGTTAGATACAGACTAAAGCTCATTCTGCACTGTCCCAATCAAACACTCACAGGACAGGTACAGCACAGGGTAAGATATAGACTAAAGCTCCCTCTACACTGTCTCCATCAAACACTCACAGGACAGTTACACCACAGGGGCAGATACACAGTAAATCTCCCTCAACACTGTACCCATCAAAAACTCCCAAGAAGGGTACATTACAGGAGAAGGTACAGGGTGAAGCTCTCTCCTCAATATCAGTGCATCTAATTCCCAAATGAATACAACAGCCTATTCCATGGCAATGCGAGATGGAATTACTCAAACCAATGTGCCTGTAGCCTCTGCACGAGATCCACCATTTCGGACAGGCTGTGTGGTGGGACAAGGGATCCAGGAGATTTTGTCACTGTTCAGCAGTTTTTATTCCTGATTTATAATGAACAGACCTCTGTCTCCTCCACTACTCCCAGCAGACAGAACTGGGTTTAAACCCAGCTCCTGACAGCTCAGAGCCACTCACAAAGCTACAGAATCTTGTCCCTTCTCTGTAACCGTTTCAATGTCAAGTCACATGGTGGATGGTGGATATTACTGTGTCTCCCAATGGATTACAAAATCCACGAGTTCAAAACTTGTCCTGCTTTAAACAGATGATGTCCAACAGCTGGCCAAACATTCTCACAGAAACTCTCCGGCCATTTTCCCCACACCGTAACAGTGAGCACTGAGTCCCCTCCTCCTCACTCCTAACCATCACCATCCACCAGGGGAAAGTACAGAACTTGTCCCAGTTAGATACGGCACAGCAGGGTCACAGGTCAGACACTTACTGCTTCCTAGCCTGGGCTTGTGTGTTCCTCTTGAGCCACATCATTGGCCATACATGCTCATGGGGCAAGAGCAGGCACGGTGGCAATGAGCTCTGGGTCAGACTGAACACAAGGTAAGAATCGTACCTGTGACACTGCGACGCTGTCAGGATTAGTGCTCATTGCACGAGTCAGTTTCAGATTCCAATCTGCAACATAATCAGAGAAAATGCTGAGTTACAAAGATGAACACAATTCAGGTTGGTCAGGTGCAAGGGCCAGAGGGAAAAAGATTTGCAATTGTATGAAGCTATTCACTCACGACAGTTACAGCACAGGGTGAGATACAGGCTAAAGCTCCCTCTGCACCGTCCACATCAAACACTCCCAGGACAGGTAAAGTACGGAGTAGGATACAGGTTAAAGCTCCCTCTACACTGTCCCCATCAAACACTACCAGGTCTGGTACAGCAGGGGCTTAGATACAGACTAAATCTGGCTCTACACTGTCCCCATCAAACGCTGCCAGGACAGGTACAGCATGGGCTTAGATACAAACTAAAGCTCTCGCTACACTGTCCCCATCAAACACTCACAGGACAGGTACAGCACAGGGTGAGATACAGGCTAAAGCTCCCTCTGCATGTCCCCATCAAACACTCCCAGAACAAGTACAGCACGGGGTTGGCTACAGACTAGAGCTCCCTCTACCCACTGTCCCCATCAAACACTCCCAGGACATGTAAAGCAAGGGGTTACATACAGAGTAAAGCTCCCCCTACACTGTCCCCATCAAACACTCCCAGGACAGGTACAGCACAGGGTGAGATACAGGCTAAAGCTCCCTCTGCATGTCCCCATCAAACACTCCCAGAACAAGTACAGCACGGGGTTAGATACAGAGTAAAGCTCCCCCTACACTGTCCCCATCAAACACTCCCAGGACAGGTACAGCACGGTGTTACATACAGATTGAAGCTCCCTCTACACTGTACCCGTCAAACACTCGCAGGACAGCGACAGCACAGGGTTAGATATAGACGAAAGCTCTCTCTGCACTGATCCAATCAAACGCTCCGAGGACATGTAAAGCACGGGGTTACATACAGAGTAAGACTCCCTCTACGCTGTCCCCATCAAACACTCCCAGGACATGTAAAGCACGGGGTTACATAGAGAGTAAAGCTCCCGCTACACTGTCCCCATCAAACACTCCCAGGACAGGTACATCACGGGGTTAGATACAGGTTAAAGCTCCCTCTACACTTTCTCCATCACAAACACTCCCAGGACAGGTACAGCACGGGGTTACCTACAGAGTCAAGCTCCCGCTACACTGTCCCCATCAAACACTCCCAGAACAAATACAGCACGGGGTTAGATACAGACTAAAGCTCATTCTGCACTGTCCCAATCAAACACTCACAGGACAGGTACAGCACAGGGTAAGATATAGACTAAAGCTCCCTCTACACTGTCTCCATCAAACACTCACAGGACAGTTACACCACAGGGGTAGATACACAGTAAATCTCCCTCAACACTGTACCCATCAAAAACTCCCAAGACAGGTACATTACAGGAGAAGGTACAGGGTGAAGCTCTCTCCTCAATATCAGTGCATCTAATTCCCAAATGAATACAACAGCCTATTCTATGGCAACGCGAGATGTAATTACTCAAACCAATGTGCCTGTAGCCTCTGCACGAGATCCACCATTTCGGACAGGCTGTGTGGTGGGACAAGGGCTCCAGGAGATTTTGTCACTGTCCAGCAGTTTTTATTTCTGATTTACAATGAACAGACCTCTGTCTCCTCCACTACTCCCAGCAGACAGAACTGGGTTTAAACCCAGCTCCTGACAGCTCAGAGACACTCACAAAGCTACAGAATCTTGTCCCTTCTCTGTAACCGTTTCAATGTCAAGTCACATGGTGGATGGTGGATATTACTGTGTCTCCCAATGGATTACAAAATCCACGAGTTCAAAACTTGTCCTGCTTTAAACAGATGATGTCCAACAGCTGGCCAAACATTCTCACAGAAACTCTCCGGCCATTTCCCCCACACCGTAACAGTGAGCACTGAGTCCCCTCCTCCTCACTCCTAACCATCACCATCCACCAGGGGAAAGTACAGAACTTGTCCCAGTTAGATACGGCACAGCAGGGTCACAGGTCAGACACTTACTGCTTCCTAGCCTGGGCTTGTGTGTTCCTCTTGAGCCACATCATTGGCCATACATGCTCATGGGGCAAGAGCAGGCACGGTGGCAATGAGCTCTGGGTCAGACTGAACACAAGGTAAGAATCGTACCTGTGACACTGCGACGCTGTCAGGATTAGTGCTCATTGCACGAGTCAGTTTCAGATTCCAATCTGCAACATAATCAGAGAAAATGCTGAGTTACAAAGATGAACACAATTCAGGTTGGTCAGGTGCAAGACCCAGAGGGAAAAAGATTTGCAATTGTATGAAGCTATTCACACACGACAGTTACAGCACAGGGTGAGATACAGGCTAAAGCTCCCTCTGCACCGTCCACATCAAACACTCCCAGGACAGGTAAAGCACGGAGTAGGATACAGGTTAAAGCTCCCTCTACACTGTCCCCATCAAACACTCCCAGGTCAGGTACAGCATGGGCTTAGATACAGACTAAAGCTCGCTCTACACTGTCCCCATCAACTGCTGCCTGGACAGGTACAGCATGGGCTTTGATACAAACTAAAGCTCCCGCTACACTGTCCTCATCAAACACTCACAGGACAGGTACAGCACAGGGTGAGATACAGGCTAAAGCTCCCTCTGCATGTCCCCATCAAACACTCCCAGAACAAGTACAGCACGGGGTTGGCTACAAACTAGAGCTCCCTCTACACTGTCCTCATCAAACACTCCCAGGACAGGTACAGCACGGGGTTACCTACAGAGTCAAGCTCCCGCTACACTGTCCCCATCAAACACTCCCAGAACAAATACAGCACGGGGTTAGATACAGACTAAAGCTCATTCTGCACTGTCCCAATCAAACACTCACAGGACACGTACAGCACAGGGTAAGATATAGACTAAAGCTCCCTCTACACTGTCTCCATCAAACACTCACAGGACAGGTACACCACAGGGGTAGATACACAGTAAATCTCCCTCAACACTGTACCATTCAAAAAATCCCAAAACAGGTACATTACAGGAGAAGATACAGGGTGAAGCTCTCTCCTCAATATCAGTGCATCTAATTCCCAAATGAATACAACAGCCTATTCCATGGCAATGCGAGATGTAATTACTCAAACCAATGTGCCTGTAGCCTCTGCACGAGATCCAACATTTCGGACAGACTGTGTGGTGGGACAAGGGCTCCAGGAGATTTTGTCACTGTCCAGCAGTTTTTATTTCTGATTTACAATGAACAGACCTCTGTCTCCTCCACTACTCCCAGCAGACAGAACTGGGTTTAAACCCAGCTCCTGACAGCTCAGAGCCACTCACAAAGCTACAGAATCTTGTCCCTTCTCTGTAACCGTTTCAATGTCAAGTCACATGGTGGATATTACTGTGTCTCCCAATGGATTACAAAATCCACGAGTTCAAAACTTGTCCTGCTTTAAACAGATGATGTCCAACAGCTGGCCAAACATTCTCACAGAAAATCTCCGGCCATTTTCCCCACACCGTAACAGTGAGCACTGAGTCCCCTCCTCCTCACTCCTAACCATCACCATCCACCAGGGGAAAGTACAGAACTTGTCCCAGTTAGATACGGCACAGCAGGGTCACAGGTCAGACACTTACTGCTTCCTAGCCTGGGCTTGTGTGTTCCTCTTGAGCCACATCATTGGCCATACATGCTCATGGGGCAAGAGCAGGCACGGTGGCAATGAGCTCTGGGTCAGACTGAACACAAGGTAAGAATCGTACCTGTGACACTGCGACGCTGTCAGGATTAGTGCTCATTGCACGAGTCAGTTTCAGATTCCAATCTGCAACATAATCAGAGAAAATGCTGAGTTACAAAGATGAACACAATTCAGGTTGGTCAGGTGCAAGACCCAGAGGGAAAAAGATTTGCAATTGTATGAAGCTATTCACTCACGACAGTTACAGCACAGGGTGAGATACAGGCTAAAGCTCCCTCTGCACCGTCCACATCAAACACTCCCAGGACAGGTAAAGCACGGAGTAGGATACAGGTTATAGCTCCCTCTGCACTGTCCCCATCAAACACTCCCAGGACAGGTAGAGCACGGGGTTAGATATAGAGTAAAGCTCCCTCTACACTGTCCCCATCAAACGCTGCCAGGACAGGTACAGCATGGGCTTAGATACAAACTAAGGCTCCCGCTACACTGTCCCCATCGAACACTCACAGGACAGGTACAGCACAGGGTGAGATACAGGCTAAAGCTCCCTCTGCATGTCCCCATCAAACACTCCCAGAACAAGTACAGCACGGGGTTGGCTACAGACTAGAGCTCCGTCTACACTGTCCCCATCAAACACTCCCAGGACAGGTACAGCACTGGGTGAGATACAGGCTAAAGCTCCCTCCACACTGTCCCCATCAAACAGTCCCAGGAGAGGTACAGCACGGGGTTACATAGGGAGTAAAGCACCCTCTGCACTGTTCCCATCAAACAGTCCCAGGAGAGGTACAGCACGGGGTTACATAGGGAGTAAAGCACCCTCTGCACTGTTCCCATCAAACAAACCCAGGACAGCGACAGCATGGGCTTAGATACAGACTACCACTCCCTCTGCACTGTCCCCATCAAACACTCCCAGGACAGGTACAGCACGGTGTTACATACAGATTAAAGCTCTCTCTGCACTGTACCCGTCAAACACTCGCAGGACAGCGACAGCACAGGGTTAGATACAGACTAAAGCCCTCTCTGCACTGATCCCATCAAACGCTCCCAGGACAGGTACAGCACGGGGTTACCTACAGAGTCAAGCTCCCGCTACACTGTCCCCATCAAACACTCCCAGAACAAATACAGCACGGGGTTAGATACAGACTAAAGCTCATTCTGCACTGTCCCAATCAAACACTCACAGGACAGGTACAGCACAGGGTAAGATATAGACTAAAGCTCCCTCTACACTGTCCCCATCAAACACACTCAGGACAGTTACACCACAGGGTGAGGTACACCCTAAAGCTCCATCTACACGGTCCCCATCAAACACTCCCAGGACAGGTACAGCACGGTGTTACATACAGATTAAAGCTCCCTCTACACTGTACCCGTCAAACACTCGCAGGACAGCGACAGCACAGGGTTAGATATAGACTAAAGCTCTCTCTGCACTGTCCCCATCAAACGCTCCCAGGACATGTAAAGCACGGGGTTACATACAGAGTAAGACTCCCTCTACACTGTCCTCATCAAACACTCCCAGGACAGGTACAGCACGGGGTTACATAGAGAGTAAAGCTCCCGCTACACTGTCCCCATCAAACACTCCCAGGACAGGTACATCACGGGGTTGGCTACAGACTAGAGCTCCCTCTACACTGTCCCCATCAAACACTCCCAGGACAGGTACAGCACAGGGTGAGTTACACGCTAAAGCTCCCTCTGCACCGTCCACATCAAACACTCACAGGACAGGTACAGCACAGGGTAAGATATAGACTAAAGCTCCCTCTACGCTGTCCCCATCAAACACTCCCAGGACAGGTACATCACGGGGTTAGATACAGGTTAAAGCTCCCTCTACACTTTCTCCATCACAAACACTCCCAGGACAGGTACAGCACGGGGTTACCTACAGAGTCAAGCTCCCACTACACTGTCCCCATCAAACACTCCCAGAACAAATACAGCACGGGGTTAGATACAGACTAAAGCTCATTCTGCACTGTCCCAATCAAACACTCACAGGACAGGTACAGCAAAGGGTAAGATGTAGACTAAAGCTCCCTCGACACTGTCTCCATCAAACACTCACAGGACAGTTACACCACAGGGGTAGATACACAGTAAATCTCCATCAACACTGTACCCATCAAAAACTCCCAAGACAGGTACATTACAGGAGAAGGTACAGGGTGAAGCTCTCTCCTCAATATCAGTGCATCTAATTCCCAAATGAATACAACAGCCTATTCCATGGCAATGCGAGATGTAATTACTCAAACCAATGTGCCTGTAGCCTCTGCACGAGATCCACCATTTCGGACAGGCTGTGTGGTGGGACAAGGGCTCCAGGAGATTTTGTCACTGTTCAGCACCTTTTATTTCTGATTTACAATGAACAGACCTCTGTCTCCTCCACTACTCCCAGCAGACAGAACTGGGTTTAAACCCAGCTCCTGACAGCTCAGAGACACTCACAAAGCTACAGAATCTTGTCCCTTCTCTGTAACCGTTTCAATGTCAAGTCACATGGTGGATGGTGGATATTACTGTGTCTCCCAATGGATTACAAAATCCACGAGTTCAAAACTTGTCCTGCTTTAAACAGATGATGTCCAACAGCTGGCCAAACATTCTCACAGAAACTCTCCGGCCATTTCCCCCACACCGTAACAGTGAGCACTGAGTCCCCTCCTCCTCACTCCTAACCATCACCATCCACCAGGGGAAAGTACAGAACTTGTCCCAGTTAGATACGGCACAGCAGGGTCACAGGTCAGACACTTACTGCTTCCTAGCCTGGGCTTGTGTGTTCCTCTTGAGCCACATCATTGGCCATACATGCTCATGGGGCAAGAGCAGGCACGGTGGCAATGAGCTCTGGGTCAGACTGAACACAAGTTAAGAATCGTACCTGTGACACTGCGACGCTGTCAGGATTAGTGCTCATTGCACGAGTCAGTTTCAGATTCCAATCTGCAACATAATCAGAGAAAATGCTGAGTTACAAAGATGAACACAATTCAGGTTGGTCAGGTGCAAGACCCAGAGGGAAAAAGATTTGCAATTGTATGAAGCTATTCACTCACGACAGTTACAGCACAGGGTGAGATACAGGCTAAAGCTCCCTCTGCACCGTCCACATCAAACACTCCCAGGACAGGTAAAGCACGGAGTAGGATACAGGTTATAGCTCCCTCTGCACTGTCCCCATCAAACACTCCCAGGACAGGTAGAGCACGGGGTTAGATACAGAGTAAAGCTCCCTCTACACTGTCCCCATCAAACGCTGCCAGGACAGGTACAGCATGGGCTTAGATACAAACTAAGGCTCCCGCTACACTGTCCCCATCGAACACTCACAGGACAGGTACAGCACAGGGTGAGATACAGGCTAAAGCTCCCTCTGCATGTCCCCATCAAACACTCCCAGAACAAGTACAGCACGGGGTTGGCTACAGACTAGAGCTCCGTCTACACTGTCCCCATCAAACACTCCCAGGACAGGTACAGCACTGGGTGAGATACAGGCTAAAGCTCCCTCCACACTGTCCCCATCAAACAGTCCCAGGAGAGGTACAGCACGGGGTTACATAGGGAGTAAAGCACCCTCTGCACTGTTCCCATCAAACAGTCCCAGGAGAGGTACAGCACGGGGTTACATAGGGAGTAAAGCACCCTCTGCACTGTTCCCATCAAACAAACCCAGGACAGCGACAGCATGGGCTTAGATACAGACTACCACTCCCTCTGCACTGTCCCCATCAAACACTCCCAGGACAGGTACAGCACGGTGTTACATACAGATTAAAGCTCTCTCTGCACTGTACCCGTCAAACACTCGCAGGACAGCGACAGCACAGGGTTAGATACAGACTAAAGCTCTCTCTGCACTGATCCCATCAAACGCTCCCAGGACAGGTACAGCACGGGGTTACCTACAGAGTCAAGCTCCCGCTACACTGTCCCCATCAAACACTCCCAGAACAAATACAGCACGGGGTTAGATACAGACTAAAGCTCATTCTGCACTGTCCCAATCAAACACTCACAGGACAGGTACAGCACAGGGTAAGATATAGACTAAAGCTCCCTCTACACTGTCTCCATCAAACACTCACAGGACAGTTACACCACAGGGGCAGATACACAGTAAATCTCCCTCAACACTGTACCCATCAAAAACTCCCAAGAAGGGTACATTACAGGAGAAGGTACAGGGTGAAGCTCTCTCCTCAATATCAGTGCATCTAATTCCCAAATGAATACAACAGCCTATTCCAGGGCAATGCGAGATGTAATTACTCAAACCAATGTGCCTGTAGCCTCTGCACGAGATCCACCATTTCGGACAGGCTGTGTGGTGGGACAAGGGCTCCAGGAGATTTTGTCACTGTTCAGCAGTTTTTATTCCTGATTTACAATGAACAGACCTCTGTCTCCTCCACTACTCCCAGCAGACAGAACTGGGTTTAAACCCAGCTCCTGACAGCTCAGAGACACTCACAAAGCTACAGAATCTTGTCCCTTCTCTGTAACCGTTTCAATGTCAAGTCACATGGTGGATGGTGGATATTACTGTGTCTCCCAATGGATTACAAAATCCACGAGTTCAAAACTTGTCCTGCTTTAAACAGATGATGTCCAACAGCTGGCCAAACATTCTCACAGAAACTCTCCGGCCATTTCCCCCACACCGTAACAGTGAGCACTGAGTCCCCTCCTCCTCACTCCTAACCATCACCATCCACCAGGGGAAAGTACAGAACTTGTCCCAGTTAGATACGGCACAGCAGGGTCACAGGTCAGACACTTACTGCTTCCTAGCCTGGGCTTGTGTGTTCCTCTTGAGCCACATCATTGGCCATACATGCTCATGGGGCAAGAGCAGGCACGGTGGCAATGAGCTCTGGGTCAGACTGAACACAAGGTAAGAATCGTACCTGTGACACTGCGACGCTGTCAGGATTAGTGCTCATTGCACGAGTCAGTTTCAGATTCCAATCTGCAACATAATCAGAGAAAATGCTGAGTTACAAAGATGAACACAATTCAGGTTGGTCAGGTGCAAGGGCCAGAGGGAAAAAGATTTGCAATTGTATGAAGCTATTCACTCACGACAGTTACAGCACAGGGTGAGATACAGGCTAAAGCTCCCTCTGCACCGTCCACATCAAACACTCCCAGGACAGGTAAAGTACGGAGTAGGATACAGGTTAAAGCACCCTCTACACTGTCCCCATCAAACACTACCAGGTCTGGTACAGCAGGGGCTTAGATACAGACTAAATCTGGCTCTACACTGTCCCCATCAAACGCTGCCAGGACAGGTACAGCATGGGCTTAGATACAAACTAAAGCTCTCGCTACACTGTCCCCATCAAACACTCACAGGACAGGTACAGCACAGGGTGAGATACAGGCTAAAGCTCCCTCTGCATGTCCCCATCAAACACTCCCAGAACAAGTACAGCACGGGGTTGGCTACAGACTAGAGCTCCCTCTACCCACTGTCCCCATCAAACACTCCCAGGACATGTAAAGCAAGGGGTTACATACAGAGTAAAGCTCCCCCTACACTGTCCCCATCAAACACTCCCAGGACAGGTACAGCACAGGGTGAGATACAGGCTAAAGCTCCCTCTGCATGTCCCCATCAAACACTCCCAGAACAAGTACAGCACGGGGTTAGATACAGAGTAAAGCTCCCCCTACACTGTCCCCATCAAACACTCCCAGGACAGGTACAGCACGGTGTTACATACAGATTGAAGCTCCCTCTACACTGTACCCGTCAAACACTCGCAGGACAGCGACAGCACAGGGTTAGATATAGACGAAAGCTCTCTCTGCACTGATCCAATCAAACGCTCCGAGGACATGTAAAGCACGGGGTTACATACAGAGTAAGACTCCCTCTACGCTGTCCCCATCAAACACTCCCAGGACATGTAAAGCACGGGGTTACATAGAGAGTAAAGCTCCCGCTACACTGTCCCCATCAAACACTCCCAGGACAGGTACATCACGGGGTTAGATACAGGTTAAAGCTCCCTCTACACTTTCTCCATCACAAACGCTCCCAGGACAGGTACAGCACGGGGTTACCTACAGAGTCAAGCTCCCGCTACACTGTCCCCATCAAACACTCCCAGAACAAATACAGCACGGGGTTAGATACAGACTAAAGCTCATTCTGCACTGTCCCAATCAAACACTCACAGGACAGGTACAGCACAGGGTAAGATATAGACTAAAGCTCCCTCGACACTGTCTCCATCAAACACTCACAGGACAGTTACACCACAGGGGTAGATACACAGTAAATCTCCCTCAACACTGTACCCATCAAAAACTCCCAAGACAGGTACATTACAGGAGAAGGTACAGGGTGAAGCTCTCTCCTCAATATCAGTGCATCTAATTCCCAAATGAATACAACAGCCTATTCCATGGCAATGCGAGATGTAATTACTCAAACCAATGTGCCTGTAGCCTCTGCACGAGATCCACCATTTCGGACAGGCTGTGTGGTGGGACAAGGGCTCCAGGAGATTTTGTCACTGTCCAGCAGTTTTTATTTCTGATTTACAATGAACAGACCTCTGTCTCCTCCACTACTCCCAGCAGACAGAACTGGGTTTAAACCCAGCTCCTGACAGCTCAGAGACACTCACAAAGCTACAGAATCTTGTCCCTTCTCTGTAACCGTTTCAATGTCAAGTCACATGGTGGATGGTGGATATTACTGTGTCTCCCAATGGATTACAAAATCCACGAGTTCAAAACTTGTCCTGCTTTAAACAGATGATGTCCAACAGCTGGCCAAACATTCTCACAGAAACTCTCCGGCCATTTCCCCCACACCGTAACAGTGAGCACTGAGACCCTCCTCCTCACTCCTAACCATCACCATCCACCAGGGGAAAGTACAGAACTTGTCCCAGTTAGATACGGCACAGCAGGGTCACAGGTCAGACACTTACTGCTTCCTAGCCTGGGCTTGTGTGTTCCTCTTGAGCCACATCATTGGCCATACATGCTCATGGGGCAAGAGCAGGCACGGTGGCAATGAGCTCTGGGTCAGACTGAACACAAGGTAAGAATCGTACCTGTGACACTGCGACGCTGTCAGGATTAGTGCTCATTGCACGAGTCAGTTTCAGATTCCAATCTGCAACATAATCAGAGAAAATGCTGAGTTACAAAGATGAACACAATTCAGGTTGGTCAGGTGCAAGGGCCAGAGGGAAAAAGATTTGCAATTGTATGAAGCTATTCACACACGACAGTTACAGCACAGGGTGAGATACAGGCTAAAGCTCCCTCTGCACGGTCCACATCAAACACTCCCAGGACAGGTAAAGCACGGAGTAGGATACAGGTTAAAGCTCCCTCTACACTGTCCCCATCAAACACTCCCAGGTCAGGTACAGCATGGGCTTAGATACAGACTAAAGCTCGCTCTACACTGTCCCCATCAACTGCTGCCTGGACAGGTACAGCATGGGCTTTGATACAAACTAAAGCTCCCGCTACACTGTCCTCATCAAACACTCACAGGACAGGTACAGCACAGGGTGAGATACAGGCTAAAGCTCCCTCTGCATGTCCCCATCAAACACTCCCAGAACAAGTACAGCACGGGGTTGGCTACAAACTAGAGCTCCCTCTACACTGTCCCCATCAAACACTCCCAGGACATGTAAAGCACGGGGTTACATACAGAGTAAGACTCCCTCTACACTGTCCTCATCAAACACTCCCAGGACAGGTACAGCACGGGGTTACCTACAGAGTCAAGCTCCCGCTACACTGTCCCCATCAAACACTCCCAGAACAAATACAGCACGGGGTTAGATACAGACTAAAGCTCATTCTGCACTGTCCCAATCAAACACTCACAGGACACGTACAGCACAGGGTAAGATATAGACTAAAGCTCCCTCTACACTGTCTCCATCAAACACTCACAGGACAGGTACACCACAGGGGTAGATACACAGTAAATCTCCCTCAACACTGTACCATTCAAAAAATCCCAAAACAGGTACATTACAGGAGAAGGTACAGGGTGAAGCTCTCTCCTCAATATCAGTGCATCTAATTCCCAAATGAATACAACAGCCTATTCCATGGCAATGCGAGATGTAATTACTCAAACCAATGTGCCTGTAGCCTCTGCACGAGATCCACCATTTCGGACAGGCTGTGTGGTGGGACAAGGGCTCCAGGAGATTTTGTCACTGTTCAGCACCTTTTATTTCTGATTTACAATGAACAGACCTCTGTCTCCTCCACTACTCCCAGCAGACAGAACTGGGTTTAAACCCAGCTCCTGACAGCTCAGAGACACTCACAAAGCTACAGAATCTTGTCCCTTCTCTGTAACCGTTTCAATGTCAAGTCACATGGTGGATGGTGGATATTACTGTGTCTCCCAATGGATTACAAAATCCACGAGTTCAAAACTTGTCCTGCTTTAAACAGATGATGTCCAACAGCTGGCCAAACATTCTCACAGAAACTCTCCGGCCATTTCCCCCACACCGTAACAGTGAGCACTGAGTCCCCTCCTCCTCACTCCTAACCATCACCATCCACCAGGGGAAAGTACAGAACTTGTCCCAGTTAGATACGGCACAGCAGGGTCACAGGTCAGACACTTACTGCTTCCTAGCCTGGGCTTGTGTGTTCCTCTTGAGCCACATCATTGGCCATACATGCTCATGGGGCAAGAGCAGGCACGGTGGCAATGAGCTCTGGGTCAGACTGAACACAAGTTAAGAATCGTACCTGTGACACTGCGACGCTGTCAGGATTAGTGCTCATTGCACGAGTCAGTTTCAGATTCCAATCTGCAACATAATCAGAGAAAATGCTGAGTTACAAAGATGAACACAATTCAGGTTGGTCAGGTGCAAGACCCAGAGGGAAAAAGATTTGCAATTGTATGAAGCTATTCACTCACGACAGTTACAGCACAGGGTGAGATACAGGCTAAAGCTCCCTCTGCACCGTCCACATCAAACACTCCCAGGACAGGTAAAGCACGGAGTAGGATACAGGTTATAGCTCCCTCTGCACTGTCCCCATCAAACACTCCCAGGACAGGTAGAGCACGGGGTTAGATACAGAGTAAAGCTCCCTCTACACTGTCCCCATCAAACGCTGCCAGGACAGGTACAGCATGGGCTTAGATACAAACTAAGGCTCCCGCTACACTGTCCCCATCGAACACTCACAGGACAGGTACAGCACAGGGTGAGATACAGGCTAAAGCTCCCTCTGCATGTCCCCATCAAACACTCCCAGAACAAGTACAGCACGGGGTTGGCTACAGACTAGAGCTCCGTCTACACTGTCCCCATCAAACACTCCCAGGACAGGTACAGCACTGGGTGAGATACAGGCTAAAGCTCCCTCCACACTGTCCCCATCAAACAGTCCCAGGAGAGGTACAGCACGGGGTTACATAGGGAGTAAAGCACCCTCTGCACTGTTCCCATCAAACAGTCCCAGGAGAGGTACAGCACGGGGTTACATAGGGAGTAAAGCACCCTCTGCACTGTTCCCATCAAACAAACCCAGGACAGCGACAGCATGGGCTTAGATACAGACTACCACTCCCTCTGCACTGTCCCCATCAAACACTCCCAGGACAGGTACAGCACGGTGTTACATACAGATTAAAGCTCTCTCTGCACTGTACCCGTCAAACACTCGCAGGACAGCGACAGCACAGGGTTAGATACAGACTAAAGCTCTCTCTGCACTGATCCCATCAAACGCTCCCAGGACAGGTACAGCACGGGGTTACCTACAGAGTCAAGCTCCCGCTACACTGTCCCCATCAAACACTCCCAGAACAAATACAGCACGGGGTTAGATACAGACTAAAGCTCATTCTGCACTGTCCCAATCAAACACTCACAGGACAGGTACAGCACAGGGTAAGATATAGACTAAAGCTCCCTCTACACTGTCTCCATCAAACACTCACAGGACAGTTACACCACAGGGGCAGATACACAGTAAATCTCCCTCAACACTGTACCCATCAAAAACTCCCAAGAAGGGTACATTACAGGAGAAGGTACAGGGTGAAGCTCTCTCCTCAATATCAGTGCATCTAATTCCCAAATGAATACAACAGCCTATTCCATGGCAACGCGAGATGTAATTACTCAAACCAATGTGCCTGTAGCCTCTGCACGAGATCCACCATTTCGGACAGGCTGTGTGGTGGGACAAGGGCTCCAGGAGATTTTGTCACTGTTCAGCAGTTTTTATTCCTGATTTACAATGAACAGACCTCTGTCTCCTCCACTACTCCCAGCAGACAGAACTGGGTTTAAACCCAGCTCCTGACAGCTCAGAGCCACTCACAAAGCTACAGAATCTTGTCCCTTCTCTGTAACCGTTTCAATGTCAAGTCACATGGTGGATGGTGGATATTACTGTGTCTCCCAATGGATTACAAAATCCACGAGTTCAAAACTTGTCCTGCTTTAAACAGATGATGTCCAACAGCTGGCCAAACATTCTCACAGAAACTCTCCGGCCATTTCCCCCACACCGTAACAGTGAGCACTGAGTCCCCTCCTCCTCACTCCTAACCATCACCATCCACCAGGGGAAAGTACAGAACTTGTCCCAGTTAGATACGGCACAGCAGGGTCACAGGTCAGACACTTACTGCTTCCTAGCCTGGGCTTGTGTGTTCCTCTTGAGCCACATCATTGGCCATACATGCTCATGGGGCAAGAGCAGGCACGGTGGCAATGAGCTCTGGGTCAGACTGAACACAAGGTAAGAATCGTACCTGTGACACTGCGACGCTGTCAGGATTAGTGCTCATTGCACGAGTCAGTTTCAGATTCCAATCTGCAACATAATCAGAGAAAATGCTGAGTTACAAAGATGAACACAATTCAGGTTGGTCAGGTGCAAGGGCCAGAGGGAAAAAGATTTGCAATTGTATGAAGCTATTCACTCACGACAGTTACAGCACAGGGTGAGATACAGGCTAAAGCTCCCTCTGCACCGTCCACATCAAACACTCCCAGGACAGGTAAAGTACGGAGTAGGATACAGGTTAAAGCACCCTCTACACTGTCCCCATCAAACACTACCAGGTCTGGTACAGCAGGGGCTTAGATACAGACTAAATCTGGCTCTACACTGTCCCCATCAAACGCTGCCAGGACAGGTACAGCATGGGCTTAGATACAAACTAAAGCTCTCGCTACACTGTCCCCATCAAACACTCACAGGACAGGTACAGCACAGGGTGAGATACAGGCTAAAGCTCCCTCTGCATGTCCCCATCAAACACTCCCAGAACAAGTACAGCACGGGGTTGGCTACAGACTAGAGCTCCCTCTACCCACTGTCCCCATCAAACACTCCCAGGACATGTAAAGCAAGGGGTTACATACAGAGTAAAGCTCCCCCTACACTGTCCCCATCAAACACTCCCAGGACAGGTACAGCACAGGGTGAGATACAGGCTAAAGCTCCCTCTGCATGTCCCCATCAAACACTCCCAGAACAAGTACAGCACGGGGTTAGATACAGAGTAAAGCTCCCCCTACACTGTCCCCATCAAACACTCCCAGGACAGGTACAGCACGGTGTTACATACAGATTGAAGCTCCCTCTACACTGTACCCGTCAAACACTCGCAGGACAGCGACAGCACAGGGTTAGATATAGACGAAAGCTCTCTCTGCACTGATCCAATCAAACGCTCCGAGGACATGTAAAGCACGGGGTTACATACAGAGTAAGACTCCCTCTACGCTGTCCCCATCAAACACTCCCAGGACATGTAAAGCACGGGGTTACATAGAGAGTAAAGCTCCCGCTACACTGTCCCCATCAAACACTCCCAGGACAGGTACATCACGGGGTTAGATACAGGTTAAAGCTCCCTCTACACTTTCTCCATCACAAACACTCCCAGGACAGGTACAGCACGGGGTTACCTACAGAGTCAAGCTCCCGCTACACTGTCCCCATCAAACACTCCCAGAACAAATACAGCACGGGGTTAGATACAGACTAAAGCTCATTCTGCACTGTCCCAATCAAACACTCACAGGACAGGTACAGCACAGGGTAAGATATAGACTAAAGCTCCCTCGACACTGTCTCCATCAAACACTCACAGGACAGTTACACCACAGGGGTAGATACACAGTAAATCTCCCTCAACACTGTACCCATCAAAAACTCCCAAGACAGGTACATTACAGGAGAAGGTACAGGGTGAAGCTCTCTCCTCAATATCAGTGCATCTAATTCCCAAATGAATACAACAGCCTATTCCATGGCAACGCGAGATGTAATTACTCAAACCAATGTGCCTGTAGCCTCTGCACGAGATCCACCATTTCGGACAGGCTGTGTGGTGGGACAAGGGCTCCAGGAGATTTTGTCACTGTTCAGCAGTTTTTATTCCTGATTTACAATGAACAGACCTCTGTCTCCTCCACTACTCCCAGCAGACAGAACTGGGTTTAAACCCAGCTCCTGACAGCTCAGAGCCACTCACAAAGCTACAGAATCTTGTCCCTTCTCTGTAACCGTTTCAATGTCAAGTCACATGGAGGATGGTGGATATTACTGTGTCTCCCAATGGATTACAAAATCCACGAGTTCAAAACTTGTCCTGCTTTAAACAGATGATGTCCAACAGCTGGCCAAACATTCTCACAGAAACTCTCCGGCCATTTCCCCCACACCGTAACAGTGAGCACTGAGACCCTCCTCCTCACTCCTAACCATCACCATCCACCAGGGGAAAGTACAGAACTTGTCCCAGTTAGATACGGCACAGCAGGGTCACAGGTCAGACACTTACTGCTTCCTAGCCTGGGCTTGTGTGTTCCTCTTGAGCCACATCATTGGCCATACATGCTCATGGGGCAAGAGCAGGCACGGTGGCAATGAGCTCTGGGTCAGACTGAACACAAGGTAAGAATCGTACCTGTGACACTGCGACGCTGTCAGGATTAGTGCTCATTGCACGAGTCAGTTTCAGATTCCAATCTGCAACATAATCAGAGAAAATGCTGAGTTACAAAGATGAACACAATTCAGGTTGGTCAGGTGCAAGGGCCAGAGGGAAAAAGATTTGCAATTGTATGAAGCTATTCACACACGACAGTTACAGCACAGGGTGAGATACAGGCTAAAGCTCCCTCTGCACGGTCCACATCAAACACTCCCAGGACAGGTAAAGCACGGAGTAGGATACAGGTTAAAGCTCCCTCTACACTGTCCCCATCAAACACTCCCAGGTCAGGTACAGCATGGGCTTAGATACAGACTAAAGCTCGCTCTACACTGTCCCCATCAACTGCTGCCTGGACAGGTACAGCATGGGCTTTGATACAAACTAAAGCTCCCGCTACACTGTCCTCATCAAACACTCACAGGACAGGTACAGCACAGGGTGAGATACAGGCTAAAGCTCCCTCTGCATGTCCCCATCAAACACTCCCAGAACAAGTACAGCACGGGGTTGGCTACAAACTAGAGCTCCCTCTACACTGTCCCCATCAAACACTCCCAGGACATGTAAAGCACGGGGTTACATACAGAGTAAGACTCCCTCTACACTGTCCTCATCAAACACTCCCAGGACAGGTACAGCACGGGGTTACCTACAGAGTCAAGCTCCCGCTACACTGTCCCCATCAAACACTCCCAGAACAAATACAGCACGGGGTTAGATACAGACTAAAGCTCATTCTGCACTGTCCCAATCAAACACTCACAGGACAGGTACAGCACAGGGTAAGATATAGACTAAAGCTCCCTCTACACTGTCTCCATCAAACACTCACAGGACAGGTACACCACAGGGGTAGATACACAGTAAATCTCCCTCAACACTGTACCATTCAAAAAATCCCAAAACAGGTACATTACAGGAGAAGATACAGGGTGAAGCTCTCTCCTCAATATCAGTGCATCTAATTCCCAAATGAATACAACAGCCTATTCCATGGCAATGCGAGATGTAATTACTCAAACCAATGTGCCTGTAGCCTCTGCACGAGATCCAACATTTCGGACAGACTGTGTGGTGGGACAAGGGCTCCAGGAGATTTTGTCACTGTCCAGCAGTTTTTATTTCTGATTTACAATGAACAGACCTCTGTCTCCTCCACTACTCCCAGCAGACAGAACTGGGTTTAAACCCAGCTCCTGACAGCTCAGAGACACTCACAAAGCTACAGAATCTTGTCCCTTCTCTGTAACCGTTTCAATGTCAAGTCACATGGTGGATGGTGGATATTACTGTGTCTCCCAATGGATTACAAAATCCACGAGTTCAAAACTTGTCCTGCTTTAAACAGATGATGTCCAACAGCTGGCCAAACATTCTCACAGAAAATCTCCGGCCATTTCCCCCACACCGTAACAGTGAGCACTGAGTCCCCTCCTCCTCACTCCTAACCATCACCATCCACCAGGGGAAAGTACAGAACTTGTCCCAGTTAGATACGGCACAGCAGGGTCACAGGTCAGACACTTACTGCTTCCTAGCCTGGGCTTGTGTGTTCCTCTTGAGCCACATCATTGGCCATACATGCTCATGGGGCAAGAGCAGGCACGGTGGCAATGAGCTCTGGGTCAGACTGAACACAAGGTAAGAATCGTACCTGTGACACTGCGACGCTGTCAGGATTAGTGCTCATTGCACGAGTCAGTTTCAGATTCCAATCTGCAACATAATCAGAGAAAATGCTGAGTTACAAAGATGAACACAATTCAGGTTGGTCAGGTGCAAGGGCCAGAGGGAAAAAGATTTGCAATTGTATGAAGCTATTCACTCACGACAGTTACAGCACAGGGTGAGATACAGGCTAAAGCTCCCTCTGCACCGTCCACATCAAACACTCCCAGGACAGGTAAAGCACGGAGTAGGATACAGGTTATAGCTCCCTCTGCACTGTCCCCATCAAACACTCCCAGGACAGGTAGAGCACGGGGTTAGATATAGAGTAAAGCTCCCTCTACACTGTCCCCATCAAACGCTGCCAGGACAGGTACAGCATGGGCTTAGATACAAACTAAGGCTCCCGCTACACTGTCCCCATCGAACACTCACAGGACAGGTACAGCACAGGGTGAGATACAGGCTAAAGCTCCCTCTGCATGTCCCCATCAAACACTCCCAGAACAAGTACAGCACGGGGTTGGCTACAGACTAGAGTTCCGTCTACACTGTCCCCATCAAACACTCCCAGGACAGGTACAGCACTGGGTGAGATACAGGCTAAAGCTCCCTCCACACTGTCCCCATCAAACAGTCCCAGGAGAGGTACAGCACGGGGTTACATAGGGAGTAAAGCACCCTCTGCACTGTTCCCATCAAACAGTCCCAGGAGAGGTACAGCACGGGGTTACATAGGGAGTAAAGCACCCTCTGCACTGTTCCCATCAAACAAACCCAGGACAGCGACAGCATGGGCTTAGATACAGACTACCACTCCCTCTGCACTGTCCCCATCAAACACTCCCAGGACAGGTACAGCACGGTGTTACATACAGATTAAAGCTCTCTCTGCACTGTACCCGTCAAACACTCGCAGGACAGCGACAGCACAGGGTTAGATACAGACTAAAGCTCTCTCTGCACTGATCCCATCAAACGCTCCCAGGACAGGTACAGCACGGGGTTACCGACAGAGTCAAGCTCCCGCTACACTGTCCCCATCAAACACTCACAGGACAGGTACAGCACAGGGTTAGATATAGAGTAAAGCTCCCTCTCCACTGTCCCCATCAAACGCTGCCAGGACAGGTACAGCATGGGCTTAGATACAAACTAAGGCTCCCGCTACACTGTCCCCATCGAACACTCACAGGACAGGTACAGCACAGGGTGAGATACAGGCTAAAGCTCCCTCTGCATGTCCCCATCAAACACTCCCAGAACAAGTACAGCACGGGGTTGGCTACAGACTAGAGCTCCGTCTACACTGTCCCCATCAAACACTCCCAGGACAGGTACAGCACTGGGTGAGATACAGGCTAAAGCTCCCTCCACACTGTCCCCATCAAACAGTCCCAGGAGAGGTACAGCACGGGGTTACATAGGGAGTAAAGCTCTCTCTGCACTGTACCCGTCAAACACTCGCAGGACAGCGACAGCACAGGGTTAGATACAGACTAAAGCTCTCTCTGCACTGATCCCATCAAACGCTCCCAGGACAGGTACAGCACGGGGTTACCGACAGAGTCAAGCTCCCGCTACACTGTCCCCATCAAACACTCACAGGACAGGTACAGCACAGGGTGAGATACAGGCTAAAGCTCCCTCTGCATGTCCCCATCAAACACTCCCAGAACAAGTACAGCACGGGGTTGGCTACAGACTAGAGCTCCCTCTACCCACTGTCCCCATCAAACACTCCCAGGACATGTAAAGCAAGGGGTTACATACAGAGTAAAGCTCCCCCTACACTGTCCCCATCAAACACTCCCAGGACAGGTACAGCACAGGGTGAGATACAGGCTAAAGCTCCCTCTGCATGTCCCCATCAAACACTCCCAGAACAAGTACAGCACGGGGTTAGATACAGCGTAAAGCTCCCCCTACACTGTCCCCATCAAACTCTCCCAGGACAGGTACAGCACTGGGTAAGATACAGGCTAAAGCTCCCTCGACACTGTCCCCATCAAACAGTCCCAGGAGAGGTACAGCACGAGGTTACATAGGGAGTAAAGCACCCTCTGCACTGTTCCCATCAAACAGTCCCAGGAGAGGTACAGCACGGGGTTACATAGGGAGTAAAGCACCCTCTGCACTGTTCCCATCAAACAAACCCAGGACAGCGACAGCATGGGCTTAGATACAGACTACCGCTCCCTCTGCACTGTCCCCATCAAACACTCCCAGGACAGGTACAGCACGGTGTTACATACAGATTGAAGCTCCCTCTACACTGTACCCGTCAAACACTCGCAGGACAGCGACAGCACAGGGTTAGATATAGACGAAAGCTCTCTCTGCACTGATCCAATCAAAACTCCGAGGACATGTAAAGCACGGGGTTACATACAGAGTAAGACTCCCTCTACGCTGTCCCCATCAAACACTCCCAGGACATGTAAAGCACGGGGTTACATACAGAGTAAGACTCCCTCTACACTGTCCCCATCAAACACTCCCAGGACAGGTACACCACGGGGTTAGATACAGAGTAAAGCTCCCTCTACACTGTCCCCATCAAACACTCCCAGGACAGGTACATCACGGGGTTAGATACAGGTTAAAGCTCCCTCTACACTTTCTCCATCACAAACACTCCCAGGACAGGTACAGCACGGGGTTACCTACAGAGTCAAGCTCCCGCTACACTGTCCCCATCAAACACTCCCAGAACAAATACAGCACGGGGTTAGATACAGACTAAAGCTCATTCTGCACTGTCCCAATCAAACACTCACAGGACAGGTACAGCACAGGGTAAGATATAGACTAAAGCTCCCTCGACACTGTCTCCATCAAACACTCACAGGACAGTTACACCACAGGGGTAGATACACAGTAAATCTCCCTCAACACTGTACCCATCAAAAACTCCCAAGACAGGTACATTACAGGAGAAGGTACAGGGTGAAGCTCTCTCCTCAATATCAGTGCATCTAATTCCCAAATGAATACAACAGCCTATTCCATGGCAATGCGAGATGTAATTACTCAAACCAATGTGCCTGTAGCCTCTGCACGAGATCCACCATTTCGGACAGGCTGTGTGGTGGGACAAGGGCTCCAGGAGATTTTGTCACTGTCCAGCAGTTTTTATTTCTGATTTACAATGAACAGACCTCTGTCTCCTCCACTACTCCCAGCAGACAGAACTGGGTTTAAACCCAGCTCCTGACAGCTCAGAGACACTCACAAAGCTACAGAATCTTGTCCCTTCTCTGTAACCGTTTCAATGTCAAGTCACATGGTGGATGGTGGATATTACTGTGTCTCCCAATGGATTACAAAACCCACGAGTTCAAAACTTGTCCTGCTTTAAACAGATGATGTCCAACAGCTGGCCAAACATTCTCACAGAAACTCTCCGGCCATTTCCCCCACACCGTAACAGTGAGCACTGAGTCCCCTCCTCCTCACTCCTAACCATCACCATCCACCAGGGGAAAGTACAGAACTTGTCCCAGTTAGATACGGCACAGCAGGGTCACAGGTCAGACACTTACTGCTTCCTAGCCTGGGCTTGTGTGTTCCTCTTGAGCCACATCATTGGCCATACATGCTCATGGGGCAAGAGCAGGCACGGTGGCAATGAGCTCTGGGTCAGACTGAACACAAGGTAAGAATCGTACCTGTGACACTGCGACGCTGTCAGGATTAGTGCTCATTGCACGAGTCAGTTTCAGATTCCAATCTGCAACATAATCAGAGAAAATGCTGAGTTACAAAGATGAACACAATTCAGGTTGGTCAGGTGCAAGACCCAGAGGGAAAAAGATTTGCAATTGTATGAAGCTATTCACACACGACAGTTACAGCACAGGGTGAGATACAGGCTAAAGCTCCCTCTGCACCGTCCACATCAAACACTCCCAGGACAGGTAAAGCACGGAGTAGGATACAGGTTAAAGCTCCCTCTACACTGTCCCCATCAAACACTCCCAGGTCAGGTACAGCATGGGCTTAGATACAGACTAAAGCTCGCTCTACACTGTCCCCATCAAATGCTGCCTGGACAGGTACAGCATGGGCTTAGATACAAACTAAAGCTCCCGCTACACTGTCCTCATCAAACACTCACAGGACAGGTACAGCACAGGGTGAGATACAGGCTAAAGCTCCCTCTACACTGTCCCCATCAAACACTCCCAGAACAAGTACAGCACGGGGTTAGATACAGAGTAAAGCTCCCCCTACACTGTCCCCATCAAACACTCCCAGGACAGGTACAGCACTGGGTGAGATACAGGCTAAAGCTCCCTCCACACTGTCCCCATCAAACAGTCCCAGGAGAGGTACAGCACGGGGTTACATAGGGAGTAAAGCACCCTCTGCACTGTTCCCATCAAACAGTCCCAGGAGAGGTACAGCACGGGGTTACATAGGGAGTAAAGCACCCTCTGCACTGTTCCCATCAAACAAACCCAGGACAGCGACAGCATGGGCTTAGATACAGACTACCGCTCCCTCTGCACTGTCCCCATCAAACACTCCCAGGACAGGTACAGCACGGTGTTACATACAGATTGAAGCTCCCTCTACACTGTACCCGTCAAACACTCGCAGGACAGCGACAGCACAGGGTTAGATATAGACGAAAGCTCTCTCTGCACTGATCCAATCAAACGCTCCGAGGACATGTAAAGCACGGGGTTACATACAGAGTAAGACTCCCTCTACGCTGTCCCCATCAAACACTCCCAGGACAGGTGCAGCACGGGGTTACATAGAGAGTAAAGCTCCCGCTACACTGTCCCCATCAAACACTCCCAGGACAGGTACATCACGGGGTTACATAGAGAGTAAAGCTCCCGCTACACTGTCCCCATCAAACACTCCCAGGACAGGTACATCACGGGGTTAGATACAGGTTAAAGCTCCCTCTACACTTTCTCCATCACAAACACTCCCAGGACAGGTACAGCACGGGGTTACCTACAGAGTCAAGCTCCCGCTACACTGTCCCCATCAAACACTCCCAGAACAAATACAGCACGGGGTTAGATACAGACTAAAGCTCATTCTGCACTGTCCCAATCAAACACTCACAGGACAGGTACAGCACAGGGTAAGATATAGACTAAAGCTCCCTCGACACTGTCTCCATCAAACACTCACAGGACAGTTACACCACAGGGGTAGATACACAGTAAATCTCCATCAACACTGTACCCATCAAAAACTCCCAAGACAGGTACATTACAGGAGAAGGTACAGGGTGAAGCTCTCTCCTCAATATCAGTGCATCTAATTCCCAAATGAATACAACAGCCTATTCTATGGCAATGCGAGATGTAATTACTCAAACCAATGTGCCTGTAGCCTCTGCACGAGATCCACCATTTCGGACAGGCTGTGTGGTGGGACAAGGGATCCAGGAGATTTTGTCACTGTCCAGCAGTTTTTATTTCTGATTTACAATGAACAGACCTCTGTCTCCTCCACTACTCCCAGCAGACAGAACTGGGTTTAAACCCAGCTCCTGACAGCTCAGAGCCACTCACAAAGCTACAGAATCTTGTCCCTTCTCTGTAACCGTTTCAATGTCAAGTCACATGGTGGATATTACTGTGTCTCCCAATGGATTACAAAATCCACAAGTTCAAAACTTGTCCTGCTTTAAACAGATGATGTCCAACAGCTGGCCAAACATTCTCACAGAAACTCTCCGGCCATTTCCCCCACACCGTAACAGTGAGCACTGAGTCCCCTCCTCCTCACTCCTAACCATCACCATCCACCAGGGGAAAGTACAGAACTTGTCCCAGTTAGATACGGCACAGCAGGGTCACAGGTCAGACACTTACTGCTTCCTAGCCTGGGCTTGTGTGTTCCTCTTGAGCCACATCATTGGCCATACATGCTCATGGGGCAAGAGCAGGCACGGTGGCAATGAGCTCTGGGTCAGACTGAACACAAGGTAAGAATCGTACCTGTGACACTGCGACGCTGTCAGGATTAGTGCTCATTGCACGAGTCAGTTTCAGATTCCAATCTGCAACATAATCAGAGAAAATGCTGAGTTACAAAGATGAACACAATTCAGGTTGGTCAGGTGCAAGACCCAGAGGGAAAAAGATTTGCAATTGTATGAAGCTATTCACTCACGACAGTTACAGCACAGGGTGAGATACAGGCTAAAGCTCCCTCTGCACCGTCCACATCAAACACTCCCAGGACAGGTAAAGCACGGAGTAGGATACAGGTTATAGCTCCCTCTACACTGTCCCCATCAAACACTCCCAGGACAGGTAGAGCACGGGGTTAGATATAGAGTAAAGCTCCCTCTACACTGTCCCCATCAAACGCTGCCAGGACAGGTACAGAATGGGCTTAGATACAAACTAAGGCTCCCGCTACACTGTCCCCATCGAACACTCACAGGACAGGTACAGCACAGGGTGAGATACAGGCTAAAGCTCCCTCTGCATGTCCCCATCAAACACTCCAAGAACAAGTACAGCACGGGGTTGGCTACAGACTAGAGCTCCGTCTACACTGTCCCCATCAAACACTCCCAGGACAGGTACAGCACTGGGTGAGATACAGGCTAAAGCTCCCTCCACACTGTCCCCATCAAACAGTCCCAGGAGAGGTACAGCACGGGGTTACATAGGGAGTAAAGCACCCTCTGCACTGTTCCCATCAAACAGTCCCAGGAGAGGTACAGCACGGGGTTACATAGGGAGTAAAGCACCCTCTGCACTGTTCCCATCAAACAAACCCAGGACAGCGACAGCATGGGCTTAGATACAGACTACCACTCCCTCTGCACTGTCCCCATCAAACACTCCCAGGACAGGTACAGCACGGTGTTACATACAGATTAAAGCTCTCTCTGCACTGTACCCGTCAAACACTCGCAGGACAGCGACAGCACAGGGTTAGATACAGACTAAAGCTCTCTCTGCACTGATCCCATCAAACGCTCCCAGGACAGGTACAGCACGGGGTTACCTACAGAGTCAAGCTCCCGCTACACTGTCCCCATCAAACACTCCCAGAACAAATACAGCACGGGGTTAGATACAGACTAAAGCTCATTCTGCACTGTCCCAATCAAACACTCACAGGACAGGTACAGCACAGGGTAAGATATAGACTAAAGCTCCCTCTACACTGTCTCCATCAAACACTCACAGGACAGTTACACCACAGGGGCAGATACACAGTAAATCTCCCTCAACACTGTACCCATCAAAAACTCCCAAGAAGGGTACATTACAGGAGAAGGTACAGGGTGAAGCTCTCTCCTCAATATCAGTGCATCTAATTCCCAAATGAATACAACAGCCTATTCCATGGCAACGCGAGATGTAATTACTCAAACCAATGTGCCTGTAGCCTCTGCACGAGATCCACCATTTCGGACAGGCTGTGTGGTGGGACAAGGGCTCCAGGAGATTTTGTCACTGTTCAGCAGTTTTTATTCCTGATTTACAATGAACAGACCTCTGTCTCCTCCACTACTCCCAGCAGACAGAACTGGGTTTAAACCCAGCTCCTGACAGCTCAGAGACACTCACAAAGCTACAGAATCTTGTCCCTTCTCTGTAACCGTTTCAATGTCAAGTCACATGGTGGATGGTGGATATTACTGTGTCTCCCAATGGATTACAAAATCCACGAGTTCAAAACTTGTCCTGCTTTAAACAGATGATGTCCAACAGCTGGCCAAACATTCTCACAGAAACTCTCCGGCCATTTCCCCCACACCGTAACAGTGAGCACTGAGTCCCCTCCTCCTCACTCCTAACCATCACCATCCACCAGGGGAAAGTACAGAACTTGTCCCAGTTAGATACGGCACAGCAGGGTCACAGGTCAGACACTTACTGCTTCCTAGCCTGGGCTTGTGTGTTCCTCTTGAGCCACATCATTGGCCATACATGCTCATGGGGCAAGAGCAGGCACGGTGGCAATGAGCTCTGGGTCAGACTGAACACAAGGTAAGAATCGTACCTGTGACACTGCGACGCTGTCAGGATTAGTGCTCATTGCACGAGTCAGTTTCAGATTCCAATCTGCAACATAATCAGAGAAAATGCTGAGTTACAAAGATGAACACAATTCAGGTTGGTCAGGTGCAAGGGCCAGAGGGAAAAAGATTTGCAATTGTATGAAGCTATTCACTCACGACAGTTACAGCACAGGGTGAGATACAGGCTAAAGCTCCCTCTGCACCGTCCACATCAAACACTCCCAGGACAGGTAAAGTACGGAGTAGGATACAGGTTAAAGCACCCTCTACACTGTCCCCATCAAACACTACCAGGTCTGGTACAGCAGGGGCTTAGATACAGACTAAATCTGGCTCTACACTGTCCCCATCAAACGCTGCCAGGACAGGTACAGCATGGGCTTAGATACAAACTAAAGCTCTCGCTACACTGTCCCCATCAAACACTCACAGGACAGGTACAGCACAGGGTGAGATACAGGCTAAAGCTCCCTCTGCATGTCCCCATCAAACACTCCCAGAACAAGTACAGCACGGGGTTGGCTACAGACTAGAGCTCCCTCTACCCACTGTCCCCATCAAACACTCCCAGGACATGTAAAGCAAGGGGTTACATACAGAGTAAAGCTCCCCCTACACTGTCCCCATCAAACACTCCCAGGACAGGTACAGCACAGGGTGAGATACAGGCTAAAGCTCCCTCTGCATGTCCCCATCAAACACTCCCAGAACAAGTACAGCACGGGGTTAGATACAGAGTAAAGCTCCCCCTACACTGTCCCCATCAAACACTCCCAGGACAGGTACAGCACGGTGTTACATACAGATTGAAGCTCCCTCTACACTGTACCCGTCAAACACTCGCAGGACAGCGACAGCACAGGGTTAGATATAGACGAAAGCTCTCTCTGCACTGATCCAATCAAACGCTCCGAGGACATGTAAAGCACGGGGTTACATACAGAGTAAGACTCCCTCTACGCTGTCCCCATCAAACACTCCCAGGACATGTAAAGCACGGGGTTACATAGAGAGTAAAGCTCCCGCTACACTGTCCCCATCAAACACTCCCAGGACAGGTACATCACGGGGTTAGATACAGGTTAAAGCTCCCTCTACACTTTCTCCATCACAAACACTCCCAGGACAGGTACAGCACGGGGTTACCTACAGAGTCAAGCTCCCGCTACACTGTCCCCATCAAACACTCCCAGAACAAATACAGCACGGGGTTAGATACAGACTAAAGCTCATTCTGCACTGTCCCAATCAAACACTCACAGGACAGGTACAGCACAGGGTAAGATATAGACTAAAGCTCCCTCGACACTGTCTCCATCAAACACTCACAGGACAGTTACACCACAGGGGTAGATACACAGTAAATCTCCCTCAACACTGTACCCATCAAAAACTCCCAAGACAGGTACATTACAGGAGAAGGTACAGGGTGAAGCTCTCTCCTCAATATCAGTGCATCTAATTCCCAAATGAATACAACAGCCTATTCCATGGCAATGCGAGATGTAATTACTCAAACCAATGTGCCTGTAGCCTCTGCACGAGATCCACCATTTCGGACAGGCTGTGTGGTGGGACAAGGGCTCCAGGAGATTTTGTCACTGTCCAGCAGTTTTTATTTCTGATTTACAATGAACAGACCTCTGTCTCCTCCACTACTCCCAGCAGACAGAACTGGGTTTAAACCCAGCTCCTGACAGCTCAGAGCCACTCACAAAGCTACAGAATCTTGTCCCTTCTCTGTAACCGTTTCAATGTCAAGTCACATGGTGGATGGTGGATATTACTGTGTCTCCCAATGGATTACAAAATCCACGAGTTCAAAACTTGTCCTGCTTTAAACAGATGATGTCCAACAGCTGGCCAAACATTCTCACAGAAACTCTCCGGCCATTTCCCCCACACCGTAACAGTGAGCACTGAGACCCTCCTCCTCACTCCTAACCATCACCATCCACCAGGGGAAAGTACAGAACTTGTCCCAGTTAGATACGGCACAGCAGGGTCACAGGTCAGACACTTACTGCTTCCTAGCCTGGGCTTGTGTGTTCCTCTTGAGCCACATCATTGGCCATACATGCTCATGGGGCAAGAGCAGGCACGGTGGCAATGAGCTCTGGGTCAGACTGAACACAAGGTAAGAATCGTACCTGTGACACTGCGACGCTGTCAGGATTAGTGCTCATTGCACGAGTCAGTTTCAGATTCCAATCTGCAACATAATCAGAGAAAATGCTGAGTTACAAAGATGAACACAATTCAGGTTGGTCAGGTGCAAGGGCCAGAGGGAAAAAGATTTGCAATTGTATGAAGCTATTCACACACGACAGTTACAGCACAGGGTGAGATACAGGCTAAAGCTCCCTCTGCACGGTCCACATCAAACACTCCCAGGACAGGTAAAGCACGGAGTAGGATACAGGTTAAAGCTCCCTCTACACTGTCCCCATCAAACACTCCCAGGTCAGGTACAGCATGGGCTTAGATACAGACTAAAGCTCGCTCTACACTGTCCCCATCAACTGCTGCCTGGACAGGTACAGCATGGGCTTTGATACAAACTAAAGCTCCCGCTACACTGTCCTCATCAAACACTCACAGGACAGGTACAGCACAGGGTGAGATACAGGCTAAAGCTCCCTCTGCATGTCCCCATCAAACACTCCCAGAACAAGTACAGCACGGGGTTGGCTACAAACTAGAGCTCCCTCTACACTGTCCCCATCAAACACTCCCAGGACATGTAAAGCACGGGGTTACATACAGAGTAAGACTCCCTCTACACTGTCCTCATCAAACACTCCCAGGACAGGTACAGCACGGGGTTACCTACAGAGTCAAGCTCCCGCTACACTGTCCCCATCAAACACTCCCAGAACAAATACAGCACGGGGTTAGATACAGACTAAAGCTCATTCTGCACTGTCCCAATCAAACACTCACAGGACACGTACAGCACAGGGTAAGATATAGACTAAAGCTCCCTCTACACTGTCTCCATCAAACACTCACAGGACAGGTACACCACAGGGGTAGATACACAGTAAATCTCCCTCAACACTGTACCATTCAAAAAATCCCAAAACAGGTACATTACAGGAGAAGATACAGGGTGAAGCTCTCTCCTCAATATCAGTGCATCTAATTCCCAAATGAATACAACAGCCTATTCCATGGCAATGCGAGATGTAATTACTCAAACCAATGTGCCTGTAGCCTCTGCACGAGATCCAACATTTCGGACAGACTGTGTGGTGGGACAAGGGCTCCAGGAGATTTTGTCACTGTCCAGCAGTTTTTATTTCTGATTTACAATGAACAGACCTCTGTCTCCTCCACTACTCCCAGCAGACAGAACTGGGTTTAAACCCAGCTCCTGACAGCTCAGAGACACTCACAAAGCTACAGAATCTTGTCCCTTCTCTGTAACCGTTTCAATGTCAAGTCACATGGTGGATGGTGGATATTACTGTGTCTCCCAATGGATTACAAAATCCACGAGTTCAAAACTTGTCCTGCTTTAAACAGATGATGTCCAACAGCTGGCCAAACATTCTCACAGAAAATCTCCGGCCATTTCCCCCACACCGTAACAGTGAGCACTGAGTCCCCTCCTCCTCACTCCTAACCATCACCATCCACCAGGGGAAAGTACAGAACTTGTCCCAGTTAGATACGGCACAGCAGGGTCACAGGTCAGACACTTACTGCTTCCTAGCCTGGGCTTGTGTGTTCCTCTTGAGCCACATCATTGGCCATACATGCTCATGGGGCAAGAGCAGGCACGGTGGCAATGAGCTCTGGGTCAGACTGAACACAAGGTAAGAATCGTACCTGTGACACTGCGACGCTGTCAGGATTAGTGCTCATTGCACGAGTCAGTTTCAGATTCCAATCTGCAACATAATCAGAGAAAATGCTGAGTTACAAAGATGAACACAATTCAGGTTGGTCAGGTGCAAGGGCCAGAGGGAAAAAGATTTGCAATTGTATGAAGCTATTCACTCACGACAGTTACAGCACAGGGTGAGATACAGGCTAAAGCTCCCTCTGCACCGTCCACATCAAACACTCCCAGGACAGGTAAAGCACGGAGTAGGATACAGGTTATAGCTCCCTCTGCACTGTCCCCATCAAACACTCCCAGGACAGGTAGAGCACGGGGTTAGATATAGAGTAAAGCTCCCTCTACACTGTCCCCATCAAACGCTGCCAGGACAGGTACAGCATGGGCTTAGATACAAACTAAGGCTCCCGCTACACTGTCCCCATCGAACACTCACAGGACAGGTACAGCACAGGGTGAGATACAGGCTAAAGCTCCCTCTGCATGTCCCCATCAAACACTCCCAGAACAAGTACAGCACGGGGTTGGCTACAGACTAGAGTTCCGTCTACACTGTCCCCATCAAACACTCCCAGGACAGGTACAGCACTGGGTGAGATACAGGCTAAAGCTCCCTCCACACTGTCCCCATCAAACAGTCCCAGGAGAGGTACAGCACGGGGTTACATAGGGAGTAAAGCACCCTCTGCACTGTTCCCATCAAACAGTCCCAGGAGAGGTACAGCACGGGGTTACATAGGGAGTAAAGCACCCTCTGCACTGTTCCCATCAAACAAACCCAGGACAGCGACAGCATGGGCTTAGATACAGACTACCACTCCCTCTGCACTGTCCCCATCAAACACTCCCAGGACAGGTACAGCACGGTGTTACATACAGATTAAAGCTCTCTCTGCACTGTACCCGTCAAACACTCGCAGGACAGCGACAGCACAGGGTTAGATACAGACTAAAGCTCTCTCTGCACTGATCCCATCAAACGCTCCCAGGACAGGTACAGCACGGGGTTACCGACAGAGTCAAGCTCCCGCTACACTGTCCCCATCAAACACTCACAGGACAGGTACAGCACAGGGTTAGATATAGAGTAAAGCTCCCTCTCCACTGTCCCCATCAAACGCTGCCAGGACAGGTACAGCATGGGCTTAGATACAAACTAAGGCTCCCGCTACACTGTCCCCATCGAACACTCACAGGACAGGTACAGCACAGGGTGAGATACAGGCTAAAGCTCCCTCTGCATGTCCCCATCAAACACTCCCAGAACAAGTACAGCACGGGGTTGGCTACAGACTAGAGCTCCGTCTACACTGTCCCCATCAAACACTCCCAGGACAGGTACAGCACTGGGTGAGATACAGGCTAAAGCTCCCTCCACACTGTCCCCATCAAACAGTCCCAGGAGAGGTACAGCACGGGGTTACATAGGGAGTAAAGCTCTCTCTGCACTGTACCCGTCAAACACTCGCAGGACAGCGACAGCACAGGGTTAGATACAGACTAAAGCTCTCTCTGCACTGATCCCATCAAACGCTCCCAGGACAGGTACAGCACGGGGTTACCGACAGAGTCAAGCTCCCGCTACACTGTCCCCATCAAACACTCACAGGACAGGTACAGCACAGGGTGAGATACAGGCTAAAGCTCCCTCTGCATGTCCCCATCAAACACTCCCAGAACAAGTACAGCACGGGGTTGGCTACAGACTAGAGCTCCCTCTACCCACTGTCCCCATCAAACACTCCCAGGACATGTAAAGCAAGGGGTTACATACAGAGTAAAGCTCCCCCTACACTGTCCCCATCAAACACTCCCAGGACAGGTACAGCACAGGGTGAGATACAGGCTAAAGCTCCCTCTGCATGTCCCCATCAAACACTCCCAGAACAAGTACAGCACGGGGTTAGATACAGCGTAAAGCTCCCCCTACACTGTCCCCATCAAACTCTCCCAGGACAGGTACAGCACTGGGTAAGATACAGGCTAAAGCTCCCTCGACACTGTCCCCATCAAACAGTCCCAGGAGAGGTACAGCACGAGGTTACATAGGGAGTAAAGCACCCTCTGCACTGTTCCCATCAAACAGTCCCAGGAGAGGTACAGCACGGGGTTACATAGGGAGTAAAGCACCCTCTGCACTGTTCCCATCAAACAAACCCAGGACAGCGACAGCATGGGCTTAGATACAGACTACCGCTCCCTCTGCACTGTCCCCATCAAACACTCCCAGGACAGGTACAGCACGGTGTTACATACAGATTGAAGCTCCCTCTACACTGTACCCGTCAAACACTCGCAGGACAGCGACAGCACAGGGTTAGATATAGACGAAAGCTCTCTCTGCACTGATCCAATCAAAACTCCGAGGACATGTAAAGCACGGGGTTACATACAGAGTAAGACTCCCTCTACGCTGTCCCCATCAAACACTCCCAGGACATGTAAAGCACGGGGTTACATACAGAGTAAGACTCCCTCTACACTGTCCCCATCAAACACTCCCAGGACAGGTACATCACGGGGTTAGATACAGGTTAAAGCTCCCTCTACACTTTCTCCATCACAAACACTCCCAGGACAGGTACAGCACGGGGTTACCTACAGAGTCAAGCTCCCGCTACACTGTCCCCATCAAACACTCCCAGAACAAATACAGCACGGGGTTAGATACAGACTAAAGCTCATTCTGCACTGTCCCAATCAAACACTCACAGGACAGGTACAGCACAGGGTAAGATATAGACTAAAGCTCCCTCGACACTGTCTCCATCAAACACTCACAGGACAGTTACACCACAGGGGTAGATACACAGTAAATCTCCCTCAACACTGTACCCATCAAAAACTCCCAAGACAGGTACATTACAGGAGAAGGTACAGGGTGAAGCTCTCTCCTCAATATCAGTGCATCTAATTCCCAAATGAATACAACAGCCTATTCCATGGCAATGCGAGATGTAATTACTCAAACCAATGTGCCTGTAGCCTCTGCACGAGATCCACCATTTCGGACAGGCTGTGTGGTGGGACAAGGGCTCCAGGAGATTTTGTCACTGTCTAGCAGTTTTTATTTCTGATTTACAATGAACAGACCTCTGTCTCCTCCACTACTCCCAGCAGACAGAACTGGGTTTAAACCCAGCTCCTGACAGCTCAGAGCCACTCACAAAGCTACAGAATCTTGTCCCTTCTCTGTAACCGTTTCAATGTCAAGTCACATGGTGGATGGTGGATATTACTGTGTCTCCCAATGGATTACAAAATCCACGAGTTCAAAACTTGTCCTGCTTTAAACAGATGATGTCCAACAGCTGGCCAAACATTCTCACAGAAACTCTCCGGCCATTTCCCCCACACCGTAACAGTGAGCACTGAGTCCCCTCCTCCTCACTCCTAACCATCACCATCCACCAGGGGAAAGTACAGAACTTGTCCCAGTTAGATACGGCACAGCAGGGTCACAGGTCAGACACTTACTGCTTCCTAGCCTGGGCTTGTGTGTTCCTCTTGAGCCACATCATTGGCCATACATGCTCATGGGGCAAGAGCAGGCACGGTGGCAATGAGCTCTGGGTCAGACTGAACACAAGGTAAGAATCGTACCTGTGACACTGCGACGCTGTCAGGATTAGTGCTCATTGCACGAGTCAGTTTCAGATTCCAATCTGCAACATAATCAGAGAAAATGCTGAGTTACAAAGATGAACACAATTCAGGTTGGTCAGGTGCAAGACCCAGAGGGAAAAAGATTTGCAATTGTATGAAGCTATTCACTCACGACAGTTACAGCACAGGGTGAGATACAGGCTAAAGCTCCCTCTGCACCGTCCACATCAAACACTCCCAGGACAGGTAAAGCACGGAGTAGGATACAGGTTATAGCTCCCTCTACACTGTCCCCATCAAACACTCCCAGGACAGGTAGAGCACGGGGTTAGATATAGAGTAAAGCTCCCTCTACACTGTCCCCATCAAACGCTGCCAGGACAGGTACAGAATGGGCTTAGATACAAACTAAGGCTCCCGCTACACTGTCCCCATCGAACACTCACAGGACAGGTACAGCACAGGGTGAGATACAGGCTAAAGCTCCCTCTGCATGTCCCCATCAAACACTCCAAGAACAAGTACAGCACGGGGTTGGCTACAGACTAGAGATCCGTCTACACTGTCCCCATCAAACACTCCCAGGACAGGTACAGCACTGGGTGAGATACAGGCTAAAGCTCCCTCCACACTGTCCCCATCAAACAGTCCCAGGAGAGGTACAGCACGGGGTTACATAGGGAGTAAAGCACCCTCTGCACTGTTCCCATCAAACAGTCCCAGGAGAGGTACAGCACGGGGTTACATAGGGAGTAAAGCACCCTCTGCACTGTTCCCATCAAACAAACCCAGGAGAGCGACAGCATGGGCTTAGATACAGACTACCACTCCCTCTGCACTGTCCCCATCAAACACTCCCAGGACAGGTACAGCACGGTGTTACATACAGATTAAAGCTCTCTCTGCACTGTACCCGTCAAACACTCGCAGGACAGCGACAGCACAGGGTTAGATACAGACTAAAGCTCTCTCTGCACTGATCCCATCAAACGCTCCCAGGACAGGTACAGCACGGGGTTACCGACAGAGTCAAGCTCCCGCTACACTGTCCCCATCAAACACTCACAGGACAGGTACAGCACAGGGTGAGATACAGGCTAAAGCTCCCTCTGCATGTCCCCATCAAACACTCCCAGAACAAGTACAGCACGGGGTTGGCTACAGACTAGAGCTCCCTCTACACTGTCCCCATCAAACACTCCCAGGACATGTAAAGCAAGGGGTTACATACAGAGTAAAGCTCCCCCTACACTGTCCCCATCAAACACTCCCAGGACAGGTACAGCACGGGGTTACCGACAGAGTCAAGCTCCCGCTACACTGTCCCCATCAAACACTCCCAGGACAGGTACAGCACGGGGTTACCGACAGAGTCAAGCTCCCGCTACACTGTCCCCATCAAACACTCACAGGACAGGTACAGCACAGGGTTAGATATAGAGTAAAGCTCCCTCTACACTGTCCCCATCAAACGCTGCCAGGACAGGTACAGCATGGGCTTAGATACAAACTAAGGCTCCCGCTACACTGTCCCCATCGAACACTCACAGGACAGGTACAGCACAGGGTGAGATACAGGCTAAAGCTCCCTCTGCATGTCCCCATCAAACACTCCCAGAACAAGTACAGCACGGGGTTGGCTACAGACTAGAGCTCTGTCTACACTGTCCCCATCAAACACTCCCAGGACAGGTACAGCACTGGGTGAGATACAGGCTAAAGCTCCCTCCACACTGTCCCCATCAAACAGTCCCAGGAGAGGTACAGCACGGGGTTACATAGGGAGTAAAGCACCCTCTGCACTGTTCCCATCAAACAGTCCCAGGAGAGGTACAGCACGGGGTTACATAGGGAGTAAAGCACCCTCTGCACTGTTCCCATCAAACAAACCCAGGACAGCGACAGCATGGGCTTAGATACAGACTACCGCTCCCTCTGCACTGTCCCCATCAAACACTCCCAGGACAGGTACAGCACGGTGTTACATACAGATTGAAGCTCCCTCTACACTGTACCCGTCAAACACTCGCAGGACAGCGACAGCACAGGGTTAGATATAGACGAAAGCTCTCTCTGCACTGATCCAATCAAACGCTCCGAGGACATGTAATGCACGGGGTTACATACAGAGTAAGACTCCCTCTACGCTGTCCCCATCAAACACTCCCAGGACATGTAAAGCACGGGGTTACATAGAGAGTAAAGCTCCCTCTAAACTGTCCCCATCAAACACTCCCAGGACAGGTACATCACGGGGTTAGATACAGGTTAAAGCTCCCTCTACACTTTCTCCATCACAAACACTCCCAGGACAGGTACAGCACGGGGTTACCTACAGAGTCAAGCTCCCGCTACACTGTCCCCATCAAACACTCCCAGAACAAATACAGCACGGGGTTAGATACAGACTAAAGCTCATTCTGCACTGTCCCAATCAAACACTCACAGGACAGGTACAGCACAGGGTAAGATATAGACTAAAGCTCCCTCTACACTGTCTCCATCAAACACTCACAGGACAGTTACACCACAGGGGTAGATACACAGTAAATCTCCCTCAACACTGTACCCATCAAAAACTCCCAAGACAGGTACATTACAGGAGAAGGTACAGGGTGAAGCTCTCTCCTCAATATCAGTGCATCTAATTCCCAAATGAATACAACAGCCTGTTCTATGGCAATGCGAGATGTAATTACTCAAACCAATGTGCCTGTAGCCTCTGCACGAGATCCACCATTTCGGACAGGCTGTGTGGTGGGACAAGGGATCCAGGAGATTTTGTCACTGTCCAGCAGTTTTTATTTCTGATTTACAATGAACAGACCTCTGTCTCCTCCACTACTCCCAGCAGACAGAACTGGGTTTAAACCCAGCTCCTGACAGCTCAGAGACACTCACAAAGCTACAGAATCTTGTCCCTTCTCTGTAACCGTTTCAATGTCAAGTCACATGGTGGATGGTGGATATTACTGTGTCTCCCAATGGATTACAAAATCCACGAGTTCAAAACTTGTCCTGCTTTAAACAGATGATGTCCAACAGCTGGCCAAACATTCTCACAGAAACTCTCCGGCCATTTCCCCCACACCGTAACAGTGAGCACTGAGTCCCCTCCTCCTCACTCCTAACCATCACCATCCACCAGGGGAAAGTACAGAACTTGTCCCAGTTAGATACGGCACAGCAGGGTCACAGGTCAGACACTTACTGCTTCCTAGCCTGGGCTTGTGTGTTCCTCTTGAGCCACATCATTGGCCATACATGCTCATGGGGCAAGAGCAGGCACGGTGGCAATGAGCTCTGGGTCAGACTGAACACAAGGTAAGAATCGTACCTGTGACACTGCGACGCTGTCAGGATTAGTGCTCATTGCACGAGTCAGTTTCAGATTCCAATCTGCAACATAATCAGAGAAAATGCTGAGTTACAAAGATGAACACAATTCAGGTTGGTCAGATGCAAGGGCCAGAGGGAAAAAGATTTGCAATTGTATGAAGCTATTCACACACGACAGTTACAGCACAGGGTGAGATACAGGCTAAAGCTCCCTCTGCACCGTCCACATCAAACACTCCCAGGACAGGTAAAGCACGGAGTAGGATACAGGTTAAAGCTCCCTCTACACTGTCCCCATCAAACACTCCCAGGTCAGGTACAGCATGGGCTTAGATACAGACTAAAGCTCGCTCTACACTGTCCCCATCAAATGCTGCCTGGACAGGTACAGCATGGGCTTAGATACAAACTAAAGCTCCCGCTACACTGTCCTCATCAAACACTCACAGGACAGGTACAGCACAGGGTGAGATACAGGCTAAAGCTCCCTCTGCATGTCCCCATCAAACACTCCCAGAACAAGTACAGCACGGGGTTAGATACAGAGTAAAGCTCCCCCTACACTGTCCCCATCAAACACTCCCAGGACAGGTACAGCACTGGGTGAGATACAGGCTAAAGCTCCCTCCACACTGTCCCCATCAAACAGTCCCAGGAGAGGTACAGCACGGGGTTACATAGGGAGTAAAGCACCCTCTGCACTGTTCCCATCAAACAGTCCCAGGAGAGGTACAGCACGGGGTTACATAGGGAGTAAAGCACCCTCTGCACTGTTCCCATCAAACAAACCCAGGACAGCGACAGCATGGGCTTAGATACAGACTACCGCTCCCTCTGCACTGTCCCCATCAAACACTCCCAGGACAGGTACAGCACGGTGTTACATACAGATTGAAGCTCCCTCTACACTGTACCCGTCAAACACTCGCAGGACAGCGACAGCACAGGGTTAGATATAGACGAAAGCTCTCTCTGCACTGATCCAATCAAACGCTCCGAGGACATGTAAAGCACGGGGTTACATACAGAGTAAGACTCCCTCTACGCTGTCCCCATCAAACACTCCCAGGACATGTAAAGCACGGGGTTACATAGAGAGTAAAGCTCCCGCTACACTGTCCCCATCAAACACTCCCAGGACAGGTACATCACGGGGTTAGATACAGACTAAAGCTCATTCTGCACTGTCCCAATCAAACACTCACAGGACAGGTACAGCACAGGGTAAGATATAGACTAAAGCTCCCTCGACACTGTCTCCATCAAACACTCACAGGACAGTTACACCACAGGGGTAGATACACAGTAAATCTCCATCAACACTGTACCCATCAAAAACTCCCAAGACAGGTACATTACAGGAGAAGGTACAGGGTGAAGCTCTCTCCTCAATATCAGTGCATCTAATTCCCAAATGAATACAACAGCCTGTTCTATGGCAATGCGAGATGTAATTACTCAAACCAATGTGCCTGTAGCCTCTGCACGAGATCCACCATTTCGGACAGGCTGTGTGGTGGGACAAGGGCTCCAGGAGATTTTGTCACTGTCCAACAGTTTTTATTTCTGATTTACAATGAACAGACCTCTGTCTCCTCCACTACTCCCAGCAGACAGAACTGGGTTTAAACCCAGCTCCTGACAGCTCAGAGACACTCACAAAGCTACAGAATCTTGTCCCTTCTCTGTAACCGTTTCAATGTCAAGTCACATGGTGGATGGTGGATATTACTGTGTCTCCCAATGGATTACAAAATCCACAAGTTCAAAACTTGTCCTGCTTTAAACAGATGATGTCCAACAGCTGGCCAAACATTCTCACAGAAACTCTCCGGCCATTTCCCCCACACCGTAACAGTGAGCACTGAGTCCCCTCCTCCTCACTCCTAACCATCACCATCCACCAGGGGAAAGTACAGAACTTGTCCCAGTTAGATACGGCACAGCAGGGTCACAGGTCAGACACTTACTGCTTCCTAGCCTGGGCTTGTGTGTTCCTCTTGAGCCACATCATTGGCCATACATGCTCATGGGGCAAGAGCAGGCACGGTGGCAATGAGCTCTGGGTCAGACTGAACACAAGGTAAGAATCGTACCTGTGACACTGCGACGCTGTCAGGATTAGTGCTCATTGCACGAGTCAGTTTCAGATTCCAATCTGCAACATAATCAGAGAAAATGCTGAGTTACAAAGATGAACACAATTCAGGTTGGTCAGATGCAAGGGCCAGAGGGAAAAAGATTTGCAATTGTATGAAGCTATTCACACACGACAGTTACAGCACAGGGTGAGATACAGGCTAAAGCTCCCTCTGCATGTCCCCATCAAACACTCCCAGAACAAGTACAGCACGGGGTTAGATACAGAGTAAAGCTCCCCCTACACTGTCCCCATCAAACACTCCCAGGACAGGTACAGCACTGGGTGAGATACAGGCTAAAGCTCCCTCCACACTGTCCCCATCAAACAGTCCCAGGAGAGGTACAGCACGGGGTTACATAGGGAGTAAAGCACCCTCTGCACTGTTCCCATCAAACAGTCCCAGGAGAGGTACAGCACGGGGTTACATAGGGAGTAAAGCACCCTCTGCACTGTTCCCATCAAACAAACCCAGGACAGCGACAGCATGGGCTTAGATACAGACCACCGCTCCCTCTGCACTGTCCCCATCAAACACTCCCAGGACAGGTACAGCACGGTGTTACATACAGATTGAAGCTCCCTCTACACTGTACCCGTCAAACACTCGCAGGACAGCGACAGCACAGGGTTAGATATAGACGAAAGCTCTCTCTGCACTGATCCAATCAAACGCTCCGAGGACATGTAAAGCACGGGGTTACATACAGAGTAAGACTCCCTCTACGCTGTCCCCATCAAACACTCCCAGGACATGTAAAGCACGGGGTTACATAGAGAGTAAAGCTCCCGCTACACTGTCCCCATCAAACACTCCCAGGACAGGTACATCACGGGGTTAGATACAGACTAAAGCTCATTCTGCACTGTCCCAATCAAACACTCACAGGACAGGTACAGCACAGGGTAAGATATAGACTAAAGCTCCCTCGACACTGTCTCCATCAAACACTCACAGGACAGTTACACCACAGGGGTAGATACACAGTAAATCTCCATCAACACTGTACCCATCAAAAACTCCCAAGACAGGTACATTACAGGAGAAGGTACAGGGTGAAGCTCTCTCCTCAATATCAGTGCATCTAATTCCCAAATGAATACAACAGCCTGTTCTATGGCAATGCGAGATGTAATTACTCAAACCAATGTGCCTGTAGCCTCTGCACGAGATCCACCATTTCGGACAGGCTGTGTGGTGGGACAAGGGCTCCAGGAGATTTTGTCACTGTTCAGCAGCTTTTATTTCTGATTTACAATGAACAGACCTCTGTCTCCTCCACTACTCCCAGCAGACAGAACTGGGTTTAAACCCAGCTCCTGACAGCTCAGAGACACTCACAAAGCTACAGAATCTTGTCCCTTCTCTGTAACCGTTTCAATGTCAAGTCACATGGTGGATGGTGGATATTACTGTGTCTCCCAATGGATTACAAAATCCACAAGTTCAAAACTTGTCCTGCTTTAAACAGATGATGTCCAACAGCTGGCCAAACATTCTCACAGAAACTCTCCGGCCATTTCCCCCACACCGTAACAGTGAGCACTGAGTCCCCTCCTCCTCACTCCTAACCATCACCATCCACCAGGGGAAAGTACAGAACTTGTCCCAGTTAGATACGGCACAGCAGGGTCACAGGTCAGACACTTACTGCTTCCTAGCCTGGGCTTGTGTGTTCCTCTTGAGCCACATCATTGGCCATACATGCTCATGGGGCAAGAGCAGTCACGGTGGCAATGAGCTCTGGGTCAGACTGAACACAAGGTAAGAATCGTACCTGTGACACTGCGACGCTGTCAGGATTAGTGCTCATTGCACGAGTCAGTTTCAGATTCCAATCTGCAACATAATCAGAGAAAATGCTGAGTTACAAAGATGAACACAATTCAGGTTGGTCAGGTGCAAGACCCAGAGGGAAAAAGATTTGCAATTGTATGAAGCTATTCACTCACGACAGTTACAGCACAGGGTGAGATACAGGCTAAAGCTCCCTCTGCACCGTCCACATCAAACACTCCCAGGACAGGTAAAGCACGGAGTAGGATACAGGTTATAGCTCCCTCTGCACTGTCCCCATCAAACACTCCCAGGACAGGTAGAGCACGGGGTTAGATATAGAGTAAAGCTCCCTCTACACTGTCCCCATCAAACGCTGCCAGGACAGGTACAGCATGGGCTTAGATACAAACTAAGGCTCCCGCTACACTGTCCTCATCAAACACTCACAGGACAGGTACAGCACAGGGTGAGATACAGGCTAAAGCTCCCTCTGCATGTCCCCATCAAACACTCCCAGAACAAGTACAGCACGGGGTTAGATACAGAGTAAAGCTCCCCCTACACTGTCCCCATCAAACACTCCCAGGAGAGGTACAGCACTGGGTGAGATACAGGCTAAAGCTCCCTCCACACTGTCCCCATCAAACAGTCCCAGGAGAGGTACAGCACGGGGTTACATAGGGAGTAAAGCACCCTCTGCACTGTTCCCATCAAACAGTCCCAGGAGAGGTACAGCACGGGGTTACATAGGGAGTAAAGCACCCTCTGCACTGTTCCCATCAAACAAACCCAGGACAGCGACAGCATGGGCTTAGATACAGACCACCGCTCCCTCTGCACTGTCCCCATCAAACACTCCCAGGACAGGTACAGCACGGTGTTACATACAGATTGAAGCTCCCTCTACACTGTACCCGTCAAACACTCGCAGGACAGCGACAGCACAGGGTTAGATATAGACGAAAGCTCTCTCTGCACTGATCCAATCAAACGCTCCGAGGACATGTAAAGCACGGGGTTACATACAGAGTAAGACTCCCTCTACGCTGTCCCCATCAAACACTCCCAGGACATGTAAAGCACGGGGTTACATAGAGAGTAAAGCTCCCGCTACACTGTCCCCATCAAACACTCCCAGGACAGGTACATCACGGGGTTAGATACAGACTAAAGCTCATTCTGCACTGTCCCAATCAAACACTCACAGGACAGGTACAGCACAGGGTAAGATATAGACTAAAGCTCCCTCGACACTGTCTCCATCAAACACTCACAGGACAGTTACACCACAGGGGTAGATACACAGTAAATCTCCATCAACACTGTACCCATCAAAAACTCCCAAGACAGGTACATTACAGGAGAAGGTACAGGGTGAAGCTCTCTCCTCAATATCAGTGCATCTAATTCCCAAATGAATACAACAGCCTGTTCTATGGCAATGCGAGATGTAATTACTCAAACCAATGTGCCTGTAGCCTCTGCACGAGATCCACCATTTCGGACAGGCTGTGTGGTGGGACAAGGGATCCAGGAGATTTTGTCACTGTCCAGCAGTTTTTATTTCTGATTTACAATGAACAGACCTCTGTCTCCTCCACTACTCCCAGCAGACAGAACTGGGTTTAAACCCAGCTCCTGACAGCTCAGAGACACTCACAAAGCTACAGAATCTTGTCCCTTCTCTGTAACCGTTTCAATGTCAAGTCACATGGTGGATGGTGGATATTACTGTGTCTCCCAATGGATTACAAAATCCACGAGTTCAAAACTTGTCCTGCTTTAAACAGATGATGTCCAACAGCTGGCCAAACATTCTCACAGAAACTCTCCGGCCATTTCCCCCACACCGTAACAGTGAGCACTGAGTCCCCTCCTCCTCACTCCTAACCATCACCATCCACCAGGGGAAAGTACAGAACTTGTCCCAGTTAGATACGGCACAGCAGGGTCACAGGTCAGACACTTACTGCTTCCTAGCCTGGGCTTGTGTGTTCCTCTTGAGCCACATCATTGGCCATACATGCTCATGGGGCAAGAGCAGTCACGGTGGCAATGAGCTCTGGGTCAGACTGAACACAAGGTAAGAATCGTACCTGTGACACTGCGACGCTGTCAGGATTAGTGCTCATTGCACGAGTCAGTTTCAGATTCCAATCTGCAACATAATCAGAGAAAATGCTGAGTTACAAAGATGAACACAATTCAGGTTGGTCAGGTGCAAGACCCAGAGGGAAAAAGATTTGCAATTGTATGAAGCTATTCACTCACGACAGTTACAGCACAGGGTGAGATACAGGCTAAAGCTCCCTCTGCACCGTCCACATCAAACACTCCCAGGACAGGTAAAGCACGGAGTAGGATACAGGTTATAGCTCCCTCTGCACTGTCCCCATCAAACACTCCCAGGACAGGTAGAGCACGGGGTTAGATATAGAGTAAAGCTCCCTCTACACTGTCCCCATCAAACGCTGCCAGGACAGGTACAGCATGGGCTTAGATACAAACTAAGGCTCCCGCTACACTGTCCCCATCGAACACTCACAGGACAGGTACAGCACAGGGTGAGATACAGGCTAAAGCTCCCTCTGCATGTCCCCATCAAACACTCCCAGAACAAGTACAGCACGGGGTTGGCTACAGACTAGAGCTCCGTCTACACTGTCCCCATCAAACACTCCCAGGACAGGTACAGCACTGGGTGAGATACAGGCTAAAGCTCCCTCCACACTGTCCCCATCAAACAGTCCCAGGAGAGGTACAGCACGGGGTTACATAGGGAGTAAAGCACCCTCTGCACTGTTCCCATCAAACAGTCCCAGGAGAGGTACAGCACGGGGTTACATAGGGAGTAAAGCACCCTCTGCACTGTTCCCATCAAACAAACCCAGGACAGCGACAGCATGGGCTTAGATACAGACTACCACTCCCTCTGCACTGTGCCCATCAAACACTCCCAGGACAGGTACAGCACGGTGTTACATACAGATTAAAGCTCTCTCTGCACTGTACCCGTCAAACACTCGCAGGACAGCGACAGCACAGGGTTAGATACAGACTAAAGCTCTCTCTGCACTGATCCCATCAAACGCTCCCAGGACAGGTACAGCACGGGGTTACATACAGAGTAAAGCTCCCCCTACACTGTCCCCATCAAACACTCCCAGGACAGGTACAGCACAGGGTGAGATACAGGCTAAAGCTCCCTCTGCATGTCCCCATCAAACACTCCCAGAACAAGTACAGCACGGGGTTGGCTACAGACTAGAGCTCCCTCTACACTGTCCCCATCAAACACTCCCAGGACATGTAAAGCAAGGGGTTACATACAGAGTAAAGCTCCCCCTACACTGTCCCCATCAAACACTCCCAGGACAGGTACAGCACAGGGTGAGATACAGGCTAAAGCTCCCTCTGCATGTCCCCATCAAACACTCCCAGAACAAGTACAGCACGGGGTTAGATACAGAGTAAAGCTCCCCCTACACTGTCCCCATCAAACACTCCCAGGTCAGGTACAGCATGGGCTTAGATACAGACTAAAGCTCGCTCTACACTGTCCCCATCAAATGCTGCCTGGACAGGTACAGCATGGGCTTAGATACAAACTAAAGCTCCCGCTACACTGTCCTCATCAAACACTCACAGGACAGGTACAGCACAGGGTGAGATACAGGCTAAAGCTCCCTCTGCATGTCCCCATCAAACACTCCCAGAACAAGTACAGCACGGGGTTAGATACAGAGTAAAGCTCCCCCTACACTGTCCCCATCAAACACTCCCAGGACAGGTACAGCACTGGGTGAGATACAGGCTAAAGCTCCCTCGACACTGTCCCCATCAAACAGTCCCAGGAGAGGTACAGCACGGGGTTACATAGGGAGTAAAGCACCCTCTGCACTGTTCCCATCAAACAGTCCCAGGAGAGGTACAGCACGGGGTTACATAGGGAGTAAAGCACCCTCTGCACTGTTCCCATCAAACAAACCCAGGACAGCGACAGCATGGGCTTAGATACAGACTACCACTCCCTCTGCACTGTCCCCATCAAACACTCCCAGGACAGGTACAGCACGGTGTTACATACAGATTGAAGCTCCCTCTACACTGTACCCGTCAAACACTCGCAGGACAGCGACAGCACAGGGTTAGATATAGACGAAAGCTCTCTCTGCACTGATCCAATCAAACGCTCCGAGGACATGTAAAGCACGGGGTTACATACAGAGTAAGACTCCCTCTACGCTGTCCCCATCAAACACTCCCAGGACATGTAAAGCACGGGGTTACATAGAGAGTAAAGCTCCCGCTACACTGTCCCCATCAAACACTCACAGGACAGGTACAGCACAGGGTAAGATATAGACTAAAGCTCCCTCGACACTGTCTCCATCAAACACTCACAGGACAGTTACACCACAGGGGTAGATACACAGTAAATCTCCCTCAACACTGTACCCATCAAAAACTCCCAAGACAGGTACATTACAGGAGAAGGTACAGGGTGAAGCTCTCTCCTCAATATCAGTGCATCTAATTCCCAAATGAATACAACAGCCTATTCCATGGCAATGCGAGATGTAATTACTCAAACCAATGTGCCTGTAGCCTCTGCACGAGATCCACCATTTCGGACAGGCTGTGTGGTGGGACAAGGGCTCCAGGAGATTTTGTCACTGTCCAGCAGTTTTTATTCCTGATTTACAATGAACAGACCTCTGTCTCCTCCACTACTCCCAGCAGACAGAACTGGGTTTAAACCCAGCTCCTGACAGCTCAGAGACACTCACAAAGCTACAGAATCTTGTCCCTTCTCTGTAACCGTTTCAATGTCAAGTCACATGGTGGATGGTGGATATTACTGTGTCTCCCAATGGATTACAAAATCCACGAGTTCAAAACTTGTCCTGCTTTAAACAGATGATGTCCAACAGCTGGCCAAACATTCTCACAGAAACTCTCCGGCCATTTCCCCCACACCGTAACAGTGAGCACTGAGTCCCCTCCTCCTCACTCCTAACCATCACCATCCACCAGGGGAAAGTACAGAACTTGTCCCAGTTAGATACGGCACAGCAGGGTCACAGGTCAGACACTTACTGCTTCCTAGCCTGGGCTTGTGTGTTCCTCTTGAGCCACATCATTGGCCATACATGCTCATGGGGCAAGAGCAGGCACGGTGGCAATGAGCTCTGGGTCAGACTGAACACAAGGTAAGAATCGTACCTGTGACACTGCGACGCTGTCAGGATTAGTGCTCATTGCACGAGTCAGTTTCAGATTCCAATCTGCAACATAATCAGAGAAAATGCTGAGTTACAAAGATGAACACAATTCAGGTTGGTCAGGTGCAAGGGCCAGAGGGAAAAAGATTTGCAATTGTATGAAGCTATTCACACACGACAGTTACAGCACAGGGTGAGATACAGGCTAAAGCTCCCTCTGCACCGTCCACATCAAACACTCCCAGGACAGGTAAAGCACGGAGTAGGATACAGGTTAAAGCTCCCTCTACACTGTCCCCATCAAACACTCCCAGGTCAGGTACAGCATGGGCTTAGATACAGACTAAAGCTCGCTCTACACTGTCCCCATCAAATGCTGCCTGGACAGGTACAGCATGGGCTTAGATACAAACTAAAGCTCCTGCTACACTGTCCTCATCAAACACTCACAGGACAAGTACAGCACAGGGTGAGATACAGGCTAAAGCTCCCTCTGCATGTCGCCATCAAACACTCCCAGAACAAGTACAGCACGGGGTTAGATACAGAGTAAAGCTCCCCCTACACTGTCCCCATCAAACACTCCCAGGACAGGTACAGCACTGGGTGAGATACAGGCTAAAGCTCCCTCCACACTGTCCCCATCAAACAGTCCCAGGAGAGGTACAGCACGGGGTTACATAGGGAGTAAAGCACCCTCTGCACTGTTCCCATCAAACAGTCCCAGGAGAGGTACAGCACGGGGTTACATAGGGAGTAAAGCACCCTCTGCACTGTTCCCATCAAACAAACCCAGGACAGCGACAGCATGGGCTTAGATACAGACTACCGCTCCCTCTGCACTGTCCCCATCAAACACTCCCAGGACAGGTACAGCACGGTGTTACATACAGATTGAAGCTCCCTCTACACTGTACCCGTCAAACACTCGCAGGACAGCGACAGCACAGGGTTAGATATAGACGAAAGCTCTCTCTGCACTGATCCAATCAAACGCTCCGAGGACATGTAAAGCACGGGGTTACATACAGAGTAAGACTCCCTCTACGCTGTCCCCATCAAACACTCCCAGGACAGGTGCAGCACGGGGTTACATAGAGAGTAAAGCTCCCGCTACACTGTCCCCATCAAACACTCCCAGGACAGGTACATCACGGGGTTAGATACAGGTTAAAGCTCCCTCTACACTTTCTCCATCACAAACACTCCCAGGACAGGTACAGCACGGGGTTACCTACAGAGTCAAGCTCCCGCTACACTGTCCCCATCAAACACTCCCAGAACAAATACAGCACGGGGTTAGATACAGACTAAAGCTCATTCTGCACTGTCCCAATCAAACACTCACAGGACAGGTACAGCACAGGGTAAGATATAGACTAAAGCTCCCTCGACACTGTATCCATCAAACACTCACAGGACAGTTACACCACAGGGGTAGATACACAGTAAATCTCCATCAACACTGTACCCATCAAAAACTCCCAAGACAGGTACATTACAGGAGAAGGTACAGGGTGAAGCTCTCTCCTCAATATCAGTGCATCTAATTCCCAAATGAATACAACAGCCTGTTCTATGGCAACGCGAGATGTAATTACTCAAACCAATGTGCCTGTAGCCTCTGCACGAGATCCACCATTTCGGACAGGCTGTGTGGTGGGACAAGGGATCCAGGAGATTTTGTCACTGTCCAGCAGTTTTTATTTCTGATTTACAATGAACAGACCTCTGTCTCCTCCACTACTCCCAGCAGACAGAACTGGGTTTAAACCCAGCTCCTGACAGCTCAGAGCCACTCACAAAGCTACAGAATCTTGTCCCTTCTCTGTAACCGTTTCAATGTCAAGTCACATGGTGGATGGTGGATATTACTGTGTCTCCCAATGGATTACAAAATCCACAAGTTCAAAACTTGTCCTGCTTTAAACAGATGATGTCCAACAGCTGGCCAAACATTCTCACAGAAACTCTCCGGCCATTTCCCCCACACCGTAACAGTGAGCACTGAGTCCCCTCCTCCTCACTCCTAACCAACACCATCCACCAGGGGAAAGTACAGAACTTGTCCCAGTTAGATACGGCACAGCAGGGTCACAGGTCAGACACTTACTGCTTCCTAGCCTGGGCTTGTGTGTTCCTCTTGAGCCACATCATTGGCCATACATGCTCATGGGGCAAGAGCAGGCACGGTGGCAATGAGCTCTGGGTCAGACTGAACACAAGGTAAGAATCGTACCTGTGACACTGCGACGCTGTCAGGATTAGTGCTCATTGCACGAGTCAGTTTCAGATTCCAATCTGCAACATAATCAGAGAAAATGCTGAGTTACAAAGATGAACACAATTCAGGTTGGTCAGGTGCAAGGGCCAGAGGGAAAAAGATTTGCAATTGTATGAAGCTATTCACACACGACAGTTACAGCACAGGGTGAGATACAGGCTAAAGCTCCCTCTGCACCGTCCACATCAAACACTCCCAGGACAGGTAAAGCACGGAGTAGGATACAGGTTAAAGCTCCCTCTACACTGTCCCCATCAAACACTCCCAGGTCAGGTACAGCATGGGCTTAGATACAGACTAAAGCTCGCTCTACACTGTCCCCATCAAATGCTGCCTGGACAGGTACAGCATGGGCTTAGATACAAACTAAAGCTCCCGCTACACTGTCCTCATCAAACACTCACAGGACAGGTACAGCACAGGGTGAGATACAGGCTAAAGCTCCCTCTGCATGTCCCCATCAAACACTCCCAGAACAAGTACAGCACGGGGTTAGATACAGAGTAAAGCTCCCCCTACACTGTCCCCATCAAACACTCCCAGGACAGGTACAGCACTGGGTGAGATACAGGCTAAAGCTCCCTCCACACTGTCCCCATCAAACAGTCCCAGGAGAGGTACAGCACGGGGTTACATAGGGAGTAAAGCACCCTCTGCACTGTTCCCATCAAACAGTCCCAGGAGAGGTACAGCACGGGGTTACATAGGGAGTAAAGCACCCTCTGCACTGTTCCCATCAAACAAACCCAGGACAGCGACAGCATGGGCTTAGATACAGACTACCGCTCCCTCTGCACTGTCCCCATCAAACACTCCCAGGACAGGTACAGCACGGTGTTACATACAGATTGAAGCTCCCTCTACACTGTACCCGTCAAACACTCGCAGGACAGCGACAGCACAGGGTTAGATATAGACGAAAGCTCTCTCTGCACTGATCCAATCAAACGCTCCGAGGACATGTAAAGCACGGGGTTACATACAGAGTAAGACTCCCTCTACGCTGTCCCCATCAAACACTCCCAGGACATGTAAAGCACGGGGTTACATAGAGAGTAAAGCTCCCGCTACACTGTCCCCATCAAACACTCCCAGGACAGGTACATCACGGGGTTAGATACAGGTTAAAGCTCCCTCTACACTTTCTCCATCACAAACACTCCCAGGACATGTAAAGCACGGGGTTACCTACAGAGTCAAGCTCCCGCTACACTGTCCCCATCAAACACTCCCAGAACAAATACAGCACGGGGTTAGATACAGACTAAAGCTCATTCTGCACTGTCCCAATCAAACACTCACAGGACAGGTACAGCACAGGGTAAGATATAGACTAAAGCTCCCTCGACACTGTCTCCATCAAACACTCACAGGACAGTTACACCACAGGGGTAGATACACAGTAAATCTCCATCAACACTGTACCCATCAAAAACTCCCAAGACAGGTACATTACAGGAGAAGGTACAGGGTGAAGCTCTCTCCTCAATATCAGTGCATCTAATTCCCAAATGAATACAACAGCCTATTCCATGGCAATGCGAGATGTAATTACTCAAACCAATGTGCCTGTAGCCTCTGCACGAGATCCACCATTTCGGACAGGCTGTGTGGTGGGACAAGGGATCCAGGAGATTTTGTCACTGTCCAGCAGTTTTTATTTCTGATTTACAATGAACAGACCTCTGTCTCCTCCACTACTCCCAGCAGACAGAACTGGGTTTAAACCCAGCTCCTGACAGCTCAGAGCCACTCACAAAGCTACAGAATCTTGTCCCTTCTCTGTAACCGTTTCAATGTCAAGTCACATGGTGGATGGTGGATATTACTGTGTCTCCCAATGGATTACAAAATCCACAAGTTCAAAACTTGTCCTGCTTTAAACAGATGATGTCCAACAGCTGGCCAAACATTCTCACAGAAACTCTCCGGCCATTTTCCCCACACCGTAACAGTGAGCACTGAGTCCCCTCCTCCTCACTCCTAACCATCACCATCCACCAGGGGAAAGTACAGAACTTGTCCCAGTTAGATACGGCACAGCAGGGTCACAGGTCAGACACTTACTGCTTCCTAGCCTGGGCTTGTGTGTTCCTCTTGAGCCACATCATTGGCCATACATGCTCATGGGGCAAGAGCAGGCACGGTGGCAATGAGCTCTGGGTCAGACTGAACACAAGGTAAGAATCGTACCTGTGACACTGCGACGCTGTCAGGATTAGTGCTCATTGCACGAGTCAGTTTCAGATTCCAATCTGCAACATAATCAGAGAAAATGCTGAGTTACAAAGATGAACACAATTCAGGTTGGTCAGGTGCAGGGCCAGAGGGAAAAAGATTTGCAATTGTATGAAGCTATTCACTCACGACAGTTACAGCACAGGGTGAGATACAGGCTAAAGCTCCCTCTGCACCGTCCACATCAAACACTCCCAGGACAGGTAAAGCACGGAGTAGGATACAGGTTATAGCTCCCTCTGCACTGTCCCCATCAAACACTCCCAGGACAGGTATAGCACGGGGTTAGATATAGAGTAAAGCTCCCTCTACACTGTCCCCATCAAACGCTGCCAGGACAGGTACAGCATGGGCTTAGATACAAACTAAGGCTCCCGCTACACTGTCCCCATCGAACACTCACAGGACAGGTACAGCACAGGGTGAGATACAGGCTAAAGCTCCCTCTGCATGTCCCCATCAAACACTCCCAGAACAAGTACAGCACGGGGTTGGCTACAGACTAGAGCTCCGTCTACACTGTCCCCATCAAACACTCCCAGGACAGGTACAGCACTGGGTGAGATACAGGCTAAAGCTCCCTCCACACTGTCCCCATCAAACAGTCCCAGGAGAGGTACAGCACGGGGTTACATAGGGAGTAAAGCACCCTCTGCACTGTTCCCATCAAACAGTCCCAGGAGAGGTACAGCACGGGGTTACATAGGGAGTAAAGCACCCTCTGCACTGTTCCCATCAAACAAACCCAGGACAGCGACAGCATGGGCTTAGATACAGACTACCACTCCCTCTGCACTGTCCCCATCAAACACTCCCAGGACAGGTACAGCACGGTGTTACATACAGATTAAAGCTCTCTCTGCACTGTACCCGTCAAACACTCGCAGGACAGCGACAGCACAGGGTTAGATACAGACTAAAGCTCTCTCTGCACTGATCCCATCAAACGCTCCCAGGACAGGTACAGCACGGGGTTACCGACAGAGTCAAGCTCCCGCTACACTGTCCCCATCAAACACTCACAGGACAGGTACAGCACAGGGTTAGATATAGAGTAAAGCTCCCTCTACACTGTCCCCATCAAACGCTGCCAGGACAGGTACAGCATGGGCTTAGATACAAACTAAGGCTCCCGCTACACTGTCCCCATCGAACACTCACAGGACAGGTACAGCACAGGGTGAGATACAGGCTAAAGCTCCCTCTGCACTGTTCCCATCAAACAAACCCAGGACAGCGACAGCATGGGCTTAGATACAGACTACCGCTCCCTCTGCACTGTCCCCATCAAACACTCCCAGGACAGGTACAGCACGGTGTTACATACAGATTGAAGCTCCCTCTACACTGTACCCGTCAAACACTCGCAGGACAGCGACAGCACAGGGTTAGATATAGACGAAAGCTCTCTCTGCACTGATCCAATCAAACGCTCCGAGGACATGTAAAGCACGGGGTTACATACAGAGTAAGACTCCCTCTACGCTGTCCCCATCAAACACTCCCAGGACATGTAAAGCACGGGGTTACATAGAGAGTAAAGCTCCCGCTACACTGTCCCCATCAAACACTCACAGGACAGGTACAGCACAGGGTAAGATATAGACTAAAGCTCCCTCGACACTGTCTCCATCAAACACTCACAGGACAGTTACACCACAGGGGTAGATACACAGTAAATCTCCCTCAACACTGTACCCATCAAAAACTCCCAAGACAGGTACATTACAGGAGAAGGTACAGGGTGAAGCTCTCTCCTCAATATCAGTGCATCTAATTCCCAAATGAATACAACAGCCTATTCCATGGCAATGCGAGATGTAATTACTCAAACCAATGTGCCTGTAGCCTCTGCACGAGATCCACCATTTCGGACAGGCTGTGTGGTGGGACAAGGGCTCCAGGAGATTTTGTCACTGTCCAGCAGTTTTTATTCCTGATTTACAATGAACAGACCTCTGTCTCCTCCACTACTCCCAGCAGACAGAACTGGGTTTAAACCCAGCTCCTGACAGCTCAGAGCCACTCACAAAGCTACAGAATCTTGTCCCTTCTCTGTAACCGTTTCAATGTCAAGTCACATGGTGGATGGTGGATATTACTGTGTCTCCCAATGGATTACAAAATCCACGAGTTCAAAACTTGTCCTGCTTTAAACAGATGATGTCCAACAGCTGGCCAAACATTCTCACAGAAACTCTCCGGCCATTTTCCCCACACCGTAACAGTGAGCACTGAGTCCCCTCCTCCTCACTCCTAACCATCACCATCCACCAGGGGAAAGTACAGAACTTGTCCCAGTTAGATACGGCACAGCAGGGTCTCAGGTCAGACACTTACTGCTTCCTAGCCTGGGCTTGTGTGTTCCTCTTGAGCCACATCATTGGCCATACATGCTCATGGGGCAAGAGCAGGCACGGTGGCAATGAGCTCTGGGTCAGACTGAACACAAGGTAAGAATCGTACCTGTGACACTGCGACGCTGTCAGGATTAGTGCTCATTGCACGAGTCAGTTTCAGATTCCAATCTGCAACATAATCAGAGAAAATGCTGAGTTACAAAGATGAACACAATTCAGGTTGGTCAGGTGCAGAGCCAGAGGGAAAAAGATTTGCAATTGTATGAAGCTATTCACACACGACAGTTACAGCACAGGGTGAGATACAGGCTAAAGCTCCCTCTGCACCGTCCACATCAAACACTCCCAGGACAGGTAAAGCACGGAGTAGGATACAGGTTAAAGCTCCCTCTACACTGTCCCCATCAAACACTCCCAGGTCAGGTACAGCATGGGCTTAGATACAGACTAAAGCTCGCTCTACACTGTCCCCATCAAATGCTGCCTGGACAGGTACAGCATGGGCTTAGATACAAACTAAAGCTCCCGCTACACTGTCCTCATCAAACACTCCCAGGACAGGTACAGCACAGGGTGAGATACAGGCTAAAGCTCCCTCTGCATGTCCCCATCAAACACTCCCAGAACAAGTACAGCACGGGGTTAGATACAGAGTAAAGCTCCCCCTACACTGTCCCCATCAAACTCTCCCAGGACAGGTACAGCACTGGGTGAGATACAGGCTAAAGCTCCCTCCACACTGTCCCCATCAAACAGTCCCAGGAGAGGTACAGCACGGGGTTACATAGGGAGTAAAGCACCCTCTGCACTGTTCCCATCAAACAGTCCCAGGAGAGGTACAGCACGGGGTTACATAGGGAGTAAAGCACCCTCTGCACTGTTCCCATCAAACAAACCCAGGACAGCGACAGCATGGGCTTAGATACAGACTACCGCTCCCTCTGCACTGTCCCCATCAAACACTCCCAGGACAGGTACAGCACGGTGTTACATACAGATTGAAGCTCCCTCTACACTGTACCCGTCAAACACTCGCAGGACAGCGACAGCACAGGGTTAGATATAGACGAAAGCTCTCTCTGCACTGATCCAATCAAAACTCCGAGGACATGTAAAGCACGGGGTTACATACAGAGTAAGACTCCCTCTACGCTGTCCCCATCAAACACTCCCAGGACATGTAAAGCACGGGGTTACATAGAGAGTAAAGCTCCCGCTACACTGTCCCCATCAAACACTCCCAGGACAGGTACAGCACGGGGTTACATACAGAGTAAGACTGCCTCTACACTGTCCCCATCAAACACTCCCAGGACAGGTACATCACGGGGTTAGATACAGGTTAAAGCTCCCTCTACACTTTCTCCATCACAAACACTCCCAGGACAGGTACAGCACGGGGTTACCTACAGAGTCAAGCTCCCGCTACACTGTCCCCATCAAACACTCCCAGAACAAATACAGCACGGGGTTAGATACAGACTAAAGCTCATTCTGCACTGTCCCAATCAAACACTCACAGGACAGGTACAGCACAGGGTAAGATATAGACTAAAGCTCCCTCGACACTGTCTCCATCAAACACTCACAGGACAGGTACACCACAGGGGTAGATACACAGTAAATCTCCATCAACACTGTACCATTCAAAAACTCCCAAGACAGGTACATTACAGGAGAAGGTACAGGGTGAAGCTCTCTCCTCAATATCAGTGCATCTAATTCCCAAATGAATACAACAGCCTGTTCTATGGCAATGCGAGATGTAATTACTCAAACCAATGTGCCTGTAGCCTCTGCACGAGATCCACCATTTCGGACAGGGCTCCAGGAGATTTTGTCACTGTCCAGCAGTTTTTATTCCTGATTTACAATGAACAGACCTCTGTCTCCTCCACTTCTCCCAGCAGACAGAACTGGGTTTAAACCCAGCTCCTGACAGCTCAGAGCCACTCACAAAGCTACAGAATCTTGTCCCTTCTCTGTAACCGTTTCAATGTCAAGTCACATGGTGGATGGTGGACATTACTGTGTCTCCCAATGGATTACAAAATCCACGAGTTCAAAACTTGTCCTGCTTTAAACAGATGATGTCCAACAGCTGGCCAAACATTCTCACAGAAACTCTCCGGCCATTTCCCCCACACCGTAACAGTGAGCACTGAGTCCCCTCCTCCTCACTCCTAACCATCACCATCCACCAGGGGAAAGTACAGAACTTGTCCCAGTTAGATACGGCACAGCAGGGTCACAGGTCAGACACTTACTGCTTCCTAGCCTGGGCTTGTGTGTTCCTCTTGAGCCACATCATTGGCCATACATGCTCATGGGGCAAGAGCAGGCACGGTGGCAATGAGCTCTGGGTCAGACTGAACACAAGGTAAGAATCGTACCTGTGACACTGCGACGCTGTCAGGATTAGTGCTCATTGCACGAGTCAGTTTCAGATTCCAATCTGCAACATAATCAGAGAAAATGCTGAGTTACAAAGATGAACACAATTCAGGTTGGTCAGGTGCAAGGGCCAGAGGGAAAAAGATTTGCAATTGTATGAAGCTATTCACACACGACAGTTACAGCACAGGGTGAGATACAGGCTAAAGCTCCCTCTGCACCGTCCACATCAAACACTCCCAGGACAGGTAAAGCACGGAGTAGGATACAGGTTAAAGCTCCCTCTACACTGTCCCCATCAAACACTCCCAGGTCAGGTACAGCATGGGCTTAGATACAGACTAAAGCTCGCTCTACACTGTCCCCATCAAATGCTGCCTGGACAGGTACAGCATGGGCTTAGATACAAACTAAAGCTCCCGCTACACTGTCCTCATCAAACACTCACAGGACAGGTACAGCACAGGGTGAGATACAGGCTAAAGCTCCCTCTGCATGTCCCCATCAAACACTCCCAGAACAAGTACAGCACGGGGTTAGATACAGAGTAAAGCTCCCCCTACACTGTCCCCATCAAACACTCCCAGGACAGGTACAGCACTGGGTGAGATACAGGCTAAAGCTCCCTCCACACTGTCCCCATCAAACAGTCCCAGGAGAGGTACAGCACGGGGTTACATAGGGAGTAAAGCACCCTCTGCACTGTTCCCATCAAACAGTCCCAGGAGAGGTACAGCACGGGGTTACATAGGGAGTAAAGCACCCTCTGCACTGTTCCCATCAAACAAACCCAGGACAGCGACAGCATGGGCTTAGATACAGACTACCGCTCCCTCTGCACTGTCCCCATCAAACACTCCCAGGACAGGTACAGCACGGTGTTACATACAGATTGAAGCTCCCTCTACACTGTACCCGTCAAACACTCGCAGGACAGCGACAGCACAGGGTTAGATATAGACGAAAGCTCTCTCTGCACTGATCCAATCAAACGCTCCGAGGACATGTAAAGCACGGGGTTACATACAGAGTAAGACTCCCTCTACGCTGTCCCCATCAAACACTCCCAGGACATGTAAAGCACGGGGTTACATAGAGAGTAAAGCTCCCGCTACACTGTCCCCATCAAACACTCCCAGGACAGGTACATCACGGGGTTAGATACAGACTAAAGCTCATTCTGCACTGTCCCAATCAAACACTCACAGGACAGGTACAGCACAGGGTAAGATATAGACTAAAGCTCCCTCGACACTGTCTCCATCAAACACTCACAGGACAGTTACACCACAGGGGTAGATACACAGTAAATCTCCCTCAACACTGTACCCATCAAAAACTCCCAAGACAGGTACATTACAGGAGAAGGTACAGGGTGAAGCTCTCTCCTCAATATCAGTGCATCTAATTCCCAAATGAATACAACAGCCTGTTCTATGGCAATGCGAGATGTAATTACTCAAACCAATGTGCCTGTAGCCTCTGCACGAGATCCACCATTTCGGACAGGCTGTGTGGTGGGACAAGGGATCCAGGAGATTTTGTCACTGTCCAGCAGTTTTTATTTCTGATTTACAATGAACAGACCTCTGTCTCCTCCACTACTCCCAGCAGACAGAACTGGGTTTAAACCCAGCTCCTGACAGCTCAGAGACACTCACAAAGCTACAGAATCTTGTCCCTTCTCTGTAACCGTTTCAATGTCAAGTCACATGGTGGATGGTGGATATTACTGTGTCTCCCAATGGATTACAAAATCCACGAGTTCAAAACTTGTCCTGCTTTAAACAGATGATGTCCAACAGCTGGCCAAACATTCTCACAGAAACTCTCCGGCCATTTCCCCCACACCGTAACAGTGAGCACTGAGTCCCCTCCTCCTCACTCCTAACCATCACCATCCACCAGGGGAAAGTACAGAACTTGTCCCAGTTAGATACGGCACAGCAGGGTCACAGGTCAGACACTTACTGCTTCCTAGCCTGGGCTTGTGTGTTCCTCTTGAGCCACATCATTGGCCATACATGCTCATGGGGCAAGAGCAGGCACGGTGGCAATGAGCTCTGGGTCAGACTGAACACAAGGTAAGAATCGTACCTGTGACACTGCGACGCTGTCAGGATTAGTGCTCATTGCACGAGTCAGTTTCAGATTCCAATCTGCAACATAATCAGAGAAAATGCTGAGTTACAAAGATGAACACAATTCAGGTTGGTCAGGTGCAAGACCCAGAGGGAAAAAGATTTGCAATTGTATGAAGCTATTCACTCACGACAGTTACAGCACAGGGTGAGATACAGGCTAAAGCTCCCTCTGCACCGTCCACATCAAACACTCCCAGGACAGGTAAAGCACGGAATAGGATACAGGTTATAGCTCCCTCTGCACTGTCCCCATCAAACACTCCCAGGACAGGTAGAGCACGGGGTTAGATATAGAGTAAAGCTCCCTCTACACTGTCCCCATCAAACGCTGCCAGGACAGGTACAGCATGGGCTTAGATACAAACTAAGGCTCCCGCTACACTGTCCCCATCGAACACTCACAGGACAGGTACAGCACAGGGTGAGATACAGGCTAAAGCTCCCTCTGCATGTCCCCATCAAACACTCCCAGAACAAGTACAGCACGGGGTTGGCTACAGACTAGAGCTCCGTCTACACTGTCCCCATCAAACACTCCCAGGACAGGTACAGCACTGGGTGAGATACAGGCTAAAGCTCCCTCCACACTGTCCCCATCAAACAGTCCCAGGAGAGGTACAGCACGGGGTTACATAGGGAGTAAAGCACCCTCTGCACTGTTCCCATCAAACAGTCCCAGGAGAGGTACAGCACGGGGTTACATAGGGAGTAAAGCACCCTCTGCACTGTTCCCATCAAACAAACCCAGGACAGCGACAGCATGGGCTTAGATACAGACTACCACTCCCTCTGCACTGTCCCCATCAAACACTCCCAGGACAGGTACAGCACGGTGTTACATACAGATTAAAGCTCTCTCTGCACTGTACCCGTCAAACACTCGCAGGACAGCGACAGCACAGGGTTAGATACAGACTAAAGCTCTCTCTGCACTGATCCCATCAAACGCTCCCAGGACAGGTACAGCACGGGGTTACATACAGAGTAAAGCTCCCCGTACACTGTCCCCATCAAACACTCCCAGGACAGGTACAGCACAGGGTGAGATACAGGCTAAAGCTCCCTCTGCATGTCCCCATCAAACACTCCCAGAACAAGTACAGCACGGGGTTGGCTACAGACTAGAGCTCTCTCTACACTGTCCCCATCAAACACTCCCAGGACATGTAAAGCAAGGGGTTACATACAGAGTAAAGCTCCCCCTACACTGTCCCCATCAAACACTCCCAGGACAGGTACAGCACAGGGTGAGATACAGGCTAAAGCTCCCTCTGCATGTCCCCATCAAACACTCCCAGAACAAGTACAGCACGGGGTTAGATACAGAGTAAAGCTCCCCCTACACTGTCCCCATCAAACACTCCCAGGTCAGGTACAGCATGGGCTTAGATACAGACTAAAGCTCGCTCTACACTGTCCCCATCAAATGCTGCCTGGACAGGTACAGCATGGGCTTAGATACAAACTAAAGCTCCCGCTACACTGTCCTCATCAAACACTCACAGGACAGGTACAGCACAGGGTGAGATACAGGCTAAAGCTCCCTCTGCATGTCCCCATCAAACACTCCCAGAACAAGTACAGCACGGGGTTAGATACAGAGTAAAGCTCCCCCTACACTGTCCCCATCAAACACTCCCAGGACAGGTACAGCACTGGGTGAGATACAGGCTAAAGCTCCCTCGACACTGTCCCCATCAAACAGTCCCAGGAGAGGTACAGCACGGGGTTACATAGGGAGTAAAGCACCCTCTGCACTGTTCCCATCAAACAGTCCCAGGAGAGGTACAGCACGGGGTTACATAGGGAGTAAAGCACCCTCTGCACTGTTCCCATCAAACAAACCCAGGACAGCGACAGCATGGGCTTAGATACAGACTACCGCTCCCTCTGCACTGTCCCCATCAAACACTCCCAGGACAGGTACAGCACGGTGTTACATACAGATTGAAGCTCCCTCTACACTGTACCCGTCAAACACTCGCAGGACAGCGACAGCACAGGGTTAGATATAGACGAAAGCTCTCTCTGCACTGATCCAATCAAACGCTCCGAGGACATGTAAAGCACGGGGTTACATACAGAGTAAGACTCCCTCTACGCTGTCCCCATCAAACACTCCCAGGACATGTAAAGCACGGGGTTACATAGAGAGTAAAGCTCCCGCTACACTGTCCCCATCAAACACTCACAGGACAGGTACAGCACAGGGTAAGATATAGACTAAAGCTCCCTCGACACTGTATCCATCAAACACTCACAGGACAGTTACACCACAGGGGTAGATACACAGTAAATCTCCCTCAACACTGTACCCATCAAAAACTCCCAAGACAGGTACATTACAGGAGAAGGTACAGGGTGAAGCTCTCTCCTCAATATCAGTGCATCTAATTCCCAAATGAATACAACAGCCTATTCCATGGCAATGCGAGATGTAATTACTCAAACCAATGTGCCTGTAGCCTCTGCACGAGATCCACCATTTCGGACAGGCTGTGTGGTGGGACAAGGGCTCCAGGAGATTTTGTCACTGTCCAGCAGTTTTTATTCCTGATTTACAATGAACAGACCTCTGTCTCCTCCACTACTCCCAGCAGACAGAACTGGGTTTAAACCCAGCTCCTGACAGCTCAGAGCCACTCACAAAGCTACAGAATCTTGTCCCTTCTCTGTAACCGTTTCAATGTCAAGTCACATGGTGGATGGTGGATATTACTGTGTCTCCCAATGGATTACAAAATCCACGAGTTCAAAACTTGTCCTGCTTTAAACAGATGATGTCCAACAGCTGGCCAAACATTCTCACAGAAACTCTCCAGCCATTTCCCCCACACCGTAACAGTGAGCACTGAGTCCCCTCCTCCTCACTCCTAACCATCACCATCCACCAGGGGAAAGTACAGAACTTGTCCCAGTTAGATACGGCACAGCAGGGTCACAGGTCAGACACTTACTGCTTCCTAGCCTGGGCTTGTGTGTTCCTCTTGAGCCACATCATTGGCCATACATGCTCATGGGGCAAGAGCAGGCACGGTGGCAATGAGCTCTGGGTCAGACTGAACACAAGGTAAGAATCGTACCTGTGACACTGCGACGCTGTCAGGATTAGTGCTCATTGCACGAGTCAGTTTCAGATTCCAATCTGCAACATAATCAGAGAAAATGCTGAGTTACAAAGATGAACACAATTCAGGTTGGTCAGGTGCAAGGGCCAGAGGGAAAAAGATTTGCAATTGTATGAAGCTATTCACACACGACAGTTACAGCACAGGGTGAGATACAGGCTAAAGCTCCCTCTGCACCGTCCACATCAAACACTCCCAGGACAGGTAAAGCACGGAGTAGGATACAGGTTAAAGCTCCCTCTACACTGTCCCCATCAAACACTCCCAGGTCAGGTACAGCATGGGCTTAGATACAGACTAAAGCTCGCTCTACACTGTCCCCATCAAATGCTGCCTGGACAGGTACAGCATGGGCTTAGATACAAACTAAAGCTCCCGCTACACTGTCCTCATCAAACACTCACAGGACAGGTACAGCACAGGGTGAGATACAGGCTAAAGCTCCCTCTACACTGTCCCCATCAAACACTCCCAGAACAAGTACAGCACGGGGTTAGATACAGAGTAAAGCTCCCCCTACACTGTCCCCATCAAACACTCCCAGGACAGGTACAGCACTGGGTGAGATACAGGCTAAAGCTCCCTCCACACTGTCCCCATCAAACAGTCCCAGGAGAGGTACAGCACGGGGTTACATAGGGAGTAAAGCACCTTCTGCACTGTTCCCATCAAACAGTCCCAGGAGAGGTACAGCACGGGGTTACATAGGGAGTAAAGCACCCTCTGCACTGTTCCCATCAAACAAACCCAGGACAGCGACAGCATGGGCTTAGATACAGACTACCGCTCCCTCTGCAGTGTCCCCATCAAACACTGCCAGGACAGGTACAGCACGGTGTTACATACAGATTGAAGCTCCCTCTACACTGTACCCGTCAAACACTCGCAGGACAGCGACAGCACAGGGTTAGATATAGACGAAAGCTCTCTCTGCACTGATCCAATCAAACGCTCCGAGGACATGTAAAGCACGGGGTTACATACAGAGTAAGACTCCCTCTACGCTGTCCCCATCAAACACTCCCAGGACAGGTGCAGCACGGGGTTACATAGAGAGTAAAGCTCCCGCTACACTGTCCCCATCAAACACTCCCAGGACAGGTACATCACGGGGTTAGATACAGGTTAAAGCTCCCTCTACACTTTCTCCATCACAAACACTCCCAGGACAGGTACAGCACGGGGTTAGATACAGGTTAAAGCTCCCTCTACACTTTCTCCATCACAAACACTCCCAGGACAGGTACAGCACGGGGTTACCTACAGAGTCAAGCTCCCGCTACACTGTCCCCATCAAACACTCCCAGAACAAATACAGCACGGGGTTAGATACAGACTAAAGCTCATTCTGCACTGTCCCAATCAAACACTCACAGGACAGGTACAGCACAGGGTAAGATATAGACTAAAGCTCCCTCGACACTGTCTCCATCAAACACTCACAGGACAGTTACACCACAGGGGTAGATACACAGTAAATCTCCATCAACACTGTACCCATCAAAAACTCCCAAGACAGGTACATTACAGGAGAAGGTACAGGGTGAAGCTCTCTCCTCAATATCAGTGCATCTAATTCCCAAATGAATACAACAGCCTGTTCTATGGCAATGCGAGATGTAATTACTCAAACCAATGTGCCTGTAGCCTCTGCACGAGATCCACCATTTCGGACAGGCTGTGTGGTGGGACAAGGGATCCAGGAGATTTTGTCACTGTCCAGCAGTTTTTATTTCTGATTTACAATGAACAGACCTCTGTCTCCTCCACTACTCCCAGCAGACAGAACTGGGTTTAAACCCAGCTCCTGACAGCTCAGAGCCACTCACAAAGCTACAGAATCTTGTCCCTTCTCTGTAACCGTTTCAATGTCAAGTCACATGGTGGATGGTGGATATTACTGTGTCTCCCAATGGATTACAGAATCCACGAGGTTTAAAACTTGTCCTGCTTTAAACAGATGATGTCCAACAGCTGGCCAAACATTCTCACAGAAACTCTCCGGCCATTTCCCCCACACCGTAACAGTGAGCACTGAGTCCCCTCCTCCTCACTCCTAACCATCACCATCCACCAGGGGAAAGTACAGAACTTGTCCCAGTTAGATACGGCACAGCAGGGTCACAGGTCAGACACTTACTGCTTCCTAGCCTGGGCTTGTGTGTTCCTCTTGAGCCACATCATTGGCCATACATGCTCATGGGGCAAGAGCAGGCACGGTGGCAATGAGCTCTGGGTCAGACTGAACACAAGGTAAGAATCGTACCTGTGACACTGCGACGCTGTCAGGATTAGTGCTCATTGCACGAGTCAGTTTCAGATTCCAATCTGCAACATAATCAGAGAAAATGCTGAGTTACAAAGATGAACACAATTCAGGTTGGTCAGGTGCAAGACCCAGAGGGAAAAAGATTTGCAATTGTATGAAGCTATTCACTCACGACAGTTACAGCACAGGGTGAGATACAGGCTAAAGCTCCCTCTGCACCGTCCACATCAAACACTCCCAGGACAGGTAAAGCACGGAGTAGGATACAGGTTATAGCTCCCTCTACACTGTCCCCATCAAACACTCCCAGGACAGGTAGAGCACGGGGTTAGATATAGAGTAAAGCTCCCTCTACACTGTCCCCATCAAACGCTGCCAGGACAGGTACAGAATGGGCTTAGATACAAACTAAGGCTCCCGCTACACTGTCCCCATCGAACACTCACAGGACAGGTACAGCACAGGGTGAGATACAGGCTAAAGCTCCCTCTGCATGTCCCCATCAAACACTCCCAGAACAAGTACAGCACGGGGTTGGCTACAGACTAGAGATCCGTCTACACTGTCCCCATCAAACACTCCCAGGACAGGTACAGCACTGGGTGAGATACAGGCTAAAGCTCCCTCCACACTGTCCCCATCAAACAGTCCCAGGAGAGGTACAGCACGGGGTTACATAGGGAGTAAAGCACCCTCTGCACTGTTCCCATCAAACAGTCCCAGGAGAGGTACAGCACGGGGTTACATAGGGAGTAAAGCACCCTCTGCACTGTTCCCATCAAACAAACCCAGGACAGCGACAGCATGGGCTTAGATACAGACTACCACTCCCTCTGCACTGTCCCCATCAAACACTCCCAGGACAGGTACAGCACGGTGTTACATACAGATTAAAGCTCTCTCTGCACTGTACCCGTCAAACACTCGCAGGACAGCGACAGCACAGGGTTAGATACAGACTAAAGCTCTCTCTGCACTGATCCCATCAAACGCTCCCAGGACAGGTACAGCACGGGGTTACCGACAGAGTCAAGCTCCCGCTACACTGTCCCCATCAAACACTCACAGGACAGGTACAGCACAGGGTGAGATACAGGCTAAAGCTCCCTCTGCATGTCCCCATCAAACACTCCCAGAACAAGTACAGCACGGGGTTGGCTACAGACTAGAGCTCCCTCTACACTGTCCCCATCAAACACTCCCAGGACATGTAAAGCAAGGGGTTACATACAGAGTAAAGCTCCCCCTACACTGTCCCCATCAAACACTCCCAGGACAGGTACAGCACGGGGTTACCGACAGAGTCAAGCTCCCGCTACACTGTCCCCATCAAACACTCCCAGGACAGGTACAGCACGGGGTTACCGACAGAGTCAAGCTCCCGCTACACTGTCCCCATCAAACACTCACAGGACAGGTACAGCACAGGGTTAGATATAGAGTAAAGCTCCCTCTACACTGTCCCCATCAAACGCTGCCAGGACAGGTACAGCATGGGCTTAGATACAAACTAAGGCTCCCGCTACACTGTCCCCATCGAACACTCACAGGACAGGTACAGCACAGGGTGAGATACAGGCTAAAGCTCCCTCTGCATGTCCCCATCAAACACTCCCAGAACAAGTACAGCACGGGGTTGGCTACAGACTAGAGCTCCGTCTACACTGTCCCCATCAAACACTCCCAGGACAGGTACAGCACTGGGTGAGATACAGGCTAAAGCTCCCTCCACATTGTCCCCATCAAACAGTCCCAGGAGAGGTACAGCACGGGGTTACATAGGGAGTAAAGCACCCTCTGCACTGTTCCCATCAAACAGTCCCAGGAGAGGTACAGCACGGGGTTACATAGGGAGTAAAGCACCCTCTGCACTGTTCCCATCAAACAAACCCAGGACAGCGACAGCATGGGCTTAGATACAGACTACCACTCCCTCTGCACTGTCCCCATCAAACACTCCCAGGACAGGTACAGCACGGTGTTACATACAGATTAAAGCTCTCTCTGCACTGTACCCGTCAAACACTCGCAGGACAGCGACAGCACAGGGTTAGATACAGACTAAAGCTCTCTCTGCACTGATCCCATCAAACGCTCCCAGGACAGGTACAGCACGGGGTTACCGACAGAGTCAAGCTCCCGCTACACTGTCCCCATCAAACACTCACAGGACAGGTACAGCACAGGGTGAGATACAGGCTAAAGCTCCCTCTGCATGTCCCCATCAAACACTCCCAGAACAAGTACAGCACGGGGTTGGCTACAGACTAGAGCTCCCTCTACACTGTCCCCATCAAACACTCCCAGGACATGTAAAGCAAGGGGTTACATACAGAGTAAAGCTCCCCCTACACTGTCCCCATCAAACACTCCCAGGACAGGTACAGCACAGGGTGAGATACAGGCTAAAGCTCCCTCTGCATGTCCCCATCAAACACTCCCAGAACAAGTACAGCACGGGGTTAGATACAGAGTAAAGCTCCCCCTACACTGTCCCCATCAAACACTCCCAGGTCAGGTACAGCATGGGCTTAGATACAGACTAAAGCTCGCTCTACACTGTCCCCATCAAATGCTGCCTGGACAGGTACAGCATGGGCTTAGATACAAACTAAAGCTCCCGCTACACTGTCCTCATCAAACACTCACAGGACAGGTACAGCACAGGGTGAGATACAGGCTAAAGCTCCCTCTGCATGTCCCCATCAAACACTCCCAGAACAAGTACAGCACGGGGTTAGATACAGAGTAAAGCTCCCCCTACACTGTCCCCATCAAACACTCCCAGGACAGGTACAGCACTGGGTGAGATACAGGCTAAAGCTCCCTCGACACTGTCCCCATCAAACAGTCCCAGGAGAGGTACAGCACGGGGTTACATAGGGAGTAAAGCACCCTCTGCACTGTTCCCATCAAACAGTCCCAGGAGAGGTACAGCACGGGGTTACATAGGGAGTAAAGCACCCTCTGCACTGTTCCCATCAAACAAACCCAGGACAGCGACAGCATGGGCTTAGATACAGACTACCGCTCCCTCTGCACTGTCCCCATCAAACACTCCCAGGACAGGTACAGCACGGTGTTACATACAGATTGAAGCTCCCTCTACACTGTACCCGTCAAACACTCGCAGGACAGCGACAGCACAGGGTTAGATATAGACGAAAGCTCTCTCTGCACTGATCCAATCAAACGCTCCGAGGACATGTAAAGCACGGGGTTACATACAGAGTAAGACTCCCTCTACGCTGTCCCCATCAAACACTCCCAGGACATGTAAAGCACGGGGTTACATAGAGAGTAAAGCTCCCGATACACTGTCCCCATCAAACACTCCCAGGACAGGTACATCACGGGGTTAGATACAGGTTAAAGCTCCCTCTACACTGTCCCCATCAAACACTCCCAGGACAGGTACAGCACGGGGTTACCTACAGAGTCAAGCTCCCGCTACACTGTCCCCATCAAACACTCCCAGAACAAATACAGCACGGGGTTAGATACAGACTAAAGCTCATTCTGCACTGTCCCAATCAAACACTCACAGGACAGGTACAGCACAGGGTAAGATATAGACTAAAGCTCCCTCTACACTGTCTCCATCAAACACTCACAGGACAGTTACACCACAGGGGTAGATACACAGTAAATCTCCCTCAACACTGTACCCATCAAAAACTCCCAAGACAGGTACATTACAGGAGAAGGTACAGGGTGAAGCTCTCTCCTCAATATCAGTGCATCTAATTCCCAAATGAATACAACAGCCTATTCCATGGCAATGCGAGATGTAATTACTCAAACCAATGTGCCTGTAGCCTCTGCACGAGATCCACCATTTCGGACAGGCTGTGTGGTGGGACAAGGGCTCCAGGAGATTTTGTCACTGTCCAGCAGTTTTTATTCCTGATTTACAATGAACAGACCTCTGTCTCCTCCACTACTCCCAGCAGACAGAACTGGGTTTAAACCCAGCTCCTGACAGCTCAGAGACACTCACAAAGCTACAGAATCTTGTCCCTTCTCTGTAACCGTTTCAATGTCAAGTCACATGGTGGATGGTGGATATTACTGTGTCTCCCAATGGATTACAAAATCCACGAGTTCAAAACTTGTCCTGCTTTAAACAGATGATGTCCAACAGCTGGCCAAACATTCTCACAGAAACTCTCCGGCCATTTTCCCCACACCGTAACAGTGAGCACTGAGTCCCCTCCTCCTCACTCCTAACCATCACCATCCACCAGGGGAAAGTACAGAACTTGTCCCAGTTAGATACGGCACAGCAGGGTCACAGGTCAGACACTTACTGCTTCCTAGCCTGGGCTTGTGTGTTCCTCTTGAGCCACATCATTGGCCATACATGCTCATGGGGCAAGAGCAGGCACGGTGGCAATGAGCTCTGGGTCAGACTGAACACAAGGTAAGAATCGTACCTGTGACACTGCGACGCTGTCAGGATTAGTGCTCATTGCACGAGTCAGTTTCAGATTCCAATCTGCAACATAATCAGAGAAAATGCTGAGTTACAAAGATGAACACAATTCAGGTTGGTCAGGTGCAGAGCCAGAGGGAAAAAGATTTGCAATTGTATGAAGCTATTCACACACGACAGTTACAGCACAGGGTGAGATACAGGCTAAAGCTCCCTCTGCACCGTCCACATCAAACACTCCCAGGACAGGTAAAGCACGGAGTAGGATACAGGTTAAAGCTCCCTCTACACTGTCCCCATCAAACACTCCCAGGTCAGGTACAGCATGGGCTTAGATACAGACTAAAGCTCGCTCTACACTGTCCCCATCAAACACTCCCAGGACAGGTACAGCACAGGGTTAGATACAGACTAAAGCTCGCTCTACACTGTCCCCATCAAATGCTGCCTGGACAGGTACAGCATGGGCTTAGATACAAACTAAAGCTCCCGCTACACTGTCCTCATCAAACACTCACAGGACAGGTACAGCACAGGGTGAGATACAGGCTAAAGCTCCCTCTGCATGTCCCCATCAAACACTCCCAGAACAAGTACAGCACGGGGTTAGATACAGAGTAAAGCTCCCCCTACACTGTCCCCATCAAACACTCCCAGGACAGGTACAGCACTGGGTGAGATACAGGCTAAAGCTCCCTCGACACTGTCCCCATCAAACAGTCCCAGGAGAGGTACAGCACGGGGTTACATAGGGAGTAAAGCACCCTCTGCACTGTTCCCATCAAACAGTCCCAGGAGAGGTACAGCACGGGGTTACATAGGGAGTAAAGCACCCTCTGCACTGTTCCCATCAAACAAACCCAGGACAGCGACAGCATGGGCTTAGATACAGACTACCGCTCCCTCTGCACTGTCCCCATCAAACACTCCCAGGACAGGTACAGCACGGTGTTACATACAGATTGAAGCTCCCTCTACACTGTACCCGTCAAACACTCGCAGGACAGCGACAGCACAGGGTTAGATATAGACGAAAGCTCTCTCTGCACTGATCCAATCAAACGCTCCGAGGACATGTAAAGCACGGGGTTACATACAGAGTAAGACTCCCTCTACGCTGTCCCCATCAAACACTCCCAGGACATGTAAAGCACGGGGTTACATAGAGAGTAAAGCTCCCGCTACACTGTCCCCATCAAACACTCCCAGGACAGGTACATCACGGGGTTAGATACAGGTTAAAGCTCCCTCTACACTTTCTCCATCACAAACACTCCCAGGACAGGTACAGCACGGGGTTACCTACAGAGTCAAGCTCCCGCTACACTGTCCCCATCAAACACTCCCAGAACAAATACAGCACGGGGTTAGATACAGACTAAAGCTCATTCTGCACTGTCCCAATCAAACACTCACAGAACAGGTACAGCACAGGGTAAGATATAGACTAAAGCTCCCTCGACACTGTATCCATCAAACACTCACAGGACAGTTACACCACAGGGGTAGATACACAGTAAATCTCCATCAACACTGTACCATTCAAAAACTCCCAAGACAGGTACATTACAGGAGAAGGTACAGGGTGAAGCTCTCTCCTCAATATCAGTGCATCTAATTCCCAAATGAATACAACAGCCTATTCCATGGCAATGCGAGATGTAATTACTCAAACCAATGTGCCTGTAGCCTCTGCACGAGATCCACCATTTCGGACAGGCTGTGTGGTGGGACAAGGGCTCCAGGAGATTTTGTCACTGTCCAGCAGTTTTTATTTCTGATTTACAATGAACAGACCTCTGTCTCCTCCACTACTCCCAGCAGACAGAACTGGGTTTAAACCCAGCTCCTGACAGCTCAGAGCCACTCACAAAGCTACAGAATCTTGTCCCTTCTCTGTAACCGTTTCAATGTCAAGTCACATGGTGGATGGTGGATATTACTGTGTCTCCCAATGGATTACAAAATCCACGAGTTCAAAACTTGTCCTGCTTTAAACAGATGATGTCCAACAGCTGGCCAAACATTCTCACAGAAACTCTCCGGCCATTTCCCCCACACCGTAACAGTGAGCACTGAGTCCCCTCCTCCTCACTCCTAACCATCACCATCCACCAGGGGAAAGTACAGAACTTGTCCCAGTTAGATACGGCACAGCAGGGTCACAGGTCAGACACTTACTGCTTCCTAGCCTGGGCTTGTGTGTTCCTCTTGAGCCACATCATTGGCCATACATGCTCATGGGGCAAGAGCAGGCACGGTGGCAATGAGCTCTGGGTCAGACTGAACACAAGGTAAGAATCGTACCTGTGACACTGCGACGCTGTCAGGATTAGTGCTCATTGCACGAGTCAGTTTCAGATTCCAATCTGCAACATAATCAGAGAAAATGCTGAGTTACAAAGATGAACACAATTCAGGTTGGTCAGGTGCAAGACCCAGAGGGAAAAAGATTTGCAATTGTATGAAGCTATTCACTCACGACAGTTACAGCACAGGGTGAGATACAGGCTAAAGCTCCCTCTGCACCGTCCACATCAAACACTCCCAGGACAGGTAAAGCACGGAGTAGGATACAGGTTATAGCTCCCTCTGCACTGTCCCCATCAAACACTCCCAGGACAGGTAGAGCACGGGGTTAGATATAGAGTAAAGCTCCCTCTACACTGTCCCCATCAAACGCTGCCAGGACAGGTACAGCATGGGCTTAGATACAAACTAAGGCTCCCGCTACACTGTCCCCATCGAACACTCACAGGACAGGTACAGCACAGGGTGAGATACAGGCTAAAGCTCCCTCTGCATGTCCCCATCAAACACTCCCAGAACAAGTACAGCACGGGGTTAGATACAGAGTAAAGCTCCCCCTACACTGTCCCCATCAAACACTCCCAGGACAGGTACAGCACTGGGTGAGATACAGGCTAAAGCTCCCTCCACACTGTCCCCATCAAACAGTCCCAGGAGAGGTACAGCACGGGGTTACATAGGGAGTAAAGCACCCTCTGCACTGTTCCCATCAAACAGTCCCAGGAGAGGTACAGCACGGGGTTACATAGGGAGTAAAGCACCCTCTGCACTGTTCCCATCAAACAAACCCAGGACAGCGACAGCATGGGCTTAGATACAGACTACCGCTCCCTCTGCACTGTCCCCATCAAACACTCCCAGGACAGGTACAGCACGGTGTTACATACAGATTGAAGCTCCCTCTACACTGTACCCGTCAAACACTCGCAGGACAGCGACAGCACAGGGTTCGATATAGACGAAAGCTCTCTCTGCACTGATCCAATCAAACGCTCCGAGGACATGTAAAGCACGGGGTTACATACAGAGTAAGACTCCCTCTACGCTGTCCCCATCAAACACTCCCAGGACATGTAAAGCACGGGGTTACATAGAGAGTAAAGCTCCCGCTACACTGTCCCCATCAAACACTCCCAGGACAGGTACAGCACGGGGTTAGATACAGGTTAAAGCTCCCTCTACACTTTCTCCATCACAAACACTCCCAGGACAGGTACAGCACGGGGTTACCTACAGAGTCAAGCTCCCGCTACACTGTCCCCATCAAACACTCCCAGAACAAATACAGCACGGGGTTAGATACTGACTAAAGCTCATTCTGCACTGTCCCAATCAAACACTCCCAGGACAGGTACAGCACAGGGTAAGATATAGACTAAAGCTCCCTCTACACTGTCTCCATCAAACACTCACAGGACAGTTACACCACAGGGGTAGATACACAGTAAATCTCCCTCAACACTGTACCATTCAAAAAATCCCAAAACAGGTACATTACAGGAGAAGATACAGGGTGAAGCTCTCTCCTCAATATCAGTGCATCTAATTCCCAAATGAATACAACAGCCTATTCCATGGCAATGCGAGATGTAATTACTCAAACCAATGTGCCTGTAGCCTCTGCACGAGATCCACCATTTCGGACAGGCTGTGTGGTGGGACAAGGGCTCCAGGAGATTTTGTCACTGTCCAGCAGTTTTTATTTCTGATTTACAATGAACAGACCTCTGTCTCCTCCACTACTCCCAGCAGACAGAACTGGGTTTAAACCCAGCTCCTGACAGCTCAGAGACACTCACAAAGCTACAGAATCTTGTCCCTTCTCTGTAACCGTTTCAATGTCAAGTCACATGGTGGATGGTGGATATTACTGTGTCTCCCAATGGATTACAAAACCCACGAGTTCAAAACTTGTCCTGCTTTAAACAGATGATGTCCAACAGCTGGCCAAACATTCTCACAGAAACTCTCCGGCCATTTCCCCCACACCGTAACAGTTAGCACTGAGTCCCCTCCTCCTCACTCCTAACCATCACCATCCACCAGGGGAAAGTACAGAACTTGTCCCAGTTAGATACGGCACAGCAGGGTCACAGGTCAGACACTTACTGCTTCCTAGCCTGGGCTTGTGTGTTCCTCTTGAGCCACATCATTGGCCATACATGCTCATGGGGCAAGAGCAGGGACGGTGGCAATGAGCTCTGGGTCAGACTGAACACAAGGTAAGAATCGTACCTGTGACACTGCGACGCTGTCAGGATTAGTGCTCATTGCACGAGTCAGTTTCAGATTCCAATCTGCAACATAATCAGAGAAAATGCTGAGTTACAAAGATGAACACAATTCAGGTTGGTCAGGTGCAAGGGCCAGAGGGAAAAAGATTTGCAATCGTATGAAGCTATTTACTCACGACAGGTACAGCACAGGGTGAGATACAGGCTAAAGCTCCCTCTGCACCGTCCACATCAAACACTCCCAGGACAGGTAAAGCACGGAGTAGGATACAGGTTAAAGCTCCCTCTACAGTGTCCCCATCAAACACTCCCAGGACAGGTAGAGCACGGGGTTAGATACAGAGTAAAGCTCCCCCTACACTGTCCCCATCAAACACTCCCAGGTCAGGTACAGCATGGGCTTAGATACAGACTAAAGCTGGCTCTACACTGTCCCCATCAAACGCTGCCAGGACAGGTACAGCATGAGCTTAGATACAAACTAAAGCTCCCGCTACACTGTCCCCATCAAACACTCACAGGACAGGTACAGCACAGGGTGAGATACAGGCTAAAGCTCCCTCTGCATGTCCCCATCAAACACTCCCAGAACAAGTACAGCACAGGGTTGGCTACAGACTAGAGCTCCCTCTACACTGTCCCCATCAAACACTCCCAGGACATGTAAAGCACGGGGTTACATGCAGAGTAAGACTCCCTCTACACTGTCCTCATCAAACACTCCCAGGACAGGTGCAGCACGGGGTTACATAGAGAGGAAAGCTCCCGCTACACTGTCCCCATCAAACACTCCCAGGACAGGTACAGCACGGGGTTAGATACAGGTTAAAGCTCTCTCTGCACTGATCCAATCAAACGCTCCGAGGACATGTAAAGCACCGGGTTACATACAGAGTAAGACTCCCTCTACGCTGTCCCCATCAAACACTCCCAGGACATGTAAAGCACGGGGTTACATAGAGAGTAAAGCTCCCGCTACACTGTCCCCATCAAACACTCCCAGGACAGGTACATCACGGGGTTAGATACAGGTTAAAGCTCCCTCTACACTTTCTCCATCACAAACACTCCCAGGACAGGTACAGCACGGGGTTACCTACAGAGTCAAGCTCCCGCTACACTGTCCCCATCAAACACTCCCAGAACAAATACAGCACGGGGTTAGATACAGACTAAAGCTCATTCTGCATTGTCCCAATCCATCACTCACAGGACAGGTACAGCACAGGGTAAGATATAGACTAAAGCTCCCTCTACACTGTCTCCATCAAACACTCACAGGACAGTTACACCACAGGGGTAGATACACAGTAAATCTCCCTCAACACTGTACCCATCAAAAACTCCCAAGAAGGGTACATTACAGGAGAAGGTACAGGGTGAAGCTCTCTCCTCAATATCAGTGCATCTAATTCCCAAATGAATACAACAGCCTATTCCATGGCAATGCGAGATGTAATTACTCAAACCAATGTGCCTGTAGCCTCTGCACGAGATCCACCATTTCGGACAGGCTGTGTGGTGGGACAAGGGCTCCAGGAGATTTTGTCACTGTCCAGCAGCTTTTATTTCTGATTTACAATGAACAGACCTCTGTCTCCTCCACTACTCCCAGCAGACAGAACTGGGTTTAAACCCAGCTCCTGACAGCTCAGAGACACTCACAAAGCTACAGAATCTTGTCCCTTCTCTGTAACCGTTTCAATGTCAAGTCACATGGTGGATGGTGGATATTACTGTGTCTCCCAATGGATTACAAAATCCACGAGTTCAAAACTTGTCCTGCTTTAAACAGATGATGTCCAACAGCTGGCCAAACATTCTCACAGAAACTCCGGCCATTTCCCCCACACCGTAACAGTGAGCACTGAGTCCCCTCCTCCTCACTCCTAACCATCACCATCCACCAGGGGAAAGTACAGAACTTGTCCCAGTTAGATACGGCACAGCAGGGTCACAGGTCAGACACTTACTGCTTCCTAGCCTGGGCTTGTGTGTTCCTCTTGAGCCACATCATTGGCCATACATGCTCATGGGGCAAGAGCAGGCACGGTGGCAATGAGCTCTGGGTCAGACTGAACACAAGGTAAGAATCGTACCTGTGACACTGCGACGCTGTCAGGATTAGTGCTCATTGCACGAGTCAGTTTCAGATTCCAATCTGCAACATAATCAGAGAAAATGCTGAGTTACAAAGATGAACACAATTCAGGTTGGTCAGGTGCAAGGGCCAGAGGGAAAAAGATTTGCAATTGTATGAAGCTATTCACACACGACAGTTACAGCACAGGGTGAGATACAGGCTAAAGCTCCCTCTGCACCGTCCAGATCAAACACTCCCAGGACAGGTAAAGCACGGAGTAGGATACAGGTTAAAGCTCCCTCTACACTGTCCCCATCAAACACTCCCAGGTCAGGTACAGCATGGGCTTAGATACAAACTAAAGCTCCCGCTACACTGTCCCCATCAAACACTCCCAGGACAGGTACAGCACAGGGTGAGATACAGGCTAAAGCTCCCTCTGCATGTCCCCATCAAACACTCCCAGAACAAGTACAGCACGGGGTTAGATACAGAGTAAAGCTCCCCCTACACTGTCCCCATCAAACACTCCCAGGACAGGTACAGCACTGGGTGAGATACAGGCTAAAGCTCCCTCCACACTGTTCCCATCAAACAGTCCCAGGAGAGGCACAGCACGGGGTGACATAGGGAGTAAAGCACCCTCTGCACTGTTCCCATCAAACAGTCCCAGGAGAGGTACAGCACGGGGTTACATAGGGAGTAAAGCACCCTCTGCACTGTTCCCATCAAACAAACCCAGGACAGCGACAGCATGGGCTTAGATACAGACTACCGCTCCCTCTGCACTGTCTCCATCAAACACTCACAGGACAGTTACACCACAGGGGTAGATACACAGTAAATCTCCCTCAACACTGTACCCATCAAAAACTCCCAAGAAGGGTACATTACAGGAGAAGGTACAGGGTGAAGCTCTCTCCTCAATATCAGTGCATCTAATTCCCAAACAGCCTATTCCATGGCAATGCGAGATGTAATTACTCAAACCAATGTGCCTGTAGCCTCTGCACGAGATCCACCATTTCGGACAGGCTGTGTGGTGGGACAAGGGATCCAGGAGATTTTGTCACTGTCCAGCAGTTTTTATTTCTGATTTACAATGAACAGACCTCTGTCTCCTCCACTACTCCCAGCAGACAGAACTGGGTTTAAACCCAGCTCCTGACAGCTCAGAGACACTCACAAAGCTACAGAATCTTGTCCCTTCTCTGTAACCGTTTCAATGTCAAGTCACATGGTGGATGGTGGATATTACTGTGTCTCCCAATGGATTACAAAATCCACGAGTTCAAAACTTGTCCTGCTTTAAACAGACGATGTCCAACAGCTGGCCAAACATTCTCACAGAAACTCTCCGGCCATTTCCCCCACACCGTAACAGTGAGCACTGAGTCCCCTCCTCCTCACTCCTAACCATCACCATCCACCAGGGGAAAGTACAGAACTTGTCCCAGTTAGATACGGCACAGCAGGGTCACAGGTCAGACACTTACTGCTTCCTAGCCTGGGCTTGTGTGTTCCTCTTGAGCCACATCATTGGCCATACATGCTCATGGGGCAAGAGCAGGCACGGTGGCAATGAGCTCTGGGTCAGACTGAACACAAGGTAAGAATCGTACCTGTGACACTGCGACGCTGTCAGGATTAGTGCTCATTGCACGAGTCAGTTTCAGATTCCAATCTGCAACATAATCAGAGAAAATGCTGAGTTACAAAGATGAACACAATTCAGGTTGATCAGGTGCAAGGGCCAGAGGGAAAAAGATTTGCAATTGTATGAAGCTATTCACTCACGACAGTTACAGCACAGGGTGAGATACAGGCGAAAGCTCCCTCTGCACCGTCAACATCAAACACTCCCAGGACAGGTAAAGCACGGAGTAGGATACAGGTTAAAGCTCCCTCTACACTGTCCCCATCAAACACTCCCAGGTCAGGTACAGCATGGGCTTAGATACAGACTAAAGCTCGCACTACACTGTCCCCATCAAACGCTGCCAGGACAGGTACAGCATGGGCTGAGATACAAACTAAAGCTCCCGCTACACTGTCCCCATCAAACACTCACAGGACAGGTACAGCACAGGGTGAGATACAGGCTAAAGCTCCCTCTGCATATCCCCATCAAACACTCCCAGAACAAGTACAGCACGGGGTTGGCTACAGACTAGAGCTCCCTCTACACTGTCCCCATCAAACACTCCCAGGACATGTAAAGCACGGGGTTACATACAGAGTAAGACTCCCTCTACACTGTCCTCATCAAACACTCCCAGGACAGGTACAGCACAGGGTGAGATACAGGCTAAAGCTCCCTCTGCATGTCCCCATCAAACACTCCCAGAACAAGTACAGCACGGGGTTAGATACGGAGTAAAGCTCCCCCCACACTGTCCCCATCAAACACTCCCAGGACAGGTACAGCACGGGGTTACATAGGGAGTAAAGCACCCTCTGCACTGATCCCATCAAACAGTCCCAGGAAAGGTACAGCACGGGGTTACATAGGGAGTAAAGCACCCTCTGCACTGTTCCCATCAAACAAACCCAGGACAGCGACAGCATGGGCTTAGATACAGACTACCGCTCCCTCTGCACTGTCCCCATCAAACACTCCCAGGACAGGTACAGCACGGTGTTACATACAGATTGAAGCTCCCTCTACACTGTACCCGTCAAACACTCGCAGGACAGCGACAGCACAGGGTTAGATATAGACGAAAGCTCTCTCTGCACTGATCCAATCAAACGCTCCGAGGACATGTAAAGCACGGGGTTACCGACAGAGTAAGACTCGCTCTACACTGTCCCCATCAAACACTCCCAGGTCAGGTACAGCATGGGCTTAGTTATAGACTAAAGCTCGCTCTACACTGTCCCCATCAAACGCTGCCAGGACAGGTACAGCATGGGCTCAGATACAAACTAAAGCTCCCGCTACACTGTCCCCATCAAACACTCACAGGACAGGTACAGCACAGGGTGAGATACAGGCTAAAGCTCCCTCTGCATGTCCCCATCAAACACTCCCAGAACAAGTCCAGCATGGGGTTGGCTACAGACTAGAGCTCCCTCTACACTGTCCCCATCAAACACTCCCAGGACAGGTGCAGCACTGGGTTACAAAGAGAGGAAAACTCGCTCTACACTGTCTCCATCAATAACTCCCAGGACACGTACAGCACAGGGTGAGGTACACGCTAAAGCTCCGTCTACACGGTCCCCATCAAACACTCCCAGGACAGGTACAGCACGGTGTTACATACAGATTAAAGCTCCCTCTACACTGTACCCGTCAAACACTCCCAGGATAGGCACAGCACGAGGTTATATAAAAAGTAAAGCTCCCGCTACACTGTCCCCATCAAACGCTCAAAGAACAATTACAGCACGGGCTAGATATAGAGTAAAGCTCCCTCTACACTGCCCCCATCAAACAATCCCGGGATAGGTACAGCACAGCACAGCACGAGGTTAGATATAGAGTAAAGCTCCCGCTACACTGTCCCCATCAAACACTCCCAGGACAGGTACAGCACGGGGTTACATACAGAGTCAAGTTCCCACTACACTGTCCCCATCAAACACACTCAGGACAGGTACAGCACAGGGTGAGGTACACGCTAAAGCTCCGTCTACACGGTCCCCATCAAACACTCCCAGGACAGGTACAGCACGGTGTTACATACAGATTAAAGCTCCCTCTACACTGTACCCGTTAAACACTCGCAGGACAGCGACAGCACAGGGTTAGATATAGACTAAAGCTCTCTCTGCACTGATCCCATCAAACGCTCCCAGGACATGTAAAGCATGGGGTTACATACAGAGTAAGACTCCCTCTACACTGTCCTCATCAAACACTCCGAGGACAGGTGCAACACGGGGTTACATAGAGAGTAAAGCTCCGGCTACACTGTCCCCATCAAACACTCCCAGGATAGGTACATCACGGGGTTAGATACAGACTAAAGCTCATTCCGCACTGTCCCAATCAAACACTCACAGGACAGGTACACCACAGGGGTAGATACACAGTAAATCTCCCTCAACACTGTACCCATCAAAAACTCCCAAGACAGGTACATTACAGGAGAAGGTACAGGGCGAAGCTCTCTCCTCAATATCAGTGCATCTAATTCCCAAATGAATACAACAGCCTATTCCATGGCAATGCGAGATGTAATTACTCAAACCAAAGTGCCTGTAGCCTCTGCACGAGATCCACCATTTCGGACAGGCTGTGTGGTGGGACAAGGGATCCAGGAGATTTTGTCACTGTCCAGCAGTTTTTATTCCTGATTTACAATGAACAGACCTCTGTCTCCTCCACTACTCCCAGCAGACAGAACTGGGTTTAAACCCAGCTCCTGACAGCTCAGAGCCACTCACAAAGCTACAGAATCTTGTCCCTTCTCTGTAACCGTTTCAATGTCAAGTCACATGGTGGATGGTGGATATTACTGTGTCTCCCAATGGATTACAAAATCCACGAGTTCAAAACTTGTCCTGCTTTAAACAGACGATGTCCAACAGCTGGCCAAACATTCTCACAGAAACTCTCCGGCCATTTCCCCCACACCGTAACAGTGAGCACTGAGTCCCCTCCTCCTCACTCCTAACCATCACCATCCACCAGGGGAAAGTACAGAACTTGTCCCAGTTAGATACGGCACAGCAGGGTCACAGGTCAGACACTTACTGCTTCCTAGCCTGGGCTTGTGTGTTCCTCTTGAGCCACATCATTGGCCATACATGCTCATGGGGCAAGAGCAGGCACGGTGGCAATGAGCTCTGGGTCAGACTGAACACAAGGTAAGAATCGTACCTGTGACACTGCGACGCTGTCAGGATTAGTGCTCATTGCACGAGTCAGTTTCAGATTCCAATCTGCAACATAATCAGAGAAAATGCTGAGTTACAAAGATGAACACAATTCAGGTTGGTCAGGTGCAAGACACAGAGGGAAAAAGATTTGCAATTGTATGAAGCTATTTACTCACGACAGGTACAGCACAGGGTGAGATACAGGCTAAAGCTCCCTCTGCACCGTCCACATCAAACACTCCCAGGACAGGTAAAGCACGGAGTAGGATACAGGTTAAAGCTCCCTCTACACTGCCCCCATCAAACATTCCCAGGTCAGGTACAGCATGGGCTTAGATATAGACTAAAGCTCGCTCTACACTGTCCCGATCAAACACTCCCAGCACAGTTAGAGCACGGGGTTAGATACAGAGTAAAGCTCCCTCTACACTGTCCCCATCAAAAGCTGCCAGGACAGGTACAGAATGGGCTTAGATACAAACTAAAGCTCCCGCTACACTGTCCCCATCAAACACTCCCAGGACAGGTACAGCACTGGGTTAGATATAGACTAAAGCTCTCTCTGCACTGTCCCCATCAAACGCTCCCAGGACAGGTCCAGCACGGGCTTATAGACAGAGTAAAGCTCCCTCTACACTGTCCCCATGAAACAAACCCAGGACAGCGACAGCATGGGCTAAGATACAGACTAACGCTCCCACTGCACTGTCCCCATCAAACGCTCCCAGGACATGTACAGCACGGGGTTACAGACAGAGTAAAACTCGCTCTACACTGTCTCCATCAATAACTCCCAGGACATGTACAGCACGGGGTCACATAGAGAGTAACGCTCCCTCTGCCCTGACCCCATCAAACATTCCCAGGATAGGCACAGCACAGCACGAGGTTATATAGAGTAAAGCTCCCGCTACACTGTCCCCATCAAACGCTCAAAGAACAGGTACAGCACGGACTTAGATACAGATTAAAGCTCCTTCTACACTGTCTCCATCAAACACTCCCAGGACAGGTACAGCACGGGTTAGATATAGAGTAAAGCTCCCTCTACACTGCCCCCATCAAACACTCCCGGGATAGGTACAGCACAGCACGAGGTTAGATATAGAGTAAAGCTCCCGCTACACTGTCCCCATCAAACACTCCCAGGACAGGTACAGCACGGGGTTACATACAGAGTCAAGTTCCCACTACACTGTCCCCATCAAACACACTCAGGACAGGTACAGTACAGGGTGAGGTACACGCGAAAGCTCCGTCTACACGGTCCCCATCAAACACTCCCAGGACAGGTACAGCACGGTGTTACATACAGATTAAAGCTCCCTCTACACTGTACCCGTCAAACACTCGCAGGACAGCGACAGGACAGGGTTAGATATAGACTAAAGCTCTCTCTGCACTGATCCCATCAAACGCTCCCAGGACATGTAAAGCACGGGGTGACATAGAGAGTAAGACTCCCTCTACACTGTCCTCATCAAACACTCCCAGGACAGGTGCAGCACGGGGTTACATAGAGAGTAAAGCTCCCGCTACACTGTCCCCATCAAACACACCCAGGACAGGTACATCACGGGGTTAGATACAGGTTAAAGCTCCCTCTACACTTTCTCCATCACAAACACTCCCAGGACAGGTACAGCACGGGGTTACCTACAGAGTCAAGCTCCCGCTACACTGTCCCCATCAAACACTCACAGGACAGTTACACCACAGGGGTAGATACACAGTAAATCTCCCTCAACACTGTACCCATCAAAAACTCCCAAGAAGGGTACATTACAGGAGAAGGTACAGGGTGAAGCTCTCTCCTCAATATCAGTGCATCTAATTCCCAAATGAATACAACAGCCTATTCCATGGCAATGCGAGATGTAATTACTCAAACCAATGTGCCTGTAGCCTCTGCACGAGATCCACCATTTCGGACAGGCTGTGTGGTGGGACAAGGGCTCCAGGAGATTTTGTCACTGTCCAGCAGTTTTTATTTCTGATTTACAATGAACAGACCTCTGTCTCCTCCACTACTCCCAGCAGACAGAACTGGGTTTAAACCCAGCTCCTGACAGCTCAGAGACACTCACAAAGCTACAGAATCTTGTCCCTTCTCTGTAACCGTTTCAATGTCAAGTCACATGGTGGATGGTGGATATTACTGTGTCTCCCAATGGATTACAAAATCCACGAGTTCAAAACTTGTCCTGCTTTAAACAGATGATGTCCAACAGCTGGCCAAACATTCTCACAGAAACTCTCCGGCCATTTCCCCCACACCGTAACAGTGAGCACTGAGTCCCCTCCTCCTCACTCCTAACCATCACCATCCACCAGGGGAAAGTACAGAACTTGTCCCAGTTAGATACGGCACAGCAGGGTCACAGGTCAGACACTTACTGCTTCCTAGCCTGGGCTTGTGTGTTCCTCTTGAGCCACATCATTGGCCATACATGCTCATGGGGCAAGAGCAGGCACGGTGGCAATGAGCTCTGGGTCAGACTGAACACAAGTTAAGAATCGTACCTGTGACACTGCGACGCTGTCAGGATTAGTGCTCATTGCACGAGTCAGTTTCAGATTCCAATCTGCAACATAATCAGAGAAAATGCTGAGTTACAAAGATGAACACAATTCAGGTTGGTCAGGTGCAGGGCCAGAGGTAAAAAGATTTGCAATTGTATGAAGCTATTCACTCACGACAGTTACAGCACAGGGTGAGATACAGGCTAAAGCTCCCTCTGCACCGTCCACATCAAACACTCCCAGGACAGGTAAAGCACGGAGTAGGATACAGGTTAAAGCTCCCTCTACACTGTCCCCATCGAACACTCCCAGGACAGGTACAGCACGGAGTTAGATACAGAGTAAAGCTCCCTCTGCACTTTCCCCATCAAACATTCCTAGGATAGGTGCAGCACAGTACAAGGTAAGATATAGAGTAAAGCCCCCTCTGCACTGTCCCCATCAAACACTCGCAAGACAGGTACAGCACGAGGTTAGATACAGACCAAAGCTCCTGCTACACTGTCCCCATCAAACACTCCCAGGACAGGCACAGCACGGAGTTACATACAGATTAAAGCTCCTCCTACACTGCCCCCATCAAACACTCCCAGGACAGGTACAGCAAAGGGTTAGACATAGACTAAAGCTCTCTCTGCACTGTCCCCATCAAACACTCCCAGGACATGTACAGGACAGGGTTACATACTGAGTAAAACTCCCTCTTCACTGTCTCCATCAAACACTCATATGACAGGTACAGCACTGGGTTCCATAGAAAGTAAAGCTCCCTCTGCACTGTCCGCATCAAACACTCACAGGACAGCTACAGCACGGGGTTAGATACAGACTAAAGCTCCTTCTACGCTGTCTCCATCAAACACTCCAAGGACAGGTACAGCATGGGCTTAGATATACACTAAAGCTCTCTCTGCACTGTCCCCATCAAACACTCCCAGGACAGGTACAGCATGGAGTAAGATACAGATTAAAGCTTCTCCTACACTGCCCCCATCAAACACTCCCAGGACAGATACAGCACGGGGTGAGATACAGGCTAAAGATCTCTCTGCACTGTCCCCATCAAACACTCCCAGGACAGGTACAGCATGGGCTTAGATACAAACTAAAGCTCCCGCTACACTGTCCCCATCAAACACTCACAGGACAGGTACAGCACAGGGTGAGATACAGGATAAAGCTCCCTCTGCACTGTCCCCATCAAACAGTCCCAGGAGAGGTACAGCACGGGGTTACATAGGGAGTAAAGCTCCCTCTGCACTGTTTCCATCAAACAAACCCAGGACAGCGACAGCATGGGCTTAGATACAGACTAACGCTCCCTCTGCACTGTCCCCATCAAACACTCCCAGGACAGCTACAGCACGGAGTTAGATACAGAGTAAAGCTCCTTCTCCACTGTCTTCATCAAACACTCCCAGGACAGGCCCAGCACGGGCTTATAGACAGAGTAAAGCTCCCTCTACACTGTCCCCATCAAACACTCCAAGGACAGCGACAGCACGGGGTTAGATATCGACTAAAGCTCTCTCTGCACTGTCCCCATCAAACGCTCCCAGGACATGTACAGCACGGGGTTACATACAGAGTAAAACTCGCTCTACACTGTCTCCATCAATAACTCCCAGGACATGTACAGCACGGGGTTACATAGAGAGTAACGCTCCCTCTGCACTGTCCCCATCAAACACTCCCAGGATAGGCACAGCACAGCACGAGGTTATATATAGAGTAAAGCTCCCGCTACACTGTCCCCATCAAACGCTCAAAGAACAGGTACAGCACGGACTTAGATACAGATTAAAGCTCCTTCTACACGGTCTCCATCAAACGCTCCCAGGACAGGTACAGCACGGGTTAGATATAGAGTAAAGCTCCCTCTACACTGCCCCCATCAAACAATCCCGGGATAGGTACAGCACAGCACGAGGTTAGATATAGAGTAAAGCTCCCGCTACACTGTCCCCATCAAACACTCCCAGGACAGGTACAACACGGGGTTACATACAGAGTCAAGTTCCCACTCCACTGTCCCCATCAAACACACTCAGGACAGGTACAGCACAGGGCGAGGTCCACGCTAAAGCTCCGTCTACACGGTCCCCATCAAACACTCCCAGGACAGGTACAGCACAGTGTTACATACAGATTGAAGCTCCCTCTACACTGTACCCGTCAAACACTCGCAGGACAGCGACAGCACAGGGTTAGATATAGACTAAAGCTCTCTCTGCACTGATCCCATCAAACGCTCCCAGGACATGTAAAGCACGGGGTTACATACAGAGTAAGACTCCCTCTACACTGTCCTCATCAAACACTCCCAGGACAGGTGCAGCACGGGGTTACATAGAGAGTAAAGCTCCCGCTACACTGTCCCCATCAAACACTCCCAGGACAGGTACAGCACGGGGTTACACAGAGAGTAAAGCTCCCGCTACACTGTCCCCATCAAACACTCCCAGGACAGGTACAACACGGGGTTAGATACAGGTTAAAGCTCCCTCTACACTTTCTCCATCACAAACACTCCCAGGACAGGTACAGCACGGGGTTACCTACAGAGTCAAGCTCCCGCTACACTGTCCCCATCAAACACTCCCAGGACAGGTACAGCAAAGGGTTAGACACAGACTAAAGCTCTCTCTGCACTGTCCCCATCAAACACTCCCAGGACATGTACAGGACAGGGTTACATACTGAGTAAAACTCCCTCTACACTGTCCCCATCAAACACTCCCAGGACAGGTACAGCATGGGCTTAGATACAGAGTAAATCTCCCTTAACAGTGTACCCATCAAAAACTCCCAAGACAGGTACATTACAGGAGAAGATACAGGGTAAAGCTCTCTCCTCAATATCAGTGCATCTAATTCCCAAATGAATACAACAGCCTATTCCATGGCAATGCGAGATGTAATTACTCAAACCAATGTGCCTGTAGCCTCTGCACGAGATCCACCATTTCGGACAGGCTGTGTGGTGGGACAAGGGCTCCAGGAGATTTTGTCACTGTCCAGCAGCTTTTATTTCTGATTTACAATGAACAGACCTCTGTCTCCTCCACTGCTCCCAGCAGACAGAACTGGGTTTAAACCCAGCTCCTGACAGCTCAGAGACACTCACAAAGCTACAGAATCTTGTCCCTTCTCTGTAACCGTTTCAATGTCAAGTCACATGGTGGATGGTGGATATTACTGTGTCTCCCAATGGATTACAAAATCCACGAGTTCAAAACTTGTCCTGCTTTAAACAGATGATGTCCAACAGCTGGCCAAACATTCTCACAGAAACTCTCCGGCCATTTTCCCCACACCGTAACAGTGAGCACTGAGTCCCCTCCTCCTCACTCCTAACCATCACCATCCACCAGGGGAAAGTACAGAACTTGTCCCAGTTAGATACGGCACAGCAGGGTCACAGGTCAGACACTTACTGCTTCCTAGCCTGGGCTTGTGTGTTCCTCTTGAGCCACATCATTGGCCATACATGCTCATGGGGCAAGAGCAGGCACGGTGGCAATGAGCTCTGGGTCAGACTGAACACAAGGTAAGAATCGTACCTGTGACACTGCGACGCTGTCAGGATTAGTGCTCATTGCACGAGTCAGTTTCAGATTCCAATCTGCAACATAATCAGAGAAAATGCTGAGTTACAAAGATGAACACAATTCAGGTTGGTCAGGTGCAGGGCCAGAGGGAAAAAGATTTGCAATTGTATGAAGCTATTCACTCACGACAGGTACAGCACAGGGTGAGATACAGGCTGAAGCTCCCTGTACACTGTCCACATCAAACACTCCCAGGACAGCGACAGCACGGGCTTAGATACAGACTAATGCTCCCTCTAAACTGTCCCCATCAAACACTCCCAGGACAGCGACAGCACGGGCTTAGATACAGACTAAAGCTCTCTCTGCACTGTCCCCACCAAACACTCCCAGGACATGTACAGCCCAGGGTTACATACCGAGTAAAACTCCCTCTACGCTGTCTCTATCAAACACTCCCAGGATAGGTACAGCACGGGGTACCATACAGAGTAAAGCTCCCTCTGCACTGTCACGATCAAACACTCCCAGGACAGCGACAGCTCGGTGTTAGATACAGATGAAAGCTCCCTCTCCACTATCACCACCAAACACTACCAGGACAGCGCCATGCACGGGGTTAGATACAGACTAAAGCTCCCTCCACACTGTCGCCATCAAACACTCCCAGGACAGGTACAGCACGGGGTGAGATACAGAGTAAAGCTCCCTCTACACTGTCCCCATCAAACACTCCCAGGAGAGCTACAGCAGAGGGTGAGATACAGACTAAAGCTCCCTCTGCACTGTCCCCATCAAACGCTCGCAGGACAGGTACAGCATGGGCTTAGATAAAGACTAAAGCTCCCTCTACACTGTGCCCATCAAACAGTCCCAGGACAGCGCCAGTACGGGGTTAGATACAGAGCAAAGCTCCCTCTACACTGTCTCGTTCAAACACTCCCAGCACAGCTAAAGCACGGGGCTAGATACAGACTAAAGCTCCCTCTACACAGTCCACAGCAAACACTCCCAGGACAGCTACAGCACGGGGTTAGATACAGAGTAAAGCTCCCTCTACACCGTCGCCATCAAACACTCCTAGGACAGCTACAGCACAGGGTGAGATACAGGCTAAACCTCCCTCTGCACTGTCCCCATCAAACACTCCTAGGACAGCTACAGCACAGGGTGAGATACAGGCTAAAGCTCCCTCTACATTGTCCCCATCAAACACACCCTGGACAGGTACAGCACGGAATTAGATACAAATTAAAGCTCCTCCTACACTGCCCCCATCAAACACTCCCAGGATAGGTACAGCACGGGGTTAGATACAGACTAGAGCTCCCTCTACACTATCCCCATCAAACACTCCCAGGACAGCTACAGCATGGGCTTAGATACAGACTAAAGCTCCCTCTACACTGTCCCCATCAAACACTCACAGGACAGGTACACCACAGGGGTAGATACACAGTAAATCTCCCTCAACACTGCACCATTCAAAAAATCCCAAAACAGGTACATTACAGGAGAAGATACAGGGTAAAGCTCTCTCCTCAATTTCAGTGCATCTAATTCCCAAATGAATACAACAGCCTATTCCATGGCAATGCGAGATGTAATTACTCAAACCAATGTGCCTGTAGCCTCTGCACGAGATCCACCATTTCAGACAGGCTGTGTGGTGGGACAAGGGCTCCAGGAGATTTTGTCACTGTCCAGCAGTTTTTATTTCTGACTTACAATGAACAGACATCAGCCTCTGTCTCCTCCACTACTCCCAGCAGACAGAACTGGGTTTAAACCCAGCTCCTGACAGCTCAGAGACACTCACAAAGCTACAGAATCTTGTCCCTTCTCTGTAACCGTTTCAATGTGAAGTCACATGGTGGATGGTGGATATTACTGTGTCTCCCAATGGATTACAGAATCCACGAGGTTTAAAACGTGACCTGATTTAAACAGATAATGTCCAACAGCTGGCCAAACATTCTCAAAGAAACTCTCCGGCCATTTCCCCCACACCGTAACAGTGAGCACTGAGTCCCCTCCTCCTCACTCCTAACCATCACCATCCACCAGGGGAAAGTACAGAACTTGTCCCAGTTAGATACGGCACAGCAGGGTCACAGGTCAGACACTTACTGCTTCCTAGCCTGGGCTTGTGTGTTCCTCTTGAGCCACATCATTGGCCATACATGCTCATGGGGCAAGAGCAGGCACGGTGGCAATGAGCTCTGGGTCAGACTGAACACAAGGTAAGAATCGTACCTGTGACACTGCGACGCTGTCAGGATTAGTGCTCATTGCACGAGTCAGTTTCAGATTCCAATCTGCAACATAATCAGAGAAAATGCTGAGTTACAAAGATGAACACAATTCAGGTTGGTCAGGTGCAAGGGCCAGAGGGAAAAAGATTTGCAATTGTATGAAGCTATTCACTCACGACAGGTACAGCACAGGGTGAGATACAGGCTAAAGCTCCCTCTGCACCGTCCACATCAAACACTCCCAGGACAGGTAAAGCACGGAGTAGGATACAGGTTAAAGCTCCCCTACACTGTCCCCATCAAACACTCCCAGGTCAGGTACAGCATGGGCTTCGATACAGAGTAAAGCTCCCTCTACACTGTCCCCATCAAACACTCCCAGGACAGGTACAGCACGGGGTTAGATACAGAGTAAAGCTCCCTCTGCACTGTCCCCACCAAACACTCCTGAGACAGGCACAGCACGGGGTTAGATACAGAGTAAAGCTCCCTCTACACTGTCCCCATCAAACACTCCCAGACAGGAATTTAAGTCAGTCAGGGAAAATGGTGGTTAAGAGGTGCAGGGCTGATTGGGAAGAGACGCAGAGAGAAAGGTGCTTTTTATCCAGACACCGTGTAATCTTCAAACCCATCTTGTACTACTCACCCAACTTTAACCTGCAGCCCTGCTCAAATTCTCTGTTCAAATAATCCAATTCCCTTTAAAAAGCCTCGATTGACCCTGCCTCCACCACACTCTCAGACAGTGCATTCCAGATCCTAACCACTCGCTGTGTGAAAAAGTTTCTCATGTCTCCATTGCTTCTTTCGCCATTACTTTAAACCTGTGCCCTCTGGTTCTCGATCCTTCCACTAATGGGAACTTCCTCCCTATCTACTTTGCCCAGATCCCTCATGATTTTCAACACCTCTGTCAAATCTCCTCTCAACCTTCTCTTCTCCAAGGGCTGCCTTGGCTTCTCAATCTACCGACGTAACTGAATTCACTTCATCCCAAATGTAATACTTCCAAAATAGCTGACAACATGAAACTTGGTGGGAATGCGAGCAGTGAGGAGGATGTTGAGGTTTCAAGGTGATTTAGGCAAATTGAGTGAGTCGGCAAACTCATGGCAGATGTAGTATCATGTGGATAAGTGTGAAATAAGGATAAGGAAAAAAATAATGACAGTCTTATTTAAATTGTGATAGATTGGAAAATGTTCTTGTACAAAGGGACCTGAGTGTCCTTGTACACCAGTCAGTGAGAGCAAGCATGCAGGTGCAGCAAGCAGTTAAGAAGGTAAATGGTATGTTGGCCTTCATTGTGAAAGCACTTGAGTGCAGGAGCAAGGATGTCTCACTGCAGCTGTACAGGGCCTTGCTGAGACCACACCTGACGTATTGTGAGCAGTTTTTGTCTCCTTACCCAAGAAAGGATACACTTACCATAGAGGGTGTGCAGGGAACATTCACCAGACTGATTCCTGGGATGGCAGGATTGTGGTATGAGGAGAGATTGGGCTGACTAGGTCTGTATTCACTGGAGTTTAGAAGAATGAGAGGGGATCTCATTGAAACGTATAAATTTCTGACAGGGCTGGACAGACTGGATGCAGGGATGATGTTTCCTCTGGCTACGGGGTGTAGAACAAAGGGTCACAGTCTCAGGATACGGGGTAGTCCATTTAGGACTGAGGTGAGGTGAAATTTCTTCACTCAGAGGGTGGTGAACCGATGGAATTCTCTGCCACAGAGGCTGTGGAGGCCAAGTCACTGAATATATTGAAGAAGGAAATAGATAGATTTCTGGACTCTAGAGGCACCAAGGGGTATAGGGAGAGAACGGGAGTACGGTGTTGAGATAGATGATCAGCCATGATCATATTGAATGGCAGGGCAGGCTCAAAGGACCGAATGGCCTCCTCCTGCTCCTATTTTCTATGTTAGTCTCATGAATTATTTCTGTACTGTGAAGCCATCACATCCTTCCTTACGTTTGGTGCCCAAGACACACCAGTTCAAACTCAACCAGTGTTTTATAAAGTCTCATCATAACCTCCTTGCTCCTCTATTGATAAAGCCCAGAATACTGAATGCCTTATTAAATGCACTCTCCACTTGTCCTGTCAACTTCAATGATTTGTACATCTTTCCACCCAGGTCCCTCGACTCCAGCACCCCCTTTAGAATTGTACAATTTATTTTATATTGTCTCTCTGCATTTTTCTGACCAAAATAAATCACCTCACACTTCATTGTATTAGATTTCATCTGCCAACTGTCCGCCCACTCCACCTTCTTGTGTCGTATTGAAGTTCTACACTGTCCTCACAGTTTACAATGCTTCCAAACTTTGTGTCATCGGTAAATTTTGAAATTATTGCCTGTACACCAAGGTCAAGGTCATTAATATATATCAGGAAGAGCGAGGGTCCCAACACTGACCCCTGGGGAACTCCACCACAAACCTTCCTCCAGCCCAAAAAATACCCATTAACCACTTCTCTCCAACTGACACTCAGCCAATTCTGTATCCATTTTGCTACTTTGATTCCAGAGTCTTCAACTTTGCTGAGAAGCCTGTTAGAGGCACTTTATCTAACACATTTTGGAATTCCATGTACACCACATCAACAACATTCCCCTCATCAACCCTCTGTTATCGCAAAATTAGGCATACATGTTCTGCCCTAAAGAAATCCGTGCTGACTTTCTTATTCAAGAGACATGGGCAACGCTGGCATTTATTGCCCCTCCCTAACTTCAATTGAGGTGGTGGTGTTCATCTGCCTTCTTGAACCACTGCAGTCCATGTGGTGTAATTAATCCATATTTGCCCAAGTGACATAATTTTGTCCAAGTCAGTGTTTCTCGAAGATTCCCCAGCACTGAAGTTAAACTGACGGCCTGTAGTTGCTGGGCTTATCTTTGGGCCCTTTCTTTGATCAAGGATGCAATTCTCCAGTCCTCTGGCACCACCCGTTTCTAAGCTTGGAAGACTTATGACCAATGCCTCAGCAATTTGCCTCAATATTCCCTTCAGTCCTGGTGACTTATCCCAATTACAGCCAGTCTTTCCTCTTTATCAAGTTTTAACCCATCCACTGTCTCAATTGCCTCCTCTTTCACAGCATTGGCATCCTCTTTTTTCTTGGTATAGACAACCTAGCCCTAACCTCAGCCATGCCCTCTCTCCCACTACGTCACCCCTTTTGGTCTCCAATCTGCCCTTCTATGAGCAGAAAGGTCAATAACCAGAGATTGAAATTAATTACTGGGAGGATAAGAGGGGAGTTGGGGAGAATATTTTTCCCCAGAGGGTGGTGGGCACTTTGGAACATACTGCCTGAAAGGGTAGCAGAGGCAGAATCCCTGATCAAAACTCGTCCTACCCATCTCCCACAACTCTGCCCTCACACCTTCATCTCCCTCCCAGAACCATGATAGGATCCCCCTTGTCCTCACTTTTCACCCCACCAGCCTCCGCATTCAAAGGACCATCCTCCGCCATTTCCGCCAACTCTAGCATGAGGCCACCACCAAATACATCTTCCTTTCACCCACACCGCCCCCCTCACCCCCGTCGGCATTCCGTAGGAATCATTCCCTCCGGGACACACTTCATCACACCTTCAGTCTGTCCACAAGCATGACCCAGACCTCCCTGTCGCTTGCCATTTCAACACTCCACCCTGCTCTGATGCCCACATGTCCATCCTTGGCCTGCTGCATTGTTCCAGTGAAGCTCAACGCAAACTGGAGGAACAGCACCTCATCTTCCGACTAGGCACTTTACAGCCTTCCGGACTGAATATTGAGTTCAACAACTTCAGATCATGAACTCTCTCCTCCATGCTCACGCCCTTTTTTCCAAATATTTATTTTTTAATTTTTATATATACACATTTTTCCCCACCTATTTCTATTATTTTTCAAACTTATTTCCATTCACAGTTTTATCCCCATCTTTTATCCCCACACTGTCCCCTCCCCCTCCCCCCCCCCAAACTAGGACCATGTGCTGCTCATTCTTACTGTTACTGACACCATTAGCACCTCCTTTCGCCAATATCACCACCATTAACACCCCTTCCACCTTTTGCTTATGACATCTTTTGCCATCTCTCCTTAGCCTCCACCGACCACTGGCCCCTCGATCCAGCTTCCCCTGCCCCACCCCCTTAAAGAGTACATATTTCACCACGTTCCTCCTTCCCTTTGGTTCCAGAGAGGAGTCTCGCGGGCTGGCAACACGAACCCTGTCTTTCCACAGACGCTGTCAGACCCGCTGAGGCTTTCCCAGCAATTTTTGTTTTTGTTCCTCGGGACATCGGCCTGGAGGTGCTGTAATCTCGTGCTGGAAGGTGGGACTAAACTGGTTCACTCGTTTACGACTAGTACGGAAAGGATGGGCCGAGTGACCCCGTCCTGTGTCACTAATTTTCTAGCACTGACCTTCCCTCCAGAATCTCATTCGTTGCAACCTGTTTTACCATCTAACATCAGAATAACCCCCACTTTTGAGGCGGGGGGGGGGAATCATTTGCTGATTGTGTCTAAAATGATGATGATGATGGTTTGAGTGGACAAATTAGTGATCTCAGGTTCAGATACAGAAACGTGCAAACACAACAAAACATGCATTGGATAAAAGTACATCAACTTAATCAGGTGAGCAGCTCAGAGATGTTGCACTTTTAAAAGCCAGTATGAATTCAGATCCAAACCTTTTTTTTTAAAAACTGGTTCTGCTGCCATCCATCCTCCTGCACAAACCCGCCCCCCCCCTCCCCCTCCCCTCCCCCCTCCCCTCCCCCTCCCTGAACAGGAGGAGAAAGCACACCATCAGTTCAGCTAAAGGTTTCTAAACACAAATATTTTTCAGCCACATCTTGGTGAGGCCTTACGGAACGGAGTCGTGGCAGTCCCATCCAACCCTCTGCTGCTTGCTCTGAGACTCTGGGATGGAGGATGGCGATGGATTCAGAAGGACAGTCAAGACACTCGCACAGACGTACACCCGCCATCTTCGCGCCGCCGCCGCCGCCGAGAGAGAGAGAGAGAGAGAGAAAGAGCGAGTGAGACTGAAAAGGGGTGTGGCTTAAGGAATGCGCGCGCAGTTTCCGGAAGCGGTCGAGCCCTCTGGTCGAGACTTCGGGAGTTTCCGGAGACGGTCGACCTCCCCCTCCCCCCCCCCACCTCGGGCCTCGCTGCCGCCATCTTGGTCATGTAGTATGAACAGAATGGATGTTTATTTGCAGTTTCTCGGATTAAGAATGTATGGAAGCTGCAGTCTCCAAGTGAATAAGCTCTTTGGTAAGAGGACCTGTTGCTGCTCTAAGAACACAGTAAATCACCCTTGACCCACTCCGCTATTCAATACCATCATGACTGATCGGCTTCAACTCAAGTCACTCACCATCCTGACTTGGAAATATATCGCCGTTCCTTCACTGTCGCTGGGTCAAAATCCTGGAACTCCCTCCCTAACAGCACTGTGGGTGTACCTACACCACATGGACTGCAGCGGTTCAAGAAGGCAGCTCACCCCCACCTTCTCAAGGGGCAACTAGGGATGGGCAATAAATGCTGGGCCCAGTCAGTGACTCCCATGCCCTAAATGATCGGCCCTCTATCCTGAGACTGCCCCCGTGCTTTAGAATCCCCAGCCGGGGAGGGGAACAATCTCTCAGCACCCACCCAGTCAAACCCCTTCAGAATCCCCTTCCCCCACCCCCCATCTCACTCCACCCCCACTAGGGCCATCTGCCACTAGCTTGTCCTGCTTGCTACCCTTAATGTCCCCATTAGCACATCCTTTAGATAATATCACCACCGTTAACACCCCTTTGTCCTTTTGTCTATGACATCTTTGGCAGTCTCTTGGCCTCCACCTGTCACTGGCCCCCTATCGAGCTCTACCTGTCTCTCGCAGCCCCCTCTACCAGCTTATATTTCATCTCATTTCTATATTTTTTAGTTCTGATGAAGGGTCATATGGACTCGAAGCATCAACTGTACCCCTCTCCGCTGATGCTGTCAGACCTGCTGAGTTTTTCTAGGTATTTTTGTACTTATGTTTTCGTCCCTTCAGAATCCTGTAGGTTTCAATCAGATCATCACTCATTCTTCTAAACTCCAAAGAATATAGACACAATATATTCAGTCTCTCATCATAGGACAACCTTCTTCTTCCAGAGAACAATCTAGTGAACCTTCGCTGTATCACCTCCAATGCAAGTATATCCTTCCTTAGATATGGAGACCAAAACTGCACATAGTGCTCCAGGCGTGGTCTCACCAAAACCCTACAGCTGTAGAAAGACTTCTTTATTCCTGTATTCCAATCCCCTTGTAATAAAGCCCAACATGCCATTTACTTTCCTAATTGTTTGCTGTACCTACATTCCTTGAGTACACCCAAGTGTCTCTCAACATTCTTTTATAAGTTGTGCATCTTTAGAAAAAAATAAGTTTTTCTATTCTGACGACCAAAATGAAGAACCTTACACTTCCCACGTTATACTCCATCTGCCACTTTGTTGCCCACTCCGTGCCTCTATACCTTTGCAGTCCCTTTGTGTCCTCGCAGCTTGTATTCCCACCCACTTTTCTTTCATCAACAAACTCAGAAACATTACTCTTTGTCTAAGTCATTCATGAATAATAATGTTACATTTGCTAACTTCCAATCTGCTGGGTTCCTTCCAGAATTTTGGAAAATCATAGCCAGCGCATACACTATCTCTGCAGCTATCTCTTTTAGAATCCCAGGATGTAGGCCATCAAGCCCTGAGGTTTTGTCAGATTTTAGTCCCTTGAGTTTCTCCAGTACTTCTTATCTGCTGATATTAATTATCTTACCTTCCTCACACTTATTAGCCCCTAGGTTACCCTCTATTTCAGGTAACTTATGTCTTCCACTGTGATGACAGATAAAAATATTTGACCAATGTCTCTGCCATTTCCTCATTCCCTGTGATAATTTCTCCTGTCTTTCCTTCTAAAAGACCAACATTTACTTTAGCTACTTCCTTCCTTTTTTTATACACTGCCGTGCAACCTCAATGGAGTACTGGGAGTTTGGTGAGTTGAGGGAACCTGAAATCTCTTTCTAAATATCTAATATTGCTTATATTTAGCATTTAATTGAAAGTACTGTCTAAATTCTAAATCTCATTCAGGGGCCCAAGCAGAAAGGTAGAAGCTACCACTGGGGAGCAGCTAGAGATAATTAATGAAGGAAACTAGCTTGAACTGGCTTCTCTGTATCTGGGCTCAATGCCTTTATTTTCTGAGCATATGAATTCACACATTTCAGTGACCTAGCACTGGAGAGTGAGCTCAATGGAGTGCTGGGAGTTTGGTGAGTTGAGGGAGTTCGGTGAGGATGGGAGGGAGGTGCTCCTTTGCTTTTTATAACTTTTTCACCCTGGTAGGAAATAGTTATGCCTCAGCTACCGGGGAGAGTGCCAGCTGTTTGGTGAGTGGTTAAGATCTATTTTATTCCTAACGTTTAAAATAGTACAGGAATTCGTGGTAAGATTAATAGGATACAAAAATAAATAAATAATTGAATGAAATAATAAAGTAGTTAATTAAAATACATAAGGATGACAGGACAGATGATGTGTCAAGGCTGCAGCATGTGGGAGCTCCTGGGTGCCAGTATGATCCAGGGCAAACCCTTCTGCAGTAAACGTTTGCAGCTTGAGTAGCTTCAACTCAGAATCATTGAGCTGGAGGCCGAGCTGCAGACACCGTGACACATCAGAGAAGGGGAAAGTTACCTGGACGCTTTGTACAAGGATGCAGTCACACCCCTTAGGATAGGTCTTCTGATTTGGAAGGTGGTCAGGGACAGGAGGGTGTGACTACAGCTAAGGCAGATAAGGGCAGGAGTTTCAGCCTCTGCAATTATCCAACAGGTTTGAGGTTCTCTCAGCTTGTTTGGATGAGAGTGGGGGCTGCAGGGCAAATACATTTAGGGAAATGATTGTGTGGCTCAAAGACTGGCATGGGAGAAGTGGGTTCCAGTTTGTGGAGCACCGGCATCAGTACTGGAGAAAGTGGGGGCTGTACCGTTGGGATAGTCCATACCTGAACTGTGCTGGGACTGGTGTTATAGCAGGCTGCATAACTAGGGAAATAGAGAGGGCTAGAAACTAAACAACGAGGATGAGGGATCAAGCCTGGGGAGAGGTAGAAAATGAAGGAGCAGAGTCAAGGCTGGAGAGCAAAATAGGAATATGGGGAATGAGGGTCAGAGAATGGCAGGAAGGGACAGAGAGAAAAAAAACCTAAGAATACACAAACAGTCAAGACTGGATGTTACAAAGATTAAAAAAAAACTAAAGTCTTTCTATCTGTATGCCTGTAGCTTTCGTAACAACATAAATTAATTTTTAGCACACATTGAAGTAAATAAATATGATCTGACAGCCATTACAGAGAAGTGGCTGCAGGACGACAAGGATCGGGTCCTGAATATTAAGGGGTATGTGACATTCAAGAAGAATAGGGAGCTAGGTAAAGGTGGAGGGGTAGCGCTGTTAATCAAGGATGGCACTGGTGCTTTAGCTTGAGATGACCTCGGATCAGGAGATCAGGATGTAGACTCGGTTTGGGTGGAGATGAGGAATAGTTGGGTGAAAAAGTCACTAGTGGGAGTGGTCTACATGCCCTCTAAACAGTAACCACAATGTAGGACAAAGTATATTGGATGCTTGTGATTAAGAGGTGGCAATAACCATGGGTGATTTTAATTTACATATAAACTGGAAAAATCAGATTGGCAGTAGTAGCCTGGGTGAGGAGTTCATAGAATGCTTTCGAGATAGTTTCTTAGAGCAACACATTCTGGAACCGACCAAAGAGCAGGTTATTAGACTTGGGACTGTGTAATGTGACAGGATTAATTAATGACCTCAGAGTAAAGTCACCCCTAGGTAGTAGCAACCACAACATGATTGAATTTTACATGAATATTGGCCCTCTAGGGAGTGACAATGGAGAGTTAATAGTAGATAATAAGGAAATGGCAGATGAAATGAATAAATATTTTGTTTCTGTCTTCATTATAGAGGATACAAGAAACATTCTGGTAGTTGTTGTAACTCAGGAAATGGAATGGTCAGGGGAATTTGGTGAAATTAGAATCACTAGGGAAGCGGTACAGAGCAAACTGCTGGAGCTGCGGGTAAAAAGTCTCCAGTCCTGATGGACTTCATCCTAGGGTCTTAAAAGAGATGGCTAATGAGGTAGTAGATGTGTTGGTGTTAATTTTCCAAAATTCCCTAGATTCTGGAAAGGTTCCATCAGACAGGAAAGTAGCAAAGAAAACCCCTTGATTCAAAAAGGGAGCTAGGCAGAAAACAGGAAACTCTAGGCCAGTTAGCCTGACGTTGTCATGGGGAAGGTGTTAGAATTGATCTTTAAGGGGGTTATAGCTGGACACTTAAAAAAAACTCAAGGTAACTAGGAAGAGTCAGCATGGTTTTGTGAAAGGGAAATCATATTTAACCAATTTATTGGAGTTCTTTGGAGGAGTAACATATGCTGTGGATAAAGGGGAGCCTGTAGATGTGCTGTACTTGGATTTCCAGAAGGTATTTAATAAGGTGCCACATCGGAGATTATTGTGGAAAATAAAAGCTCATGGTGTAGGGGGTAACATATTAGCATGGATAGGAGATTGGCTGGCTGGCAGAAAACTGAGAGTATGCTGAAATGGGTCAGTTTCTGATTGGCAGGATGTGATGAATGGAGTCTGTACTGGGGCCTCAACTTTTTACAATTTACATCAATGACTTAGATGAGGTGAGCGAAGGTGCAGTAGCCAAGCTTGCGGATGTTACAAATTTAGGCAGGAAAGTATGTTGTGAAGAGGACCTAAGGACAGTGCAGACGGATATATAGAAGTTGAGTGAGTGGGCAAAAATCTGGAAGATGGAGGATAATGTGGGAAAATGTGAAGTTGTTCACTTTGGCAGGAAGAGTATTACTGAAATAGAGAACGACTGTAGAATTCCCAGGTGCAGAGGTAGCTAGGCGTTATCGTGCATGAGTCACAAAAAGTTAGTATGCAGGTACAGTAAGTAATGAAGAAGGCTAATGGAATGTTATCCTTCATTACAAGAGGGTTTGAACATAAAAGTAAGGACGTTATGCTCCAGTTATACAGGGCATTGGTGAGACCACATCTTGAATACTGTGTGCAGTTTTAGTCTCCTTATTTAAGGAAGGATGTAAATGCATTCAAGGCGGTTCAGAGGAGGTTTACTAGATTGATACCTGGAATGAGTAGGTTGTCTTATGAGGATAGGTTGGACAGACTGGGCTTGTTTCCGCTGGAGTTTAGAAGAGTGAGGGGTGACTTGATTGAATTATACAAGATCCTGAATGGTGGAAAGAATGTTTCCTCTTGTGGGTGAGTCCAGAACGAGGAGGCACTGTTTTAAAATTAGGGGTCACCCTTTTGGGACAGAGATGAGGAGAAATGGTGAATCAGACTCAAGGGGCCAAATGACCTACTTCTGCTCCCATTTCGTATGTTTGTATATACCCGTAAAAGCTCTTACAATCTGGTTTTTATATTCCTGGCTAGTTTACTCACATTCTATTTTTTTCCTTTTATCAACTTTTTGTTGGTCCTTTGTGAGTTTCTAAAACAATCCCAAATCTTCAAACCCACCACTATTCTTTGTAACATTATAAGCTTCTTCTTTTCATCCAATACTATCCTTAAGCTCCTTAGGAAACATGGATAGATCTTTCTCACTGTGCTCTTCTTTTTCAACGGAAAATATTTTTGTTGAAGATCTTGAATTGTTTCTTTAAATATTTCCCACTGTTTATTTACGCCACACCCATTAGTCTATTTGCCAGTTCTCCCCTCATACCTATGTAAATGGTTTTGTTTAAGACTCTTGTTTGTGACTGGAGCACATCATTTTCTAACTTAATGTAGCATTCAATGGCATTATGACCACTATTTCTTAGTGGATCTTTTACAATGATATTACTAATTAACCCTGACTCATTACACAATACTACATCTAAGATAGCTTTATCTCTAGTTGGCTCCACAACATATTGCTCAAGGAAATTTTCACAAAAGCATTCTACAAACGGAATATATGGTTGATGCATTGGTTTTAGTTTTACAAAATTCCCTAGATTCGGGGGAAGGTTCCATTAGATTGGAAAATAGAAAATATAACTGCTATATTCAAAAAGGGAGGGAGACAGACAGCAGCAAACTACAGGCCAGTTAGCCTAACATCTGTCACAGGGAAAATGTTCAAAGCTATTATTAAAGACATTATAGCAGGGCACTTAGATAAATTCAAGGCAATCAGGCCTTTGATAAGGTGCCACATCGAAGGTTATTGGGGAGAATAAAAGCTCATGGTGTAGGGGGTAACATATTGGCATGGATAGAAGATTGGAAACAGGAAACAGAGATAGTATAAATGGGTCATTTTCTGGTTGGCAGGATGTAATGAGTGGTGTGCCTCAGGGATCAGTGCTGGGGCCTCAACTTTATACAATTTATAGAAATGACTTGGATAAAGGGACAGGTGGTATGGTTGCTAAATTTACTGATGACACTAAGATAGATAGGAAAGTAAGTTGTGAAGAGGACATAAGGAGCCTACAAAGGGATATAGATAGGTTAGTTGAGTGGGCAAAATCTGGCGAATGGAGTATATTGTAAGAAAATGTGAAATTGTCCATTTTGGCAGGAAGAATAAAAAAGATGCTTATTATCTAAATGGTGAGATATTGCAGAGCACTGAGATTCAGAGGGATCTGGGTGTCCGAGTGCTTGAATCACAAAAGGTTAGTATGAAGGGAATTAGGAAAGTTAATAGAATGTTATTGTTTATTACGAGGGGAATTGAATGCTAGAGTAGGGAGGTTATGCTTCAGTTAGAAGTGATTTAAATCCTAACTTTATCCGGGTAACTATTGGTGTAACCTAGTCAGGACCATCCGAAATTTGCGATTTAAATCATATTTTCAGATGGTTCCCTGTACAAGGCAGTTGCCCAGGGGAGGTTTGCACTTCAGGAAATTGCCTTGCAAACTTACCTGGGACCTCCTGAAGGGGATTTCCCAGTGAATCTTTGGGTTACCGCCCAATATGACGATGGGGAGCTCGGAAGCTATGGCCCAATTGTATTGGTCGAACTGGAGAACGAATGACACCAGAGGCTTACAAATTTGTGCCATGATTAGGACTGGTACAGAATGGGTTTAATTCAAGTGCAATCATTTGCACTTTTATAGCACCTTGAACAACTTCAGCACACCTCAGGACACTTCACAGCTGATGAAGTAATCTTGAGTGAGGTCGGTGTTGCAATGTAGAAAATACAGCAACCAATAAGTGTAAAACAAGATCTATTTTAGTGATACCTGGAAAAACTCAGCAGGTCTGGCAGCATCGGCGGAGAAGAAAAGAGTTGACGTTTCGAGTCCTCATGACCCTTCGACAGAACAAGTTCTGTCGAAGGGTCATGAGGACTCGAAACGTCAACTCTTTTCTTCTCCGCCGATGCTGCCAGACCTGCTGAGTTTTTCCAGGTAATTCTGTTTTTGTTCTGGATTTCCAGCATCCGCAGTTTTCTTTGTTTTTATCTATTTTAGTGATGTTGGTTGGTGCAAAAATATTGGCCAGGACACTGGGGAGAACTCCCCTGTTCTTCTTCTCCTAATACATCCACCTGAAAAGGCAGATGGGACCTAGGTTTAGCGCCTCAACAGAAAGACAGCACCTCTGACAGTGCAGGGCTCTCTCAGCAGGACACTGAATTATCAGCCGCAATTTCAAAGTCAAGGCCTGCAAAAGTGAAAGTGGACAAAATTGGAAGCAACCTTGTGAGGTGGTTAACCAATTGATTGTGAGGTGAGAATTCTTCCCTGATTGGTGGGATAAAACAAGCAGACGTTCCTCACCTTTTCCCCATTGTTTACTAATGAGTTGGATGAAGGAATAGAATTTTATATTCTTCTTTGGAGCTGTCCAGAAGTTGGAAGGCACAAAGGAACAATTACAAAGCCACACAGACAAATTGCGCAGGCCTACCAGTGCATGAGTCACAAAATGTTAGGAAGCAGGTCCAGCAAGTAATTCAGACGACCAATGCAATGCTATCCTTTACTATGAGAGGAATTGAACAATAAAGTGAGGAGGTTATGCTTCAGTTATGCAGGGCATTGGTGAGACCGCACACTGAATGCTGTGTGCAGTTTTGGTCTCCTTATTTGAGGCAGGATTTGAATGTGTTGGAGGCGGTTCAGAGGAGGCTTACTAGATTTATACCTGCAATGAGTGGGTTGTCTTCACAGAATCACAGGATTGTTACAGGGAGAAGGGAGCCATTTGGTCCATCATTTCTGCACTGGCCCCCTGAATGAACATTTCATTAGTACCATTCTCCTGCCTACTCCCTATAACCCTGCACATTATTACTTGAAAAGAAACAATACAATTCTCTCTTTAATGCCTCGATTGACCCTGTCTCCACCACACTCTCAGGCTGTGCATTCCAGACCTTAACCACTTGATTGACCCTGTCTACACCACACTCTCAGACAGTGCATTCCAGATCCTAACCACTCGATTCAAACTGCCTCCACCACACTCTCAGGCAGTGCTTTCTAGATCCCAACCACTCGATTGACCCGGTCTCCATCACACTCTCAGACAGTGCATTCCAGATCCTAACTACTCGATTGAACCTGCCTCCACTACTCTCACAGTGCATTCCAGAACCTAACTACTCAATTGACCCTGTCTCCACCACACTCTCAGGCAGTGCATTCCAGATCTTAACCACTCGATTGACCCTGTCTTCATCACACTCAGACAGTGCATTCCAGACCCTGACTACTTGACTGAACCTGTCTCCACCACACTCTCAGGGAGTGCATTCCAGATCCTAATCACTCGATTAACCCTGTTTTCAACAAACTCTCAGACAGTGCATTTCAGATCCTAATTACTCGATTGATCCTGTCTCCACCACAATCTCAGGCACTGTATTCCAGATCATAACTCCTCGATTGACCCGGTCTCCATCACACTCTCAGACAGTGCATTCCAGATCCAAACTACTCGATTGAACGTGCCTCCACGACTCACACAGTGCATTCCAGACCCTAACTACTCGATTGACCCTGTCTCCACCAGACTCTCAGGCAGTGCATTCCAGATCCAAACCACTCGATTGAACGTGACTCCACCACAATCTCAGGCAGTGTGTTCCAGATCCTAACCACTCAATTGACTATCTCCATTACACTGTGAGTGCATTCCAGACCCTAACTACTCGATTGACTCTGTCTCCACCACACTCTCAGACAATACATTGCAGACCCTAACTACTTGATTGACTCTGTCTCCACCACACTCTCAGACAATACATTTCAGACCCTAACTACTTGATTGACCCTGTCTCCAGCACACTTTCAGGCAGTGCATTCCAGATCCTAACCACCCGATTGAACCTGCCTCCACTACTCTTAGAAAATGCATTCCAGATCCTAACCATTCGATGGACCCAGTCTCCATCACGCTCTCAGTGCATTCCAGCCCCTAACTACTTGTCTGAACCTGTCTAAACCACACTCTCTGGCAGTGCATTCCAGATCCTAACCACTCGATTGACCCTGCCTCCACCACACTCTCAGACAGTGCATTCCAGATCCTAACTACTCGATTGATCCTGTCTCCACCACACTCTCAGGCAGTGCTTTCTAGATCCCAACCACTCGATTGACCCGGTCTCCATCACACTCTCAGACAGTGCATTCCAGATCCTAACTACTCGATTGAACCTGCCTCCACTACTCTCACAGTGCATTCCAGAACCTAACTACTCAATTGAAACTGTCTCCACAACACTCTCAGGCAGTGCATTCCAGATCTTAACCACTCGATTAAACCTGCCTCCACCACTCTCAGGCAGTGCATTTCAAGTCCTAACCACTCGCTTGACCCTGTCTCCACCACAATCTCACACAGTGCATTCCAGATACTAACCACTCGATTGACCCTGTCGTCTTCACACTCAGGCAGTGTGTTCCAGATCCTAACCACTCAATTGACTGTCTCCATTACACTCTCAGTGCATTCCAGATCCTAACCACTCGATTGACCCTGTCTCCACCACACTCTCAGGCAGTGCATTCCAGATCCTAACCACTCGATTGACCCTGTTTCCACCACACTCTCAAACAGTACATTCCAGATCCTAATCACTCAATTGAACCTGCCTCCACTACTCTTAGAAAGTGCATTCCAGATCCTAACTACTCGATTGACCCTGTCTCCACCACACTCTCAGGCAGTGCATTCCAGATGCTAACCACTCGATTGACCCTGTCTCCACCACACTCTCAGGCAGTGCATTCCAGATCTTAACCACTCGATTGACCCTGTCTTCATCACACTCAGACAGTGCATTCCAGACCCTACTACTTGACTGAACCTGCCTCCACCACACTCTCAGGCAGTGTATTCCAGATGCGAACCACTCGATTAACCCTGTTTTCAACAAACTCTCAGACAGTACATTCCTGTTCCTAACCACTCTATTGACCCTGTCTCCACCGCACTCTCAGGCAGTGCATTCCAGACCCTAACCATTCAATTAACCCTGTCTCCATCACATCTCAGTGCATTCCTGCCCCTATCTACTTGACTGAACCTGCCTCCACCACACTCTGAGACAGTGCATTCCAGATCCTAACCATTCGATGGACCCAGTCTCCATCACACTCTCAGTGCATTCCAGATCCTAACCACTCGATTGACCCTGTCTCCAACACACTCTCAGGCGGTGTATTCCAGATGCTAACCACTCGATTAACCCTGTCTCTATCACACTCTCAGACAGTGCATTCCAGATCCTAACCACTCGATTGACCGTGTCTCCACCACACTCTCAGGCAGTGCATTATTCCTGAACCTAACCAGTCGATTAACCCTGTGTCCATCACACTCTCAGACAGTGCATTCTAGATCCTAACTGCTCGATTGAACCTGCCTCCACTACTCTCTAAGTGCATTCCAGACCCACCTATTCGATTGACCCTGTCTCCACCAGACTCTCAGGCAGTCCATTCCAGATCCTAACCACTTGCTTGAACCTGTCTCCACCACACTCTCAGACAGTGCATTCCAGAGACTAACCACTCGATTGACCCTGTCTTCATCACGCTCAGGCAGTGCATTCTGGATCCTAACCACTCGATTGACCCAGTCTCCACCACACTCCCAGACAGTGCATTCCAGATGCTAACCACTCGATTGCGCCTGTCTCCACCACACTCTCAGACAGTGCATTCCAGATCCTAACTACTCGATTGACCCTGAGTGCAGCACACTCTCAGGCAGTACATTCCAGATCCTAACCACTCGATTAAACCTGCCTCCACCACTGTCAGGCAGTGCATTCCAGATCCTAACCACTCTATTGACCCCGTCTCCACCACACTCTCAGACAGTGCATTCCAGACCCTAACCACTCGATTGACGCTATCTCCAACACACGCTCAGGCTGTGCTTTCCAGATGCTAACCACTCGATTCACCCTGTCTTCAACACACTCTTAGGCAGTGCATTCCAGATCCTAACCACTCGATTGACCCTGCCTCCACCAAACGCTCAGGCAGTGCGTTGTAGATCCTAACAACTCGATTAACCCTGTCTCCACCACATTCTCAGGCAGTGCATTCCAAATCCTAACCACTCGATTGAAGCTGCCTCCACCACACTCTCAGACAGTGCATTGCTAATCCTAACCATTCGATGGCCCAGTCTCCATCACACTGTCAGTGCATTCCAGACCGTAACTACTTGACTGAACCTGCCTCCACCACTCTGCGGCGGTGCATTCCAGATCCTAACCACTCGATTGACCCTGTCTCCACCGCACTCTCAGACAGTGCATTCCAGATCCTAACCTCTCGATTGACCCTGTCTCCACCACACTCTCAGACAGTGCATTCCAGATCCTAACCATTCGATTGACCCCATCTCCACCACACTCAGACAGTGCATTCCAGATCTGAACCACTCGATTGACTGTCTCCATCACACTCTCAGTGCATTCCAGACCGTAACGACTCGATTGACCCTGTCTCCACCACAGTTTCAGGCAGTACATTCCAGACCCTAAACACTCGATTAACCCTGTCTTCATCACTCTCAGACAGTGCATTCTAGATCCTAACCACTCGATTGAACCTGCCTCCACCACTCTCAGGCAGTGCATTCTAGATCCTAAGCACTCAATTGACCCTGTCTCCACCGCACTCTCAGTCAGTGCATTCCAGATCCTAACCATTCGATTGACCCCATCTCCACCACACTCAGACAGTGCATACCAGATCCTAACCACTCGATTGACTGTCTCCATCACACTCTCAGTGCATTCCAGCCCCTAACTACTTGACTGATCCTGCCTCCACCACATTCTGAGACAGCGCATTCCAGATCCTAACCACTCAATTGAACCTGCCTCCACTACTCTTAGGAAGTGCATTCCAGATCCTAACTACTCGATTGACCCTGTCTCCAACACACTCTCAGACAGTGCATTCCAGATGCTACCCACTCGATGAACCCTGTCTCCATCACACTCTCAGACAGTGCATTCCAGATGCTACCCACTCGATGAACCCTGTCTCCATCACACTCTCAGACAATGCATTCCAGATCCTAACTACTCGATTGACCCTGAGTGCAGCACACTCTCAGGCAGTACATTCCAGATCCTAACCACTCGATTAAACCTGCCTCCACCACTCTCAGGCAGTGCAATCCAGATCCTAACCACTCGATTGATCCTGTCTCCACCACACTCACAGGTAGTGCTTTCTAGATCCTAACCACTCGATTGACCCGGTCTCCATCACACTCTCAGACAGTGCATTCCAGATCCTAACTACTCGATTGATCCTGTCTCCACCACACTCACAGGCAGTGCTTTCTAGATCCTAACCACTCGATTAACCCTATCTCCATCACACTCTCAGACAGGGCATTCCAGACCCTAACCACTCGATTGACGCTATCTCCAACACACACTCAGGCTCTGCTTTCCAGATGCGAACCACTCGATTCACCCTGTCTTCAACACACTCTTAGGCAGTGCATTCCAGATCCTAACCACTCGATTGACACTGCCTCCACCAAACGCTCAGGCAGTGCGTTGTAGATCCTAACAACTCGATTAACCCTGTCTCCACCACATTCTCAGACAGTGCATTCCAGATCCTAACCACTCGATTGACCCTGTCTCCACCACACTCTCAGGCAGTGCATTCCAGATCCTAACCACTCGATTGACCCTGCCTCCACCAAACACTCAGGCAGTGCGTTGTAGATCCTAACAACTCGATTAACCCTGTCTCCACCACATTCTCAGGCAGTGCATTCCAGATCCAAACTACTCAATTGAAGCTGCCTCCACCACACTCTCAGACAGTGCATTGCTAATCCTAACCATTCGATGGACCCAGTCTCCATCACACTGTCAGTGCAATCCAGACCGTAACTACTTGACTGAACCTGCCTCCAAATCACTCTGCGGCGGTGCATTCCAGATCCTAACCACTCGATTGACCCTGTCTGCACCGCACTCTCAGACAGTGCATTCCAGATCCTAACCATTCGATTGACCCCATCTCCACCACACTCTCAGTGCATTCCAGACCGTAACTACTCGATTGACCCTGTCTCCACCACAGTTTCAGGCAGTACATTCCAGATCCTAAACACTCGATTAACCCTGTCTTCATCACTCTCAGACAGTGCATTCCAGATCCTAACCACTCGAGTGAACCTGCCTCCACCACTCTCAGGCAGTGCATTCTAGATCCTAACCACTCAATTGACCCTGTCTCCACCGCACTCTCAGTCAGTGCATTCCAGATCTCAACCACTCGATTGAACCTACCTCCACCACAATCTCAGGCAGTGCATTCCAGATCCTAACCATTCGATTGACCCCATCTCCACCACACTCAGACAGTGCATTCCAGATCCTAACCACTCGATTGACTGTCTCCATCACACTCTCAGTGCATTCCAGCCCCTAACTACTTGACTGATCCTGCCTCCACCACATTCTGAGACAGCGCATTCCAGATCCTAACCATTCGATGGACCCTGTCTCCAACACACTCTCAGGCGGTGTATTCCAGATGCTAACCACTCGATTAACACTGTCTTCCACACACTCAGACAGTGCATTCCAGATCCTAACCACTCGATTGACCCTGTCTCCACCACACTCTTAGGCAGTGCATTCCAGATCCTAACCACTCAATTGAACCTGCCTCCACTACTCTTAGGAAGTGCATTCCAGATCCTAACTACTCGATTGACCCTGTCTCCAACACACTCTCAGACAGTGCATTCCAGATGCTACCCACTCGATGAACCCTGTCTCCATCACACTCTCAGACAGTGCATTCCAGATGCTACCCACTCGATGAACCCTGTCTCCATCACACTCTCAGACAATGCATTCCAGATCCTAACTACTCGATTGACCCTGAGTGCAGCACACTCTCATTCAGTACATTCCAGATCCTAACCACTCGATTAAACCTGCCTCCACCACTCTCAGGCAGTGCATTCCAGATCTTAACTACTCGATTGATCCTGTCTCCACCACACTCACAGGTAGTGCTTTCTAGATCCTAACCACTCGATTGACCCGGTCTCCATCACACTCTCAGACAGTGCATTCCAGATCCTAACTACTCGATTGATCCTGTCTCCACCACACTCACAGGCAGTGCTTTCTAGATCCTAACCACTCGATTAACCCTATCTCCATCACACTCTCAGACAGTGCATTCCAGACCCTAACCACTCGATTGACGCTATCTCCAACACACGCTCAGGCTGTGCTTTCCAGATGCTAACCACTCGATTCACCCTGTCTTCAACACACTCTTAGGCAGTGCATTCCAGATCCTAACCACTCGATTGACCCTGCCTCCACCAAACGCTCAGGCAGTGCGTTGTAGATCCTAACAACTCGATTAACCCTGTCTCCACCACATTCTCAGGCAGTGCATTCCAAATCCTAACCACTCGATTGAAGCTGCCTCCACCACACTCTCAGACAGTGCATTGCTAATCCTAACCATTCGATGGCCCAGTCTCCATCACACTGTCAGTGCATTCCAGACCGTAACTACTTGACTGAACCTGCCTCCACCACTCTGCGGCGGTGCATTCCAGATCCTAACCACTCGATTGACCCTGTCTCCACCGCACTCTCAGACAGTGCATTCCAGATCCTAACCTCTCGATTGACCCTGTCTCCACCACACTCTCAGACAGTGCATTCCAGATCCTAACCATTCGATTGACTGTCTCCATCACACTCTCAGTGCATTCCAGACCGTAACGACTCGATTGACCCTGTCTCCACCACAGTTTCAGGCAGTACATTCCAGACCCTAAACACTCGATTAACCCTGTCTTCATCACTCTCAGACAGTGCATTCTAGATCCTAACCACTCGATTGAACCTGCCTCCACCACTCTCAGGCAGTGCATTCTAGATCCTAAGCACTCAATTGACCCTGTCTCCACCGCACTCTCAGTCAGTGCATTCCAGATCCTAACCATTCGATTGACCCCATCTCCACCACACTCAGACAGTGCATTCCAGATCCTAACCACTCGATTGACTGTCTCCATCACACTCTCAGTGCATTCCAGCCCCTAACTACTTGACTGATCCTGCCTCCACCACATTCTGAGACAGCGCATTCCAGATCCTAACCATTCGATGGACCCTGTCTCCAACACACTCTCAGGCGGTGTATTCCAGATGCTAACCACTCGATTAACACTGTCTTCCACACACTCAGACAGTGCATTCCAGATCCTAACCACTCGATTGACCCTGTCTCCACCACACTCTCAGGCAGTGCATTCCAGATCCTAACCACTCAATTGAACCTGCCTCCACTACTCTTAGGAAGTGCATTCCAGATCCTAACTACTCGATTGACCCTGTCTCCAACACACTCTCAGACAGTGCATTCCAGATGCTACCCACTCGATGAACCCTGTCTCCATCACACTCTCAGACAGTGCATTCCAGATGCTACCCACTCGATGAACCCTGTCTCCATCACACTCTCAGACAATGCATTCCAGATCCTAACTACTCGATTGACCCTGAGTGCAGCACACTCTCAGGCAGTACATTCCAGATCCTAACCACTCGATTAAACCTGCCTCCACCACTCTCAGGCAGTGCATTCCAGATCCTAACTACTCGATTGATCCTGTCTCCACCACACTCACAGGTAGTGCTTTCTAGATCCTAACCACTCGATTGACCCGGTCTCCATCACACTCTCAGACAGTGCATTCCAGATCCTAACTACTCGATTGATCCTGTCTCCACCACACTCACAGGCAGTGCTTTCTAGATCCTAACCACTCGATTAACCCTATCTCCATCACACTCTTAGACAGTGCATTCCAGACCCTAACCACTCGATTGACGCTATCTCCAACACACGCTCAGGCTGTGCTTTCCAGATGCGAACCACTCGATTCACCCTGTCTTCAACACACTCTTAGGCAGTGCATTCCAGATCCTAACCACTCGATTGACCCTGCCTCCACCAAACGCTCAGGCAGTGCGTTGTAGATCCTAACAACTCGATTAACCCTGTCTCCACCACATTCTCAGGCAGTGCATTCCAAATCCTAACCACTCGATTGAAGCTGCCTCCACCACACTCTCAGACAGTGCATTGCTAATCCTAACCATTCGATGGCCCAGTCTCCATCACACTGTCAGTGCATTCCAGACCGTAACTACTTGACTGAACCTGCCTCCACCACTCTGCGGCGGTGCATTCCAGATCCTAACCACTCGATTGACCCTGTCTCCACCGCACTCTCAGACAGTGCATTCCAGATCCTAACCTCTCGATTGACCCTGTCTCCACCACACTCTCAGACAGTGCATTCCAGATCCTAACCATTCGATTGACCCCATCTCCACCACACTCAGACAGTGCATTCCAGATCCGAACCACTCGATTGACTGTCTCCATCACACTCTCAGTGCATTCCAGACCGTAACGACTCGATTGACCCTGTCTCCACCACAGTTTCAGGCAGTACATTCCAGACCCTAAACACTCGATTAACCCTGTCTTCATCACTCTCAGACAGTGCATTCTAGATCCTAACCACTCGATTGAACCTGCCTCCACCACTCTCAGGCAGTGCATTCTAGATCCTAAGCACTCAATTGACCCTGTCTCCACCGCACTCTCAGTCAGTGCATTCCAGATCCTAACCATTCGATTGACCCCATCTCCACCACACTCAGACAGTGCATTCCAGATCCTAACCACTCGATTGACTGTCTCCATCACACTCTCAGTGCATTCCAGCCCCTAACTACTTGACTGATCCTGCCTCCACCACATTCTGAGACAGCGCATTCCAGATCCTAACCATTCGATGGACCCTGTCTCCAACACACTCTCAGGCGGTGTATTCCAGATGCTAACCACTCGATTAACACTGTCTTCCACACACTCAGACAGTGCATTCCAGATCCTAACCACTCGATTGACCCTGTCTCCACCACACTCTCAGGCAGTGCATTCCAGATCCTAACCACTCAATTGAACCTGCCTCCACTACTCTTAGGAAGTGCATTCCAGATCCTAACTACTCGATTGACCCTGTCTCCAACACACTCTCAGACAGTGCATTCCAGATGCTACCCACTCGATGAACCCTGTCTCCATCACACTCTCAGACAGTGCATTCCAGATGCTACCCACTCGATGAACCCTGTCTCCATCACACTCTCAGACAATGCATTCCAGATCCTAACTACTCGATTGACCCTGAGTGCAGCATACTCTCAGGCAGTACATTCCAGATCCTAACCACTCGATTAAACCTGCCTCCACCACTCTCAGGCAGTGCATTCCAGATCCTAACTACTCGATTGATCCTGTCTCCACCACACTCACAGGTAGTGCTTTCTAGATCCTAACCACTCGATTGACCCGGTCTCCATCACACTCTCAGACAGTGCATTCCAGATCCTAACTACTCGATTGATCCTGTCTCCACCACACTCACAGGCAGTGCTTTCTAGATCCTAACCACTCGATTAACCCTATCTCCATCACACTCTCAGACAGTGCATTCCAGACCCTAACCACTCGATTGACGCTATCTCCAACACACGCTCAGGCTGTGCTTTCCAGATGCGAACCACTCGATTCACCCTGTCTTCAACACACTCTTAGGCAGTGCATTCCAGATCCTAACCACTCGATTGACACTGCCTCCACCAAACGCTCAGGCAGTGCGTTGTAGATCCTAACAACTCGATTAACCCATCCTCCACCACATTCTCAGACAGTGCATTCCAGATCCTAACCACTCGATTGACCCTGTCTCCACCACACTCTCAGGCAGTGCATTCCAGATCCTAACCACTCGATTGACCCTGCCTCCACCAAACGCTCAGGCAGTGCGTTGTAGATCCTAACAACTCGATTAACCCTGTCTCCACCACATTCTCAGGCAGTGCATTCCAGATCCAAACCACTCGATTGAAGCTGCCTCCACCACACTCTCAGACAGTGCATTGCTAATCCTAACCGTTCGATGGACCCAGTCTCCATCACACTGTCAGTGCAATCCAGACCGTAACTACTTGACTGAACCTGCCTCCAAATCACTCTGCGGCGGTGCATTCCAGATCCTAACCACTCGATTGACCCTGTCTGCACCGCACTCTCAGACAGTGCATTCCAGATCCTAACTGCTCGATTGATCCTGTCTCCACCATACTCTCAGACAGTGCATTCCAGATCCTAACCATTCGATTGACCCCATCTCCACCACACTCTCAGTGCATTCCAGACCGTAACTACTCGATTGACCCTGTCTCCACCACAGTTTCAGGCAGTACATTCCAGATCCTAAACACTCGATTAACCCTGTCTTCATCACTCTCAGACAGTGCATTCCAGATCCTAACCACTCGAGTGAACCTGCCTCCACCACTCTCAGGCAGTGCATTCTAGATCCTAACCACTCAATTGACCCTGTCTCCACCGCACTCTCAGTCAGTGCATTCCAGATCTCAACCACTCGATTGAACCTACCTCCACCACAATCTCAGGCAGTGCATTCCAGATCCTAACCACTCGATTGACTGTCTCCATCACACTCTCAGTGCATTCCAGCCCCTAACTACTTGACTGAACCTGCCTCCACCACATTCTGAGACAGTGCATTCCAGATCCTAACCATTCGATGGACCTTGTCTCCAACACACTCTCAGGCGGTGTATTCCAGATGCTAACCACTCGATTAACACTGTCTTCCACACACTCAGACAATGCATTCCAGATCCTAAACACTCGATTGACCTTGTCTCCACCACACTCTCAGGCAGTGCATTCCAGATCCGAACCACTCGATTGAACGTGACTCCACCACAATCTCAGGCAATGTGTTCCAGATCCTAACCACTCAATTGACTGTCACCATTACACTGTGAGTGCATTCCAGACCCTAACTACTCGATTGAGTCTGTCTCCACCACACTCTCAGACAATACATTGCAGACCCTAACCACTCGATTGACCCTGTCTCCACCACACTTTCAAGCAGTACATTCCAGACCCTAACCACTCGATTGACCCTGTCTCCACCACAATCTCAGGCAGTGCATTCCAGACCCTAACCACTCGATTGACCCTGTCTCCACCACACTTTCAGGCAGTACATTCCAGACCCTAACCACTCAATTGATCCTGTCTCCACCACACTCTCAGACAGTGCATTCCAGACCCTAACCACTTGATTGAACTTGCCCCCACTACTCTTAGAAAGTGCATTCCAGATCCTAACCATTCGATGTACCCAGTCTCCATCACGCTCTCAGTGCATTCCAGCCCCTAACTACTTGACTGAACCTGTCTCCACAACATTCTCTGGCAGTGCATTCCAGATCCTAACCACTCTATTGACCCTGTCTCCAACACATTCTCAGGCGGTGCATTCCAGATGCTAACCACTCGATTGAACCTGCCTCCACCACACTCTCAGACAGTGCATTCCAGATCCTAACTACTCAATTGACCCGGTCTCCATCACACTCACAGGCAGTGCTTTCTAGATCCTAACCACTCGATTAACCCTGTCTCCATCACACTCTCAGACAGTGCATTCCAGACCCTAACCACTCGATTGACGCTATCTCCAACACACGCTCAGGCTGTGCTTTCCAGATGCTAACCACTCGATTGATCCTGTCTCCACCACACTCACAGGCAGTGCATTCCAGACCCTAACCACTCGATTGACGCTATCTCCAACACACGCTCAGGCTGTGCTTTCCAGATGCTAACCACTCGATTCACCCTGTCTTCAACACACTCTTAGGCAGTGCATTCCAGATCCTAACCACTCGATTGACCCTGCCTCCACCAAACGCTCAGGCAGTGCGTTGTAGATCCTAACAACTCGATTAACCCTGTCTCCACCACATTCTCAGGCAGTGCATTCCAGATCCTAACCACTCGATTGAAGCTGCCTCCACCACGCTCTCAGACCGTGCATTGCTAATCCTAACCATTCGATGGCCCAGACTCCATCACACTGTCAGTGCATTCCAGACCGTAACTACTTGACTGAACCTGCCTCCACCACTCTGCGGCGGTGCATTCCAGATCCTAACTACTCAATTGACCCTGAGTGCAGCACACTCTCAGGCAGTACATTCCAGATCCTAACCACTCGATTAAACCTATCTCCACCACAATCTCAGGCAATGCATTCCAGATCCGAACCACTCGATTGAATGTGACTCCACCACAATCTCAGGCAGTGTGTTCCAGATCCTAACCACTCAATTGACTGTCACCATTACACTGTGATTGCATTCCAGACCCTAACTACTCGATTGACTCTGTCTCCACCACACTCTCAGACAATACATTGCAGACCCTAACTACTTGATTGACCCTGTCTCCACCACACTTTCAGGCAGTACATTCCAGACCCTAACCACTCAATTGATCCTGTCTCCATCACACTCTCAGGCAGTGCATTCCAGACCCTAACCACTCGATTGACCCTGTCTCCACCACACTTTCAGGCAGTGCATTCCAGATCCTAACCACTCGATTGAACCTGCCCCCACTACTCTTAGAAAGTGCATTCCAGATCCTAACCATTCGATGTACCCAGTTTCCATCACGTTCTCAGTGCATTCCAGCCCCTAACTACTTGACTGAACCTGTCTCCACTACATTCTCTGGCAGTGCATTCCAGATCCTAACCACTCTATTGACCCTGTCTCCAACACATTCTCAGGCGGTGCATTCCAGATCCTAACCATTCGATGTACCCAGTCTCCATTACGCTCTCAGTGCATTCCAGCCCCTAACTACTTGACTGAACCTGTCTCCACTACATTCTCTGGCAGTGCATTCCAGATCCTCACCACTCTATTGACCCTGTCTCCAACACATTCTCAGGTGGTGCATTCTAGATGCTAACCACTCGATTGAACCTGCCTCCACCACACTCTCAGACAGTGCATTCCAGATCCTAACTACTCGATTGATCCTGTCTCCACCACACTCACAGGCAGTGCTTTCTAGATCCTAACCACTCGATTGACCCGGTCTCCATCACACTCTCAGACAGTGCATTCCAGACCCTAACCACTCGATTGACGCTATCTCCAACACACGCTCAGGCTGTGCTTTCCAGATGCTAACCACTCGATTCACCCTGTCTTCAACACACTCTTAGGCAGTGCATTCCAGATCCTAACCACTCGATTGACCCTGCCTCCACCAAACGCTCAGGCAGTGCGTTGTAGATCCTAACAACTTGATTGACCCCATCTCCACCACACTCAGACAGTGCATTCCAGATCCTAACCACTCGATTGACTGTCTCCATCACACTCTCAGTGCATTCCAGACCGTAACGACTCGATTGACCCTGTCCCCACCACGGTTTCAGGCAGTACATTCCAGATCCTAAACACTCGATTAACCCTGTCTTCATCACTCTCAGACAGTGCATTCCAGATCCTAACCACTCGATTGAACCTGCCTCCACCACTCTCAGGCAGTGCATTCTAGATCCTAAGCACTCAATTGACCCTGTCTCCACCGCACTCTCAGTCAGTGCATTCCAGATCCTAACCATTCGATTGACCCCATCTCCACCACACTCAGACAGTGCATTCCAGATCCTAACCACTCGATTGACTGTCTCCATCACACTCTCAGTGCATTCCAGCCCCTAACTACTTGACTGAACCTGCCTCCACCACATTCTGAGACAATGCATTCCAGATCCTAACCATTCGATGGACCCTGTCTCCAACACACTCTCAGGCGGTGTATTCCAGATGCTAGCCACTCGATTAACACTGTCTTCCACACACTCAGACAGTGCATTCCAGATCCTAACCACTCGATTGACCCTGTCTCCACCACACTCTCAGGCAGTGCATTCCAGATCCCAACCACTCGATAGAACCTGCCTCCACCACATCTCAGTGCATTCCAGCCCCTAACTACTTGACTGAACCTGCCTCCACCACATTCTGAGACAGTTCATTCCAGATCCTAACCACTTGATTAACCGTGTCTCCAACGCACTCTCAGGCAGTGCATTCCAGATCCTAACCACTCAATTGAACCTGCCCCCACTACTCTTAGAATGTGCATTCCAGATCCCAACTACTCGATTGACCCTGTCTCCAACACATTCTCAGACACTGCTTTCCAGATGCTAACCACTCGATTAAGCCTGTCTCCATCACACTCTCAGACAGTGCATTCCAGATCCTAACCATTCGATTGACGCTGTCTCCACCACACTCTCAGGCAGTGCATTTCAGATCCTAAACACGCACTTCACCCTGTCTCCACCACACTCTCAGACAGTGCATTCCAGATCCTAACTACTTGATTGAACCTGTCTCCACTACTCTCACAGTGCATTCCATACGCTAACTACTCGATTGACCCTGTCTTTACCAGAATCTCAGGCAGTGCATTCCAGATCCTAACCACTCTATTAAACCTGCCTCCACCCCACTCTCAGACAGTGCATTTCAGATCCTAACCACTTGTTTGACCATCACCACCACACTCTCAGACAGTGCATTCCAGATACTAATCACTCGATTGACCCTGTCTTTATCACACTCAGGCAGTGCGTTCCAGATCCTAACAACTCAATTAACCCTGGCTCCATCATATTCAGACAGTGAATCCCAGATCCTAACCATTCGATGGACCCAGTCTCCATCACACTCTCAGTGCATTCCAGACCCTAATTACTTGACTGAACCTGCCTCCACCACTCTCAGACAGTGCATTGCAGATCCTAACCAGTCGATTGAACCTGTCTCCACCACACTTTCAGGCAGTGCATTCCAGATCCTAACCACTCGATTGAAACTGCCCCCACTACTCTTAGAAAGTGCATTCCAGATCCTAACCATTCGATGTACCCAGTCTCCATCATGCTCTCAGTGCATTCCAGCCCCTAACTACTTGACTGAACCTGTCTCCACAACATTCTCTGGCAGTGCATTCCAGATCCTAAACACTCTATTGACCCTGTCTCCAACACACTCTCAGGCGGTGCATTCCAGATGCTAACCACTCGATTGAACCTGCCTCCACCACACTCACAGGCAGTGCTTTCTAGATCCTAACCACTCGATTAACCCTGTCTCCATCACATCTCAGTGCATTCCAGCCCCTAACTACTTGACTGAACCTGCCTCCACCACATTCTGAGACAGTGCACTCCAGATGCTAACCATTCGATGGACCACACTCTCAGGCAGTGCATTCCAGATCCGAACCACTCGATTGAACGTGACTCCACCACAATCTCAGGCAGTGTGTTCCAGATCCTAACCACTCCATTGACTGTCACCATTACACTGTGAGTGCATTCCAGACCCTAACTACTCGATTGACTCTGTCTCCACCACACTCTCAGACAATACATTGCAGACCCTAACTACTTGATTGACCCTGTCTCCACCACACTCTCAGGCAGTGCATTCCAGACCCTAACCACTCGATTGACCCTGTCTCCACCACACTTTCAGGCAGTACATTCCAGACCTTAATCACTCAATTGATCCTGTCTCCACCACACTCTCACGCAGTGCATTCCAGACCCTAACCACTCGATTGACCCTGTCTCCACCACACTTTCAGGCAGTGCATTCCAGATCCTAACCACTCGATTGAACCTGCCCCCACTACTCTTAGAAAGTGCATTCCAGATCCTAACCATTCGATGTACCCAGTCTCCATCACGCTCTCACTGCATTCCAGCCCCTAACTACTTGACTGAACCTGTCTCCACAACATTCTCTGGCAGTGCATTCCAGATCCTAACCACTCTATTGACCCTGTCTCCAACACATTCTCAGGCGGTGCATTCCAGATGCTAACCACTCGATTGAACCTGCCTCCACCACACTCTCAGACAGTGCATTCCAGATCCTAACTACTCGATTGATCCTGTCTCCACCACACTCACAGGTAGTGCTTTCTAGATCCTAACCACTCGATTGACCCGGTCTCCATCACACTCTCAGACAGTGCATTCCAGATCCTAACTACTCGATTGATCCTGTCTCCACCACACTCACAGGCAGTGCATTCCAGATCCTAACCACTCTATTAAACCTGCCTCCACCCCACTCTCAGACAGTGCATTTCAGATCCTAACCACTCGTTTGACCGTCTCCACCACACTCTCAGACAGTGCATTCCAGATACTAATCACTCGATTGACCCTGTCTTTATCACACTCAGGCAGTGCGTTCCAGATCCTAACAACTCGATTAACCCTGGCTCCATCATATTCAGACAGTGAATCCCAGATCCTAACCATTCGATGGACCCAGTCTCCATCACACTCTCAGTGCATTCCAGACCCTAATTACTTGACTGAACCTGCCTCCACCACTCTCAGACAGTGCATTGCAGATCCTAACCAGTTGATTGAACCTGTCTCCACCACACTCTCAGACAGTGCATTCCAGATTCTAACCACTCGATTGACCCTGTCTCCACCACACTCTCAGGCAGTGCACTCCAGACCCTAACCACTCGATTAACCGTGTCTCCAACGCACTCTCAGGCAGTGCATTCCAGATTCTAACCACTCAATTGAACCTGCCCCCACTACTCTTAGAATGTGCATTCCAGATCCCAACTACTCGATTGACCCTGTCTCCACCACACTCTCAGGCAGTGCATTCCAGACCCTAACCACTCGATTGACCCTGTCTCCACCACACTTTCAGGCAGTACATTCCAGACCCTAACCACTCAATTGATCCTGTCTCCACCACACTCTCAGGCAGTGCATTCCAGACCCTAACCACTCGATTGACCCTGTCTCCACCACACTTTCAGGCTGTGCATTCCAGATCCTAACCACTCGATTGAACCTGCCCCCACTACTCTTAGAAAGTGCATTCCAGATCCTAACCATTCGATGTACCCAGTCTCTATCACGCTCTCAGTGCATTCCAGCCCCTAACTACTTGACTGAACCTGTCTCCACAACATTCTCTGGCAGTGCATTCCAGATCCTAACCACTCTATTGACCCTGTCTCCAACACATTCTCAGGCGGTGCATTCCAGATGCTAACCACTCGATTGAACCTGCCTCCACCACACTCTCAGACAGTGCATTCCAGATCCTAACTACTCGATTGATCCTGTCTCCACCACACTCACAGGCAGTGCTTTCTCGATCCTAACCACTCGATTAACCCTGTCTCCATCACACTCTCAGACAGTGCATTCCAGATGCTAACCACTCGATTGACGCTATCTCCAACACACGCTCATGCTGTGCTTTCCAGATGCTAACCACTCGATTGATCCTGTCTCCACCACACTCACAGGCAGTGCTTTCTAGATCCTAACCACTCGATTAACCCTGTCTCCATCACACTCTCAGACAGTGAATTCCAGACCCTAACCACTCGATTGACGCTATCTCCAACACACGCTCAGGCTGTGCTTTCCAGATGCTAACCACTCGATTCACCCTGTCTTCAACACACCCTTAGGCAGTGCATTCCAGATCCTAACCACTCGATTGACCCTGCCTCCACCAAACGCTCAGGCAGTGCGTTGTAGATCCTAACAACTCGATTAACCCTGTCTCCACCACATTCTCAGGCAGTGCATTCCAGATCCTAACCACTCGATTGACCCGGTCTCCAATGCACTCTCAGACAGTGCATTCCAGATCCCAACTACTCGATCGACCCTGTCTCCACCACACTCTCAAGCAGTGCATTACATATCCTAACCAGTCGATTGAACCTGCCTCCATCACACTCTCTGACAGTGCGTTCCAGATCCTAACTGCTCAATTAACTTTGTGCGCATCACACTCTCTGACAGTGCATTCCAGAACCTAAGCACTCGTTTGACCCTGTCTTCATCACACTCAGGCAGTGCGTTCCAGACCCTAACCACTCGTTTGACTGTCTCCATTACGGTCTCAGTGCATTCCAGAACCTAACTACTCGATTGACCCTGTCTCCACCGCACTCTCAGACAATACATTCCAGATCCTAACAACTCGATTGACCCTGTCTCCACCACACTCTTTGGGAGTGCATTGCAGATCCTGACCACTCGATTAACCCTGTCTTCATCGCACTCAGACAGTGCATTCCAGATTCTAACTGCTCGATTCACCCTGTCTTCAACACACTCTCAGGCAGTGCATTCCACAACCCAACCACTCGATTGACCCTGTCTCCACCAACACTCAGGCAGTGCATTGCAGATCCTAACAACTCGATTAACCCTGTCTCCACCACATTCTCAGACAGTGCATTCCAGATCCTAACCACTCGTTTGACTGTCTCCATTACGCTCTCAGTGCATTCCAGAACCTAACTACTCGATTGACCCTGTCTCCACCACACTCTCAGGCAGTGCATTCTAGACCCTAACCACTCGATTGACCCTGTCTCCACCACACTTTCAGGCAGTGCATTCCAGATCCTAACCACTCGATTGAACCTGCCTCCATCACGCTCTCAGTGCATTCCAGCCCCAATCTACTTGACTGAACCTGTCTCCACCACACTCTCTGGCAGTGCATTCCAGATCCTAACCACTCGATTGACCCTGTCTCCAACACATTCTCAGGCGGTGCATTCCAGATGCGAACCACTCGATTAACCCTGTCTCCACCACACTCTCAGACAGTGCATTCCAGATCCTAACTACTCGATTGATCCTGTCTCCACCACACTCTCAGGCAGTGTTTTCTAGATCCTAACCACTCGATTGACCCGGTCTCCATCACACCCTCAGACAGTGCATTCCAGATCCTAACTACTCAATTGAACCTGCCTCCACTACTCTAACAGTGCATTCCAGAACCTAACTACTCAATTGACCCTGTCTCCACCACATTTTCAGACAGTGCATTCCAGATACTAACCACTCGATTGACCCAGTCTTCGTCACACTCAGGCAGTGTGTTCCAGATCCTAACCACTCAATTGAACCTAGCTCCACTACTCTCAGATAGTGTATTCAAGATCCTAACCACTCGATTAAACCTGCCTCCACCTCACTCTCAGGCAGTGCATTTCAGATCGTAAACACGCGCTTCACCCTGTCTCCACCACACTCTCAGACAGTGCATTCCAGATACTAACCACTCGATTGACCCTGTCTTCATCACACTCAGGCAGTGTGTTCCAGATCCTAACCACTCAATTGACTGTCTCCATTACACTGTCAGTGCATTCCAGATCCTAACCACTCGATTGACCCTGTCTCTACCACACTCTCAGGCAGTGCACTCCAGAGCCTAACCACTCGATTAAGCCTGTCTCCATCACACTCTCAGGCAGTGCATTCCGGATCCTAACCACTCAATTGAACCTGCCCCCACTACTCTTAGAATGTGCATTCCAGATCCCAACTACTCGATTGACCCTGTCTCCAACATACTCTCAGGCACTGCTTTCCAGATGCTAACCACTCGATTAAGCCTGTCTCCATCACACTCTCAGACAGTGCATTCCAGATCCTAACCATTCGATTGACCCTGTTTCCACCACACTCTCAGGCAGTGCATTCTAGATCCTAACAATTCGATGGACCCTGTCTCTATCACGCTCTCAGTGCATTCCATCCCCTATCTACTTGACTGAACCTGTCTCCACCACACTCTCTGGCAGTGCATTCCAGATCCTAACCACTCGATTGACCCTCTCTCCAACACATTCTCAGGCAGTGCGTTCCAGATCCTAACAACTCGATTAACTCTGGCTCCATCATATTCAGACAGTGAATCCCAGATCCTAACCATTCGATGGACCCAGTCTCCATCACACTCTCAGTGCATTCCAGACCCTAATTACTTGACTGAACCTGCCTCCACCACTCTCAGACAGTGCATTGCAGGTCCTAACCAGTCGATTGAACCTGTCTCCACCACACTCTCAGACAGTGCATTCCAGATCCTAACCACTCGATTGACCCTGTCTCCATCACACACTCAGTGCATTCCAGATCCTAACCACTCGATTGACTGTCTCCATTAGACTCTCAGTGCATTCCAGACCGTAACTACTCGATTGACCCTGTCTCCACCACAGTTTCAGGCAGTACATTCCAGATCCTAAACACTCGATTAACCGTGTCTTCATCACTCTCAGACAGTGCATTCCAGATCCTAACCACTCGATTGAACCTGCCTCCATCACTCTCAGGCAGTGCATTCCAGTTCCTAACCACTCTATTGGCCCTCTCTCCACAGCACTCTCAGACAGTGCATTCCAGACCCTAACCACTCGACTGACCGTGTCTCCACCACACTCTCAGACAGTGCTTTCCAGATCCTAACCACTCGATTAACCCTGTCTCCGTCACATCTCAGTGCATTCCAGCCCCTAACTACTTGACTGAACCTGCCTCCACCACACTCTGAGACAATGCATTCCAGATCCTAACCATTCGATGGACCCAGTCTCCATCACACTCTGTGCATTCCAGATCCTAACCAGTCTATTGACCCTGTCTCCACCGCACTCTCAGACTGTGCATTCCAGATCCTAACCACTCGATTGACCGTGTCTCCACCACACTCTCAGGCAGTGCCTTCCAGATCCTAACCACTCGATTAACCCTGTCTCTATCACATCTCAGTGCATTCCAGCCCCTAACTACTTGACTGAACCTGCCTCCACCACACTCTGAGACAGTGCATTCCTGATCCTAACCATTCGATGGACCCTGTCTCCAACACACTCTCAGGCTGTGTATTCCAGATGCTAACCACTCGATTAACACTGTCTTCCACACACTCAGACAGTGCATTCCAGATCCTAAATAGTCGATTGATCCTGTCTCCACCACACTCTCAGTGTATTCCTGATTCTAACCACTCGATGAACCCTGTCTCCATCACACTCTCAGACAGTGCATTCCACATCCTAACTACTCGATTGAACGTGCCTCCTCTACTCTCACAGTGCATTCCAGATCCTAACCACTCGATTGACCCTGTCTCCATCAGACTCTCAGGCAGTGCATCCAGATCCTAACCACTCGATTAAACCTGCCTCCACCACTCTCAGGCAGTGCATTCCAGATCCTAAGCACTCGCTTGACCCTGTCTCCACCACACTCTCAGACAGTGCATTCCAGATCCTAACCACTCGATTGACCCTGCCTCCACCAAACGCTCAGGCAGTGCGTTGTAGATCCTAACAACTCGATTAACCCTGTCTCCACCACATTCTCAGGCAGTGCATTCCAGATCCTAACCACTCGATTGAAGCTGCCTCCACCACGCTCTCAGACCGTGCATTGCTAATCCTAACCATTCGATGGCCCAGACTCCATCACACTGTCAGTGCATTCCAGACCGTAACTACTTGACTGAACCTGCCTCCACCACTCTGCGGCGGTGCATTCCAGATCCTAACTACTCAATTGACCCTGAGTGCAGCACACTCTCAGGCAGTACATTCCAGATCCTAACCACTCGATTAAACCTATCTCCACCACAATCTCAGGCAATGCATTCCAGATCCGAACCACTCGATTGAATGTGACTCCACCACAATCTCAGGCAGTGTGTTCCAGATCCTAACCACTCAATTGACTGTCACCATTACACTGTGATTGCATTCCAGACCCTAACTACTCGATTGACTCTGTCTCCACCACACTCTCAGACAATACATTGCAGACCCTAACTACTTGATTGACCCTGTCTCCACCACACTTTCAGGCAGTACATTCCAGACCCTAACCACTCAATTGATCCTGTCTCCATCACACTCTCAGGCAGTGCATTCCAGACCCTAACCACTCGATTGACCCTGTCTCCACCACACTTTCAGGCAGTGCATTCCAGATCCTAACCACTCGATTGAACCTGCCCCCACTACTCTTAGAAAGTGCATTCCAGATCCTAACCATTCGATGTACCCAGTTTCCATCACGTTCTCAGTGCATTCCAGCCCCTAACTACTTGACTGAACCTGTCTCCACTACATTCTCTGGCAGTGCATTCCAGATCCTAACCACTCTATTGACCCTGTCTCCAACACATTCTCAGGCGGTGCATTCCAGATCCTAACCATTCGATGTACCCAGTCTCCATTACGCTCTCAGTGCATTCCAGCCCCTAACTACTTGACTGAACCTGTCTCCACTACATTCTCTGGCAGTGCATTCCAGATCCTCACCACTCTATTGACCCTGTCTCCAACACATTCTCAGGTGGTGCATTCCAGATGCTAACCACTCGATTGAACCTGCCTCCACCACACTCTCAGACAGTGCATTCCAGATCCTAACTACTCGATTGATCCTGTCTCCACCACACTCACAGGCAGTGCTTTCTAGATCCTAACCACTCGATTGACCCGGTCTCCATCACACTCTCAGACAGTGCATTCCAGACCCTAACCACTCGATTGACGCTATCTCCAACACACGCTCAGGCTGTGCTTTCCAGATGCTAACCACTCGATTCACCCTGTCTTCAACACACTCTTAGGCAGTGCATTCCAGATCCTAACCACTCGATTGACCCTGCCTCCACCAAACGCTCAGGCAGTGCGTTGTAGATCCTAACAACTTGATTGACCCCATCTCCACCACACTCAGACAGTGCATTCCAGATCCTAACCACTCGATTGACTGTCTCCATCACACTCTCAGTGCATTCCAGACCGTAACGACTCGATTGACCCTGTCCCCACCACGGTTTCAGGCAGTACATTCCAGATCCTAAACACTCGATTAACCCTGTCTTCATCACTCTCAGACAGTGCATTCCAGATCCTAACCACTCGATTGAACCTGCCTCCACCACTCTCAGGCAGTGCATTCTAGATCCTAAGCACTCAATTGACCCTGTCTCCACCGCACTCTCAGTCAGTGCATTCCAGATCCTAACCATTCGATTGACCCCATCTCCACCACACTCAGACAGTGCATTCCAGATCCTAACCACTCGATTGACTGTCTCCATCACACTCTCAGTGCATTCCAGCCCCTAACTACTTGACTGAACCTGCCTCCACCACATTCTGAGACAGTGCATTCCAGATCCTAACCATTCGATGGACCCTGTCTCCAACACACTCTCAGGCGGTGTATTCCAGATGCTAGCCACTCGATTAACACTGTCTTCCACACACTCAGACAGTGCATTCCAGATCCTAACCACTCGATTGACCCTGTCTCCACCACACTCTCAGGCAGTGCATTCCAGATCCCAACCACTCGATAGAACCTGCCTCCACCACATCTCAGTGCATTCCAGCCCCTAACTACTTGACTGAACCTGCCTCCACCACATTCTGAGACAGTTCATTCCAGATCTTAACCACTTGATTAACCGTGTCTCCAACGCACTCTCAGGCAGTGCATTCCAGATCCTAACCACTCAATTGAACCTGCCCCCACTACTCTTAGAATGTGCATTCCAGATCCCAACTACTCGATTGACCCTGTCTCCAACACATTCTCAGACACTGCTTTCCAGATGCTAACCACTCGATTAAGCCTGTCTCCATCACACTCTCAGACAGTGCATTCCAGATCCTAACCATTCGATTGACGCTGTCTCCACCACACTCTCAGGCAGTGCATTTCAGATCCTAAACACGCACTTCACCCTGTCTCCACCACACTCTCAGACAGTGCATTCCAGATCCTAACTACTTGATTGAACCTGTCTCCACTACTCTCACAGTGCATTCCATACGCTAACTACTCGATTGACCCTGTCTTTACCAGAATCTCAGGCAGTGCATTCCAGATCCTAACCACTCTATTAAACCTGCCTCCACCCCACTCTCAGACAGTGCATTTCAGATCCTAACCACTCGTTTGACCATCACCACCACACTCTCAGACAGTGCATTCCAGATACTAATCACTCGATTGACCCTGTCTTTATCACACTCAGGCAGTGCGTTCCAGATCCTAACAACTCAATTAACCCTGGCTCCATCATATTCAGACAGTGAATCCCAGATCCTAACCATTCGATGGACCCAGTCTCCATCACACTCTCAGTGCATTCCAGACCCTAATTACTTGACTGAACCTGCCTCCACCACTCTCAGACAGTGCATTGCAGATCCTAACCAGTCGATTGAACCTGTCTCCACCACACTTTCAGGCAGTGCATTCCAGATCCTAACCACTCGATTGAAACTGCCCCCACTACTCTTAGAAAGTGCATTCCAGATCCTAACCATTCGATGTACCCAGTCTCCATCATGCTCTCAGTGCATTCCAGCCCCTAACTACTTGACTGAACCTGTCTCCACAACATTCTCTGGCAGTGCATTCCAGATCCTAAACACTCTATTGACCCTGTCTCCAACACACTCTCAGGCGGTGCATTCCAGATGCTAACCACTCGATTGAACCTGCCTCCACCACACTCACAGGCAGTGCTTTCTAGATCCTAACCACTCGATTAACCCTGTCTCCATCACATCTCAGTGCATTCCAGCCCCTAACTACTTGACTGAACCTGCCTCCACCACATTCTGAGACAGTGCACTCCAGATGCTAACCATTCGATGGACCACACTCTCAGGCAGTGCATTCCAGATCCGAACCACTCGATTGAACGTGACTCCACCACAATCTCAGGCAGTGTGTTCCAGATCCTAACCACTCCATTGACTGTCACCATTACACTGTGAGTGCATTCCAGACCCTAACTACTCGATTGACTCTGTCTCCACCACACTCTCAGACAATACATTGCAGACCCTAACTACTTGATTGACCCTGTCTCCACCACACTCTCAGGCAGTGCATTCCAGACCCTAACCACTCGATTGACCCTGTCTCCACCACACTTTCAGGCAGTACATTCCAGACCTTAATCACTCAATTGATCCTGTCTCCACCACACTCTCACGCAGTGCATTCCAGACCCTAACCACTCGATTGACCCTGTCTCCACCACACTTTCAGGCAGTGCATTCCAGATCCTAACCACTCGATTGAACCTGCCCCCACTACTCTTAGAAAGTGCATTCCAGATCCTAACCATTCGATGTACCCAGTCTCCATCACGCTCTCACTGCATTCCAGCCCCTAACTACTTGACTGAACCTGTCTCCACAACATTCTCTGGCAGTGCATTCCAGATCCTAACCACTCTATTGACCCTGTCTCCAACACATTCTCAGGCGGTGCATTCCAGATGCTAACCACTCGATTGAACCTGCCTCCACCACACTCTCAGACAGTGCATTCCAGATCCTAACTACTCGATTGATCCTGTCTCCACCACACTCACAGGTAGTGCTTTCTAGATCCTAACCACTCGATTGACCCGGTCTCCATCACACTCTCAGACAGTGCATTCCAGATCCTAACTACTCGATTGATCCTGTCTCCACCACACTCACAGGCAGTGCATTCCAGATCCTAACCACTCTATTAAACCTGCCTCCACCCCACTCTCAGACAGTGCATTTCAGATCCTAACCACTCGTTTGACCGTCTCCACCACACTCTCAGACAGTGCATTCCAGATACTAATCACTCGATTGACCCTGTCTTTATCACACTCAGGCAGTGCGTTCCAGATCCTAACAACTCGATTAACCCTGGCTCCATCATATTCAGACAGTGAATCCCAGATCCTAACCATTCGATGGACCCAGTCTCCATCACACTCTCAGTGCATTCCAGACCCTAATTACTTGACTGAACCTGCCTCCACCACTCTCAGACAGTGCATTGCAGATCCTAACCAGTTGATTGAACCTGTCTCCACCACACTCTCAGACAGTGCATTCCAGATTCTAACCACTCGATTGACCCTGTCTCCACCACACTCTCAGGCAGTGCACTCCAGACCCTAACCACTCGATTAACCGTGTCTCCAACGCACTCTCAGGCAGTGCATTCCAGATTCTAACCACTCAATTGAACCTGCCCCCACTACTCTTAGAATGTGCATTCCAGATCCCAACTACTCGATTGACCCTGTCTCCACCACACTCTCAGGCAGTGCATTCCAGACCCTAACCACTCGATTGACCCTGTCTCCACCACACTTTCAGGCAGTACATTCCAGACCCTAACCACTCAATTGATCCTGTCTCCACCACACTCTCAGGCAGTGCATTCCAGACCCTAACCACTCGATTGACCCTGTCTCCACCACACTTTCAGGCTGTGCATTCCAGATCCTAACCACTCGATTGAACCTGCCCCCACTACTCTTAGAAAGTGCATTCCAGATCCTAACCATTCGATGTACCCAGTCTCTATCACGCTCTCAGTGCATTCCAGCCCCTAACTACTTGACTGAACCTGTCTCCACAACATTCTCTGGCAGTGCATTCCAGATCCTAACCACTCTATTGACCCTGTCTCCAACACATTCTCAGGCGGTGCATTCCAGATGCTAACCACTCGATTGAACCTGCCTCCACCACACTCTCAGACAGTGCATTCCAGATCCTAACTACTCGATTGATCCTGTCTCCACCACACTCACAGGCAGTGCTTTCTCGATCCTAACCACTCGATTAACCCTGTCTCCATCACACTCTCAGACAGTGCATTCCAGATGCTAACCACTCGATTGACGCTATCTCCAACACACGCTCATGCTGTGCTTTCCAGATGCTAACCACTCGATTGATCCTGTCTCCACCACACTCACAGGCAGTGCTTTCTAGATCCTAACCACTCGATTAACCCTGTCTCCATCACACTCTCAGACAGTGAATTCCAGACCCTAACCACTCGATTGACGCTATCTCCAACACACGCTCAGGCTGTGCTTTCCAGATGCTAACCACTCGATTCACCCTGTCTTCAACACACCCTTAGGCAGTGCATTCCAGATCCTAACCACTCGATTGACCCTGCCTCCACCAAACGCTCAGGCAGTGCGTTGTAGATCCTAACAACTCGATTAACCCTGTCTCCACCACATTCTCAGGCAGTGCATTCCAGATCCTAACCACTCGATTGACCCGGTCTCCAATACACTCTCAGACAGTGCATTCCAGATCCCAACTACTCGATCGACCCTGTCTCCACCACACTCTCAAGCAGTGCATTACATATCCTAACCAGTCGATTGAACCTGCCTCCATCACACTCTCTGACAGTGCGTTCCAGATCCTAACCGCTCAATTAACTTTGTGCCCATCACACTCTCTGACAGTGCATTCCAGAACCTAACCACTCGTTTGACCCTGTCTTCATCACACTCAGGCAGTGCGTTCCAGATCCTAACCACTCGTTTGACTGTCTCCATTACGGTCTCAGTGCATTCCAGAACCTAACTACTCGATTGACCCTGTCTCCACCGCACTCTCAGACAATACATTCCAGATCCTAACAACTCGATTGACCCTGTCTCCACCACACTCTTTGGGAGTGCATTGCAGATCCTGACCACTCGATTAACCCTGTCTTCATCGCACTCAGACAGTGCATTCCAGATTCTAACTGCTCGATTCACCCTGTCTTCAACACACTCTCAGGCAGTGCATTCCACAACTCAACCACTCGATTGACCCTGCCTCCACCAACACTCAGGCAGTGCATTGCAGATCCTAACAACTCGATTGACCCTGTCTCCACCACACTCTCAGGCAGTGCATTCTAGACCCTAACCACTCGATTGACCCTGTCTCCACCACACTTTCAGGCAGTGCATTCCAGATCCTAACCACTCGATTGAACCTGCCTCCATCACGCTCTCAGTGCATTCCAGCCCCAATCTACTTGACTGAACCTGTCTCCACCACACTCTCTGGCAGTGCATTCCAGATCCTAACCACTCGATTGACCCTGTCTCCAACACATTCTCAGGCGGTGCATTCCAGATGCGAACCACTCGATTAACCCTGTCTCCACCACACTCTCAGACAGTGCATTCCAGATCCTAACTACTCGATTGATCCTGTCTCCACCACACTCTCAGGCAGTGTTTTCTAGATCCTAACCACTCGATTGACCCGGTCTCCATCACACCCTCAGACAGTGCATTCCAGATCCTAACTACTCAATTGAACCTGCCTCCACTACTCTAACAGTGCATTCCAGAACCTAACTACTCAATTGACCCTGTCTCCACCACATTTTCAGACAGTGCATTCCAGATACTAACCACTCGATTGACCCAGTCTTCGTCACACTCAGGCAGTGTGTTCCAGATCCTAACCACTCAATTGAACCTAGCTCCACTACTCTCAGATAGTGTATTCAAGATCCTAACCACTCGATTAAACCTGCCTCCACCTCACTCTCAGGCAGTGCATTTCAGATCGTAAACACGCGCTTCACCCTGTCTCCACCACACTCTCAGACAGTGCATTCCAGATACTAACCACTCGATTGACCCTGTCTTCATCACACTCAGGCAGTGTGTTCCAGATCCTAACCACTCAATTGACTGTCTCCATTACACTGTCAGTGCATTCCAGATCCTAACCACTCGATTGACCCTGTCTCTACCACACTCTCAGGCAGTGCACTCCAGAGCCTAACCACTCGATTAAGCCTGTCTCCATCACACTCTCAGGCAGTGCATTCCGGATCCTAACCACTCAATTGAACCTGCCCCCACTACTCTTAGAATGTGCATTCCAGATCCCAACTACTCGATTGACCCTGTCTCCAACATACTCTCAGGCACTGCTTTCCAGATGCTAACCACTCGATTAAGCCTGTCTCCATCACACTCTCAGACAGTGCATTCCAGATCCTAACCATTCGATTGACCCTGTTTCCACCACACTCTCAGGCAGTGCATTCTAGATCCTAACAATTCGATGGACCCTGTCTCTATCACGCTCTCAGTGCATTCCATCCCCTATCTACTTGACTGAACCTGTCTCCACCACACTCTCTGGCAGTGCATTCCAGATCCTAACCACTCGATTGACCCTGTCTCCACCACACTCTCAGGCAGTGCATTCCAGATCCCAACCACTCGATAGAACCTGCCTCCACCACATCTCAGTGCATTCCAGCCCCTAACTACTTGACTGAACCTGCCTCCACCACATTCTGAGACAGTTCATTCCAGATCCTAACCACTTGATTAACCGTGTCTCCAACGCACTCTCAGGCAGTGCATTCCAGATCCTAACCACTCAATTGAACCTGCCCCCACTACTCTTAGAATGTGCATTCCAGATCCCAACTACTCGATTGACCCTGTCTCCAACACATTCTCAGACACTGCTTTCCAGATGCTAACCACTCGATTAAGCCTGTCTCCATCACACTCTCAGACAGTGCATTCCAGATCCTAACCATTCGATTGACGCTGTCTCCACCACACTCTCAGGCAGTGCATTTCAGATCCTAAACACGCACTTCACCCTGTCTCCACCACACTCTCAGACAGTGCATTCCAGATCCTAACTACTTGATTGAACCTGTCTCCACTACTCTCACAGTGCATTCCATACGCTAACTACTCGATTGACCCTGTCTTTACCAGAATCTCAGGCAGTGCATTCCAGATCCTAACCACTCTATTAAACCTGCCTCCACCCCACTCTCAGACAGTGCATTTCAGATCCTAACCACTCGTTTGACCATCACCACCACACTCTCAGACAGTGCATTCCAGATACTAATCACTCGATTGACCCTGTCTTTATCACACTCAGGCAGTGCGTTCCAGATCCTAACAACTCAATTAACCCTGGCTCCATCATATTCAGACAGTGAATCCCAGATCCTAACCATTCGATGGACCCAGTCTCCATCACACTCTCAGTGCATTCCAGACCCTAATTACTTGACTGAACCTGCCTCCACCACTCTCAGACAGTGCATTGCAGATCCTAACCAGTCGATTGAACCTGTCTCCACCACACTTTCAGGCAGTGCATTCCAGATCCTAACCACTCGATTGAAACTGCCCCCACTACTCTTAGAAAGTGCATTCCAGATCCTAACCATTCGATGTACCCAGTCTCCATCATGCTCTCAGTGCATTCCAGCCCCTAACTACTTGACTGAACCTGTCTCCACAACATTCTCTGGCAGTGCATTCCAGATCCTAAACACTCTATTGACCCTGTCTCCAACACACTCTCAGGCGGTGCATTCCAGATGCTAACCACTCGATTGAACCTGCCTCCACCACACTCACAGGCAGTGCTTTCTAGATCCTAACCACTCGATTAACCCTGTCTCCATCACATCTCAGTGCATTCCAGCCCCTAACTACTTGACTGAACCTGCCTCCACCACATTCTGAGACAGTGCACTCCAGATGCTAACCATTCGATGGACCACACTCTCAGGCAGTGCATTCCAGATCCGAACCACTCGATTGAACGTGACTCCACCACAATCTCAGGCAGTGTGTTCCAGATCCTAACCACTCCATTGACTGTCACCATTACACTGTGAGTGCATTCCAGACCCTAACTACTCGATTGACTCTGTCTCCACCACACTCTCAGACAATACATTGCAGACCCTAACTACTTGATTGACCCTGTCTCCACCACACTCTCAGGCAGTGCATTCCAGACCCTAACCACTCGATTGACCCTGTCTCCACCACACTTTCAGGCAGTACATTCCAGACCTTAATCACTCAATTGATCCTGTCTCCACCACACTCTCACGCAGTGCATTCCAGACCCTAACCACTCGATTGACCCTGTCTCCACCACACTTTCAGGCAGTGCATTCCAGATCCTAACCACTCGATTGAACCTGCCCCCACTACTCTTAGAAAGTGCATTCCAGATCCTAACCATTCGATGTACCCAGTCTCCATCACGCTCTCACTGCATTCCAGCCCCTAACTACTTGACTGAACCTGTCTCCACAACATTCTCTGGCAGTGCATTCCAGATCCTAACCACTCTATTGACCCTGTCTCCAACACATTCTCAGGCGGTGCATTCCAGATGCTAACCACTCGATTGAACCTGCCTCCACCACACTCTCAGACAGTGCATTCCAGATCCTAACTACTCGATTGATCCTGTCTCCACCACACTCACAGGTAGTGCTTTCTAGATCCTAACCACTCGATTGACCCGGTCTCCATCACACTCTCAGACAGTGCATTCCAGATCCTAACTACTCGATTGATCCTGTCTCCACCACACTCACAGGCAGTGCATTCCAGATCCTAACCACTCTATTAAACCTGCCTCCACCCCACTCTCAGACAGTGCATTTCAGATCCTAACCACTCGTTTGACCGTCTCCACCACACTCTCAGACAGTGCATTCCAGATACTAATCACTCGATTGACCCTGTCTTTATCACACTCAGGCAGTGCGTTCCAGATCCTAACAACTCGATTAACCCTGGCTCCATCATATTCAGACAGTGAATCCCAGATCCTAACCATTCGATGGACCCAGTCTCCATCACACTCTCAGTGCATTCCAGACCCTAATTACTTGACTGAACCTGCCTCCACCACTCTCAGACAGTGCATTGCAGATCCTAACCAGTTGATTGAACCTGTCTCCACCACACTCTCAGACAGTGCATTCCAGATTCTAACCACTCGATTGACCCTGTCTCCACCACACTCTCAGGCAGTGCACTCCAGACCCTAACCACTCGATTAACCGTGTCTCCAACGCACTCTCAGGCAGTGCATTCCAGATTCTAACCACTCAATTGAACCTGCCCCCACTACTCTTAGAATGTGCATTCCAGATCCCAACTACTCGATTGACCCTGTCTCCACCACACTCTCAGGCAGTGCATTCCAGACCCTAACCACTCGATTGACCCTGTCTCCACCACACTTTCAGGCAGTACATTCCAGACCCTAACCACTCAATTGATCCTGTCTCCACCACACTCTCAGGCAGTGCATTCCAGACCCTAACCACTCGATTGACCCTGTCTCCACCACACTTTCAGGCTGTGCATTCCAGATCCTAACCACTCGATTGAACCTGCCCCCACTACTCTTAGAAAGTGCATTCCAGATCCTAACCATTCGATGTACCCAGTCTCTATCACGCTCTCAGTGCATTCCAGCCCCTAACTACTTGACTGAACCTGTCTCCACAACATTCTCTGGCAGTGCATTCCAGATCCTAACCACTCTATTGACCCTGTCTCCAACACATTCTCAGGCGGTGCATTCCAGATGCTAACCACTCGATTGAACCTGCCTCCACCACACTCTCAGACAGTGCATTCCAGATCCTAACTACTCGATTGATCCTGTCTCCACCACACTCACAGGCAGTGCTTTCTCGATCCTAACCACTCGATTAACCCTGTCTCCATCACACTCTCAGACAGTGCATTCCAGATGCTAACCACTCGATTGACGCTATCTCCAACACACGCTCATGCTGTGCTTTCCAGATGCTAACCACTCGATTGATCCTGTCTCCACCACACTCACAGGCAGTGCTTTCTAGATCCTAACCACTCGATTAACCCTGTCTCCATCACACTCTCAGACAGTGAATTCCAGACCCTAACCACTCGATTGACGCTATCTCCAACACACGCTCAGGCTGTGCTTTCCAGATGCTAACCACTCGATTCACCCTGTCTTCAACACACCCTTAGGCAGTGCATTCCAGATCCTAACCACTCGATTGACCCTGCCTCCACCAAACGCTCAGGCAGTGCGTTGTAGATCCTAACAACTCGATTAACCCTGTCTCCACCACATTCTCAGGCAGTGCATTCCAGATCCTAACCACTCGATTGACCCGGTCTCCAATACACTCTCAGACAGTGCATTCCAGATCCCAACTACTCGATCGACCCTGTCTCCACCACACTCTCAAGCAGTGCATTACATATCCTAACCAGTCGATTGAACCTGCCTCCATCACACTCTCTGACAGTGCGTTCCAGATCCTAACCGCTCAATTAACTTTGTGCCCATCACACTCTCTGACAGTGCATTCCAGAACCTAACCACTCGTTTGACCCTGTCTTCATCACACTCAGGCAGTGCGTTCCAGATCCTAACCACTCGTTTGACTGTCTCCATTACGGTCTCAGTGCATTCCAGAACCTAACTACTCGATTGACCCTGTCTCCACCGCACTCTCAGACAATACATTCCAGATCCTAACAACTCGATTGACCCTGTCTCCACCACACTCTTTGGGAGTGCATTGCAGATCCTGACCACTCGATTAACCCTGTCTTCATCGCACTCAGACAGTGCATTCCAGATTCTAACTGCTCGATTCACCCTGTCTTCAACACACTCTCAGGCAGTGCATTCCACAACTCAACCACTCGATTGACCCTGCCTCCACCAACACTCAGGCAGTGCATTGCAGATCCTAACAACTCGATTAACCCTGTCTCCACCACATTCTCAGACAGTGCATTCCAGATCCTAACCACTCGTTTGACTGTCTCCATTACGCTCTCAGTGCATTCCAGAACCTAACTACTCGATTGACCCTGTCTCCACCACACTCTCAGGCAGTGCATTCTAGACCCTAACCACTCGATTGACCCTGTCTCCACCACACTTTCAGGCAGTGCATTCCAGATCCTAACCACTCGATTGAACCTGCCTCCATCACGCTCTCAGTGCATTCCAGCCCCAATCTACTTGACTGAACCTGTCTCCACCACACTCTCTGGCAGTGCATTCCAGATCCTAACCACTCGATTGACCCTGTCTCCAACACATTCTCAGGCGGTGCATTCCAGATGCGAACCACTCGATTAACCCTGTCTCCACCACACTCTCAGACAGTGCATTCCAGATCCTAACTACTCGATTGATCCTGTCTCCACCACACTCTCAGGCAGTGTTTTCTAGATCCTAACCACTCGATTGACCCGGTCTCCATCACACCCTCAGACAGTGCATTCCAGATCCTAACTACTCAATTGAACCTGCCTCCACTACTCTAACAGTGCATTCCAGAACCTAACTACTCAATTGACCCTGTCTCCACCACATTTTCAGACAGTGCATTCCAGATACTAACCACTCGATTGACCCAGTCTTCGTCACACTCAGGCAGTGTGTTCCAGATCCTAACCACTCAATTGAACCTAGCTCCACTACTCTCAGATAGTGTATTCAAGATCCTAACCACTCGATTAAACCTGCCTCCACCTCACTCTCAGGCAGTGCATTTCAGATCGTAAACACGCGCTTCACCCTGTCTCCACCACACTCTCAGACAGTGCATTCCAGATACTAACCACTCGATTGACCCTGTCTTCATCACACTCAGGCAGTGTGTTCCAGATCCTAACCACTCAATTGACTGTCTCCATTACACTGTCAGTGCATTCCAGATCCTAACCACTCGATTGACCCTGTCTCTACCACACTCTCAGGCAGTGCACTCCAGAGCCTAACCACTCGATTAAGCCTGTCTCCATCACACTCTCAGGCAGTGCATTCCGGATCCTAACCACTCAATTGAACCTGCCCCCACTACTCTTAGAATGTGCATTCCAGATCCCAACTACTCGATTGACCCTGTCTCCAACATACTCTCAGGCACTGCTTTCCAGATGCTAACCACTCGATTAAGCCTGTCTCCATCACACTCTCAGACAGTGCATTCCAGATCCTAACCATTCGATTGACCCTGTTTCCACCACACTCTCAGGCAGTGCATTCTAGATCCTAACAATTCGATGGACCCTGTCTCTATCACGCTCTCAGTGCATTCCATCCCCTATCTACTTGACTGAACCTGTCTCCACCACACTCTCTGGCAGTGCATTCCAGATCCTAACCACTCGATTGACCCTCTCTCCAACACATTCTCAGGCAGTGCGTTCCAGATCCTAACAACTCGATTAACTCTGGCTCCATCATATTCAGACAGTGAATCCCAGATCCTAACCATTCGATGGACCCAGTCTCCATCACACTCTCAGTGCATTCCAGACCCTAATTACTTGACTGAACCTGCCTCCCCCACTCTCAGACAGTGCATTGCAGGTCCTAACCAGTCGATTGAACCTGTCTCCACCACACTCTCAGACAGTGCATTCCAGATCCTAACCACTCGATTGACCCTGTCTCCATCACACACTCAGTGCATTCCAGATCCTAACCACTCGATTGACCGTGTCTCCACCACACTCTCAGGCAGTGCCTTCCAGATCCTAACCACTCGATTAACCCTGTCTCTATCACATCTCAGTGCATTCCAGCCCCTAACTACTTGACTGAACCTGCCTCCACCACACTCTGAGACAGTGCATTCCTGATCCTAACCATTCGATGGACCCTGTCTCCAACACACTCTCAGGCTGTGTATTCCAGATGCTAACCACTCGATTAACACTGTCTTCCACACACTCAGACAGTGCATTCCAGATCCTAAATAGTCGATTGATCCTGTCTCCACCACACTCTCAGTGTATTCCTGATTCTAACCACTCGATGAACCCTGTCTCCATCACACTCTCAGACAGTGCATTCCACATCCTAACTACTCGATTGAACGTGCCTCCTCTACTCTCACAGTGCATTCCAGATCCTAACCACTCGATTGACCCTGTCTCCATCAGACTCTCAGGCAGTGCATCCAGATCCTAACCACTCGATTAAACCTGCCTCCACCACTCTCAGGCAGTGCATTCCAGATCCTAAGCACTCGCTTGACCCTGTCTCCACCACACTATCAGACAGTGCATTCCAGATCCTAACCACTCGATTGACCGTGTCTCCACCACAGTCTCAGGCAGTGCATTATTCCTGAACCTAACCAGTCGATTAACCCTGTGTCCATCACACTCTCAGACAGTGCATTCTAGATCCTAACTGCTCGATTGAACCTGCCTCCACTACTCTCAGAGTGCATTCCAGACCCTAACTATTCGATTGACCCTGTCTCCACCAGACTCTCAGGCAGTGCATTCCAGATTCTAACCACTTGCTTGAACCTGTCTCCACCACACTCTCAGACAGTGCATTCCAGATCCTAACCACTCGATTGACCCTGTCTTCTTCACGCTCAGGCAGTGCATTCCGGATCCTAACCACTTGATTGACCCAGTCTCCACAACACTCTCAGGCAGTGCATTCCAGATCCTAACTACTCGATTGACCCTGTCTCCAACACACTCTCAGGCAGTGCATTCCAGATGCTACCCACTCGATGAACCCTGTCTCCATCACACTCTCAGACAGTGCATTCCAGATCCTAACTACTCGATTGACCCTGAGTGCAGCACACTCTCAGGCAGTGCATTCCAGATCCTAACCACTCGATTGATCCTGAGTGCAGCACACTCTCAGGCAGTACATTCCAGATCCTAACCACTCGATTGATCCTGAGTGCAGCACACTCTCAGGCAGTACATTCCAGATCCTAACCACTCGATTAAACCTGCCTCCACCACTCTCAGGCAGTGCACCCCAGATGCTAACCACTCGACTCATCTTGTCTTCAACACACTCTTTGGCAGTGCATTCCAGATCCTAACCACTCGATTGACCCTGCCTCCACCAAACGCTCAGGCAGTGCATTGTAGATCCTAACCACTCGATTAGCCCTGTCTCCACCACATTCTCAGGCAGTGCATTCCAGATCCTAACCACTCGATTGAAGCTGCCTCCACCACACTCTCAGACAGTGCATTGCTAATCCTAACTATTCGATGGACCCAGTCTCCATCACACTGTCAGTGCATACCAGACCGTCACTACTTGACTGAACCTGCCTCCACCACACTCTGCGGCGGTGCATTCCAGATCCTAACCACTCGATTGACCCTGTCTCCACCGCACTCTCAGACAGTGCATTCCAGATCCTAACCACTTGATTGACCCTGTCTCCACCACACTCTCAGACAGTGCATTCCAGATCCTAACAAATCGATTGACTGTCTCCATCACACTCTGAGTGCATTCCAGACCGTAACTACTCGATTGACCCTGCCTCCACCACACTGTCAGTCAGTGCATTCCAGATCCTAAATAGTCGATTGATCCTGTCTCCACCACACTCTCAGTGTATTCCTGATTCTAACCACTCGATGAACCCTGTCTCCATCACACTCTCAGACAGTGCATTCCACATCCTAACTACTCGATTGAACGTGCCTCCTCTACTCTCACAGTGCATTCCAGATCCTAACCACTCGATTGACCCTGTCTCCATCAGACTCTCAGGCAGTGCATCCAGATCCTAACCACTCGATTAAACCTGCCTCCACCACTCTCAGGCAGTGCATTCCAGATCCTAAGCACTCGCTTGACCCTGTCTCCACCACACTATCAGACAGTGCATTCCAGATCCTAACCACTCGATTGACCGTGTCTCCACCACAGTCTCAGGCAGTGCATTATTCCTGAACCTAACCAGTCGATTAACCCTGTGTCCATCACACTCTCAGACAGTGCATTCTAGATCCTAACTGCTCGATTGAACCTGCCTCCACTACTCTCAGAGTGCATTCCAGACCCTAACTATTCGATTGACCCTGTCTCCACCAGACTCTCAGGCAGTGCATTCCAGATTCTAACCACTTGCTTGAACCTGTCTCCACCACACTCTCAGACAGTGCATTCCAGATCCTAACCACTCGATTGACCCTGTCTTCTTCACGCTCAGGCAGTGCATTCCGGATCCTAACCACTTGATTGACCCAGTCTCCACAACACTCTCAGGCAGTGCATTCCAGATCCTAACTACTCGATTGACCCTGTCTCCAACACACTCTCAGGCAGTGCATTCCAGATGCTACCCACTCGATGAACCCTGTCTCCATCACACTCTCAGACAGTGCATTCCAGATCCTAACTACTCGATTGACCCTGAGTGCAGCACACTCTCAGGCAGTGCATTCCAGATCCTAACCACTCGATTGATCCTGAGTGCAGCACACTCTCAGGCAGTACATTCCAGATCCTAACCACTCGATTGATCCTGAGTGCAGCACACTCTCAGGCAGTACATTCCAGATCCTAACCACTCGATTAAACCTGCCTCCACCACTCTCAGGCAGTGCACCCCAGATGCTAACCACTCGACTCATCTTGTCTTCAACACACTCTTTGGCAGTGCATTCCAGATCCTAACCACTCGATTGACCCTGCCTCCACCAAACGCTCAGGCAGTGCATTGTAGATCCTAACCACTCGATTAGCCCTGTCTCCACCACATTCTCAGGCAGTGCATTCCAGATCCTAACCACTCGATTGAAGCTGCCTCCACCACACTCTCAGACAGTGCATTGCTAATCCTAACTATTCGATGGACCCAGTCTCCATCACACTGTCAGTGCATACCAGACCGTCACTACTTGACTGAACCTGCCTCCACCACACTCTGCGGCGGTGCATTCCAGATCCTAACCACTCGATTGACCCTGTCTCCACCGCACTCTCAGACAGTGCATTCCAGATCCTAACCACTTGATTGACCCTGTCTCCACCACACTCTCAGACAGTGCATTCCAGATCCTAACAAATCGATTGACTGTCTCCATCACACTCTGAGTGCATTCCAGACCGTAACTACTCGATTGACCCTGCCTCCACCACACTGTCAGTCAGTGCATTCCAGATCCTAACCACTCGATTAACCCAGTTTCCATCACATCTCAGTGCATTCCTGCCCTCTAACTACTTGACTGAACCTGCCTCCACCACACTCTGAGACAGTGCATTCCAGATCCTAACCATTCTATGGACCCTGTCTCCAACACACTCTCAGGCTGTGTCTTCCAGATGCTAACCACTCAATTAACACTGTCTTCCACACACTCAGACACTGCATTCCAGATCCTAACCAGTCTATTGACCCTGTCTCCACCACACTCTCAGGCAGTGTATTCCTGATTCTAACCACTCGATTAACCCTGTCTCCATCACACTCTCAGACAGTGCATTCCAGATCCTAACTACTCGATTGACCCTGTCTCCATCAAACTCTCAGGCAGTGCATTCCAGATTCTAACCTCTCGATTAAACCTGCCTCCACCACTCTCAGGCAGTGCATTCCAGACCCTAACCACTCGATTGACCCTGTCTCCAGCACACTCTCTGCGAGTGGATTTCCGATCCTGACCACTCGATTAACCCTGTCTTCATCACACTCAGATAGTGCATTCCAGATCCTTACTGCTCGATTGAACCTGTCTCCACCAAACTTTCAGACAGTGCATTCCAGATCCTTACTGCTCGATTGAACCTGTCTCCACCACACTCACAGGCAGTGCAATCCAGATCCTAACCACTCGATTAACCCTGTCTCCACCACATTCTCAGGCAGTGCATTCCAGATCCTTACTGCTCGATTGAACCTGTCTCCACCAAACTTTCAGACAGTGCATTCCAGATCCTAACCACTCGATTGATCCTGTCTCCACCACACTCTCAGACAGTGCCTTCCAGATACTAACCACTCGATTGACCCAGTCTTCATCACACTCAGGCAGCGTGTTCCAGATCCTAACCACTCAATTGACTGTCTCCATTACACTGTCAGTGCATTCCAGACCCTAACTACTCGATTGACCTTGTCTCCACCACACTCTCAGACAGTGCATTCCAGATCCTAACCACTTGATTGAAGCTGCCTCTACCACTACTCTGAGACAGTGCATTGCAGATCCTAACCATTCAATGGCCCCAGTCTCCATCACACTCTCAGTGCATTCCAGACCGTAACTACTTGACTGAACCTGCCTCCACCACACTCTCAGGCATTGCCTTCCAGATCCTGACCACTCGATTGAAGCTGCCTCCACCACACTCTCAGGCAGTGGATTCCAGATCATAACCACTCAATTGAACCTAGCTCCACTACTCTCAGATAGTGCATTCCAGATCCTAACCATTCGATTGATCGTCTCCATTACACTCTCAGTGCATTCCTGAACCTAACTCCTCGATTGACCCTGACTACACCACAGTTTCAGAAAGTACGTTCCAAATCCTAACCACTCGATTGACCATGTCTGCACCTCACTCTCAGACAGTGCATTCCAGATCCTAATCACTCACCATTCCATTTACCGTCTTCATCACACTCAGGCAGTGCGTTCCAGATCCTAACCACTCGATTGAACCTGTCTCCACCACACTCTCAGACAGTGCATTCCAGATCCTAAACACTTGATTGACCCTGTCTCCACCACACTCTCAGGCAGTACATTCCAGATCCTAAACACTTAATTGACCCTGTCTCCACCACACTCTTAGACAGTACATTCCAGATCCTAACCATTCGATTGACCCTGTCTCCACCGCACTCTCAATGCATTCCAGATCCTAATAACTCGATTGACTGTCTCTATTACACTCTCAGTGCATTCCGGACCCTAACTACTCGATTGTCCCTGTCCCCACCACAGTTTCAGACAGTACATTCCAGATCCTAACCACTCGATTGACCCTGTCCCCATCACACTCAGATAGTGCCTTCCAGATCCTTAATGCTCTTTTGAACCAGTCTCCACCAAACTCTCAGGCAGTGCAATCCAGATCCTAACCACTCAATTGACCCTGTCTCCAGCACACTCTCTGGGAGTAGATTTCCGATCCTGACCACTCGATTAACCCTGTCTCCAGCACACTCAGATCGTGCATTCCAGATCCTTACTGCTCGATTGAACTTGTCTCCACCACACTCTCAGACAGTACATTCCAGATCCTAACCACTCGATTGACCCTGTCTCCAGCACACTCTCTGGGAGTGGATTTCCGTTCCTGACCACTTGATTAACCCTGTCTCCAGCACACTCTCAGGCAGTGCATTCCAAATCCTAACCACTCGATTAACCCTGTCTCCATCACACTCAGATAGTGCCTTCCAGATCCTTAATGCTCTTTTGAACCAGTCTCCACCAAACTCTCAGGCAGTGCAATCCAGATCCTAACCACTCAATTGACCCTGTCTCCAGCACACTCTCTGGGAGTAGATTTCCGATCCTGACCACTCGATTAACCCTGTCTCCAGCACACTCAGATCGTGCATTCCAGATCCTTACTGCTCGATTGAACCTGTCTCCACCACACTCTCAGACAGTACATTCCAGATCCTAACCACTCGATTGACCCTGTCTCCAGCACACTCTCTGGGAGTGGATTTCCGTTCCTGACCACTTGATTAACCCTGTCTCCAGCACACTCTCAGGCAGTGCATTCCAAATCCTAACCACTCGATTAACCCTGTCTCCATCACACTCTCAGACAGTGCATTCCAGGTCCTAAACACTCAGTTGAACCTGCCTCCACCACACTCTCAGGCAGTGCCTTCCAGATCCTAACCACTCGATTGACCCTGTCTCCACCACACTCTCAGACAGTACATTCCAGATCCTAACCATTTGTTTGACCCGGTCTCCACCGCACTCTCAGACAGTGCATTCCAGATCCTAACTACTCGATTGACCCTGTCTGCACCACACTCTCAGACAGTGCATTCCAGATCATAACCATTCAATTGACCCTGTCTCCATCATACTCTCAGTGCATTCCAGATCCGAATAACTCGATTGACTGTCTCCATTACACTCTCCGTGCATTCCGGACCCTAACTACTCGATTGACCCTGTCCCCACCACACTCTCAGACAGTGCATTCCAGATCCTAATCACTCGATTGATCCTGTCTCCACCACACTCTCAGACATTGCATTCCAGATACTAAACACTCGATTTTCCCTGCCTCCACAACTCTCAGGCAGTGCATTCCTGATCCTAAACACTCGATTGAAACTACCTCCACCACACTTTCAGGCAGTGTATTCCAGATCCTAACTCCTCGATTGACCCCATCTCCACCGCACTCTGAGACAATGCATTCCATGTCCTAACCACTCGATTGACCCTGTCTCCAACACACTCTAAGTGCATTCCAGATCCTAATAACTCGATTGAACCTGCCTCCACCACAATCTCAGGCAGTGCGTTCTAGATCCTCAACACTCGATTGACCCTGTCTCCACCGCACTGTCAGACAGTATATTCCAGATCCTAACCACTCGATTGACCCTGTTTCTACCACACTCTCAGGCAGTGGATTCCAGATCATAACCACTTGATTGAACCTGCCTCCACAACTCTTAGAAAGTGCATTCCAGATCCTAACCATTCAATGGAACCAGTCACCATCACACTCTCATTGCATTCCAGCCCCTAACTACTTGACTGAACCTGCCTCCACCACACTCTCAGGTAGTGGTTCCAGATCCTAACCACTCAATTGACCCTGTCTCCATCACACTCTCAGACAGTGCATTCCAGTTCCTAACCAGTCTATTGACCCTGTCTCCACCGCAATCTCAGACAGTGCATTCCAGATTCTAACCGTTCGATTGAACCTGTCTCCACCACGCTCTCAGGCAGTGCATTCCAGATCCTAACCACTCGATTGACCCTGTCTCCACCACACTGTCAGTTGTGCGTTCCAGATCCTAACAACTCGATTAACCCTGTCTCCATCACATTCAGACAGTGCATCCCAGATCCTACCATTCGATGGACCCAGACTCCATCACACTCTCAGTGCATTCCAGACCCTAACTATTTGACTGAACCTGCCTCCACCACTCTCAGACAGTGCATTCCAGATCCTAACCACTTGATTGAACCTGTCTCCACCACACTCTGAGACAGTGCGTTCCAGATCCTAACCACTCGATTGAACCTGTCTCCACCACACTCTCAGACAGTGCGTTCCAGATCCTAACCATTCGATTAACCCTGTCTTCAACACATCAGACAGTGCATTCCAGATCCTAACTGCTCGATTGAACCTGTCTCCACCACACTCACAGGCAGTACAATCCAGATCCTAACCACTCGATTAACCCTGTCTCCACCACACTCTCAGACAGTACATTCCAGATCCTAACCACTCGATTAACCCTGTCTTCATCACACTCAGACAGTGCATTCCAGATCCTTACTGCTCGATTGACCCCGTCTCCACCGCACTCTCAGACAGTACATTCCAGATCCTAACCATTTGTTTGACCCTGTCTCCACCGCACTCTCAGGCAGTGTATTCCAGATCCTAACTACTCGATTGACCCTGTCTGCACCACACTCTCAGACTGTGCATTCCAGATCATAACCATTCAATTGACCCTGTCTCCATCATACTCTCAGTGCATTCCAGATCCTAATAACTCGATTGACTGTCTCCATTACACTCTCCGTGCATTCCGGACCCTAACTACTCGATTGACCCTGTCCCCAGCACAGTTTCAGACAGTGCATTCCAGATCCTAACCACTCGATTGATCCTGTCTCCACCACACTCTCAGATTGTGCCTTCCAGATACTAACCACTCGATTGACCCAGTCTTCATCACACTCAGGCAGCGTGTTCCAGATCCTAACCACTCAATTGACTGTCTCCATTACACTGTCAGTGCATTCCAGACCCTAAATAGTCGATTGACCTTGTCTCCAACACACTCTCAGACAGTGCATTCCAGATCCTAACCACTCGATTGAAGCTGCCTCCACCACTACTCTGAGACAGTGCATTGCAGATCCTAACCATTCAATGGCCCCAGTCTCCATCACACTCTCAGTGCATTCCAGACCGTAACTACTTGACTGAACCTGCCTCCACCACACTCTCAGGCGTTGCCTTCCAGATCCTGACCACTCGATTGAAGCTGCCTCCACCACACTCTCAGGCAGTGGATTCCAGATCATAACCACTCAATTGAACCTAGCTCCACTACTCTCAGATAGTGCATTCCAGATCCTAACCATTCGATTGATCGTCTCCATTACACTCTCAGTGCATTCCTGAACCTAACTCCTCGATTGACCCTGACTACACCACAGTTTCAGAAAGTACGTTCCAAATCCTAACCACTCGATTGACCGTGTCTGCACCTCACTCTCAGACAGTGCATTCCAGATCCTAATCACTCACCATTCCATTTACCGTCTTCATCACACTCAGGCAGTGCGTTCCAGATCCTAACCACTCGATTGAACCTGTCTCCACCACAATCTCAGACAGTGCATTCCAGATCCTAAACACTTGATTGACCCTGTCTCCACCACACTCTCAGGCAGTGCGTTCCAGATTCTAAACACTTGATTGACCCTGTCTCCAACACACTCTCAGACAGTGCGTTCCAGATCCGAACCACTCGATTGACCCTGTCTCCACCACACTCTCAGACAGTGCATTCCAGATCCTAACCACTTGATTAACTCTGTGCCCATCACACTCTCAGACAGTGCATTCCAGATCCTAACCACTCACCATTCGATTGACCACCTTCATCACACTCAGGCAGTGCGTTCCAGATCCTAACCACTCGATTGAACCTGTCTCCACCACACTCGTAGACAGTGCGTTCCAGATCCTAACCACTCGATTGAACCTGTCTCCACCACACTCGTAGACAGTGCGTTCCAGATCCTAACCACTCGATTGAACCTGTCTCCACCACTACTCTGAGACAGTGCATTGCAGATCCTAACCATTCGATGGCCCCAGTCTCCATCACACTCTCAGTGCATTCCAGACCCTAACTACTTGACTGAACCTGCCTCCACCATACTCTGCGGCCCTGCATTCCAGATCCTAACGACTCGATTGACCCTGTCTTCAACACATCAGACAATGCATTCCAGTTCCTAATTACTCGATTGAACCTGCCTCCACCAATCTCAGACAGTGCATTCCAGATCCTAACTACTCGATTGACCCTGTCTGCACCACACTCTCAGACAGTGCATTCCAGATCATAACCATTCAATTGACCCTGTCTCCATCATACTCTCAGTGCATTCCAGATCCTAATAACTCGATTGACTGTCTCCATTACACTCTCCGTGCATTCCGGACCCTAACTACTCGATTGACCCTGTCCCCAGCACAGTTTCAGACAGTGCATTCCAGATCCTAACCACTCGATTGATCCTGTCTCCACCACACTCTCAGACAGTGCCTTCCAGATACTAACCACTCGATTGACCCAGTCTTCATCACACTCAGGCAGTGTGTTCCAGATCCTAACCACTCAATTGACTGTCTCCATTACACTGTCAGTGCATTCCAGACCCTAACTACTCGATTGACCCTGTCTCCACCATACTCTCAGACTGCGCATTCCAGATCCGAACCACTCACCATTCGATTGACCGCCTTCATCACACTCAGGCAGTGCGTTCCAGATCCTAACCACTCAATTGAACCTGTCTCCACCACACTCGTAGACAGTGCATTCCAGACCCTAACCACTCGATTGAACCTGTCTCCACCACACTCGTAGACAGTACATTCCAGATCCTAACCACTCGATTGACCCTGTCTCCAGCAGAGTCTCTGGGACTGGATTTCCGATCCTGACCACTCGATTAACCCTGTCTTCATCACACTCAGATAGTGCATTCCAGATCCTAACTGCTCGCTTGAACCTGTCTCCACCAAACTCTCAGGCAGTGCATTCCAGATCCTAACCACTCGATTGAAGCTGCCTCCACCAGTACTCTGAGACAGTGCATTGCAGATCCTAACCATTCGATGGCCCCAGTCTCCATCACACTCTCAGTGCATTCCAGACCCTAACTACATGACTGAACCTGCCTCCACCATACTCTGCGGCCCTGCATTCCAGATCCTAACGACTCGATTGACCCTGTCTTCAACACATCAGACAATGCATTCCAGTTCCTAATTACTCGATTGAACCTGCCTCCACCAATCTCAGACAGTGCATTCCAGATCCTAACTACTCGTTTGACCCTGTCTCCACCAGACTCTCAGGCAGTGCATTCCAGATGCTAACCACTCAATTAACCCTGTCTTCAACACATCAGACAGTGCATTCCAGATCCTAAATACTCGATTGATCCTGTCTCCACCACTACTCTCACAGTGCATTCCAGACCCTAACTATTTGATTGACCCTGTCTCCACCAGACTCTCAGGCAGTGCATTCCAGATCCTAACCACTCGATTAAACCTGCCTCCACCACTCTCAGGCAGAGCATTTCAGATCCGAGCCACGCGCTTCACCCTGTCTCCACCACCATCTCAGACAGTGCATTCCAGATCCTAATAATTCGATTGACTGTCTCCATCACACTCACAGTGTATTCCAGACCCTAACTGCTCGATTGACCCTGTCCCACCACAGTTTCAGACAGTACATTCCAGATCCTAACCACCCGATTGACCCTGTCTCCACCACACACTGCAGCAGAGCATTCCACATCCTAACTACTCGATTGAACCTGCCTCCACTACTTTCACAGTGCATTCCAGATCCTAACCACTCGATTGACCCTGTCTCCAGCACACTCTCTGGGAGTAGATTTCCGATCCTGACCACTCGATTAACCCTGCCTTCATCACACTCAGACAGTACATTCCGGATCCTAACCACTCAATTGAACTTGTCTGCACCATTCTCAGGCAGTGCATTCCAGATCCTAACCACTCGATTGATGCTGCCTCCACTACTCTGAGACAGTGCATTGCAGATCCTAACCATTCGATGGACCCAGTCTCCATCACACTCTCAGTGCATTCCAGACCCTAACTACTTGACTGAACCTGTCTCCACCACACTCTCAGACAGTGCATTCCAGATCCTAACCACTCGATTGATCCTGTCTCCACCACACTTTCAGGCAGTGTATTCCAGATCCTAACTCCTCGATTGACCCGTCTCCACCGCACTCTCAGACAGTGCATTCCATATCCTAACCACTCAATTGACCCTGTCTCCAACACACTCTCAGGCTGTGCATTCCAGATGCTAACCACTCGATTAACCCTGACTTCAACACATCAGACAGTGCATTCCAGATCCTACCCACTCGATTGAACCTGCCTCCACCACAATATCAGGCAGTGCGTTGTAGATCCTAAACACTCGATTGACCCTGTCTCCACCGCACTCTCAGGCAGTGCATTCCAGATCCTAACTACTCGATTAAACTTGTCTCCATCACACTCTCAAACAGTGCATTCCAGATACTAACCACTCGATTGACCCTGTCTTCATCATGCTCAGACAGTGCGTTCCAGATCCTAACCACTCAATTGACTGCCTCCAATACACTGTCAGTGCATTCTAGACCCTAACCACTCGATTGACCCTGCCTGCACCACACTCTCAGGCAGTGCATTCCAGATCCTAACAATTCGATTGACCCGGTCTCCAATACACTCTCCGACAGTGCATTCCAGATCCCAACTACTTGATTAAACCTGTCTCCACCACTCTCAGGCAGTGCATTCCAGATCCTAACAACTCGAATAACCCTGTCTCCATCACACTCTCAGACAGTGCATTCCAGATCCTAACCACTCGATTGACCCTGTCTCCATCACTCTCAGACAGTACATTCCAGATCCTAACCATTCGATTGACCCTGTCTCCACCGCACTCTCAATGCATTCCAGATCCTAATAACTCGATTGACTGTCTCTATTACACTCTCAGTGCGTTCCGGACCCTAACTACTCGATTGTCCCTGTCCCCACCACAGTTTCAGACAGTACATTCCAGATCCTAAACACTCGATTGACCCTGTCCCCATCACACTCTCAGACAGTGCATTCCAGATCCTAACCACTCGATTGACCCTGTCTCCACCACACTCTCAGGCAGTGCATTCCAGATCCTAACCACTCGATTGACCCTGTCTTCCTCACAGTCAGGCAAGGTGTTCCAGATCCGAACCACTCAATTGAAACTGACTCCAGCACACTCTCAGACAGTACATTCCAGATCCTAACAACTCAATTAACGCTATCTCCATCACACTCTCAGACATTGCATTCCAGGTGCTAAGCACTCAATTGACCCTGCCTCCACCACTCTCAGGCAGTGCCTTCCAGATCCTAACCACTCGATTAACCCTGTTTTCATCTCACTCAGGCAGTGCTTTCCAGATCCTAACCACTCGATTGACCCTGTTTCCACCACACTCTCTGCGAGTAGATTTCCGATCCTGACCACTCGATTAACCCTGTCTTCATCATACTCAGATAGTGCATTCCAGATCCTTACTGCTCGATTGAACCTGTCTCCACTACACTCTCAGACAGTACATTCCAGATCCTAACCACTCGATTGACCCTGTCTCCAGCACACTCTCTGGGAGTGGATTTCCGTTCCTGACCACTTGATTAACCCTGTCTCCAGCACACTCTCAGGCAGTGCATTCCAAATCCTAACCACTCGATTAACCCTGTCTCCATCACACTCTCAGACAGTGCATTCCAGATCCTAAACACTCAGTTGAACCTACCTCCACCACACTCTCAGGCAGTGCCTTCCAGATCCTAACCACTCGATTGACCCTGTCTCCACCACACTCTCAGGCAGTGCCTTCCAGATCCTAACCTCTCGATTGACCCTGTCTCCACCACACTCTCAGACAGTACATTCCAGATCCTAACCATTTGTTTGACCCTGTCTCCACCACACTCTCAGGCAGTGCCTTCCAGATCCTAACTACTCGATTGACCCTGTCTCCACCACACTCTCAGGCAGTGCCTTCCAGATCCGAATAACTCGATTGACTGTCTCCATTACACTCTCCGTGCATTCCGGACCCTAACTACTCGATTGACCCTGTCCCCACCACACTCTCAGACATTGCATTCCAGATACTAAACACTCGATTTTCCCTGCCTCCACAACTCTCAGGCAGTGCATTCCTGATCCTAAACACTCGATTGAAACTACCTCCACCACACTTTCAGGCAGTGTATTCCAGATCCTAACTCCTCGATTGACCCCATCTCCACCTCACTCTGAGACAATGCATTCCAGATCCTAACCACTCGATTGACCCTGTCTCCACCACACTCTCAGATGGTGCATTCCAGATCCTAACCACTCGATTGACCTTGTCTCCACCACAATCTCAGGCAGTGTGTTCTAGATCCTCAACACTCGATTGACCCTGTCTCCACCGCACTGTCAGACAGTATATTCCAGATCCTAACCACTCGAGTGACCCTGTTTCTACCACACTCTCAGGCAGTGGATTCCAGATCATAACCACTTGATTGAACCTGCCTCCACTACTCTTAGAAAGTGCATTCCAGATCCTAACCATTCAATGGAACCAGTCACCATCACACTCTCATTGCATTCCAGCCCCTAACTACTTGACTGAACCTGCCTCCACCACACTCTCAGGCAGTGGTTCCAGATCCTAACCACTCAATTGACCCTGTCTCCATCACACTCTCAGACAGTGCATTCCAGTTCCTAACCAGTCTATTGACCCTGTCTCCACCGCAATCTCAGACAGTGCATTCCAGATTCTAACCGTTCGATTGAACCTGTCTCCACCACGCTCTCAGGCAGTGCATTCCAGATCCTAACCACTCGATTGACCCTGTCTCCACCACACTGTCAGTTGTGCGTTCCAGATCCTAACAACTCGATTAACCCTGTCTCCATCACATTCAGACAGTGCATCCCAGATCCTACCATTCGATGGACCCAGACTCCATCACACTCTCAGTGCATTCCAGACCCTAACTATTTGACTGAACCTGCCTCCACCACTCTCAGACAGTGCATTCCAGATCCTAACCACTTGATTGAACCTGTCTCCACCACACTCTGAGACAGTGCGTTCCAGATCCTAACCACTCAATTGAACCTGTCTCCACCACACTCTCAGACAGTGCCTTCCAGATCCTAACCATTCGATTAACCCTGTCTTCAACACATCAGACAGTGCATTCCAGATCCTAACCACTCTATTTAATCTGCCTCCACCACTCTCAGTCAGTGCATTCCAGATCCTAACCACTCTATTAACCCTGACTCCACCGCACTATCTGACAGTGCATTCCAGATCCTAAATACTCAATTGGTCCTGCCTCCACTACTCTCACAGTGCATTCCAGACCCTAGCTACTCGATTAACCCTGTCTCCACCAGACTCTCAGGCAGTGCATTCCAGATCCTAACCATTCGATTGACCGTGTCTCCACCGCACTCTCAGACAGTGCATTCCAGATCCTAACTACTCGATTGACCCTGTCTGCACCACACTCTCAGACAGTGCATTCCAGATCATAATCACTCGATTGAACCTGCCTCCAATACTCTCAGACAGTGCATTCCAGACCCTAACTACTCGATGACCCTGTCTGCACCACACTCTCAGACAGTGCATTCCAGATCATAACCACTCGATTGAACCTGCCTCATTCACTCTCAGACACTATATTCCAGATTCTAACCGTTCAATTGACCCTGTCTCCATCACACACTCAGTGCATTCCAGATCCTAATAACTCGATTGACTGTCTCCATCACACTCACAGTGCATTCCAGACCCTAACTGCTCGATTGACCCTGTCCCACCACAGTTTCAGACAGTACATTCCGGATCCTAACCACCCGATTGACCCTGTCTCCACCACACACTGCGGCAGAGCATTCCACATCCTAACTACTTGATTGAACCTGCCTCCACTACTTTCACAGTGCATTCCAGATCCTAACCACTCGATTGACCCTGTCTCCAGCACACTCTCTGGGAGTAGATTTCCGATCCTGACCACTCGATTAACCCTGCCTTCATCACACTCAGACAGTACATTCCGGATCCTAACCACTCAATTGAACTTGTCTGCACCATTCTCAGGCAGTGCATTCCAGATCCTAACCACTCGATTGATGCTGCCTCCACTACTCTGAGACAGTGCATTGCAGATCCTAACCATTCGATGGACCCAGTCTCCATCACACTCTCAGTGCATTCCAGACCCTAACTACTTGACTGAACCTGTCTCCACCACACTCTCAGACAGTGCATTCCAGATCCTAACCACTCGATTGATCCTGTCTCCACCACACTTTCAGGCAGTGTATTCCAGATCCTAACTCCTCGATTGACCCGTCTCCACCGCACTCTCAGACAGTGCATTCCATATCCTAACCACTCAATTGACCCTGTCTCCAACACACTCTCAGGCTGTGCATTCCAGATGCTAACCACTCGATTAACCCTGTCTTCAACACATCAGACAGTGCATTCCAGATCCTAACCACTCGATTGAACCTGCCTCCACCACACTCAGGCAGTGCATTCCAGATCCTAACTATTCGATTGATCCTGTCTCCACCACTACTCTCACAGTGCATTCCAGACCCTAACTATTCGATTGACCCTGTCTCCACCAGACTCTCAGGCAGTGCATTCCAGATCCTAACCACTCGATTAAACCTGCCTCCACCACTCTCAGGCAGAGCATTTCAGATCCTAACCACGCGCTTCACCCTGTCTCCACCACCGTCTCAGACAGTGCATTCCAGATCCGAACCACTCGATTGACCCTGTCTGCACCATTCTCAGACAGTGCATTCCAGATCCTAACCACTCGATTGAAGCTGCCTCCACTACTCTGAGACAGTGCATTCCAGATCCTAACCATTCGATTGACCCCTTTTCCACCACACTCAGACAGTGCATTCCAGATCCTAACCATTCGATTGACCCCGTCTCCACCACACTCCGACACGGAATTCCAGATCCGAACCATTCGATTGAACCTGATCCATCACACTCACAGACAGTGCCTTCCAGATCCTAACCATTCGATTAACCCTGTCTTCAACACATCAGACAGTGCATTCCAGATCCTAACCACTCGATTGAACCTGCCTCCACCACTCTCAGTCAGTGCATTCCAGATCCTAACACCTATATTAACCCTGACTCCACCGCACTATCTGACAGTGCATTCCAGATCCTAAATACTCAATTGGTCCTGTCTCCATCATACTCACAAGCACTGTATTCCAGATCCTAACTACTCCATTGAACCTGCCTCCACTACTCTCACAGTGCATTCCAGACCCTAGCTACTCGATTAACCCTGTCTCCACTGCACTCTCAGACAGTGCATTCCAGATCCTAACTACTCGATTGACCCTGTCTGCACCACACTCTCAGACAGTGCATTCCAGATCATAACCACTCGATTGAACCTGCCTCCAACACTCTCAGACAGTGTATTCCAGATTCTAGCCGTTCAGTTGACCCGGTCTCCATCACACTCTCAGAGCATTCCAGATCCTAATAACTCGATTGACTGTCTCCATTACACTCTCACTGCATTCCAGACCCTAACTGCTCGATTGACCCTGTCCCACCACAATTTCAGGCAGTGCATTCCAGATCCTAACCACTCGATTGAAGCTGCCTCCACTACTCTGAGACAGTGCATTGCAGATCCTAACCATTCGATGGACCCAGTCTCCATCACACTCTCAGTGCATTCCAGACCCTAACTAATTGACTGAACATGTCTCCACCACACTCTCAGACAGTGCATTCCAGAGCCTAACCACTCGATTGATCCTGTCTCCACCACACTTTCAGGCAGTGTATTCCAGGTCCCTAACTCCTCGATTGACCCCTCTCCACCGCACTCTCAGACAATGCATTCCATATCCTAACCACTCAATTGACCCTGTTTCCAACACACTCTCAGGCTGTGCATTCCAGATGCTAACCACTCGATTAACCCTGTCTTCAACACATCAGACAGTGCATTCCAGATCCTAACCACTCGATTGAACCTGCCTCCACCACACTCAGGCAGTGCATTCCAGACCCGAACCACTCTGTTGACCCTGACTCCACCGCACTATCAGACAGTGCATTCCAGATCCTAAATACTCGATTGAATCTGTCTCCACCAGACTCTCACAGTGCATTCCAGACCCTAACTACTCGATTGACCCTGTCTCCACCAGACTCTCAGGCAGTGCATTCCAGATCCTAACCACTTGATTAAACCTGCCTCCACCACTCTCAGGCAGTGCATTTCAGATCCTAACCACGCGCTTCACCCTGTCTCCACCACCGTCTCAGACAGTGCATTCCAGAACTGAACCACTCGATTGACCCTGTCTGCAGCATTCTCAGGCCGTGCATTCCAGATCCTAACCACTCGATTGAAGCTGCCTCCACTACTCTGAGACAGTGCATTGCAGATCCTAACCATTCGATGGACCCAGTCTCCATCACACTCTCAGTGCATTCCAGACCCTAACTACGTGACTGAACCTGTCTCCACCACACTCTCAGTGTATTCCAGATCCTAACTCCTCGATTGACCCGTCTCCACCGCACTCTCAGACAATGCATTCCATATCCTAACCACTCAATTGACCCTGTCTCCAACACACTCTCAGGCTGTGCATTCCAGATGCTAACCACTCGATTAACCCTGTCTTCAACACATCAGACAGTGCATTCCAGATCCTAACCACTCGATTGACTGTCTCCATTAGACTCTCAGTACATTCCAGATCGTAACTACTCGATTGACCCTGTCTCCACCACAGTTCCAGGCAGCACATTCCATATCCTAACCACTCGATTGACGCTGTCCCCACCGCACTCTCAGACAGTGCATTCGAGATCCTACCAACTCGATTGAACCTGCCTCCACCACAATATCAGGCAGTGCGTTGTAGATCCTAAACACTCGATTGACCCTGTCTTCACCGCACTCTCAGACAGTGCATTCCAGATCCTAACTACTCAATTGATCCTGTCTTCACCACACTCTCAGGCTGTGTATTCCAGACCCTAACCACTCGACTGACCCTGTCTCCACTACGCTCTCAGCCAGTGCATTCCAGACCATATCCACGCGAATGAATCTGCCTCCACTACTCTCAGACAGTGCATTCCAGATCCTAACCATTCTATTGACCCTGTCTCCATCACACTCTCAGTGCATTGCAGATCCTAAAAACTTGAGTGACCGTCTCCATTACACTCTCAGTGCTTTCCAGACCGTAACTACTCGATTGACCCTGGCTCCACCACAGTTTCAGACAGTACATTCCAGATCCTAACCACTCGATTGACCCTGTCTGCACCACACTCTCAGGCAGTGCATTCCAGATCCTAACAATTCGATTGACCCGGTCTCCAACACACTCTCCGACAGTGCATTCCAGATCCCAACTACTTGATTAAACCTGTCTCCACCACTCTCAGACAGTGCATTCCAGATCCTAACTACTCGATTAAACCTGTCTCCACCACTCTCAGGCAGTGCATTCCAGATCCTAACTACTCGATTAAACCTGTCTCCACCACTCTCAGACAGTGCATTCCAGATACTAACCACTCGATTGACCCTGTCTTCATCATGCTCAGACAGTGTGTTCCAGATCCTAACCACTCAATTGACTGTCTCCAATACACTGTCAGTGCATTCTAGACCCTAACTACTCGATTGACCCTGTCTCCACCAGACTCTCAGGAAGTGCATTCCAGATCCTAATCACTCGATTGACCCTGTCTCCACCACACTCTCAGACAGTGTATTCCAGATCCTAACTCCTCGATTGACCCCGTCTCCACCACACTCTCAGTGCATTCCAGAACCTAACTCCTTGATTAACCCAGTCTCCACCACACTCTCAGACAGTACATTCCAGATCCTAACCACTCGATTGATCCTGTCTCCACCACACTCTTTGGGAGTGCATTCCAGATCTTGACCACTCGATTGACCCTGTCTTCATCACACTCAGACAGTGCATTCCAGATTCTAACTGCTCGATTGAACCTGTCTCCACCACACTCCCAGGCAGTGCATTCCAGATCCTAACCACTCGATTGACCCTGTCTCCACCCGACCCTCAGGCAGTGCATCCCAGATGTTAACCACTCGATTCACCCTGTCTTCAACACACTCTTAGGCAGTGCATTCCACATCCCAACACTCGATTGACCCTGCCTCTACCAACGCTCAGGCAGTGCATTGCAGATCCTAACCACTCATTTGACTGTCTCCATTGCACTCTCAGTGCATTCCAGACCCTAACTACTCGATTGACCCTGTCTTCATCACACTCAGACAGTGCATTCCAGATCCTAACTACTAGATTGAACCTGCCTCTATCACTCTAAGGCAGTGCATTCCAGATCCTAACCACTCGATTCACCCTGTCTTCAACACACTCTTAGGCAGTGCATTCCACAACCCAACCACTCGATTGACCGTGTCTCCACCGCACTCTCAGACAGTGCATTCCAGATCCTAACTACTCAATTGACCCGGTCTCCACCGCACTCTCAGACAGTGCATTCCAGATTCTAACCACTTGATTGACCCGGTCTCCACCGCACTCTCAGACAATGCATTCCAGACCCTAACTACTCGATTACCCCTGTCTCCACCAGACTCTCAGACAGTACATTCCAGATCCTAAACGTTCGATTGACCATGTCTCCACCGCACTCTCAGACAGTGCATTCCAGATCCTAACTACTCGATTGACCCTGTCTGTACCACACTCTCAGACAGTGCATTCCAGATCATAACCACTCGATTGAACCTGCCTCCAATACTCTCAGACAGTGCATTCCAGATCCCAACTACTCGATTGACCCTGTCTCCACCACATTCTCAGACAGTGCATTCCAGATCCTAACCATTCTTTTGAACCTGTCTCCATCACACTCTCATTGCATTGCAGATCCTAATAACTTGAGTGACTGTCTCCATTACACTCTCAGTGCATTCCAGACCGTAACTACTCGATTGACACTGTCTCCACCACAGTTTCAGACAGTGCATTCCAGATTCTAACCACTCGATTGACCCGGTCTCCAATGCACTCTCAAGCAGTGCATTACATATCCTAACCACTCGATTGAACCTGCCTCCACCACACTCTCAGACAGTACGTTCCAGATCCTAACCGCTCAATTAACTTTGTGCCCATCACACTCTCAGACAGTGCATTCCAGAACCTAACCACTCGTTTGACCCTGTCTTCATCACACTCAGGCAGTGCGTTCCAGATCCTAACCACTCGTTTGACTGTCTCCATTACGCTCTCAGTGCATTCCAGAACCTAACTACTCGATTGACCCTGTCTCCACCGCACTCTCAGACAGTGCATTCCAGAACCTAACTACTCGATTGACCCTGTCTCCACCGCACTCTCAGACATTACATTCCAGATCCTAACCACTCGATTGACCCTGTCTCCACCACACTCTTTGGGAGTGCATTCCAGATCCTGACCACTTGATTAATACTGTCTTCATCGCACTCAGACAGTGCATTCCAGATTCTAACTGCTCGGTTGAACCTGTCTCCACCACACTCTCAGGCAGTGCATTCCAGATCCTAAACACTCGTTTGACCCTGTCTCCACCAGACTCTCAGGCAGTGCATCCCAGATGCTAACCACTCGATTCACCCTGTCTTCAACACATTCTCAGACAGTGCATTCCACAACCCAACCACTCGATTGACCCTGCCTCCACCAACGCTCAGGCAGTGCATTGCAGATCCTAACAACTCGATTAACCCTGTCTCCACCACATTCTCAGACAGTGCATTCCAGATCCGAACCACTCGATTGACCCTGTCTCTACCAAACTCTCAGACAGTGCATTCCAGATCCTAACCACTCGATTGAAGCTGCCTCCATTACTCTGAGACAGTGCATTCCAGATCCTAACTACTCGACTGACCCTATCTGCACCACACTCTCAGTGCATTCCAGATCCTAATAACTCAATTGACTGTCTCCATTACACTCTCAGTGCGTTCCAGACCCTCACTGCTCGATTGACCCTGTCCCACCACAGTTTCAGACAGTACATTCCGGATCCTAACCACTCGATTGACCCTGTCTGCACCACACTCAGGCAATGCATTGCTGAACCTAACCACCCGATTGACCCTGTCTCCACCACACACTGAGGCAGTGCATTCCAGATCCTGACCACTCGATTCACCCTGTTTTCATCTCACTCAGATAGTGCATTCCAGATCCTAACTGCTTGATTGACCCTGTCTCCACCAAACTCTGAGGCTGTGCATTCCAGATCCTAACCACTCAATTGAAGCTGCCTCCACTACTCTCAGACAGTGCATTGCAGATCCTAACCATTCGATGGACCCAGTTTCCATCACACTCTCAGTGCATTCCAGACCCTAACTACTTGACTGAACCTGTCTCCACCACAATCTCAGGCAGTGCATTTCAGATCCTAACCACTCGATTGACCCTGTCTCCACCACACTCAGTGCATTCCAGAACCTAACTACTCGATTGACCCTGTCTCCACCAAACTCTCAGACAGTGCATTCCAGATCCTAACCACTCGATTGAACCTGTCTCCACCAAACTCTCAGACAGTGCATTCCAGATCCTAACCACTCGATTGAAGCTGCCTCCATTACTCTGAGACAGTGCATTCCAGATCCTAACTACTCGACTGACCCTGTCTGCACCACACTCTCAGACAGTGCATTCAGATCCTAATAACTCAATTGACTGTCTCCATTACACTCTCAGTGCGTTCCAGACCCTAACTACTCGATTGACCCTGTCCCACCACAGTTTCAGACAGTACATTCCGGATCCTAACCACTGGATTGACCCTGTCTGCACCACACTCAGGCAATGCATTGCTGAACCTAACCACCCGATTGACCCTGTCTCCACCACACACTGAGGCAGTGCATTCCAGATCCTGACCACTCGATTCACCCTGTTTTCACCGCACTCAGATAGTGCATTCCAGATCATAACCATTCAATTGACCCTGTCTCCATCATACTCTCAGTGCATTCCAGATCCGAATAACTCGATTGACTGTCTCCATTACACTCTCCGTGCATTCCGGACCCTAACTACTCGATTGACCCTGTCCCCACCACAGTTTCAGACAGTGCATTCCAGATCCTAATCACTCGATTGATCCTGTCTCCACCACACTCTCAGACATTGCATTCCAGATACTAAACACTCGATTTTCCCTGCCTCCACAACTCTCAGGCAGTGCATTCCTGATCCTAAACACTCGATTGAAACTACCTCCACCACACTTTCAGGCAGTGCATTCCAGATCCTAACTCCTCGATTGACCCCATCTCCACCGCACTCTGAGACAATGCATTCCAGATCCTAACCACTCGATTGACCCTGTGTCCACCACACTCTCAGGTGGTGCATTCCAGATCCTAACCACTCGATTGACCTTGTCTCCACCACAATCTCAAGCAGTGCGTTCTAGATCCTCAACATTCGATTGACCCTGTTTCCACCGCACTGTCAGACAGTATATTCCAGATCCTAACCACTCGATTGACCCTGTTTCTACCACACTCTCAGGCAGTGGATTCCAGATCATAACCACTTGATTGAACCTGCCTCCACTACTCTTAGAAAGTGCATTCCAGATCCTAACCATTCAATGGAACCAGTCACCATCACACTCTCATTGCATTCCAGCCCCTAACTACTTGACTGAACCTGCCTCCACCACACTCTCAGGCAGTGGTTCCAGATCCTAACCACTCGATTGACCCTGTCTCCACCACACTCAGTGCATTCCAGAACCTAACTACTCGATTGACCCAGTCTGCACCACACTCTCAGACAGTACATTCCAGATCCTAACCACTCGATTCACCCTGTCTCCACCACACTCAGTGCATTCCAGAACCTAACTACTCGATTGACCCAGTCTGCACCACACTCTCAGACATTACATTCCAGATCCTAACCACTCGATTAATCCTGTCTCCACCACTCTTTGGGAGTGCATTCCAGATCTTGACCACTCGATTGACCCTGTCTTCATCACACTCAGACAGTGCATTCCAGATTCTAACTGCTCGATTGAACCTGTCTCCACCACACTCCCAGGCAGTGCATTCAAGATCCTAACCACTCGATTGACCCTGTCTCCACCAGACTCTCAGGCAGTGCATCCCAGATGTTAACCACTCGATTCACCCTGTCTTCAACACACTCTTAGGCTGTGCATTCCACATCCCAACCACTCAATTGACCCTGCCTCTACCAACGCTCAGGCAGTGCATTGCAGATCCTAACCACTCGATTAACCCTGTCTCCACCACATTCTCAGACAGTGCATTCCAGATCCTAACCACTCGATTGACCCTGTCTCCATCACACTCTCAGACAGTGTATTCCATATCCTAACCACTCGATTGAACCTGCCTCCATCACACTCTCAGGCAGTGCCTTCCAGATCCTAACCACTCGATTGACCCTGTCTCCACCACACTCTCAGACAGTACATTCCAGATCCTAACCATTCGATTGACCCTGTCTCCACCGCACTCTCAATGCATTCCAGATCCTAATAACTCGATTGACTGTCTCTATTACACTCTCAGTGCGTTCCGGACCCTAACTACTCGATTGTCCCTGTCCCCACCACAGTTTCAGACAGTACATTCCAGATCCTAAACACTCGATTGACCCTGTCCCCATCACACTCTCAGACAGTGCATTCCAGATCCTAACCACTCGATTGACCCTGTCTTCCTCACAGTCAGGCAAGGTGTTCCAGATCCGAACCACTCAATTGAAACTGCCTCCAGCACACTCTCAGACAGTACATTCCAGATCCTAACAACTCGATTAACCCTATCTCCATCACACTCTCAGACAGTGCATTCCAGGTGCTAAGCATTCAATTGACCCTGCCTCCACCACTCTCAGGCAGTGCATTCCAAATCCTAACCACTCGATTAACCCTGTCTCCACCACACTCTCAGGCAGTGCCTTCCAGATCCTAACCACTCGATTGACCCTGTCTCCACCACACTCTCAGACAGTACATTCCAGATCTTAACCATTTGTTTGACCCTGTCTCCACCGCACTCTCAGACAGTGCATTCCAGATCCTAACTACTCGATTGACCCTGTCTCCATCATACTCTCAGTGCATTCCAGATCCGAATAACTCGATTGACTGTCTCTATTACACTCTCCGTGCATTCCGGACCCTAACTACTCGATTGACCCTGTCCCCACCACAGTTTCAGACAGTGCATTCCAGATCCTAATCACTCGATTGATCCTGTCTCCACCACACTCTCAGACATTGCATTCCAGATACTAAACACTCGATTTTCCCTGCCTCCACAACTCTCAGGCAGTGCATTCCTGATCCTAAACACTCGATTGAAACTACCTCCACCACACTTTCAGGCAGTGTATTCCAGATCCTAACTCCTCGATTGACCCCATCTCCACCGCACTCTGAGACAATGCATTCCATATCCTAACCACTCGATTGACCCTGTCTCCAACACACTCTAAGTGCATTCCAGATCCTAATAACTCGATTGAACCTGCCTCCACCACACTCTCAGGTGGTGCATTCCAGATCCTAACCACTCGATTGACCTTGTCTCCACCACAATCTCAGGCAGTGCGTTCTAGATCCTCAACACTCGATTGACCCTGTCTCCACCGCACTGTCAGACAGTATATTCCAGATCCTAACCACTCGATTGACCCTGTTTCTACCACACTCTCAGGCAGTGGATTCCAGATCATAACCACTTGATTGAACCTGCCTCCACAACTCTTAGAAAGTGCATTCCAGATCCTAACCATTCAATGGAACCAGTCACCATCACACTCTCATTGCATTCCAGCCCCTAACTACTTGACTGAACCTGCCTCCACCACACTCTCAGGCAGTGGTTCCAGATCCTAACCACTCAATTGACCCTGTCTCCATCACACTCTCAGACAGTGCATTCCAGTTCCTAACCAGTCTATTGACCCTGTCTCCACCGCAATCTCAGACAGTGCATTCCAGATCCTAACCACTCGATTGAACCTGTCTCCACCACACTCTGAGACAGTGCGTTCCAGATCCTAACCACTCGATTGAACCTGTCTCCACCACACTCTCAGACAGTGCCTTCCAGATCCTAACCATTCGATTAACCCTGTCTTCAACACATCAGACAATGCATTCCAGATCCTAACCACTCTATTTAACCTGCCTCCACCACTCTCAGACAGTGCGTTCCAGATCCTAACCACTCGATTGACCCTGTCTCCACCACACTCTCAGACAGTACATTCCAGACCCTAACCACTCGATTGACCCTGTCTCCAGCACACTCTCTGCGAGTGGATTTCCGATCCTGACCACTCGATTAACCATGTCTTCATCACACTCAGATAGAGCATTCCAGATCCTTACTGCTCGATTGAACCTGTCTCCACCAAACTTTCAGACAGTGCATTCCAGATCCTTACTGCTCGATTGAACCTGTCTCCACCACACTCACAGGCAGTACAATCCAGATCCTAACCACTCGATTAACCCTGTGTCCACCACACTCTCAGACAGTACATTCCAGATCCTAACCACTCGATTGACCCTGTCTCCACCACACTCTCAGACAGTGCATTCCAGATCCTAACCACTCGATTAACCCTGCCTCCAACACACTCTCAGACAGTACATTCCAGATCCTAACCACTCGATTGACCCTGTCTCCAGCACACTCTCTGGGTGTAGATTTCCGATCCTGACCACTCGATTAACCCTGTCTTCATCACACTCAGATAGTGCATTCCAGGTCCTAACTGCTCTATTGAACCTATCTCCACCAAACTCTCAGGCAGTGCATTCCAGATCCTAGCCACTCGATTGACTGTCTCCATTACACTGTCAGTGCATTCCAGACCCTAACTACTCAATTAACCCTGTCTCCACCACACTCTCAGGCAGTGCATTCCAAATCCTAACCACTCGATTAACCCTGTCTCCATCACACTCTCAGGCAGTGCATTCCAGATCCTAAACACTCAATTGAACCTGCCTCCACCACACTCTCAGGCTGTGCATTCCAGATCCTAACCACTCGATTGAACCTGTCTCCACCACACTCTCAGACAGTGCATTCCAGATCCTAAACTCTTGATTGACCCTGTCTCCACCACACTCTCAGGCAGTGCATTCCAGATCCTAACCACTCGATTGAAGATGCCTCCACCACTACTCTGAGACAGTGCATTGCAGATCCTAACCATTCGATGGCCCCAGTCTCCATCACACTCTCAGTGCATTCCAGGCCCTAACTACTTGACTGAACCTGCCTCCGCCATACTCTGCGGCCCTGCATTCCAGATCCTAAAGACTCGATTGACCCTGTCTTCAACACATCAGACAATGCATTCCAGTTCCTAATTACTCGATTGAACCTGCCTCCACCAATCTCAGACAGTGCATTCCAGATCCTCACTACTCGATTGACCCTGTCTGCACCACACTCTCAGACAGTGCATTCCAGATCATAACCATTCAATTGACCCTGTCTCCATCATACTCTCAGTGCATTCCAGATCCTAATAACTCGATTGACTGTCTCCATTACACTCTCCGGCAATTCCGGACCCTAACTACTCGATTGACCCTGTCCCCAGCACAGTTTCAGACAGTGCATTCCAGATCCTAACCACTCGATTGATCCTGTCTCCACCACACTCTCAGACAGTGCCTTCCAGATACTAACCACTCGATTGACGCAGTCTTCATCACACTCAGGCAGCGTGTTCCAGATCCTAACCACTCAATTGACTGTCTCCATTACACTGTCAGTGCATTCCAGACCCTAACTACTCGATTGACCTTGTCTCCACCACACTCTCAGACAGTGCATTCCAGATCCTAACCACTCGATTGAAGCTGCCTCCACCACTACTCTGAGACAGTGCATTGCAGATCCTAACCATTCAATGGCCCCAGTCTCCATCACACTCTCAGTGCATTCCAGACCGTAACTACTTGACTGAACCTGCCTCCACCACACTCTCAGGCATTGCCTTCCAGATCCTGACAACTCAATTGAAGCTGCCTCCACCACACTCTCAGGCAGTGGATTCCAGATCATAACCACTCAATTGAACCTAGCTCCACTACTCTCAGATAGTGCATTCCAGATCCTAACCATTCGATTGATCGTCTCCATTACACTCAGTGCATTCCTGAACCTAACTACTCGATTGACCCTGACTACACCACAGTTTCAGAAAGTACGTTCCAAATCCTAACCACTCGATTGACCGTGTCTGCACCACACTCTCAGACAGTGCATTCCAGATCCTAGTCACTCAGCATTCCATTTACCGTCTTCATCACACTCAGGCAGTGCGTTCCAGATCCTAACCACTCGATTGAACCTGTCTCCACCACACTCTCAGACAGTGCATTCCAGATCCTAAACACTTGATTGACCCTGTCTCCACCACACTCTCAGGCAGTGCGTTCCAGATTCTAAACACTTGATTGACCCTGTCTCCACCACACTCTCAGACTGCGCATTCCAGATCCTAACCACTCACCATTCGATTGACCGCCTTCATCACACTCAGGCAGTGCGTTCCAAATCCTAACCACTCAATTGAACCTGTCTCCACCACACTCGTAGACAGTGCATTCCAGACCCTAACCACTCGATTGACCCTGTCTTCAACACATCAGACAATGCATTCCAGTTCCTAATTACTCGATTGAACCTCCCTCCACCAATCTCAGACAGTGCATTCCAGATCCTAACTATTCGTTTGACCCTGTCTCCACCAGACTCTCAGGCAGTGCGTTCCAGATCCTAACCACACACTTGACCCAGTCTTCATCACACTCAGGCAGCGTGTTCCAGATCCTAACCACTCAATTGACTGTCTCCATTACACTGTCAGTGCATTCCAGACCCTAACTACTCGATTGACCTTGTCACCACCACAATCTCAGGCAGTGCATTCCAAATCCTAACCAGTCGATTGAACCTGCCTCCACCACACTCTCAGACAGTGCATTCCAGCTCCTAACCACTCGATTAACCCTGTTTTCATCACACTCTCAGATAGTGCCTTCCATATCCTAACCATTCGATTGACCATGTCTCCACCACACTCTCAGACAGTACATTCCAGATCCTAACCATTCGATTGACCCTGTCTCCACCGCACTCTCAATGCATTCCAAATCCTAATAACTCGATTGACTGTCTCCATTACACTCTCAGTGCATTCCGGACCCTAACTACTCGATTGTCCCTGTCCCCACCACAGTTTCAGACAGTACATTCCAGATCCTAAACACTCGATTGTCCCTGTCCCCACCACAGTTTCACACAGTACATTCCAGGTCCTAAACACTCGATTGACCCTGTCCCCACCACACTCTCAGACAGTGCATTCCAGATCCTAACCACTCAATTGATCCTGTCTCCACCACACTCTCAGGCAGTGCATTCCATATCCTAACCACTCAATTGATCCTGTCTCCACCACACTCTCAGGCAGTGCATTCCAGATACTAACCACTCGATTGACCCTGTCTTCCTCACAGTCAGGCAAGGTGTTCCAGATCCTAACCACTAAATTCAACCTGCCTCCAGCACACTCTCAGACAGTACATTCCAGATCCTAACAACTCGATTAACCCTATCTCCATCACACTCTCAGACATTGCATTCCAGGTGCTAAGCACTCAATTGACCCTGCCTCCACCACTCTCAGGCAGTGCCTTCCAGATCCTAACCACTCGATTAACCCTGTTTTCATCTCACTCAGACAGTGCATTCCAGACCCTAACTACTTGACTGAACCTGCCTCCACCACTCTCAGGCATTGCATTGCAGATCCTAACCACTCGATTCACCCTGTCTCCAACACACTCTCAGGCTGTGCATTCCAGATGCTAACCACTCGATTAACCCTGTCTTTAACACATCAGACAGTGCATTCCAGATCCTAACCACTCGATTAACCCTGTCTCCAACACACTCTCAGACAGTGCATTCCCGATCCTAACTACTCGATTGACCCTGAGTGCAGCACACTCTCAGGCAGTACATTCCAGATCCTGACAACTCGATTGATCCTGCCTCCACCAAACTCTAAGGCAGTGCATTCCAGATGCTAACCACTCGATTGACCCTGTCTCCACCACACTCTCAGACAGTGCATTCCAGATCCTAACCACTCGATTGACCCAGTCTCCACCTCACTCTGAAGCAGTGCATTCATGATCCTAACCACTCAATTAACTCTGTTCCCATCACATTCTCAGACTGCGCATTCCAGATCCTAACCACTCACCATTCGATTGACCGTCTTCATCACACTCAGGCAGTGCGTTCCAGATCCTAACCACTCGATTGACCCTGTCTCCAGCACAATCTCTGCGAGTGGATTTCCGATCCTGACCACTCGATTAACCCTGTCTTCATCACACTCAGATAGTGCATTCCAGATCCTTACTGCTCGATTGAACCTGTCTCCACCACACTCTCAGGCAGTGCAATCCAGATCCTAACCACTCGATTGACCCTGTCTCCAGCACACTCTCTGGGAGTAGATTTCCGATCCTGACCACTCGATTAGCCCTGCCTTCATCACACTCAGGTAGTGCATTCCAGATCCTTCCTGCTCGATTGAACCTGTCTCCACCACACTCTCAGGCAGTGCAATCCAGATCCTAACCACTCGATTAACCCTGTCTCCACCACACTCTCAGAAGTACATTCCAGATCCTAACCACTCGATTGACCCTGTCTCCACCACACTCTCAGACAGTGCATTCCAGATCCTAACCACTCGATGGACCCTGCCTCCACCACACTCTCAGACAGTGCATTCCAGCTCCTAACCACTCGATTAACCCTGTCTTCATCACACTCTCAGGCAGTGCATTCCAGATCCTAACAACTCGAATAACCCTGTCTCCATCACACTCTCAGACAGTGCATTCCATATCCTAACCACTCAATTGAACCTGCCTCCACCACACTCTCAGGCAGTGCCTTCCAGATCCTAACCACTCGATTGACCCTGTCTCCACCACACTCTCAGACAGTACATTCCAGATCCTAACCATTCGATTGACCCTGTCTTCACCGCACTCTCAATGCATTCCAGATCCGAATAACTCGATTGACTGTCTCCATTACACTCTCCGTGCATTCCGGACCCTAACTACTCGATTGACCCTATCTCCACCACACTCTCAGGCAGTGCATTCCAAGTCCTAACCACTCGATTGAACCTGCCTCCACCACACTCTCAAGCTGTGCGTTCCAGATCTTAACCACTCGATTGACCCTGTCTCCACCACACTCTCAGACAGTACATTCCAGATCCTAACCATTCGATTGACCCTGTCTCCACCTCACTCTCAGACAGTACATTCCAGACCCTAACCACTCGATTGACCCTGTCTCCAGCACACTCTCTGCGAGTGGATTTCCGATCCTGACCACTCGATTAACCCTGTCTTCATCACACTCCGATAGTGCATTCCAGATCCTTACTGCTCGATTGAACCTGTCTCCACCAAACTCTCAGGCAGTGCAATCCAGATCCTAACCACTCGATTGACCCTGTTTCTACCACACTCTCAGACAGTACATTCCAGATCCTAACCATTTGTTTGACCCTGTCTCCACCGCACTCTCAGACAGTGCATTCCAGATCTTAACTACTCGATTAACCCTGTCTTCATCACACTCTTAGGCAGTGCATTCCAGATCCTAACAACTCGAATAACCCTGTCTCCATCACACTCTCAGACAGTGCATTCCAGATCCTAACCACTCGATTGACCCTGTCTCCAATACTCTCAGACAGTACATTCCAGATCCTAACCATTCGATTGACCCTGTCTCCACCGCACTCTCAATGCATTCCAGATCCTAATAACTCGATTGACTGTCTCTATTACACTCTCAGTGCGTTCCGGACCCTAACTACTCGATTGTCCCTGTCCCCACCACAGTTTCAGACAGTACATTCCAGATCCTAAACACTCGATTGACCCTGTCCCCATCACACTCTCAGACAGTGCATTCCAGATCCTAACCACTCGATTGACCCTGTCTCCACCACACTCTCAGGCAGTGCATTCCAGATCCTAACCACTCGATTGACTCTGTCTTCCTCACAGTCAGGCAAGGTGTTCCAGATCCGAACCACTCAATTGAAACTGCCTCCAGCACACTCTCAGACAGTACATTCCAGATCCTAACAACTCGATTAACCCTATCTCCATCACACTCTCAGACATTGCATTCCAGGTGCTAAGCACTCAATTGACCCTGCCTCCACCACTCTCAGGCAGTGCCTTCCAGATCCTAACCACTCGATTAACCCTGTTTTCATCTCACTCAGGCAGTGCTTTCCAGATCCTAACCACTCGATTGACCCTGTTTCCACCACACTCTCTGCGAGTAGATTTCCGATCCTGACCACTCGATTAACCCTGTCTTCATCACACTCAGATAGTGCATTCCAGATCCTTACTGCTCGATTGAACCTGTCTCCACCACACTCTCAGACAGTACATTCCAGATCCTAACCACTCGATTGACCCTGTCTCCAGCACACTCTCTGGGAGTGGATTTCCGTTCCTGACCACTTGATTAACCCTGTCTCCAGCACACTCTCAGGCAGTGCATTCCAAATCCTAACCACTCGATTAACCCTGTCTCCATCACACTCTCAGACAGTGCATTCCAGGTCCTAAACACTCAGTTGAACCTACCTCCACCACACTCTCAGGCAGTGCCTTCCAGATCCTAACCCTCGATTGACCCTGTCTCCACCACACTCTCAGGCAGTGCCTTCCAGATCCTAACCACTCGATTGACCCTGTCTCCTCCACACTTTCAGATACTACATTCCAGATCCTAACCATTTGTTTGACCCTGTCTCCACCGCACTCTCAGACAGTGCATTCCAGATCCTAACTACTCGATTGACCCTGTCTGCACCACACTCTCAGACAGTGCATTCCAGATCATAACCATTCAATTGACCCTGTCTCCATCATACTCTCAGTGCATTCCAGATCCGAATAACTCGATTGACTGTCTCCATCACACTCTCAGTGCATTCCAGACCCTAACTGCTTGACTGAACCTGTCTCCACCACACTCTCAGACAGTGCATTCCAGATCCTAACCACTCGATTGATCCTGTCTCCACCACACTTTCAGGCAGTGTATTCCAGATCCTAACTCCTCGATTGACCCGTCTCCACCGCACTTTCAGACAGTGCATTCCACATCCTAACCACTCAATTGACCCTGTCTCCAACACACTCTCAGGCTGTGCATTCCAGATGCTAACCACTCGATTAACCCTGTCTTCAACACATCAGACAGTGCATTCCAGATCCTAACCACTCGATTGAACCTGTCTCCACCACACTCAGGCAGTGCATTCCAGATCCGAACCACTCTGTTGACCCTGACACCACCGCACTATCAGACAGTGCATTCCAGATCCTAAATACTCGATTGATCCTGTCTCCACCACTACTCTCACAGTGCATTCCAGACCCTAACTATTCGATTGACCCTGTCTCCACCAGACTCTCAGGCAGTGCATTCCAGATCCGAACCACTCGATTAAACCTGCCTCCACCACTCTCAGGCAGAGCATTTCAGATCCTAACCACGCACTTCACCCTGTCTCCACCACCGTCTCAGACAGTGCATTCCAGATCCGAACCACTCGATTGACCCTGTCTGCACTATTCTCAGACAGTGCATTCCAGATCCTAACCACTCGATTGAAGCTGCCTCCACTACTCTGAGACAGTGCATTCCAGATCCTAACCATTCGATTGACCCCGTCTCCACCACACTCCGACACTGAATTCCAGATCCGAACCATTCGATTGAACCTGATCCATCACACTCACAGACAGTGCCTTCCAGATCCTAACCATTCGATTAACCCTGTCTTCAACACATCAGACAGTGCATTCCAGATCCTAACCACTCGATTGAACCTGCCTCCACCACTCTCAGTCAGTGCATTCCAGATCCTAACCCCTATATTAACCCTGACTCCACCGCACTATCTGACAGTGCATTCCAGATCCTAAATACTCAATTGGTCCTGTCTCCACCGCACTCTCAAGCACTGTATTCCAGATCCTAACTACTCCATTGAACCTGCCTCCACTACTCTCACAGTGCATTCCAGACCCTAGCTACTCGATTAACCCTGTCTCCACCAGACTCTCAGGCAGTGCATTCCAGATCCTAACCATTCGATTGACCGTGTCTCCACTGCACTCTCAGACAGTGCATTCCAGATCCTAACTACTCGATTGACCCTGTCTGCATCACACTCTCAGACAGTGCATTCCAGATCATAACCACTCGATTGAACCTGCCTCCAACACTCTCAGACAGTGTATTCCAGATTCTAGCCGTTCAATTGACCCGGTCTCCATCACACTCTCAGAGCATTCCAGATCCTAATAACTCGATTGACTGTCTCCATTACACTCTCAAGCTGTGCGTTCCAGATCTTAACCACTCGATTGACCCTGTCTCCACCACACTCTCAGACAGTACATTCCAGATCCTAACCATTCGATTGACCCTGTCTCCACCTCACTCTCAGACAGTGCATTCCAGACCCTAACCACTCGATTGACCCTGTCTCCAGCACACTCTCTGCGAGTGGATTTCCGATCCTGATCACTCGATTAACCCTGTCTTCATCACACTCCGATAGTGCATTCCAGATCCTTACTGCTCGATTGAACCTGTCTCCACCAAACTCTCAGGCAGTGCAATCCAGATCCTAACCACTCGATTGACCCTGTTTCTACCACACTCTCAGACAGTACATTCCAGATCCTAACCATTTGTTTGACCCTGTCTCCACCGCACTCTCAGACAGTGCATTCCAGATCTTAACTACTCGATTAACCCTGTCTTCATCACACTCTTAGGCAGTGCATTCCAGATCCTAACAACTCGAATAACCCTGTCTCCATCACACTCTCAGACAGTGCATTCCAGATCCTAACCACTCGATTGACCCTGTCTCCATCACTCTCAGACAGTACATTCCAGATCCTAACCATTCGATTGACCCTGTCTCCAGCACACTCTCTGGGAGTGGATTTCCGTTCCTGACCACTTGATTAACCCTGTCTCCAGCACACTCTCAGGCAATGCATTCCAAATCCTAACCACTCGATTAACCCTGTCTCCATCACACTCTCAGACAGTGCATTCCAGGTCCGAAACACTCAGTTGAACCTACCTCCACCATACTCTCAGGCAGTGCCTTCCAGATCCTAACCACTCGATTGACCCTGTCTCCACCACACTCTCAGGCAGTGCCTTCCAGATCCTAACCACTCGATTGACCCTGTCTCCACCACACTCTCAGACAGTACATTCCAGATCCTAACCATTTGTTTGACCCTGTCTCCACCGCACTCTCAGACAGTGCATTCCAGATCCTAACTACTCGATTGACCCTGTCTGCACCGCACTCTCAGACAGTGCATTCCAGATCATAACCATTCAATTGACCCTGTCTCCATCATACTCTCAGTGCATTCCAGATCCGAATAACTCGATTGACTGTCTCCATCACACTCTCAGTGCATTCCAGACCCTAACTGCTTGACTGAACCTGTCTCCACCACACTCTCAGACAGTGCATTCCAGATCCTAACCACTCGATTGATCCTGTCTCCACCACACTTTCAGGCAGTGTATTCCAGATCCTAACTCCTCGATTGACCCGTCTCCACCGCACTTTCAGACAGTGCATTCCATATCCTAACCACTCAATTGACCCTGTCTCCAACACACTCTCAGGCTGTGCATTCCAGATGCTAACCACTCGATTAACCCTGTCTTCAACACATCAGACAGTGCATTCCAGATCCTAACCACTCGATTGAACCTGTCTCCACCACACTCAGGCAGTGCATTCCAGATCCGAACCACTCTGTTGACCCTGACACCACCGCACTATCAGACAGTGCATTCCAGATCCTAAATACTCGATTGATCCTGTCTCCACCACTACTCTCACAGTGCATTCCAGACCCTAACTATTCGATTGACCCTGTCTCCACCAGACTCTCAGGCAGTGCATTCCAGATCCGAACCACTCGATTAAACCTGCCTCCACCACTCTCAGGCAGAGCATTTCAGATCCTAACCACGCACTTCACCCTGTCTCCACCACCGTCTCAGACAGTGCATTCCAGATCCGAACCACTCGATTGACCCTGTCTGCACTATTCTCAGACAGTGCATTCCAGATCCTAACCACTCGATTGAAGCTGCCTCCACTACTCTGAGACAGTGCATTCCAGATCCTAACCATTCGATTGACCCCGTCTCCACCACACTCCGACACTGAATTCCAGATCCGAACCATTCGATTGAACCTGATCCATCACACTCACAGACAGTGCCTTCCAGATCCTAACCATTCGATTAACCCTGTCTTCAACACATCAGACAGTGCATTCCAGATCCTAACCACTCGATTGAACCTGCCTCCACCACTCTCAGTCAGTGCATTCCAGATCCTAACCCCTATATTAACCCTGACTCCACCGCACTATCTGACAGTGCATTCCAGATCCTAAATACTCAATTGGTCCTGTCTCCACCGCACTCTCAAGCACTGTATTCCAGATCCTAACTACTCCATTGAACCTGCCTCCACTACTCTCACAGTGCATTCCAGACCCTAGCTACTCGATTAACCCTGTCTCCACCAGACTCTCAGGCAGTGCATTCCAGATCCTAACCATTCGATTGACCGTGTCTCCACTGCACTCTCAGACAGTGCATTCCAGATCCTAACTACTCGATTGACCCTGTCTGCATCACACTCTCAGACAGTGCATTCCAGATCATAACCACTCGATTGAACCTGCCTCCAACACTCTCAGACAGTGTATTCCAGATTCTAGCCGTTCAATTGACCCGGTCTCCATCACACTCTCAGAGCATTCCAGATCCTAATAACTCGATTGACTGTCTCCATTACACTCTCAAGCTGTGCGTTCCAGATCTTAACCACTCGATTGACCCTGTCTCCACCACACTCTCAGACAGTACATTCCAGATCCTAACCATTCGATTGACCCTGTCTCCACCTCACTCTCAGACAGTGCATTCCAGACCCTAACCACTCGATTGACCCTGTCTCCAGCACACTCTCTGCGAGTGGATTTCCGATCCTGATCACTCGATTAACCCTGTCTTCATCACACTCCGATAGTGCATTCCAGATCCTTACTGCTCGATTGAACCTGTCTCCACCAAACTCTCAGGCAGTGCAATCCAGATCCTAACCACTCGATTGACCCTGTTTCTACCACACTCTCAGACAGTACATTCCAGATCCTAACCATTTGTTTGACCCTGTCTCCACCGCACTCTCAGACAGTGCATTCCAGATCTTAACTACTCGATTAACCCTGTCTTCATCACACTCTTAGGCAGTGCATTCCAGATCCTAACAACTCGAATAACCCTGTCTCCATCACACTCTCAGACAGTGCATTCCAGATCCTAACCACTCGATTGACCCTGTCTCCATCACTCTCAGACAGTACATTCCAGATCCTAACCATTCGATTGACCCTGTCTCCAGCACACTCTCTGGGAGTGGATTTCCGTTCCTGACCACTTGATTAACCCTGTCTCCAGCACACTCTCAGGCAATGCATTCCAAATCCTAACCACTCGATTAACCCTGTCTCCATCACACTCTCAGACAGTGCATTCCAGGTCCGAAACACTCAGTTGAACCTACCTCCACCATACTCTCAGGCAGTGCCTTCCAGATCCTAACCACTCGATTGACCCTGTCTCCACCACACTCTCAGGCAGTGCCTTCCAGATCCTAACCACTCGATTGACCCTGTCTCCACCACACTCTCAGACAGTACATTCCAGATCCTAACCATTTGTTTGACCCTGTCTCCACCGCACTCTCAGACAGTGCATTCCAGATCCTAACTACTCGATTGACCCTGTCTGCACCGCACTCTCAGACAGTGCATTCCAGATCATAACCATTCAATTGACCCTGTCTCCATCATACTCTCAGTGCATTCCAGATCCGAATAACTCGATTGACTGTCTCCATCACACTCTCAGTGCATTCCAGACCCTAACTGCTTGACTGAACCTGTCTCCACCACACTCTCAGACAGTGCATTCCAGATCCTAACCACTCGATTGATCCTGTCTCCACCACACTTTCAGGCAGTGTATTCCAGATCCTAACTCCTCGATTGACCCGTCTCCACCGCACTTTCAGACAGTGCATTCCATATCCTAACCACTCAATTGACCCTGTCTCCAACACACTCTCAGGCTGTGCATTCCAGATGCTAACCACTCGATTAACCGTCTTCAACACATCAGACAGTGCATTCCAGATCCTAACCACTCGATTGAACCTGCCTCCACCACACTCAGGCAGTGCATTCCAGATCCGAACCACTCTGTTGACCCTGACTCCACCGCACTATCAGACAGTGCATTCCAGATCCTAAATATTCAATTGAATCTGTCTCCTCCAGACTCTCACAGTGCATTCCAGACCCTAACTATTCGATTGACCCTGTCTCCACCAGACTCTCAGGCAGTGCATTCCAGATCCTAACCACTTGATTAAACCTGCCTCCACCACTCTCAGGCAGTGCATTTCAGATCCTAACCACGCGCTTCACCCTGTCTCCACCACCGTCTCAGACAGTGCATTCCAGAACCGAACCACTCGATTGACCCTGTCTGCAGCATTCTCAGGCAGTGCATTCCAGATCCTAACCACTCGATTGAAGCTGCCTCCACTACTCTGAGACAGTGCATTGCAGATCCGAACCATTCGATGGACCCAGTCTCCATCACACTCTCAGTGCATTCCAGACCCGAAATACGTGACTGAACCTGTCTCTACCACACTCTCAGACAGTCTATTCCAGATCCTAACTCCTCGATTGACCCGTCTCCACCGCACTCTCAGACAATGCATTCCATATCCTAACCACTCAATTGACCCTGTCTCCAACACACTCTCAGGCTGTGCATTCCAGATGCTAACCACTCGATTAACCCTGTCTTCAACACATCAGACAGTGCATTCCAGATCCTAACCACTCGATTGACTGTCTCCATTAGACTCTCAGTACATTCCAGATCGTAACTACTCGATTGACCCTGTCTCCACCACAGTTTCAGGCAGCACATTCTATATCCTAACCTCTCGATTGACGCTGTCCCCACCGCACTCTCAGGCAGTGCATTCGAGATCCTACCCACTCGATTGAACCTGCCTCCACCACAATATCAGGCAGTGCGTTGTAAATCCTAAACACTCGATTGACCCTGTCTCCACCGCACTCTCAGACAGTGCATTCCAGATCCTAACTACTCAATTGATCCTGTCTTCACCACACTCTCAGGCTGTGTATTCCAGACCCTAACCACTCGATTGACCCTGTCTCCACTACGCTCTCAGGCAGTGCATTCCAGACCATATCCACGCGAATGAACCTGCCTCCACTACTCTCAGACAGTGCATTCCAGATCCTAACCATTCTATTGACCCTGTCTCCATCACACTCTCAGTGCATTGCAGATCCTAAAAACTTGAGTGACCGTCTCCATTACACTCTCAGTGCTTTCCAGACCGTAACTACTCGATTGACCCTGGCTCCACCACAGTTTCAGACAGTACATTCCAGATCCTAACCACTCGATTGACCCTGTCTGCACCACACTCTCAGGCAGTGCATTCCAGATCCTAACAATTCGATTGACCCGGTCTCCAACACACTCTCCGACAGTGCATTCCAGATCCCAACTACTTGATTAAACCTGTCTCCACCACTCTCAGACAGTGCATTCCAGATCCTAACTACTCGATTAAACCTGTCTCCACCACTCTCAGGCAGTGCATTCCAGATCCTAACTACTCGATTAAACCTGTCTCCACCACACTCTCAGACAGTGCATTCCAGATACTAACCATTCGATTGACCCTGTCTTCATCATGCTCAGGCAGTGTGTTCCAGATCCTAACCACTCAATTGACTGTCTCCAATACACTGTCAGTGCATTCTAGACCCTAACTACTCGATTGACCCTGTCTCCACCAGACTCTCAGGAAGTGCATTCCAGATCCTAATCACTCGATTGACCCTGTCTCCACCACACTCTCAGACAGTGTATTCCAGATCCTAACTCCTCGATTGACCCCGTCTCCACCACACTCTCAGTGCATTCCAGAACCTAACTCCTTGATTAACCCAGTCTCCACCACACTCTCAGACAGTACATTCCAGATCCTAACCACTCGATTGATCCTGTCTCCACCACACTCTTTGGGAGTGCATTCCAGATCTTGACCACTCGATTGACCCTGTCTTCATCACACTCAGACAGTACATTCCAGATTCTAACTGCTCGATTGAACCTGTCTCCACCACACTCCCAGGCAGTGCATTCCAGATCCTAACCACTCGATTGACCCTGTCTCCACCCGACCCTCAGGCAGTGCATCCCAGATGTTAACCACTCGATTCACCCTGTCTTCAACACACTCTTAGGCAGTGCATTCCACATCCCAACACTCGATTGACCCTGCCTCTACCAACGCTCAGGCAGTGCATTGCAGATCCTAACCACTCGTTTGACTGTCTCCATTGCACTCTCAGTGCATTCCAGACCCTAACTACTCGATTGACCCTGTCTTCATCACACTCAGACAGTACATTCCAGATCCTAACCATTCGATTGACCCTGTCTCCACCGCACTCTCAATGCATTCCAAATCCTAATAACTCGATTGACTGTCTCCATTACACTCTCAGTGCATTCCGGACCCTAACTACTCGATTGTCCCTGTCCCCACCACAGTTTCAGACAGTACATTCCAGATCCTAAACACTCGATTGTCCCTGTCCCCACCACAGTTTCACACAGTACATTCCAGGTCCTAAACACTCGATTGACCCTGTCCCCACCACACTCTCAGACAGTGCATTCCAGATCCTAACCACTCAATTGATCCTGTCTCCACCACACTCTCAGGCAGTGCATTCCATATCCTAACCACTCAATTGATCCTGTCTCCACCACACTCTCAGGCAGTGCATTCCAGATACTAACCACTCGATTGACCCTGTCTTCCTCACAGTCAGGCAAGGTGTTCCAGATCCTAACCACTAAATTCAACCTGCCTCCAGCACACTCTCAGACAGTACATTCCAGATCCTAACAACTCGATTAACCCTATCTCCATCACACTCTCAGACATTGCATTCCAGGTGCTAAGCACTCAATTGACCCTGCCTCCACCACTCTCAGGCAGTGCCTTCCAGATCCTAACCACTCGATTAACCCTGTTTTCATCTCACTCAGACAGTGCATTCCAGACCCTAACTACTTGACTGAACCTGCCTCCACCACTCTCAGGCATTGCATTGCAGATCCTAACCACTCGATTCACCCTGTCTCCAACACACTCTCAGGCTGTGCATTCCAGATGCTAACCACTCGATTAACCCTGTCTTTAACACATCAGACAGTGCATTCCAGATCCTAACCACTCGATTAACCCTGTCTCCAACACACTCTCAGACAGTGCATTCCCGATCCTAACTACTCGATTGACCCTGAGTGCAGCACACTCTCAGGCAGTACATTCCAGATCCTGACAACTCGATTGATCCTGCCTCCACCAAACTCTAAGGCAGTGCATTCCAGATGCTAACCACTCGATTGACCCTGTCTCCACCACACTCTCAGACAGTGCATTCCAGATCCTAACCACTCGATTGACCCAGTCTCCACCTCACTCTGAAGCAGTGCATTCATGATCCTAACCACTCAATTAACTCTGTTCCCATCACATTCTCAGACTGCGCATTCCAGATCCTAACCACTCACCATTCGATTGACCGTCTTCATCACACTCAGGCAGTGCGTTCCAGATCCTAACCACTCGATTGACCCTGTCTCCAGCACAATCTCTGCGAGTGGATTTCCGATCCTGACCACTCGATTAACCCTGTCTTCATCACACTCAGATAGTGCATTCCAGATCCTTACTGCTCGATTGAACCTGTCTCCACCACACTCTCAGGCAGTGCAATCCAGATCCTAACCACTCGATTGACCCTGTCTCCAGCACACTCTCTGGGAGTAGATTTCCGATCCTGACCACTCGATTAGCCCTGCCTTCATCACACTCAGATAGTGCATTCCAGATCCTTCCTGCTCGATTGAACCTGTCTCCACCACACTCTCAGGCAGTGCAATCCAGATCCTAACCACTCGATTAACCCTGTCTCCACCACACTCTCAGAAGTACATTCCAGATCCTAACCACTCGATTGACCCTGTCTCCACCACACTCTCAGACAGTGCATTCCAGATCCTAACCACTCGATGGACCCTGCCTCCACCACACTCTCAGACAGTGCATTCCAGCTCCTAACCACTCGATTAACCCTGTCTTCATCACACTCTCAGGCAGTGCATTCCAGATCCTAACAACTCGAATAACCCTGTCTCCATCACACTCTCAGACAGTGCATTCCATATCCTAACCACTCAATTGAACCTGCCTCCACCACACTCTCAGGCAGTGCCTTCCAGATCCTAACCACTCGATTGACCCTGTCTCCACCACACTCTCAGACAGTACATTCCAGATCCTAACCATTCGATTGACCCTGTCTTCACCGCACTCTCAATGCATTCCAGATCCGAATAACTCGATTGACTGTCTCCATTACACTCTCCGTGCATTCCGGACCCTAACTACTCGATTGACCCTATCTCCACCACACTCTCAGGCAGTGCATTCCAAGTCCTAACCACTCGATTGAACCTGCCTCCACCACACTCTCAAGCTGTGCGTTCCAGATCTTAACCACTCGATTGACCCTGTCTCCACCACACTCTCAGACAGTACATTCCAGATCCTAACCATTCGATTGACCCTGTCTCCACCTCACTCTCAGACAGTACATTCCAGACCCTAACCACTCGATTGACCCTGTCTCCAGCACACTCTCTGCGAGTGGATTTCCGATCCTGACCACTCGATTAACCCTGTCTTCATCACACTCCGATAGTGCATTCCAGATCCTTACTGCTCGATTGAACCTGTCTCCACCAAACTCTCAGGCAGTGCAATCCAGATCCTAACCACTCGATTGACCCTGTTTCTACCACACTCTCAGACAGTACATTCCAGATCCTAACCATTTGTTTGACCCTGTCTCCACCGCACTCTCAGACAGTGCATTCCAGATCTTAACTACTCGATTAACCCTGTCTTCATCACACTCTTAGGCAGTGCATTCCAGATCCTAACAACTCGAATAACCCTGTCTCCATCACACTCTCAGACAGTGCATTCCAGATCCTAACCACTCGATTGACCCTGTCTCCAATACTCTCAGACAGTACATTCCAGATCCTAACCATTCGATTGACCCTGTCTCCACCGCACTCTCAATGCATTCCAGATCCTAATAACTCGATTGACTGTCTCTATTACACTCTCAGTGCGTTCCGGACCCTAACTACTCGATTGTCCCTGTCCCCACCACAGTTTCAGACAGTACATTCCAGATCCTAAACACTCGATTGACCCTGTCCCCATCACACTCTCAGACAGTGCATTCCAGATCCTAACCACTCGATTGACCCTGTCTCCACCACACTCTCAGGCAGTGCATTCCAGATCCTAACCACTCGATTGACCCTGTCTTCCTCACAGTCAGGCAAGGTGTTCCAGATCCGAACCACTCAATTGAAACTGCCTCCAGCACACTCTCAGACAGTACATTCCAGATCCTAACAACTCGATTAACCCTATCTCCATCACACTCTCAGACATTGCATTCCAGGTGCTAAGCACTCAATTGACCCTGCCTCCACCACTCTCAGGCAGTGCCTTCCAGATCCTAACCACTCGATTAACCCTGTTTTCATCTCACTCAGGCAGTGCTTTCCAGATCCTAACCACTCGATTGACCCTGTTTCCACCACACTCTCTGCGAGTGGATTTCCGATCCTGACCACTCGATTAACCCTGTCTTCATCACACTCAGATAGTGCCTTCCAGATTCTTAATGCTCTTTTGAACCAGTCTCCACCAAACTCTCAGGCAGTGCAATCCAGATCCTAACCACTCAATTGACCCTGTCTCCAGCACACTCTCTGGGAGTAGATTTCCGATCCTGACCACTCGATTAACCCTGTCTTCATCACACTCAGACAGTGCATTCCAGATCCTTACTGCTCGATTGAACCTGTCTCCACCACACTCTCAGGCAGTACATTCCAGATCCTAACCACTCGATTGACCCTGTCTCCAGCACACTCTCTGGGAGTGGATTTCCGTTCCTGACCACTTGATTAACCCTGTCTCCAGCACACTCTCAGGCAATGCATTCCAAATCCTAACCACTCGATTAACCCTGTCTCCATCACACTCTCAGACAGTGCATTCCAGGTCCGAAACACTCAGTTGAACCTACCTCCACCATACTCTCAGGCAGTGCCTTCCAGATCCTAACCACTCGATTGACCCTGTCTCCACCACACTCTCAGGCAGTGCCTTCCAGATCCTAACCACTCGATTGACCCTGTCTCCACCACACTCTCAGACAGTACATTCCAGATCCTAACCATTTGTTTGACCCTGTCTCCACCGCACTCTCAGACAGTGCATTCCAGATCCTAACTACTCGATTGACCCTGTCTGCACCGCACTCTCAGACAGTGCATTCCAGATCATAACCATTCAATTGACCCTGTCTCCATCATACTCTCAGTGCATTCCAGATCCGAATAACTCGATTGACTGTCTCCATCACACTCTCAGTGCATTCCAGACCCTAACTGCTTGACTGAACCTGTCTCCACCACACTCTCAGACAGTGCATTCCAGATCCTAACCACTCGATTGATCCTGTCTCCACCACACTTTCAGGCAGTGTATTCCAGATCCTAACTCCTCGATTGACCCGTCTCCACCGCACTTTCAGACAGTGCATTCCATATCCTAACCACTCAATTGACCCTGTCTCCAACACACTCTCAGGCTGTGCATTCCAGATGCTAACCACTCGATTAACCGTCTTCAACACATCAGACAGTGCATTCCAGATCCTAACCACTCGATTGAACCTGCCTCCACCACACTCAGGCAGTGCATTCCAGATCCGAACCACTCTGTTGACCCTGACTCCACCGCACTATCAGACAGTGCATTCCAGATCCTAAATATTCAATTGAATCTGTCTCCTCCAGACTCTCACAGTGCATTCCAGACCCTAACTATTCGATTGACCCTGTCTCCACCAGACTCTCAGGCAGTGCATTCCAGATCCTAACCACTTGATTAAACCTGCCTCCACCACTCTCAGGCAGTGCATTTCAGATCCTAACCACGCGCTTCACCCTGTCTCCACCACCGTCTCAGACAGTGCATTCCAGAACCGAACCACTCGATTGACCCTGTCTGCAGCATTCTCAGGCAGTGCATTCCAGATCCTAACCACTCGATTGAAGCTGCCTCCACTACTCTGAGACAGTGCATTGCAGATCCGAACCATTCGATGGACCCAGTCTCCATCACACTCTCAGTGCATTCCAGACCCGAAATACGTGACTGAACCTGTCTCTACCACACTCTCAGACAGTCTATTCCAGATCCTAACTCCTCGATTGACCCGTCTCCACCGCACTCTCAGACAATGCATTCCATATCCTAACCACTCAATTGACCCTGTCTCCAACACACTCTCAGGCTGTGCATTCCAGATGCTAACCACTCGATTAACCCTGTCTTCAACACATCAGACAGTGCATTCCAGATCCTAACCACTCGATTGACTGTCTCCATTAGACTCTCAGTACATTCCAGATCGTAACTACTCGATTGACCCTGTCTCCACCACAGTTTCAGGCAGCACATTCTATATCCTAACCTCTCGATTGACGCTGTCCCCACCGCACTCTCAGGCAGTGCATTCGAGATCCTACCCACTCGATTGAACCTGCCTCCACCACAATATCAGGCAGTGCGTTGTAAATCCTAAACACTCGATTGACCCTGTCTCCACCGCACTCTCAGACAGTGCATTCCAGATCCTAACTACTCAATTGATCCTGTCTTCACCACACTCTCAGGCTGTGTATTCCAGACCCTAACCACTCGATTGACCCTGTCTCCACTACGCTCTCAGGCAGTGCATTCCAGACCATATCCACGCGAATGAACCTGCCTCCACTACTCTCAGACAGTGCATTCCAGATCCTAACCATTCTATTGACCCTGTCTCCATCACACTCTCAGTGCATTGCAGATCCTAAAAACTTGAGTGACCGTCTCCATTACACTCTCAGTGCTTTCCAGACCGTAACTACTCGATTGACCCTGGCTCCACCACAGTTTCAGACAGTACATTCCAGATCCTAACCACTCGATTGACCCTGTCTGCACCACACTCTCAGGCAGTGCATTCCAGATCCTAACAATTCGATTGACCCGGTCTCCAACACACTCTCCGACAGTGCATTCCAGATCCCAACTACTTGATTAAACCTGTCTCCACCACTCTCAGACAGTGCATTCCAGATCCTAACTACTCGATTAAACCTGTCTCCACCACTCTCAGGCAGTGCATTCCAGATCCTAACTACTCGATTAAACCTGTCTCCACCACACTCTCAGACAGTGCATTCCAGATACTAACCATTCGATTGACCCTGTCTTCATCATGCTCAGGCAGTGTGTTCCAGATCCTAACCACTCAATTGACTGTCTCCAATACACTGTCAGTGCATTCTAGACCCTAACTACTCGATTGACCCTGTCTCCACCAGACTCTCAGGAAGTGCATTCCAGATCCTAACCACTCGATTAAAGCTGCCTCCAACTCACTGTCAGACAGTGCATTCCATATACTAACCACTTGATTGACACTGTCTTCATCACACTCAGGCAGTGTGTTCCAGATCCTAACCACTCGTTTGACCCTGTCCCCACCACGCTCTCAGGCAGTGCATTCCAGGTACTAACCACTCGATTGACCCTGTCTCCACCACACTCTCAGGCAGTGCATTCCAGATCCTTACCACTCGTTTGAATCTGCCTCCACTACACTCTCAGACAGTGTATTCCAGATCCTAACTCCTCGATTGACCCCGTCTCCACCACACTCTCAGTGCATTCCAGAACCTAACTCCTTGATTAACCCAGTCTCCACCACACTCTCAGACAGTACATTCCAGATCCTAACCATTCTTTTGAACCTGTCTCCATCACACTCTCAGTGCATTGCAGATCCTAATAACTTGAGTGACTGTCTCCATTACACTCTCAGTCCATTCCAGACCGTAACTACTCGATTGACACTGTCTCCACCACAGTTTCAGACAGTGCATTCCAGATTCTAACCACTCGATTGACCCGGTCTCCAATGCACTCTCAGACAGTGCATTCCAGATCCCAACTTCTCGATCGACCCTGTCTCCACCACACTCTCAAGCAGCGCATTACATATCCTAACCACTCGATTGAACCTGCCTCCACCACACTCTCAGACAGTGCGTTCCAGATCCTAACCGCTCAATTAACTTTGTGCCCATCACACTCTCAGACAGTGCATTCCAGAACCTAACCACTCGTTTGACCCTGTCTTCATCACACTCAGGCAGTGCGTTCCAGACCCTAACCACTCGTTTGACTGTCTCCATTACGCTCTCAGTGCAGTCCAGAACCTAACTACTCGATTGACCCGGTCTCCAATGCACTCTCAGACAGTGCATTCCAGATCCCAACTACTCGATCGACCCTGTCTCCACCACACTCTCAAGCAGCGCATTACATATCCTAACCACTCGATTGAACCTGCCTCCACCACATTCTCAGACAGTGTGTTCCAGATCCTAACCGCTCAATTAACTTTGTGCGCATCACACTCTCAGACAGTGCATTCCAGAACCTAACCACTCGTTTGACCCTGTCTTCATCACACTCAGGCAGTGCGTTCCAGATCCTAACCACTCGTTTGACTGTCTCCATTACGCTCTCAGTGCATTCCAGAACCTAACTACTCGATTGACCCTGTCTCCACCGCAGTCTCAGACAGTACATTCCAGATCCTAACCACTCGATTGACCCTGTCTCCCCCACACTCTTTGGGAGTGCATTCCAGATCCTGACCACTCGATTAACACTGTCTTCATCGCACTCAAACAGTGCATTCCAGATTCTAACTGCTCGAATGAACCTGTCTCCACTACACTCTCAGGCAGTGCATTCCAGATCCTAAACACTCGTTTGACCCTGTCTCCACCAGACTCTCAGGCAGTGCATCCCAGATGCTAACCACTCGATTCACCCTGTCTTCAACACATTCTCAGACAGTGCATTCCACAACCCAACCACTCGATTGACCCTGCCTCCACCAACGCTCAGGCAGTGCATTGCAGATCCTAACAACTCGATTAACCCTGTCTCCACCACACTCTCAGACAGTGCATTCCAGATCCTAACCACTCGATGGACCCTGCCTCCACCACACTCTCAGACAGTGCATTCCAGCTCCTAACCACTTGATTAACCCTGTCTTCATCACACTCTCAGGCAGTGCATTCCAGATCCTAACAACTCGAATAACCCTGTCTCCATCACACTCTCAGACAGTGCATTCCATATCCTAACCACTCAATTGAACCTGCCTCCACCACACTCTCAGGCAGTGCCTTCCAGATCCTAACCACTCGATTGACCCTGTCTCCACCACACTCTCAGACAGTACATTCCAGATCCTAACCATTCGATTGACCCTGTCTTCACCGCACTCTCAATGCATTCCAGATCCGAATAACTCGATTGACTGTCTCCATTACACTCTCCGTGCATTCCGGACCCTAACTACTCGATTGACCCTATCTCCACCACACTCTCAGGCAGTGCATTCCAAGTCCTAACCACTCGATTGAACCTGCCTCCACCACACTCTCAAGCTGTGCGTTCCAGATCTTAACCACTCGATTGACCCTGTCTCCACCACACTCTCAGACAGTACATTCCAGATCCTAACCATTCGATTGACCCTGTCTCCACCTCACTCTCAGACAGTACATTCCAGACCCTAACCACTCGATTGACCCTGTCTCCAGCACACTCTCTGCGAGTGGATTTCCGATCCTGACCACTCGATTAACCCTGTCTTCATCACACTCCGATAGTGCATTCCAGATCCTTACTGCTCGATTGAACCTGTCTCCACCAAACTCTCAGGCAGTGCAATCCAGATCCTAACCACTCGATTGACCCTGTTTCTACCACACTCTCAGACAGTACATTCCAGATCCTAACCATTTGTTTGACCCTGTCTCCACCGCACTCTCAGACAGTGCATTCCAGATCTTAACTACTCGATTAACCCTGTCTTCATCACACTCTTAGGCAGTGCATTCCAGATCCTAACAACTCGAATAACCCTGTCTCCATCACACTCTCAGACAGTGCATTCCAGATCCTAACCACTCGATTGACCCTGTCTCCAATACTCTCAGACAGTACATTCCAGATCCTAACCATTCGATTGACCCTGTCTCCACCGCACTCTCAATGCATTCCAGATCCTAATAACTCGATTGACTGTCTCTATTACACTCTCAGTGCGTTCCGGACCCTAACTACTCGATTGTCCCTGTCCCCACCACAGTTTCAGACAGTACATTCCAGATCCTAAACACTCGATTGACCCTGTCCCCATCACACTCTCAGACAGTGCATTCCAGATCCTAACCACTCGATTGACCCTGTCTCCACCACACTCTCAGGCAGTGCATTCCAGATCCTAACCACTCGATTGACCCTGTCTTCCTCACAGTCAGGCAAGGTGTTCCAGATCCGAACCACTCAATTGAAACTGCCTCCAGCACACTCTCAGACAGTACATTCCAGATCCTAACAACTCGATTAACCCTATCTCCATCACACTCTCAGACATTGCATTCCAGGTGCTAAGCACTCAATTGACCCTGCCTCCACCACTCTCAGGCAGTGCCTTCCAGATCCTAACCACTCGATTAACCCTGTTTTCATCTCACTCAGGCAGTGCTTTCCAGATCCTAACCACTCGATTGACCCTGTTTCCACCACACTCTCTGCGAGTAGATTTCCGATCCTGACCACTCGATTAACCCTGTCTTCATCACACTCAGATAGTGCATTCCAGATCCTTACTGCTCGATTGAACCTGTCTCCACCACACTCTCAGACAGTACATTCCAGATCCTAACCACTCGATTGACCCTGTCTCCAGCACACTCTCTGGGAGTGGATTTCCGTTCCTGACCACTTGATTAACCCTGTCTCCAGCACACTCTCAGGCAGTGCATTCCAAATCCTAACCACTCGATTAACCCTGTCTCCATCACACTCTCAGACAGTGCATTCCAGGTCCTAAACACTCAGTTGAACCTACCTCCACCACACTCTCAGGCAGTGCCTTCCAGATCCTAACCCTCGATCGACCCTGTCTCCACCACACTCTCAGGCAGTGCCTTCCAGATCCTAACCACTCGATTGACCCTGTCTCCTCCACACTTTCAGATACTACATTCCAGATCCTAACCATTTGTTTGACCCTGTCTCCACCGCACTCTCAGACAGTGCATTCCAGATCCTAACTACTCGATTGACCCTGTCTGCACCACACTCTCAGACAGTGCATTCCAGATCATAACCATTCAATTGACCCTGTCTCCATCATACTCTCAGTGCATTCCAGATCCGAATAACTCGATTGACTGTCTCCATCACACTCTCAGTGCATTCCAGACCCTAACTGCTTGACTGAACCTGTCTCCACCACACTCTCAGACAGTGCATTCCAGATCCTAACCACTCGATTGATCCTGTCTCCACCACACTTTCAGGCAGTGTATTCCAGATCCTAACTCCTCGATTGACCCGTCTCCACCGCACTTTCAGACAGTGCATTCCACATCCTAACCACTCAATTGACCCTGTCTCCAACACACTCTCAGGCTGTGCATTCCAGATGCTAACCACTCGATTAACCCTGTCTTCAACACATCAGACAGTGCATTCCAGATCCTAACCACTCGATTGAACCTGTCTCCACCACACTCAGGCAGTGCATTCCAGATCCGAACCACTCTGTTGACCCTGACACCACCGCACTATCAGACAGTGCATTCCAGATCCTAAATACTCGATTGATCCTGTCTCCACCACTACTCTCACAGTGCATTCCAGACCCTAACTATTCGATTGACCCTGTCTCCACCAGACTCTCAGGCAGTGCATTCCAGATCCGAACCACTCGATTAAACCTGCCTCCACCACTCTCAGGCAGAGCATTTCAGATCCTAACCACGCACTTCACCCTGTCTCCACCACCGTCTCAGACAGTGCATTCCAGATCCGAACCACTCGATTGACCCTGTCTGCACTATTCTCAGACAGTGCATTCCAGATCCTAACCACTCGATTGAAGCTGCCTCCACTACTCTGAGACAGTGCATTCCAGATCCTAACCATTCGATTGACCCCGTCTCCACCACACTCCGACACTGAATTCCAGATCCGAACCATTCGATTGAACCTGATCCATCACACTCACAGACAGTGCCTTCCAGATCCTAACCATTCGATTAACCCTGTCTTCAACACATCAGACAGTGCATTCCAGATCCTAACCACTCGATTGAACCTGCCTCCACCACTCTCAGTCAGTGCATTCCAGATCCTAACCCCTATATTAACCCTGACTCCACCGCACTATCTGACAGTGCATTCCAGATCCTAAATACTCAATTGGTCCTGTCTCCACCGCACTCTCAAGCACTGTATTCCAGATCCTAACTACTCCATTGAACCTGCCTCCACTACTCTCACAGTGCATTCCAGACCCTAGCTACTCGATTAACCCTGTCTCCACCAGACTCTCAGGCAGTGCATTCCAGATCCTAACCATTCGATTGACCGTGTCTCCACTGCACTCTCAGACAGTGCATTCCAGATCCTAACTACTCGATTGACCCTGTCTGCATCACACTCTCAGACAGTGCATTCCAGATCATAACCACTCGATTGAACCTGCCTCCAACACTCTCAGACAGTGTATTCCAGATTCTAGCCGTTCAATTGACCCGGTCTCCATCACACTCTCAGAGCATTCCAGATCCTAATAACTCGATTGACTGTCTCCATTACACTCTCAAGCTGTGCGTTCCAGATCTTAACCACTCGATTGACCCTGTCTCCACCACACTCTCAGACAGTACATTCCAGATCCTAACCATTCGATTGACCCTGTCTCCACCTCACTCTCAGACAGTGCATTCCAGACCCTAACCACTCGATTGACCCTGTCTCCAGCACACTCTCTGCGAGTGGATTTCCGATCCTGATCACTCGATTAACCCTGTCTTCATCACACTCCGATAGTGCATTCCAGATCCTTACTGCTCGATTGAACCTGTCTCCACCAAACTCTCAGGCAGTGCAATCCAGATCCCAACCACTCGATTGACCCTGTTTCTACCACACTCTCAGACAGTACATTCCAGATCCTAACCATTTGTTTGACCCTGTCTCCACCGCACTCTCAGACAGTGCATTCCAGATCTTAACTACTCGATTAACCCTGTCTTCATCACACTCTTAGGCAGTGCATTCCAGATCCTAACAACTCGAATAACCCTGTCTCCATCACACTCTCAGACAGTGCATTCCAGATCCTAACCACTCGATTGACCCTGTCTCCATCACTCTCAGACAGTACATTCCAGATCCTAACCATTCGATTGACCCTGTCTCCACCGCACTCTCAATGCATTCCAGATCCTAATAACTCGATTGACTGTCTCTATTACACTCTCAGTGCGTTCCGGACCCTAACTACTCGATTGTCCCTGTCCCCACCACAGTTTCAGACAGTACATTCCAGATCCTAAACACTCGATTGACCCTGTCCCCATCACACTCTCAGACAGTGCATTCCAGATCCTAACCACTCGATTGACCCTGTCTCCACCACACTCTCAGGCAGTGCATTCCAGATCCTAACCACTCGATTGACCCTGTCTTCCTCACAGTCAGGCAAGGTGTTCCAGATCCGAACCACTCAATTGAAACTGCCTCCAGCACACTCTCAGACAGTACATTCCAGATCCTAACAACTCGATTAACCCTATCTCCATCACACTCTCAGACATTGCATTCCAGGTGCTAAGCACTCAATTGACCCTGCCTCCACCACTCTCAGGCAGTGCCTTCCAGATCCTAACCACTCGATTAACCCTGTTTTCATCTCACTCAGGCAGTGCTTTCCAGATCCTAACCACTCGATTGACCCTGTTTCCACCACACTCTCTGCGAGTGGATTTCCGATCCTGACCACTCGATTAACCCTGTCTTCATCACACTCAGATAGTGCCTTCCAGATCCTTAATGCTCTTTTGAACCAGTCTCCACCAAACTCTCAGGCAGTGCAATCCAGATCCTAACCACTCAATTGACCCTGTCTCCAGCACACTCTCTGGGAGTAGATTTCCGATCCTGACCACTCGATTAACCCTGTCTTCATCACACTCAGACAGTGCATTCCAGATCCTTACTGCTCGATTGAACCTGTCTCCACCACACTCTCAGGCAGTACATTCCAGATCCTAACCACTCGATTGACCCTGTCTCCAGCACACTCTCTGGGAGTGGATTTCCGTTCCTGACCACTTGATTAACCCTGTCTCCAGCACACTCTCAGGCAATGCATTCCAAATCCTAACCACTCGATTAACCCTGTCTCCATCACACTCTCAGACAGTGCATTCCAGGTCCGAAACACTCAGTTGAACCTACCTCCACCATACTCTCAGGCAGTGCCTTCCAGATCCTAACCACTCGATTGACCCTGTCTCCACCACACTCTCAGGCAGTGCCTTCCAGATCCTAACCACTCGATTGACCCTGTCTCCACCACACTCTCAGACAGTACATTCCAGATCCTAACCATTTGTTTGACCCTGTCTCCACCGCACTCTCAGACAGTGCATTCCAGATCCTAACTACTCGATTGACCCTGTCTGCACCGCACTCTCAGACAGTGCATTCCAGATCATAACCATTCAATTGACCCTGTCTCCATCATACTCTCAGTGCATTCCAGATCCGAATAACTCGATTGACTGTCTCCATCACACTCTCAGTGCATTCCAGACCCTAACTGCTTGACTGAACCTGTCTCCACCACACTCTCAGACAGTGCATTCCAGATCCTAACCACTCGATTGATCCTGTCTCCACCACACTTTCAGGCAGTGTATTCCAGATCCTAACTCCTCGATTGACCCGTCTCCACCGCACTTTCAGACAGTGCATTCCATATCCTAACCACTCAATTGACCCTGTCTCCAACACACTCTCAGGCTGTGCATTCCAGATGCTAACCACTCGATTAACCGTCTTCAACACATCAGACAGTGCATTCCAGATCCTAACCACTCGATTGAACCTGCCTCCACCACACTCAGGCAGTGCATTCCAGATCCGAACCACTCTGTTGACCCTGACTCCACCGCACTATCAGACAGTGCATTCCAGATCCTAAATATTCAATTGAATCTGTCTCCTCCAGACTCTCACAGTGCATTCCAGACCCTAACTATTCGATTGACCCTGTCTCCACCAGACTCTCAGGCAGTGCATTCCAGATCCTAACCACTTGATTAAACCTGCCTCCACCACTCTCAGGCAGTGCATTTCAGATCCTAACCACGCGCTTCACCCTGTCTCCACCACCGTCTCAGACAGTGCATTCCAGAACCGAACCACTCGATTGACCCTGTCTGCAGCATTCTCAGGCAGTGCATTCCAGATCCTAACCACTCGATTGAAGCTGCCTCCACTACTCTGAGACAGTGCATTGCAGATCCGAACCATTCGATGGACCCAGTCTCCATCACACTCTCAGTGCATTCCAGACCCGAAATACGTGACTGAACCTGTCTCTACCACACTCTCAGACAGTCTATTCCAGATCCTAACTCCTCGATTGACCCGTCTCCACCGCACTCTCAGACAATGCATTCCATATCCTAACCACTCAATTGACCCTGTCTCCAACACACTCTCAGGCTGTGCATTCCAGATGCTAACCACTCGATTAACCCTGTCTTCAACACATCAGACAGTGCATTCCAGATCCTAACCACTCGATTGACTGTCTCCATTAGACTCTCAGTACATTCCAGATCGTAACTACTCGATTGACCCTGTCTCCACCACAGTTTCAGGCAGCACATTCTATATCCTAACCTCTCGATTGACGCTGTCCCCACCGCACTCTCAGGCAGTGCATTCGAGATCCTACCCACTCGATTGAACCTGCCTCCACCACAATATCAGGCAGTGCGTTGTAAATCCTAAACACTCGATTGACCCTGTCTCCACCGCACTCTCAGACAGTGCATTCCAGATCCTAACTACTCAATTGATCCTGTCTTCACCACACTCTCAGGCTGTGTATTCCAGACCCTAACCACTCGATTGACCCTGTCTCCACTACGCTCTCAGGCAGTGCATTCCAGACCATATCCACGCGAATGAACCTGCCTCCACTACTCTCAGACAGTGCATTCCAGATCCTAACCATTCTATTGACCCTGTCTCCATCACACTCTCAGTGCATTGCAGATCCTAAAAACTTGAGTGACCGTCTCCATTACACTCTCAGTGCTTTCCAGACCGTAACTACTCGATTGACCCTGGCTCCACCACAGTTTCAGACAGTACATTCCAGATCCTAACCACTCGATTGACCCTGTCTGCACCACACTCTCAGGCAGTGCATTCCAGATCCTAACAATTCGATTGACCCGGTCTCCAACACACTCTCCGACAGTGCATTCCAGATCCCAACTACTTGATTAAACCTGTCTCCACCACTCTCAGACAGTGCATTCCAGATCCTAACTACTCGATTAAACCTGTCTCCACCACTCTCAGGCAGTGCATTCCAGATCCTAACTACTCGATTAAACCTGTCTCCACCACACTCTCAGACAGTGCATTCCAGATACTAACCATTCGATTGACCCTGTCTTCATCATGCTCAGGCAGTGTGTTCCAGATCCTAACCACTCAATTGACTGTCTCCAATACACTGTCAGTGCATTCTAGACCCTAACTACTCGATTGACCCTGTCTCCACCAGACTCTCAGGAAGTGCATTCCAGATCCTAACCACTCGATTAAAGCTGCCTCCAACTCACTGTCAGACAGTGCATTCCATATACTAACCACTTGATTGACACTGTCTTCATCACACTCAGGCAGTGTGTTCCAGATCCTAACCACTCGTTTGACCCTGTCCCCACCACGCTCTCAGGCAGTGCATTCCAGGTACTAACCACTCGATTGACCCTGTCTCCACCACACTCTCAGGCAGTGCATTCCAGATCCTTACCACTCGTTTGAATCTGCCTCCACTACACTCTCAGACAGTGTATTCCAGATCCTAACTCCTCGATTGACCCCGTCTCCACCACACTCTCAGTGCATTCCAGAACCTAACTCCTTGATTAACCCAGTCTCCACCACACTCTCAGACAGTACATTCCAGATCCTAACCATTCTTTTGAACCTGTCTCCATCACACTCTCAGTGCATTGCAGATCCTAATAACTTGAGTGACTGTCTCCATTACACTCTCAGTCCATTCCAGACCGTAACTACTCGATTGACACTGTCTCCACCACAGTTTCAGACAGTGCATTCCAGATTCTAACCACTCGATTGACCCGGTCTCCAATGCACTCTCAGACAGTGCATTCCAGATCCCAACTTCTCGATCGACCCTGTCTCCACCACACTCTCAAGCAGCGCATTACATATCCTAACCACTCGATTGAACCTGCCTCCACCACACTCTCAGACAGTGCGTTCCAGATCCTAACCGCTCAATTAACTTTGTGCCCATCACACTCTCAGACAGTGCATTCCAGAACCTAACCACTCGTTTGACCCTGTCTTCATCACACTCAGGCAGTGCGTTCCAGACCCTAACCACTCGTTTGACTGTCTCCATTACGCTCTCAGTGCAGTCCAGAACCTAACTACTCGATTGACCCGGTCTCCAATGCACTCTCAGACAGTGCATTCCAGATCCCAACTACTCGATCGACCCTGTCTCCACCACACTCTCAAGCAGCGCATTACATATCCTAACCACTCGATTGAACCTGCCTCCACCACATTCTCAGACAGTGTGTTCCAGATCCTAACCGCTCAATTAACTTTGTGCGCATCACACTCTCAGACAGTGCATTCCAGAACCTAACCACTCGTTTGACCCTGTCTTCATCACACTCAGGCAGTGCGTTCCAGATCCTAACCACTCGTTTGACTGTCTCCATTACGCTCTCAGTGCATTCCAGAACCTAACTACTCGATTGACCCTGTCTCCACCGCAGTCTCAGACAGTACATTCCAGATCCTAACCACTCGATTGACCCTGTCTCCCCCACACTCTTTGGGAGTGCATTCCAGATCCTGACCACTCGATTAACACTGTCTTCATCGCACTCAAACAGTGCATTCCAGATTCTAACTGCTCGAATGAACCTGTCTCCACTACACTCTCAGGCAGTGCATTCCAGATCCTAAACACTCGTTTGACCCTGTCTCCACCAGACTCTCAGGCAGTGCATCCCAGATGCTAACCACTCGATTCACCCTGTCTTCAACACATTCTCAGACAGTGCATTCCACAACCCAACCACTCGATTGACCCTGCCTCCACCAACGCTCAGGCAGTGCATTGCAGATCCTAACAACTCGATTAACCCTGTCTCCACCACATTCTCAGACAGTGCATTCCAGATCCTAACCACTCGATTGACCCTGTCTCCACCAAACTCTCAGACAGTGCATTCCAGATCCTAACCACTCGATTGACCCTGTCTGCACCACACTCAGGCAGTGCATTGCTGAACCTAACCACCCGATTGACCCTGTCTCCACCACACACTGAGGCAGTGCATTCCAGATCCTGACCACTCGATTCACCCTGTTTTCATCTCACTCAGATAGTGCATTCCAGATCCTAACTCCTTGATTGACCCTGTCTTCACCAAACTCTCAGGCTGTGCATTCCAGATCCCAACCACTCGATTGAAGCTGCCTCCACTACTCTGAGACAGTGCATTGCAGATCCTAACCATTCGATGGACCCAGTCTCCATCACACTCTCAGTGCATTCCAGACCCTAACTACTTGACAGAACCTGTCTCCACCACAATCTCAGGCAGTGCATTTCAGATCCTAACCACTCATTGACCCTGTCTCCACCATACTCTCAGACAGTGTATTCCATATCCTAACTCCTTGATTGACCCCGTCTCCACCTCACTCTCAGTGCATTCCAGAACCTAACTCCTCGATTGTCCCAGTCTCCACCACACTCTCAGACATTACATTCCAGATCCTAACCACTCGATTAATCTTGTCTCCACCACGCTCTTTGGGATTGCATTCCAGATCTTGACCACTCGATTGACCCTGTCTTCATCACACTCAGACAGTGCATTCCAGATTCTAACTGCTCGATTGAACCTGTCTCCACCACACTCCCAGGCAGTGCATTTCAGATCCTAACCACTCGATTGACCCTGTCTCCACCCGACCTTCAGGCAGTGCATCCCAGATGTTAACCACTCGATTCACCCTGTCTTCAACACACTCTTAGGCAGTGCATTCCACAACCCAACCACTCGATTGACCCTGCCTCCACCAACGCTCAGGCAGTGCACTGCAGATCCTAACCACTCGATTGACCCTGACTCCGCCGCACTATCAGACAGTGCATTCCAGATCCGAACCACTCGATTGAAGCTGCCTCCATTACTCTGAGACAGTGCATTCCAGATCCTAACTACTCGACTGACCCTATCTGCACCACACTCTCAGACAGTGCATTCCAGATCCTAATAACTCAATTGACTGTCTCCATTACACACTCAGTGCATTCCAGACCCTAACTACTCGATTGACCCTGTCCCACCACAGTTTCAGACAGTTCATTCCGGATCCTAACCACTCGATTGACCCTGTCTGCACCACACACTGAGGCAGTGCATTCCAGATCCTGACCACTTGATTCACCCTGTTTTCATCTCACTCAGATTGTGCATTCCAGATCCTAACTGCTTGATTGACCCTGTCTCCACCAAACTCTCAGGCTGTGCATTCCAGATCCTAACCACTCGATTGAAGCTGCCTCCACTACTCTGAGACAGTGCATTGCAGATCCTAACCATTCGATGGACCCAGTTTCCATCACACTCTCAGTGCATTCCAGACCCTAACTACTTGACTGAACCTGTCTCCACCACAATCTCAGGCAGTGCATTTCAGATCCTAACCACTCGATTGACCCTGTCTCCACCACACTCAGTGCATTCCAGAACCTAACCACTCGATTGACCCAGTCTCCACCACACTCTCAGACAGTACATTCCAGATCCTAACCACTCGATTGATCCTGTCTCCACCACACTCTTTGGGAGTGCATTCCAGATCTTGACCACTCGATTGACCCTGTCTTCATCACACTCAGACAGTGCATTCCAGATTCTAACTGCTCGATTGAACCTGTCTCCACCACACTCCCAGGCAGTGCATTCAAGATCCAAACCACTCGATTGACCCTGTCTCCACCAGACTCTCAGGCAGTGCATCCCAGATGTTAACCACTCGATTCACCCTGTCTTCAACACACTCTTAGGCAGTGCATTCCACATCCCAACCACTCGATTGACCCTGCCTCTACCAACGCTCAGGCAGTGCATTGCAGATCCTAACCACTCGTTTGACTGTCTCCGTTGCACTCTCAGTGCATTCCAGACCCTAACTACTCGATTGACCATGTCTTCATCACACTCAGACTGTGCATTCCAGATCCTAACCACTCGATTGACCCTGTCTCCTCCACACTCTCAGGCAGTGCATTCCAGATCCCAACCACTTGATAGAACCTGCCTCCACCGCACTCTCAGGTAGTGCCTTCCAGATCCTGACCACTTGATTGAACCTGCCTCCACCACAATCTCCGGCAGTGCATTCCAGATCCTAAATACTCGATTGACCCTGTCTCCACCACACTCTCAGACAGTGCATTTCAGATCCTAACCACTCGATTGACCCGGTCTCCAATGCACTCTCAGACAGTGCATTCCAGATCCCAACAACTCGATTGACCCTGTCTCCACCACATTCTCAGGCAGTGCATTCCAGATCCTAACCACTCGATTGAACCTGTCTCCACCAAACTCTCAGGCAGTGCATTCCAGATCCTAACAACTCGAGTAACCCTGTCTCCACCACATTCTCAGGCACTGCATTCCAGATCATATCCACTCGAATGAACCTGCCTCCACTACTCTCAGACAGTGCATTCCAGATCCTAACCATTCTTTTGAACCTGTCTCCATCACACTCTCAGTGCATTGCAGATCCTAATAACTTGAGTGACTGTCTCCATTACACTCTCAGTCCATTCCAGACCGTAACTACTCGATTGACACTGTCTCCACCAGTTTCAGACAGTGCATTCCAGATTCTAACCACTCGATTGACCCGGTCTCCAATGCACTCTCAGACAGTGCATTCCAGATCCCAACTTCTCGATCGACCCTGTCTCCACCACACTCTCAAGCAGCGCATTACATATCCTAACCACTCGATTGAACCTGCCTCCACCACACTCTCAGACAGTGCGTTCCAGATCCTAACCGCTCAATTAACTTTGTGCCCATCACACTCTCAGACAGTGCATTCCAGAACCTAACCACTCGTTTGACCCTGTCTTCATCACACTCAGGCAGTGCGTTCCAGATCCTAACCACTCGTTTGACTGTCTCCATTACGCTCTCAGTGCATTCCAGAACCTAACTACTCGATTGACCCTGTCTCCACCACAGTCTCAGACAGTACATTCCAGATCCTAACCACTCGATTGACCCTGTCTCCCCCACACTCTTTGGGAGTGCATTCCAGATCCTGACCACTCGATTAACACTGTCTTCATCGCACTCAAACAGTGCATTCCAGATTCTAACTGCTCGATTGAACCTGTCTCCACTACACTCTCAGGCAGTGCATTCCAGATCCTAAACACTCGTTTGACCCTGTCTCCACCAGACTCTCAGGCAGTGCATCCCAGATGCTAACCACTCGATTCACCCTGTCTTCAACACATTCTCAGACAGTGCATTCCACAACCCAAACACTCGATTGACCCTGCCTCCACCAACGCTCAGGCAGTGCATTGCAGATCCTAACAACTCGATTAACCCTGTCTCCACCACATTCTCAGACAGTGCATTCCAGATCCTAACCACTCGATTGAAGATGCCTCCATTACTCTGAGACAGTGCATTCCAGATCCTAACTACTCGATTGACCCTGTCTGCACCACACTCTCAGACAGTGCATTCCAGATCCTAATAACTCAATTGACTGTCTCCATTACACTCTCAGTGTGTTCCAGACCCTCACTACTCGATTGACCCTGTCCCACCACAGTTTCAGACAGTACATTCCGGATCCTAACCACTCGATTGACCCTGTCTGCACCACACTCAGGCAGTGCATTGCTGAACCTAACCACCCGATTGACCCTGTCTCCACCACACACTGAGGCAGTGCATTCCAGATCCTGACCACTCGATTCACCCTGTTTTCATCTCACTCAGATAGTGCATTCCAGATCCTAACTCCTTGATTGACCCTGTCTTCACCAAACTCTCAGGCTGTGCATTCCAGATCCCAACCACTCGATTGAAGCTGCCTCCACTACTCTGAGACAGTGCATTGCAGATCCTAACCATTCGATGGACCCAGTCTCCATCACACTCTCAGTGCATTCCAGACCCTAACTACTTGACAGAACCTGTCTCCACCACAATCTCAGGCAGTGCATTTCAGATCCTAACCACTCATTGACCCTGTCTCCACCATACTCTCAGACAGTGTATTCCATATCCTAACTCCTTGATTGACTCCGTCTCCACCTCACTCTCAGTGCATTCCAGAACCTAACTCCTCGATTGTCCCAGTCTCCACCACACTCTCAGACATTACATTCCAGATCCTAACCACTCGATTAATCTTGTCTCCACCACGCTCTTTGGGATTGCATTCCAGATCTTGACCACTCGATTGACCCTGTCTTCATCACACTCAGACAGTGCATTCCAGATTCTAACTGCTCGATTGAACCTGTCTCCACCACACTCCCAGGCAGTGCATTTCAGATCCTAACCACTCGATTGACCCTGTCTCCACCCGACCTTCAGGCAGTGCATCCCAGATGTTAACCACTCGATTCACCCTGTCTTCAACACACTCTTAGGCAGTGCATTCCACAACCCAACCACTCGATTGACCCTGCCTCCACCAACGCTCAGGCAGTGCACTGCAGATCCTAACCACTCGATTGACCCTGACTCCGCCGCACTATCAGACAGTGCATTCCAGATCCGAACCACTCGATTGAAGCTGCCTCCATTACTCTGAGACAGTGCATTCCAGATCCTAACTACTCGACTGACCCTATCTGCACCACACTCTCAGACAGTGCATTCCAGATCCTAATAACTCAATTGACTGTCTCCATTACACACTCAGTGCATTCCAGACCCTAACTACTCGATTGACCCTGTCCCACCACAGTTTCAGACAGTTCATTCCGGATCCTAACCACTCGATTGACCCTGTCTGCACCACACTCAGGCAATGCATTGCTGAACCTAACCACCCGATTGACCCTGTCTCCACCACACACTGAGGCAGTGCATTCCAGATCCTGACCACTTGATTCACCCTGTTTTCATCTCACTCAGATAGTGCATTCCAGATCCTAACTGCTTGATTGACCCTGTCTCCACCAAACTCTCAGGCTGTGCATTCCAGATCCTAACCACTCAATTGAAGCTGCCTCCACTACTCTGAGACAGTGCATTGCAGATCCTAACCATTCGATGGACCCAGTCTCCATCACACTCTCAGTGCATTCCAGACCCTAACTACTTGACAGAACCTGTCTCCACCACAATCTCAGGCAGTGCATTTCAGATCCTAACCACTCATTGACCCTGTCTCCACCATACTCTCAGACAGTGTATTCCATATCCTAACTCCTTGATTGACTCCGTCTCCACCTCACTCTCAGTGCATTCCAGAACCTAACTCCTCGATTGTCCCAGTCTCCACCACACTCTCAGACATTACATTCCAGATCCTAACCACTCGATTAATCTTGTCTCCACCACGCTCTTTGGGATTGCATTCCAGATCTTGACCACTCGATTGACCCTGTCTTCATCACACTCAGACAGTGCATTCCAGATTCTAACTGCTCGATTGAACCTGTCTCCACCACACTCCCAGGCAGTGCATTTCAGATCCTAACCACTCGATTGACCCTGTCTCCACCCGACCTTCAGGCAGTGCATCCCAGATGTTAACCACTCGATTCACCCTGTCTTCAACACACTCTTAGGCAGTGCATTCCACAACCCAACCACTCGATTGACCCTGCCTCCACCAACGCTCAGGCAGTGCACTGCAGATCCTAACCACTCGATTGACCCTGACTCCGCCGCACTATCAGACAGTGCATTCCAGATCCGAACCACTCGATTGAAGCTGCCTCCATTACTCTGAGACAGTGCATTCCAGATCCTAACTACTCGACTGACCCTATCTGCACCACACTCTCAGACAGTGCATTCCAGATCCTAATAACTCAATTGACTGTCTCCATTACACACTCAGTGCATTCCAGACCCTAACTACTCGATTGACCCTGTCCCACCACAGTTTCAGACAGTTCATTCCGGATCCTAACCACTCGATTGACCCTGTCTGCACCACACTCAGGCAATGCATTGCTGAACCTAACCACCCGATTGACCCTGTCTCCACCACACACTGAGGCAGTGCATTCCAGATCCTGACCACTTGATTCACCCTGTTTTCATCTCACTCAGATAGTGCATTCCAGATCCTAACTGCTTGATTGACCCTGTCTCCACCAAACTCTCAGGCTGTGCATTCCAGATCCTAACCACTCAATTGAAGCTGCCTCCACTACTCTGAGACAGTGCATTGCAGATCCTAACCATTCGATGGACCCAGTTTCCATCACACTCTCAGTGCATTCCAGACCCTAACTACTTGACTGAACCTGTCTCCACCACAATCTCAGGCAGTGCATTTCAGATCCTAACCACTCGATTGACCCTGTCTCCACCACACTCAGTGCATTCCAGAACCTAACCACTCGATTGACCCAGTCTCCACCACACTCTCAGACAGTACATTCCAGATCCTAACCACTCGATTGATCCTGTCTCCACCACACTCTTTGGGAGTGCATTCCAGATCTTGACCACTCGATTGACCCTGTCTTCATCACACTCAGACAGTGCATTCCAGATTCTAACTGCTCGATTGAACCTGTCTCCACCACACTCCCAGGCAGTGCATTCAAGATCCAAACCACTCGATTGACCCTGTCTCCACCAGACTCTCAGGCAGTGCATCCCAGATGTTAACCACTCGATTCACCCTGTCTTCAACACACTCTTAGGCAGTGCATTCCACATCCCAACCACTCGATTGACCCTGCCTCTACCAACGCTCAGGCAGTGCATTGCAGATCCTAACCACTCGTTTGACTGTCTCCGTTGCACTCTCAGTGCATTCCAGACCCTAACTACTCGATTGACCATGTCTTCATCACACTCAGACTGTGCATTCCAGATCCTAACCACTCGATTGACCCTGTCTCCTCCACACTCTCAGGCAGTGCATTCCAGATCCCAACCACTTGATAGAACCTGCCTCCACCGCACTCTCAGGTAGTGCCTTCCAGATCCTGACCACTCGATTGAACCTGCCTCCACCACAATCTCCGGCAGTGCATTCCAGATCCTAAATACTCGATTGACCCTGTCTCCACCACACTCTCAGACAGTGCATTTCAGATCCTAACCACTCGATTGACCCGGTCTCCAATGCACTCTCAGACAGTGCATTCCAGATCCTAACCACTCGATTGACCCGGTCTCCAATGCACTCTCAGACAGTGCATTCCAGATCCCAACAACTCGATTGACCCTGTCTCCACCACATTCTCAGGCAGTGCATTCCAGATCCTAACCACTCGATTGAACCTGTCTCCACCAAACTCTCAGGCAGTGCATTCCAGATCCTAACAACTCGAGTAACCCTGTCTCCACCACATTCTCAGGCACTGCATTCCAGATCATATCCACTCGAATGAACCTGCCTCCACTACTCTCAGACAGTGCATTCCAGATCCTAACCATTCTTTTGAACCTGTCTCCATCACACTCTCAGTGCATTGCAGATCCTAATAACTTGAGTGACTGTCTCCATTACACTCTCAGTCCATTCCAGACCGTAACTACTTGATTGACACTGTCTCCACCAGTTTCAGACAGTGCATTCCAGATTCTAACCACTCGATTGACCCGGTCTCCAATGCACTCTCAGACAGTGCATTCCAGATCCCAACTACTCGATCGACCCTGTCTCCACCACACTCTCAAGCAGCGCATTACATATCCTAACCACTCGATTGAACCTGCCTCCACCACACTCTCAGTGCGTTCCAGATCCTAACCGCTCAATTAACTTTGTGCCCATCACACTCTCAGACAGTGCATTCCAGAACCTAACCACTCGTTTGACCCTGTCTTCATCACACTCAGGCAGTGCGTTCCAGATCCTAACCACTCGTTTGACTGTCTCCATTACGCTCTCAGTGCATTCCAGAACCTAACTACTCGATTGACCCTGTCTCCACCACAGTCTCAGACAGTACATTCCAGATCCTAACCACTCGATTGACCCTGTCTCCCCCACACTCTTTGGGAGTGCATTCCAGATCCTGACCACTCGATTAACACTGTCTTCATCGCACTCAAACAGTGCATTCCAGATTCTAACTGCTCGATTGAACCTGTCTCCACTACACTCTCAGGCAGTGCATTCCAGATCCTAAACACTCGTTTGACCCTGTCTCCACCAGACTCTCAGGCAGTGCATCCCAGATGCTAACCACTCGATTCACCCTGTCTTCAACACATTCTCAGACAGTGCATTCCACAACCCAAACACTCGATTGACCCTGCCTCCACCAACGCTCAGGCAGTGCATTGCAGATCCTAACAACTCGATTAACCCTGTCTCCACCACATTCTCAGACAGTGCATTCCAGATCCTAACCACTCGATTGAAGATGCCTCCATTACTCTGAGACAGTGCATTCCAGATCCTAACTACTCGATTGACCCTGTCTGCACCACACTCTCAGACAGTGCATTCCAGATCCTAATAACTCAATTGACTGTCTCCATTACACTCTCAGTGCGTTCCAGACCCTCACTACTCGATTGACCCTGTCCCACCACACTCTTTGGGAGTGCATTGCAGATCCTGACCACTCGATTAACCCTGTCTTCATCGCACTCAGACAGTGCATTCCAGATTCTAACTGCTCGATTCACCCTGTCTTCAACACACTCTTAGGCAGTGCATTCCACATCCCAACCACTCGATTGACCCTGCCTCTACCAACGCTCAGGCAGTGCATTGCAGATCCTAACCACTCGTTTGACTGTCTCCGTTGCACTCTCAGTGCATTCCAGACCCTAACTACTCGATTGACCATGTCTTCATCACACTCAGACTGTGCATTCCAGATCCTAACCACTCGATTGACCCTGTCTCCTCCACACTCTCAGGCAGTGCATTCCAGATCCCAACCACTTGATAGAACCTGCCTCCACCGCACTCTCAGGTAGTGCCTTCCAGATCCTGACCACTCGATTGAACCTGCCTCCACCACAATCTCCGGCAGTGCATTCCAGATCCTAAATACTCGATTGACCCTGTCTCCACCACACTCTCAGACAGTGCATTTCAGATCCTAACCACTCGATTGACCCGGTCTCCAATGCACTCTCAGACAGTGCATTCCAGATCCCAACAACTCGATTGACCCTGTCTCCACCACATTCTCAGGCAGTGCATTCCAGATCCTAACCACTCGATTGAACCTGTCTCCACCAAACTCTCAGGCAGTGCATTCCAGATCCTAACAACTCGAGTAACCCTGTCTCCACCACATTCTCAGGCACTGCATTCCAGATCATATCCACTCGAATGAACCTGCCTCCACTACTCTCAGACAGTGCATTCCAGATCCTAACCATTCTTTTGAACCTGTCTCCATCACACTCTCAGTGCATTGCAGATCCTAATAACTTGAGTGACTGTCTCCATTACACTCTCAGTCCATTCCAGACCGTAACTACTCGATTGACACTGTCTCCACCAGTTTCAGACAGTGCATTCCAGATTCTAACCACTCGATTGACCCGGTCTCCAATGCACTCTCAGACAGTGCATTCCAGATCCCAACTACTCGATCGACCCTGTCTCCACCACACTCTCAAGCAGCGCATTACATATCCTAACCACTCGATTGAACCTGCCTCCACCACACTCTCAGACAGTGCGTTCCAGATCCTAACCGCTCAATTAACTTTGTGCCCATCACACTCTCAGACAGTGCATTCCAGAACCTAACCACTCGTTTGACCCTGTCTTCATCACACTCAGGCAGTGCGTTCCAGATCCTAACCACTCGTTTGACTGTCTCCATTACGCTCTCAGTGCATTCCAGAACCTAACTACTCGATTGACCCTGTCTCCACCACAGTCTCAGACAGTACATTCCAGATCCTAACCACTCGATTGACCCTGTCTCCACCACACTCTTTGGGAGTGCATTCCAGATCCTGACCACTCGATTAACACTGTCTTCATCGCACTCAAACAGTGCATTCCAGATTCTAACTGCTCGATTGAACCTGTCTCCACTACACTCTCAGGCAGTGCATTCCAGATCCTAAACACTCGTTTGACCCTGTCTCCACCAGACTCTCAGGCAGTGCATCCCAGATGCTAACCACTCGATTCACCCTGTCTTCAACACATTCTCAGACAGTGCATTCCACAACCCAAACACTCGATTGACCCTGCCTCCACCAACGCTCAGGCAGTGCATTGCAGATCCTAACAACTCGATTAACCCTGTCTCCACCACATTCTCAGACAGTGCATTCCAGATCCTAACCACTCGATTGAAGATGCCTCCATTACTCTGAGACAGTGCATTCCAGATCCTAACTACTCGATTGACCCTGTCTGCACCACACTCTCAGACAGTGCATTCCAGATCCTAATAACTCAATTGACTGTCTCCATTACACTCTCAGTGTGTTCCAGACCCTCACTACTCGATTGACCCTGTCCCACCACAGTTTCAGACAGTACATTCCGGATCCTAACCACTCGATTGACCCTGTCTGCACCACACTCAGGCAGTGCATTGCTGAACCTAACCACCCGATTGACCCTGTCTCCACCACACACTGAGGCAGTGCATTCCAGATCCTGACCACTCGATTCACCCTGTTTTCATCTCACTCAGATAGTGCATTCCAGATCCTAACTCCTTGATTGACCCTGTCTTCACCAAACTCTCAGGCTGTGCATTCCAGATCCCAACCACTCGATTGAAGCTGCCTCCACTACTCTGAGACAGTGCATTGCAGATCCTAACCATTCGATGGACCCAGTCTCCATCACACTCTCAGTGCATTCCAGACCCTAACTACTTGACAGAACCTGTCTCCACCACAATCTCAGGCAGTGCATTTCAGATCCTAACCACTCATTGACCCTGTCTCCACCATACTCTCAGACAGTGTATTCCATATCCTAACTCCTTGATTGACTCCGTCTCCACCTCACTCTCAGTGCATTCCAGAACCTAACTCCTCGATTGTCCCAGTCTCCACCACACTCTCAGACATTACATTCCAGATCCTAACCACTCGATTAATCTTGTCTCCACCACGCTCTTTGGGATTGCATTCCAGATCTTGACCACTCGATTGACCCTGCCTCCACCAACGCTCAGGCAGTGCATTGCAGATCCTAACAACTCGATTAACCCTGTCTCCACCACATTCTCAGACAGTGCATTCCAGATCCTAACCACTCGATTGAAGATGCCTCCATTACTCTGAGACAGTGCATTCCAGATCCTAACTACTCGATTGACCCTGTCTGCACCACACTCTCAGACAGTGCATTCCAGATCCTAATAACTCAATTGACTGTCTCCATTACACTCTCAGTGCGTTCCAGACCCTCACTACTCGATTGACCCTGTCCCACCACAGTTTCAGACAGTACATTCCGGATCCTAACCACTCGATTGACCCTGTCTGCACCACACTCAGGCAGTGCATTGCTGAACCTAACCACCCGATTGACCCTGTCTCCACCACACACTGAGGCAGTGCATTCCAGATCCTGACCACTCGATTCACCCTGTTTTCATCTCACTCAGATAGTGCATTCCAGATCCTAACTCCTTGATTGACCCTGTCTTCACCAAACTCTCAGGCTGTGCATTCCAGATCCCAACCACTCGATTGAAGCTGCCTCCACTACTCTGAGACAGTGCATTGCAGATCCTAACCATTCGATGGACCCAGTCTCCATCACACTCTCAGTGCATTCCAGACCCTAACTACTTGACAGAACCTGTCTCCACCACAATCTCAGGCAGTGCATTTCAGATCCTAACCACTCATTGACCCTGTCTCCACCATACTCTCAGACAGTGTATTCCATATCCTAACTCCTTGATTGACTCCGTCTCCACCTCACTCTCAGTGCATTCCAGAACCTAACTCCTCGATTGTCCCAGTCTCCACCACACTCTCAGACATTACATTCCAGATCCTAACCACTCGATTAATCTTGTCTCCACCACGCTTTTTGGGATTGCATTCCAGATCTTGACCACTCGATTGACCCTGTCTTCATCACACTCAGACAGTGCATTCCAGATTCTAACTGCTCGATTGAACCTGTCTCCACCACACTCCCAGGCAGTGCATTTCAGATCCTAACCACTCGATTGACCCTGTCTCCACCCGACCTTCAGGCAGTGCATCCCAGATGTTAACCACTCGATTCACCCTGTCTTCAACACACTCTTAGGCAGTGCATTCCACAACCCAACCACTCGATTGACCCTGCCTCCACCAACGCTCAGGCAGTGCACTGCAGATCCTAACCACTCGATTGACCCTGACTCCGCCGCACTATCAGACAGTGCATTCCAGATCCGAACCACTCGATTGAAGCTGCCTCCATTACTCTGAGACAGTGCATTCCAGATCCTAACTACTCGACTGACCCTATCTGCACCACACTCTCAGACAGTGCATTCCAGATCCTAATAACTCAATTGACTGTCTCCATTACACACTCAGTGCATTCCAGACCCTAACTACTCGATTGACCCTGTCCCACCACAGTTTCAGACAGTTCATTCCGGATCCTAACCACTCGATTGACCCTGTCTGCACCACACTCAGGCAATGCATTGCTGAACCTAACCACCCGATTGACCCTGTCTCCACCACACACTGAGGCAGTGCATTCCAGATCCTGACCACTTGATTCACCCTGTTTTCATCTCACTCAGATAGTGCATTCCAGATCCTAACTGCTTGATTGACCCTGTCTCCACCAAACTCTCAGGCTGTGCATTCCAGATCCTAACCACTCAATTGAAGCTGCCTCCACTACTCTGAGACAGTGCATTGCAGATCCTAACCATTCGATGGACCCAGTCTCCATCACACTCTCAGTGCATTCCAGACCCTAACTACTTGACAGAACCTGTCTCCACCACAATCTCAGGCAGTGCATTTCAGATCCTAACCACTCATTGACCCTGTCTCCACCATACTCTCAGACAGTGTATTCCATATCCTAACTCCTTGATTGACTCCGTCTCCACCTCACTCTCAGTGCATTCCAGAACCTAACTCCTCGATTGTCCCAGTCTCCACCACACTCTCAGACATTACATTCCAGATCCTAACCACTCGATTAATCTTGTCTCCACCACGCTCTTTGGGATTGCATTCCAGATCTTGACCACTCGATTGACCCTGTCTTCATCACACTCAGACAGTGCATTCCAGATTCTAACTGCTCGATTGAACCTGTCTCCACCACACTCCCAGGCAGTGCATTTCAGATCCTAACCACTCGATTGACCCTGTCTCCACCCGACCTTCAGGCAGTGCATCCCAGATGTTAACCACTCGATTCACCCTGTCTTCAACACACTCTTAGGCAGTGCATTCCACAACCCAACCACTCGATTGACCCTGCCTCCACCAACGCTCAGGCAGTGCACTGCAGATCCTAACCACTCGATTGACCCTGACTCCGCCGCACTATCAGACAGTGCATTCCAGATCCGAACCACTCGATTGAAGCTGCCTCCATTACTCTGAGACAGTGCATTCCAGATCCTAACTACTCGACTGACCCTATCTGCACCACACTCTCAGACAGTGCATTCCAGATCCTAATAACTCAATTGACTGTCTCCATTACACACTCAGTGCATTCCAGACCCTAACTACTCGATTGACCCTGTCCCACCACAGTTTCAGACAGTTCATTCCGGATCCTAACCACTCGATTGACCCTGTCTGCACCACACTCAGGCAATGCATTGCTGAACCTAACCACCCGATTGACCCTGTCTCCACCACACACTGAGGCAGTGCATTCCAGATCCTGACCACTTGATTCACCCTGTTTTCATCTCACTCAGATAGTGCATTCCAGATCCTAACTGCTTGATTGACCCTGTCTCCACCAAACTCTCAGGCTGTGCATTCCAGATCCTAACCACTCAATTGAAGCTGCCTCCACTACTCTGAGACAGTGCATTGCAGATCCTAACCATTCGATGGACCCAGTTTCCATCACACTCTCAGTGCATTCCAGACCCTAACTACTTGACTGAACCTGTCTCCACCACAATCTCAGGCAGTGCATTTCAGATCCTAACCACTCGATTGACCCTGTCTCCACCACACTCAGTGCATTCCAGAACCTAACCACTCGATTGACCCAGTCTCCACCACACTCTCAGACAGTACATTCCAGATCCTAACCACTCGATTGATCCTGTCTCCACCACACTCTTTGGGAGTGCATTCCAGATCTTGACCACTCGATTGACCCTGTCTTCATCACACTCAGACAGTGCATTCCAGATTCTAACTGCTCGATTGAACCTGTCTCCACCACACTCCCAGGCAGTGCATTCAAGATCCAAACCACTCGATTGACCCTGTCTCCACCAGACTCTCAGGCAGTGCATCCCAGATGTTAACCACTCGATTCACCCTGTCTTCAACACACTCTTAGGCAGTGCATTCCACATCCCAACCACTCGATTGACCCTGCCTCTACCAACGCTCAGGCAGTGCATTGCAGATCCTAACCACTCGTTTGACTGTCTCCGTTGCACTCTCAGTGCATTCCAGACCCTAACTACTCGATTGACCATGTCTTCATCACACTCAGACTGTGCATTCCAGATCCTAACCACTCGATTGACCCTGTCTCCTCCACACTCTCAGGCAGTGCATTCCAGATCCCAACCACTTGATAGAACCTGCCTCCACCGCACTCTCAGGTAGTGCCTTCCAGATCCTGACCACTCGATTGAACCTGCCTCCACCACAATCTCCGGCAGTGCATTCCAGATCCTAAATACTCGATTGACCCTGTCTCCACCACACTCTCAGACAGTGCATTTCAGATCCTAACCACTCGATTGACCCGGTCTCCAATGCACTCTCAGACAGTGCATTCCAGATCCTAACCACTCGATTGACCCGGTCTCCAATGCACTCTCAGACAGTGCATTCCAGATCCCAACAACTCGATTGACCCTGTCTCCACCACATTCTCAGGCAGTGCATTCCAGATCCTAACCACTCGATTGAACCTGTCTCCACCAAACTCTCAGGCAGTGCATTCCAGATCCTAACCACTCGATTGAACCTGTCTCCACCAAACTCTCAGGCAGTGCATTCCAGATCCTAACAACTCGAGTAACCCTGTCTCCACCACATTCTCAGGCACTGCATTCCAGATCATATCCACTCGAATGAACCTGCCTCCACTACTCTCAGACAGTGCATTCCAGATCCTAACCATTCTTTTGAACCTGTCTCCATCACACTCTCAGTGCATTGCAGATCCTAATAACTTGAGTGACTGTCTCCATTACACTCTCAGTCCATTCCAGACCGTAACTACTCGATTGACACTGTCTCCACCAGTTTCAGACAGTGCATTCCAGATTCTAACCACTCGATTGACCCGGTCTCCAATGCACTCTCAGACAGTGCATTCCAGATCCCAACTACTCGATCGACCCTGTCTCCACCACACTCTCAAGCAGCGCATTACATATCCTAACCACTCGATTGAACCTGCCTCCACCACACTCTCAGACAGTGCGTTCCAGATCCTAACCGCTCAATTAACTTTGTGCCCATCACACTCTCAGACAGTGCATTCCAGAACCTAACCACTCGTTTGACCCTGTCTTCATCACACTCAGGCAGTGCGTTCCAGATCCTAACCACTCGTTTGACTGTCTCCATTACGCTCTCAGTGCATTCCAGAACCTAACTACTCGATTGACCCTGTCTCCACCACAGTCTCAGACAGTACATTCCAGATCCTAACCACTCGATTGACCCTGTCTCCCCCACACTCTTTGGGAGTGCATTCCAGATCCTGACCACTCGATTAACACTGTCTTCATCGCACTCAAACAGTGCATTCCAGATTCTAACTGCTCGATTGAACCTGTCTCCACTACACTCTCAGGCAGTGCATTCCAGATCCTAAACACTCGTTTGACCCTGTCTCCACCAGACTCTCAGGCAGTGCATCCCAGATGCTAACCACTCGATTCACCCTGTCTTCAACACATTCTCAGACAGTGCATTCCACAACCCAAACACTCGATTGACCCTGCCTCCACCAACGCTCAGGCAGTGCATTGCAGATCCTAACAACTCGATTAACCCTGTCTCCACCACATTCTCAGACAGTGCATTCCAGATCCTAACCACTCGATTGAAGATGCCTCCATTACTCTGAGACAGTGCATTCCAGATCCTAACTACTCGATTGACCCTGTCTGCACCACACTCTCAGACAGTGCATTCCAGATCCTAATAACTCAATTGACTGTCTCCATTACACTCTCAGTGCGTTCCAGACCCTCACTACTCGATTGACCCTGTCCCACCACAGTTTCAGACAGTACATTCCGGATCCTAACCACTCGATTGACCCTGTTTGCACCACACTCAGGCAGTGCATTGCTGAACCTAACCACCCGATTGACCCTGTCTCCACCACACACTGAGGCAGTGCATTCCAGATCCTGACCACTCGATTCACCCTGTTTTCATCTCACTCAGATAGTGCATTCCAGATCCTAACTCCTTGATTGACCCTGTCTTCACCAAACTCTCAGGCTGTGCATTCCAGATCCTAACCACTCGATTGATGCTGCCTCCACTACTCTGAGACAGTGCATTGCAGATCCTAACCATTCGATGGACCCAGTCTCCATCACACTCTCAGTGCATTCCAGACCCTAACTACTTGACTGACCCTGTCTCCACCACAATCTCAGGCAGTGCATTTCAGATCCTAACCGCTCGATTGACCCTGTCTCCACCATACTCTCAGACAGTGTATTCCATATCCTAACTCCTTGATTGACCCCGTCTCCACCTCACTCTCAGTGTATTCCAGAACCTAACTCCTCGATTGTCCCAGTCTCCACCACACTCTCAGACATTACATTCCAGATCCTAACCACTCGATTAATCCTGTCTCCACCACACTCTTTGGGATTGCATTCCAGATCTTGACCACTCGATTGACCCTGTCTTCATCACACTCAGACAGTACATTCCAGATTCTAACTGCTCGATTGAACCTGTCTCCACCACACTCCCAGGCAGTGCATTTCAGATCCTAACCACTCGATTGACCCTGTCTCCACCCGACCTTCAGGCAGTGCATCCCAGATGTTAACCACTCGATTCACCCTGTCTTCAACACACTCTTAAGCAGTGCATTCCACATCCCAACCACTCGATTGACCCTGCCTCTACCAACGCTCAGGCAGTGCATTGCAGATCCTAACCACTCGTTTGACTGTCTCCATTGCACTCTCAGTGGATTCCAGACCCTAACCACTTGATTGACCCCGTCCCCACCACAATGTCAGACAGTGCATTCCAGATCCTAACCACTCGATTGACCCTGTCTCCACCACATTCTCAGGGAGTGCATTCCAGACCCTAACCACTCGATTGACCCTGTCTTCATAACACTCAGGTAATGTGTTCCAGATCCAAACCACTCGTTTGACTGTCGCCATTATACTCTCAGTGCATTCCAGACCCTAACTACTCGACTGACTCTGTCTCCACCACACTCTCAGACAGTATATTCCAGATACTAACCACTCGATTGACCCTGTCTCCACCACACTCTCAGACAGTGCATTCCAGATCCTAACCACTCGATTGACCCAGTCTCCACCTCACTCTCAAGCAGTGCATTCATGATCCTAACCACTCGATTGAAGCTGCCTCCACCACACTCTCAGACAGTACATTTCAGATCCTAACCACTCGATTGACCCTGTCTCCACCACACTCTCTGGGTGTGCATTCCAGAACCTGACCTCTCGATTAACCCTGTCTTCATCACACTCAGACAGTGCATTCCAGATCCTAACTCTCGATTGAACCTGTCTCCACCAGACTCTCAGGCAGTGCATTCCAGATTCTAACCACTCGATTAACCCTGTCTCCATCACATTCAGACTGTGCATTCCATATCCTAACCATATTATTGACCTGCCTCCAACGCTCTCAGACAGTGCATTCCAGATCCTAACCACTCGATTGGAGCTGCCTCCACTACTCCAAGACATTGCATCGCAGATCCTGACTATTTGATGGACCCAGTCTCCATCACACTCTCAGTGCATTCCAGACCCTCACCACTCGATTGACCCTGTCTTCATCACACTCAGACTGTGCATTCCAGACCCTAACCAATCGATTGACCCTGTCTCCATCGCACTCACAGACAATACATTCCAGATCCCAACTACTTGATTGACCCTGTCTCTAACACACTCTCAGACAATTCATTCCAGATCCCAACTACTCGATTGACCCTGTCTCTAACACACTCTCAGACAATTCATTCCAGATCCTAACCACTCGATTAACCCTGTCTCCATCACATTCAGACTGTGCATTCCATATCCTAACCATTTAATTGAACCTGCCTCTAACGCTCTCAGGCAGTGCATTCCAGATCCTAACCACTCGATTGGAGCTGCCTCCACTACTCTAAGACATTGCATCGCAGATCCTAACCATTTGATGGACCCAGTCTCCATCACACTCTCAGTGCATTCCAGACCCTCACCACTCGATTGACCCTGTCTTCATCACACTCAGAACTGTGCATTCCGATCCTAACAACTCGATTGACTGTCTCCATTACACTCTCAGTGCATTCCAGAACCCAACTACTCGATTGACGCTGCCTCCACCACACTCTCAGGCAGTGCATTCCAGATGCTAACCACTCGATTGAACCTGACTCCACCACACTCTCAGGCAATGTGTTCCAGATCCTTACAACTTGATTAACGCTCTCTCCATCACACTCTCAGTGCATTCCAGACCCTAACCACTCGATTGAACCTGTCTCCAGCACACGCTGAAGCAGTGCATTCCAGATCCTAACCACTCGATTGACCCTGTCTCCACCACACCCTCAGACAGTGCATTCCAGATCCGAACCACTCGATTGACCCTGTCTCCACCACACCCTCAGACAGTGCATTCCAGATCCTAACCACTCGATTGACCCTGTCTCCACCACACTCAGGCAGTACATTCTCGATCCTAACCTGTCGATTGAATCTGCCTCCACCACACTCTCAGACAGTGCATTCCAGACACTAACCAGTCGATTGACCCTGTCTTCACCACACTCAGGCAGTGCATTTTAGATCCTAACCACTCGATTGAACCTGTCTCCACCACACTCTCAGACAATGCATTCCAGATCCTGACCACTCGATTTACCCTGACTTCATCACACTCAGGCAGCGCATTCCAGATCCTAACCACACGATTAACCCTGTCTCCATCACAGTCTCAGACAGTGAATTCCAGATCCTAACTCCTCGATAGAACCTGCCTCCACCACACTCTCAAACAGTACGTTCCCAATCCTAACCACTCAATTGACCCTGTCTCCACCACACTCTCAGACAGTGCATTCCATATCCTAACCACTCGATTAACCCTGTCTCCACCACATTCAGAGTGCATTCCAGATCCTAACCACTCGATTAACCCTGTCTCCACCACATTCAGAGTGCATTCCAGATCCTAACCACTCGATTGACCTTGTGTTCATCACACTCAGGCAGTGCGTCCCAGATCCTAACCATTCGATTGACTGTCTCCAGTACACTCTCGACAGTACATTCCAGACCCTAACTACTCGATTGACCCTGTCTCCACCACACTCTCAGACAGTGCATTCCAGGCTCTAACCACTCGATTGCCCCTGTCTCCACCTCGTTCTCAGGGTGTGCATTCCAGATCCTGAGCACTTGATTAACCCTGTCTTCATCACACTCAGACAGTGCATTCCAGATCCTAACTCTCGATTGAACCTGTCTCCACCAGACTCTCAGGCAGTGCATTCCAGATTCTAACCACTCAATTGACCCAGTCTCCACCACACTCTCTGGGTGTGCATTCCAGATCCTGACCTCTTGATTAACCCTGTCTTCATCGCACTCAGACAGTGCATTCCAGATCCTAACTCTCGATTGAACCTGTCTCCACCAGACTCTCAGGCAGTGCATTCCAGATTCTAACCACTCGATTAACCCTGTCTCCATCACTTTCAGACTGTGCATTCCATATCCTAACCATATGATTGAACCTGCCTCCAACGCTCTCAGACAGTGCATTCCAGATCCTAACCACTCGATTGGAGCTGCCTCCACTACTCTAAGACATTGCATCGCAGATCCTAACGATTTGATGGACCCAGTCTCCATCACACTCTGTGGATTCCAGACCCTAACCATTCGATTGACCCTGTCTCCATCGCACTCACAGACAGTGCATTCCAGATTCCAACTACTCGATTGACCCTGTCTCTAACACACTCTCACAGTACATTCCAGATGCAACCACTCGTTTGACCCTGTCTCCACCACACTCTCAGACAGTGTATTCCATATCCTAACTCCTTGATTGACCCCGTCTCCACCTCACTCTCAGTGTATTCCAGAACCTAACTCCTCGATTGTCCCAGTCTCCACCACACTCTCAGACATTACATTCCAGATCCTAACCACTCGATTAATCCTGTCTCCACCACACTCTTTGGGATTGCATTCCAGATCTTGACCACTCGATTGACCCTGTCTTCATCACACTCAGACAGTACATTCCAGATTCTAACTGCTCGATTGAACCTGTCTCCACCACACTCCCAGGCAGTGCATTTCAGATCCTAACCACTCGATTGACCCTGTCTCCACCCGACCTTCAGGCAGTGCATCCCAGATGTTAACCACTCGATTCACCCTGTCTTCAACACACTCTTAGGCAGTGCATTCCACATCCCAACCACTCGATTGACCCTGCCTCTACCAACGCTCAGGCAGTGCATTGCAGATCCTAACCACTCGTTTGACTGTCTCCATTGCACTCTCAGTGGATTCCAGACCCTAACCACTTGATTGACCCTGTCCCCACCACAATGTCAGACAGTGCATTCCAGATCCTAACCACTCGATTGACCCTGTCTCCACCACATTCTCAGGCAGTGCATTCCAGACCCTAACCACTCGATTGACCCTGTCTTCATAACACTCAGGTAATGTGTTCCAGATCCAAACCACTCGTTTGACTGTCGCCATTATACTCTCAGTGCATTCCAGACCCTAACTACTCGACTGACTCTGTCTCCACCACACTCTCAGACAGTATATTCCAGATACTAACCACTCGATTGACCCTGTCTTCATCACACTCTCAGTGCATTCCAGATCCTAACCACTCGATTGACCCAGTCTCCACCTCACTCTCAAGCAGTGCATTCATGATCCTAACCACTCGATTGAAGCTGCCTCCACCACACTCTCAGACAGTACATTTCAGATCCTAACCACTCGATTGACCCTGTCTCCACCACACTCTCTGGGTGTGCATTCCAGAACCTGACCTCTCGATTAACCCTGTCTTCATCACACTCAGACAGTGCATTCCAGATCCTAACTCTCGATTGAACCTGTCTCCACCAGACTCTCAGGCAGTGCATTCCAGATTCTAACCACTCGATTAACCCTGTCTCCATCACATTCAGACTGTGCATTCCATATCCTAACCATATTATTGACCTGCCTCCAACGCTCTCAGACAGTGCATTCCAGATCCTAACCACTCGATTGGAGCTGCCTCCACTACTCCAAGACATTGCATCGCAGATCCTGACTATTTGATGGACCCAGTCTCCATCACACTCTCAGTGCATTCCAGACCCTAACCACTCGATTGACCCTGTCTTCATCACACTCAGACTGTGCATTCCAGACCCTAACCAATCGATTGACCCTGTCTCCATCGCACTCACAGACAATACATTCCAGATCCCAACTACTTGATTGACCCTGTCTCTAACACACTCTCAGACAATTCATTCCAGATCCCAACTACTCGATTGACCCTGTCTCTAACACACTCTCAGACAATTCATTCCAGATCCCAACTACTCGATTGACCCTGTCTCTAACACACTCTCAGACAATTCATTCCAGATCCTAACCACTCGATTAACCCTGTCTCCATCACATTCAGACTGTGCATTCCATATCCTAACCATTTAATTGAACCTGCCTCTAACGCTCTCAGGCAGTGCATTCCAGATCCTAACCACTCGAATGGAGCTGCCTCCACTACTCTAAGACATTGCATCGCAGATCCTAACCATTTGATGGACCCAGTCTCCATCACACTCTCAGTGCATTCCAGACCCTCACCACTCGATTGACCCTGTCTTCATCACACTCAGAACTGTGCATTCCGATCCTAACAACTCGATTGACTGTCTCCATTACACTCTCAGTGCATTCCAGAACCCAACTACTCGATTGACGCTGCCTCCACCACACTCTCAGGCAGTGCATTCCAGGTAGTAACCACTCGATTAACCCTGTCTTCATCACACTCTCAGACAGTGCATTCCAGATATCCTAACCGCTCGATTGAACCTGTCTCCACCACAGTTTCAGACAGTACATTCCAGATCCTAACCACTCAATTGACCCAGTCTCCACCACACTCTCTGGGTGTGCATTCCAGATCCTGACCTCTTGATTAACCCTGTCTTCATCACACTCAGACAGTGCATTCCAGATCCTAACTCTCGATTGAACCTGTCTCCACCAGACTCTCAGGCAGTGCATTCCAGATTCTAACCACTCGATTAACCCTGTCTCCATCACTTTCAGACTGTGCATTCCATATCCTAACCATATTATTGAACCTGCCTCCAACGCTCTCAGACAGTGCATTCCAGATCCTAACCACTCGATTGGAGCTGCCTCCACTACTCTAAGACATTGCATCGCAGATCCTAACGATTTGATGGACCCAGTCTCCATCACACTCTGTGGATTCCAGACCCTAACCATTCGATTGACCCTGTCTCCATCGCACTCACAGACAGTGCATTCCAGATTCCAACTACTCGATTGACCCTGTCTCTAACACACTCAGACAATTCATTCCAGATCCTAATCACTCGATTGAACCTGCCTCCACCACACTCTCAGACAGTGCATTCCAGATCCTAATCACTCGATTGACCCTGTCTTCATCACACTCAGACTGTGCATTGCAGAACCCAACTACTCGATTGACGCTGCCTCCACCACACTCTCAGGCAGTGCATTCCAGATGCTAACCACTCGATTGAACCTGACTCCACCACACTCTCAGACAGTGCATTCCAGATGCTAACCACTCGATTGAACCTAACTCCACCACACTCTCAGGCAATGTGTTCCAGATCCTTACAACTTGATTAACCCTCTCTCCATCACACTCTCAGTGCATTCCAGACCCTAACCACTCGATTGAACCTGTCTCCAGCACACGCTGAGGCAGTGCATTCCATATCCTAAGCATTCGATTGACCCTGTCTCCAACACACCCTCAGACAGTGCATTCCAGATCCTAACCACTCGATTGACCCTGTCTCCACCACACTCAGGCAGTGCATTCTAGATCCTAACCACTCAATTGACCCTGTCTCCACCACACTCTCTGGGTGTGCATTCCAGATCCTGACCTCTTGATTAACCCTGTCTTCATCACACTCAGACAGTGCATTCCAGATCCTAACTCTCGATTGAACCTGTCTCCACCAGACTCTCAGGCAGTGCATTCCAGATTCTAACCACTCGATTAACCCTGTCTCCATCACTTTCAGACTGTCCATTCCATATCCTAACCATATGATTGAACCTGCCTCCAACGCTCTCAGACAGTGCATTCCAGATCCTAACCACTCGATTGGAGCTGCCTCCACTACTCTAAGACATTGCATCGCAGATCCTAACGATTTGATGGACCCAGTCTCCATCACACTCTGTGGATTCCAGACCCTAACCACTCGATTGACCCTGTCTCCATCGCACTCACAGACAGTGCATTCCAGATTCCAACTACTCGATTGACCCTGTCTCTAACACACTCTCAGACAATTCATTCCAGATCCTAATCACTCGATTGAACCTGCCTCCACCACACTCTCAGACAGTGCATTCCAGATCCTAATCACTCGATTGACCCTGTCTTCATCACACTCTCAGACAGTGCATTCCAGATGCTAACCACTCGATTGACGCTGCCTCCACCACACTCTCAGGCAGTGCATTCCAGATGCTAACCACTCGATTGAACCTGACTCCACCACACTCTCAGACAGTGCATTCCAGATGCTAACCACTCGATTGAACCTGACTCCACCACACTCTCAGGCAATGTGTTCCAGATCCTTACAACTTGATTAACCCTCTCTCCATCACACTCTCAGTGCATTCCAGACCCTAACCACTCGATTGAACCTGTCTCCAGCACACACTGAGGCAGTGCATTCCAGATCCTAAGCATTCCATTGACCCTGTCTCCAACACACCCTCAGACAGTGCATTCCAGATCCTAACCACTCGATTGACCCTGTCTCCACCACACTCAGGCAGTGCATTCTAGATCCTAACCACTCGATTGACCCTGTCTCCACCACACTCTCAGACAATGCATTCCAGATCCTGACCACTCGATTTACCCTGTCTCCATCACAGTCTCAGACAGTGAATTCCAGATCCTAACTACTCGATAGAACCTGCCTCCACCACACTCTCAGACAGTACATTCCCAATCCTAACCACTCGATTGACCCTGTCTCCAACACACTCTCAGACAGTGCATTCCATATCCTAACCACTCGATTAACCCTGTCTCCACCACATTGAGTGCATTCCAGATCCTAACCATTCGATTGACTGTCTCCAGTACACTCTCGACAGTACATTCCAGACCCTAACTACTCGATTGACCCTGTCTCCACCACACTCTCACAGTACATTCCAGATGCAACCACTCGTTTGACCCTGTCTCCACCACACTCTCACAGTACATTCCAGATGCAACCACTCGATTGACCCTGTCTCCACCTCGTTCTCAGGGAGTGCATTCCAGATCCTGAGCACTTGATTAACCCTGTCTTCATCACACTCAGGCAGTGCATTCCAGGTAGTAACCACTCGATTAACCCTGTCTTCATCACACTCAGGCAGTGCATTCCAGATCCTAACCGCTCGACTGGCCCTGTCTCCACCACACTCAGTGCATTTCAGATCTTAACAACTCTATTGACTGTCTCCATTACATTCAGTACATTCCAGATCCTAAGCACTTGATTGAACCTGCCTCCACCACAATATCAGGCAGTGTGTTCCAGATCCTAAACACTCGATTGACCCTGTTTTCACCACTCTCTCAGACCATGCATTCCAGATCCTAACCACTCGATTGACCCTGTCTCCACCACACTCTCAGACAGTGCATTCCAGACCCTAACCACTCGATTGACCCTGTCTTCATCATACTCAGAACTGTGCATTCCAGATCCTAACAACTCGATTGACTGTCTCCATTATACTCTCAGTGCGTTCCAGATCCTAACCACTCAATTGACCCTGTCTGCACCACAATCTGAAACATTGCGTTCCAGATCCTAACCACTCGATTGACCCTGTCTGCACCACAATCTGAAACATTGCCTTCCAGATCCTAATCACTCGATTGACCGTCTCCACCACACTCCCCTTTTTTGAACAAAGGTGTAAAGTTTGCAATTCTCCAGTCGTCTGGCACTGCCCCCCCCCCCCCCCGAGTCTATGGAAATTATGGCCAGTGCCCTTGCAATTTCTACCCTCGCTACTGTAAAGAACCTAGACTTTTATTTCTTGGATTGTGCCTTTAAGATTGGACTGTGACTTTAAGATTGGACTGCGGATTTGAAAAGCTGCAGTGGCTGCAATTTTTAGAAATGTTTTGTGAAGCAGGAAGAGAAGATCCACGATGTTGCTACTTCCAGGAACAAGGTGTCAGTTTGGACAATGATGCCAGAAAGAATGTCTAAGAGAGAACTGCCTAGCAACGGCGTTTGATTGGCTGCTGACCAGGGTATTTTGATAGCAGTAGCCAGCAGAAGGATCCCAACCTGCCAAGAGGAAAGATCTCACTTTCAACTCTCCATCAAGGGAAACAATTTTATCCTGTCCGCTTAATCTATTCCCCTCATAATTTTGTACATCTCAATCAAGTCACCTCTCAGCCTTCTTTGTTCTCAGGAAAATAACCCCAACCTATCCAATCTCTCCTTGTAGCTACACTTTTCTAACCCTGGCAACATTCTTGTAAACCTCCTCTGCACTCTCTGCAGAGCTATTACGTTCTTCCTGTAATGTGGTGACCAGAACTGCACACAATACTCCAGTTGTGGCCTCACCAGTGTTTTATACAATTCCAACATTATATCCTTACTTTTATATTCTATACCTCTGCCAATGGAGAGCATTCCATATGCCTTCTTTACAACCTTGTCTACTTGAACTGCTGCCTTCAGGGACCTGTGTACTTGTACACCAAGATCTCTCACTTCATCTACCCCTCTTAGTATATTCCCATTTATTTTGTAATCCCAGTAACTGTTTGACCTCCCTAAATGTATGATCTCACACTTCTCTATGTTAAAATCCATCTGCCACTTTACCGCCCACTCCACCAACCCATCTATATTGTTTTGGAAATTATGACTAACCTCTACACTGTCCACTATTCGGCCAATCTTTGTGTCATCTGCAAATTTCCCAATCGTGCCCCCCACATTCATATCCAAATCGTTAATCTATAACACAAAGAGCAAGGGTCCCAACACCGAGCCCTGTGGAACACCACTTGAGGCTACTTTCCAATCGCAGTGCTATTGAACTGTTTTTGCCTCACCCTTAAAATCTTTGTTTTCTGTGTCTCGTGTGTGTGTGTTTGTGTATAGGGATTAAAAATGGATAAAGTTAAGAGTTAACAGTTTATATTTCTTTCTTTTGTTATCGGTTATAAAGTTATTTACTTCAGCTTACAAACCTGGTGCTCATATTCTGTGAATCTAAATTTAATGACAGAGTTTGGTAGAATTGGGGCAGTTTGATTAAACTTTTCGCATTTATCACAGCTCAGGGAGCAGTGGGGCTTGATATTATATCCCCAGTGAGTCGTGACACTTCCCTCAGTATCCTTGGATGATCTCATCTGTTCCCAATGCCTTATCAACTTTAAATACAGACAGCCTATGCAATACCCCCTCCATATCACTCTTCACCCTTCTCGTGGCTGAATTTTCTCCTCCTTCACCACGGCCTGAGTCGCATCTTCTTCCTTGGTAAAGACAGATGAAAAGTATTCATTTAATACCTCAGCCCATGCCCCCTGCTCCATGCATAAATCCCCTTAATTGTCCCTAATCGCCTTATTTCTCCTTTTACCACTCATTTACTATTTATATGCCTATTGAAGACTTTGGGGGTTTCCTTTTATGTTAGCTCCCAGCCTCTTTTCATACTCCCTCTTTGCTTATCTTATTTGATTTTTCACTTCCCTTCTAAACTTTGTGTTCAGCCAGGTTCTCAGTTGTATTTTCCACCTGACACCTGTTGCAATATGAGGAAAGGTTGGACAGACTGGGCTTGTTTCCACTGGAGTTTAGAAGAGTGAGGGGTGACTTGATTGAAGTATATAAGACCCTGAATGGTCTTGACAAGGTGGATGTGAAAAGGATGAGTCTTTTGGGTGAGTCTAGGGGGCAGTGTTTTCAAATTAGGGACCAGCTTTTTAGGACAGAGATGAGGAGAAATCTTTTCTCTCAGGCGGTTGGACAAGTTTGGAACTCTCTGCCTCAGAAGGCAGTGGAGGCAGAGTCATTGAATATTTTTAGGACAGACGTAGATAGATTCTTGTTAGGCAAGGGAATCAAAGGTTATTGGGGGTAGATGGGAATGTGGAATTTGAAACACAAACAGATCAGCCATGATCTTATTGAATGGCAGAGCAGGCTCGAGGGGCTGAATGGCCTATTCCTGCTCCTATTTCATATATTTATATGTATGTACGTTCAAAAAAGGATGGCATACTCTGCATCTGAGAAAGACAAAACAGGATGTTTTCTTACTGACAAGGAAAGAGAATCTACAGCAGAAGAATTGAAGTGTGTAGATCACAAAGCTACAGCACAGGTCCAGCAAGTGAATCACAAAAACTAATGGAAAGTTGGTTTTTATCCCAAGGACATTAGATTACAAAAATGGGTTTTCCTCCACATTTCATTCCCTTTCCCCAAAGCAAAACAAAATTGTTCCTCATTTAGGAAGATCATCTTCAAATGTCAGTCCAGACTGAAGCAGTGATAGGTTTTGTTACACGCGAGACCTGGGGTGGGGTGGGGGGGGGGGGGGGTGTGGCGGTGGTCAGCATCAAACACAGTGTTCAAATACGTGGGAGGCTGGTCCCTGGAACAGAAAAACAAACTCTTCAGTCAAAAAGGAAATGCAAATAAGAGAGGACCTTTTAGAAGTGCACAAGGCAGCAATTGGATTAATATTGAAGTGTAGTACTGCCTCAATACACAACAGGACTGCAGTCCTGTATAATGCAGCTAAGACCTCACACTATATTTTTATGAAAAACATATATATCATCATGGCTACTTCCTAAAATGTTAAAAACTGGACAAAGGTTGAAGCTTTGTTTGCCTTTAACCCCGAACAAAAGGAATGTACTGGCATTATCAGAGAAGCTGACGCCTTACTTCTGAAGAGGCGCTAATGACCCCTGTGGCTGCAGGGATCATGTTCAAATGAAATTCTACAAAGACCATCTACATTTCATAAGCCAGTCTACCAGTCCGTTAGAACAAAGGATCCTGGTTGGAACATTAACAATCTCAAGAACCCAGAAAAAGGAATAAACATCCTTTGTCAAAGCCAAAGTGGACAGGTGGGAGTCATGTGACATGACCCCCTAACTGGAGGAACCTGTTCCACCTGCAGTTCTGCCAATCATCTGCCATCTTCCATCTCGCAAGCAGCAGCTGCGAACAAGGGCCCTGTCCAGGTGGATGCCTGGTCCCCATCTACACTGTATCAATTGGGACTTCTGAACTTCTACATCATCACCTACAAGGTCAATACATCTCTGCATGCATATTCCATCGTGGAAGTCATCTCCGCTGGAAAAGTGAATTATCCAGCATCAGTCTTCAACCTGCTGACTTCTGTGAAATACACCATTAGACTTTGATTCTGGACTCATGTGAAACAGTAATGCTTTATTCTGTGATCTGTGCCCTATAAATCTTTCCTTCCACATTCCCCCTCTTTTATTGGGAGTGAAAAGGAGGTTAACTGCACCCTCCTCTTGTGCGAATAAGTTTACCCAATCGTGAGTTTGCTGTGGGGTTTATTAATAGAAATTGGATCTGAGGGGTTTGGAAATACACCACTGCTTATAAAGGGGGAAATCAAAATCAAAAACACCTTTCTATTTACGGACAGGTGGTGAGAGGAGAAATTAGGGCTGTTTAAATTAACCCCCACTCAACTGCTTCAAGGTAGAACAGGACAAAGGGTAGAAAATGAGAAAAAGCAAGTTCCCAACTGCAGTCAGGAAGAGAGACAAGTGACATAGTTATATACAGCCTGGGCCTGTATTCTCTCGAATAAAGATTAAGGGATAATCTGATTAAGGTATTTAAGATAAAAGAATTCACAGTAAGACTTGCTTTTATATACTCTCTCAACCTCAGGGCAATCCAAAGCACAACAAAGCCAATGAAGTAATTTAAGTGTAGTCACTGGCCAGGATTTTGCTCCCCCACTGTGGCGTCTCTCCCTCCATCACACTACGGCTCTCCCCCCCCCGCCCCCACCCCCCCCCCCCCCCCCACCCATTACACCGCACCCCCCAACTCCGGTGGATTTGGTGAGCCATTTAAATCTGCATTCAGTTCGGCGGGACCATCAAATCCTGGCCACTGTTGATAAAATAGAGACCGTTACCTCTGGTTGGGAGAGTCTAGAATAAGGGGACACAACTTTAAAATTAGAGCTTGGCCAATGAGGTGTGATTTTCACACAAATAATGGGGAAATCCAGAACTCTCTCCTCACCAAAACAAATCTGCTGAGACTGGCAATTGAAAATTTCAAAACTGAGCTGTAATAAGTTACAAAACAAAGGCTGCTGGATGAGAGTTAAGATACAGATCAGGCTCATGATCTAACTGAATGGTGGAGCAGTCTCGAGGGACTGAATGGCCTCCACCTATGTTTAAATATGTGGGTAGAGTTGTGGAGGTGAAGATTCTGAGCATTCAGGATGTGGGAAATTGGTTTCCATTGTGTTTTGGGCATGTGGACAACACTGCAAAGGGCACAAGTATTGCCTACCCTTCTGGCGTCTGTGGAAGTGGCGAGGGGCTCAGGAGGGTCGAGGATCTTCTCCTTGAACCGCTGCACTCCTTGTGGTTTGCAACAGCGTGGCTAAGACAACACATGATCGCAGTGCATCGCCAGTTCCCAGCACACACTGACTCAAAAAACCAGACCTCTGAACAACATCTTTTTTTCTCTGTGATAACATTTTATGAATGTGAAAGAGTACGATGTATAACAAGTAACAGTCTCTCATCTAAAGTCACTTGTTCCTTTGTTCCCCCCCACCCCCCCCCACCCCCCAAATAGTCTCCCATCGGTAACGGGAGAGGGAAAGATGGTCCACACTACAATAAAAGCAAAACACTGCAGATGCTGGAAACCTGAAATAAAAACAGCAAACGCTGAAATACTCAGCAGCTCTGGCTGCATCTGTGGAGAGAGAAACAGAGTTAACGTTTCCAGTCCAGTATGACTCTTTCTTTGGAAATGAGTTCTGAAGAAGTGTCATACTGGACTCGAAAAGTAAACTCTGCTTCTCTCTTCACAGATGCTGCCAGAGCTGCTGAGTATTTCCAGCATTCGGCTTTTGTATCAGTATCTCACCGCCCACTGGAGTGTTCCTGCAGCAGCAGTAGCTGCTCCCTTCTCACTCCCCCATCCCTCCACTGCTCACCAGGCCAAGGCAGACGATAACAGAGGGACAGACAGAAATGGCTTTGTAAACAAAACGAAGAGCTGTGCACTGGGCTGAGCAGGCTGGGCTGTACATCATTCTAGTGACACAAGGACAGGGAACCTGTGTGTTTTCTGGCTTGCAAGCTAGCTTGTCATGGAAAGATAATAATCTCACGTTTCTGGGCCGCAGCCTAACATTTCCTCACAAGGGGTAATAAATATCGATGACATACATACAGATATTCTGTTTCATGTCAAAATGCCAGCTCCCATTCTCTGAACTGCTCTCTCCAGCTAGGATTATTGTTGTTATACACATGGCTTACAAATCCATAAAAATTCACCTTTGAAGGGATAAGTTAGCCAGACAGCGGGCTGAGGTGATGAACAAGCGGAGAGCTGGCTCACCGACCTACCCTGCTCTGCTACAGGTCTGCCTGCCAAACGTGTAAACTTCAACAAGCGGAAAGGATTGTCTGGGATGTGCCCCGGGGAAGGGGGATGGGATTCACCACCCAAAACGACTCTGGCCACATCGACAATATCCTCCCACACATGACAGCCTGAACCTAAGTAAGTTGCAACATATGCACTCACCCACACATACTGAGTTGAAGTCTCTCTCTGCGGGGTGTTGGGGGAGATTGGCAGAGGAAGGAAGGAGGGGTCTGTGTCAACACAAATATCGCCAGTGCGAAACACATTAAGCGAGCAGACAAGTCCAGAAAGTGCACTCGGGCAGCTGCAGGGAGAGGAGGGAGCCTGCATGGCTTGCACACCGCACCAATTGGAGCTTAACTTCTCCAACTTCAGCTGCAGTCATACTCCAGTTACCTGCTTGTCCGATAAGATTGCAATCCCATCCCATTCCCACTGGAAGCTACAAGTCCCCTGGCTTTTAAAATGACAGATTTAAAAGAAAAGGTGAAAATAGCAAAAAACAAAAAGGCAGATAAGCAGCAGAGTCCAGTATAAAAAAGAGAAAACGAGTGCAAGTCAGTGTGCAGCTGGCTGCTGGTCTGACAGGGGAAGGCACAGAGATCATTTGCCTGAGGTGTGCTAAGCTTTGGCCTTGGATGATAAACCTTCAAGGGCTGACCGATCGCCATGAGGTCAGGGAGTGTAACTGGCCAATTCCTTGGTGTTGGACCAGCTGTCCCTCACAGGTCCTCTCCTGCTCCCAGCACTGCTTGGTTTTCATTCCCTTCCCGAGATCAGACAGATTTAGAAGATCCAGGTGATCGTGTTCTCTTCCCCCTTCCCATCCCATTCATTAACAATACTCCCAACCCCCCAACCCCAAGCAGTTCACAATCTGTACAAGTTTTAAATATGGCTGCACTTGACATGCATTCATGTGCACAGGATTTCTGAAGGAAGCCTTAAAGTGTTGCTGCGGCATTTGTATGTGTGCACCACTGCTGGCTACTTGCACAATACTTCAATTGCGTGCTTTTCTGTGCCCCTGCCCCTTCCCTCCACCCCAGAAAAAAGAGGAAATATCCAGTATCAGGTGTTCTGCATTCCGGCCTGTTCCTCAGGCTTCCAGTGCCCAGCCTGTTCCTCAGGCTTCTGGTTCCGGCCTGTTCCTCAGGCTTCCGGTGCCCGGCCTGTTCCTCAGGCTTCTGGTTCCGGCCTGTTCCTCAGGCTTCCGGTGCCCGGCCTGTTCCTCAGGCTTCTGGTTCCGGCCTGTTCCTCAGGCTTCCGGTGCCCGGCCTGTTCCTCAGGCTTCTGGTTCCGGCCTGTTCCTCAGGCTTCCGGTGCCCGGCCTGTACCTCAGGCTTCTGGTGTCCTGCCGGCAGAACCCTTGCGAGTTCAAATGTCCGAGGGTTATTTTATTTTTATTTTACCCTTTTTTTTAACAAAAAGCTATGAAACAGTTTGCCACAGTGGAAACTGCCCCCCTCCCACTCGCCCCTGACAAGGACCCTTCCCCAAAACACAAGATTAAATTCAACTGAATGTTTTAGTTCGAGGGGTTTTTTTTTGTGTTTCTCTTTTGGACAACACAAGAGTCAAAAGTGCAGTGTTCTGTTGGTGAGAGAGCCGGCTGTGTAAACGTGTGCAAACGCAGATGCTTCAGTGTCTCAACTCTGTGCTCTCTCTACGCCCCCACCCACCCCGCCACCCCAATTACCCCGACTGTCACTGTTGCACTTTGATCATGGCACCAAAGTGGGATCACCTCCCCCCTCCCCACCCCCGGATTGCTCCATGCTCGCTCTCGCCCCACAAGTTTTGCTGGGGGTGGTGGGTTGGAGGGGAAATCCTTCACTCCACACGAATTAACAGGCCATAAAGGACTGTCGAGGCCCTCTCCTTGGTGATCCACTCGATCTCGTTGTTGCTGAACCTGGGATCGATTGACTCACTGGCTCCCACTGACTGTGGCCCCATCTTGTACGATCCCGGCCGCACACACACCTGGAAGGCCACTTGGGCATGGTGATGTCGCTGGGATTTCACATCCTTGAATCTAAGGGAGGAATTAGCACCATTAGCCAGAATAAAATGCAAGAGATATTTAGCATGTTCAGCAGGGAAAAAGGTCATTCACCCATTGTGCCTATGCCGCTCTTTGAAAGAGCTAATCAGTCTCAATCTCCAACTCTTTCCCCATATCCCTGAAAATGTTTCCTTTTCAAGTATTTCCTCAATTCTCCTTTGGAAAGTTCCTATTGAATCTGCTTCCACCGCTCTTTCAGGCAGCACCTTCCAGATCACATCTGGAATAAAAGCATGCTGCTCTCCCACTCTGGCCCCCTATGCCAAATATCTTCAATCTGTGTCCCTCTGGTTACCGACCCTCCCACCACTGGAAACAGTTTCTCCTTATTCACTCTATCAAAACCCCTCATGATTTTGAATGCCTCAAATAAATCTCCCTCTTAACCTTCTCTGCTCCAAGGAGAACAATCCCAGCCTCTCTCCACATGAACTGAAGTCCCTCATCCCTGGTCCCATTCTGGGAAATCGCCTCCACACCCTCTCCCAAGCCTTGTCATCCTTCCTAAAGTGTGGGGTGCAGTACAGCACACAATGCTCCAGCCTCCAGCCAAACTGTGCAGTGATTGAAGTTTTACCATAAATTCCTTGCTTGTCAGGTACTTCAGCAGATTAACTAGCAGGAAGGTGAGGTCTAATTTGTTCTGCCACAGTACACCAAAGACAGGGTACAGGCTGGAGCACTCAATACCGAGCCTCAGGTGACAACACCAGCAGTCACGTCCACTCCAGCTCAGCCGGGGTCTGGACCCTGGAGTTACTGTAACTTCCGGCATTTTTATCCCACACCTAGCACAGCAAAAGTTATCAACCAGCTATCAGTGGGCTTGAGATCCACTCCTGAGTCTTGAGCCCATAACCCAGGCTGACACTCCCAGGGTCAGTATTGAGGGAGTGCTGCCCTGCCGGAGAGAGGCATTAAACCCTCTCGAGTAGATGTTCGAGATAGCTGGAAGCAAATCTCAGAGCAAGGGAGTTCCCCCTGGTTTTCCAGCTAATATTCATCCCTCAACCATTTCCTGAAACAGATGATCTGCTCGTTCCTCACAGTGCTGCCCGTGGGAGTTTGTTATGTGCGTGTTGGCTCATTACCATATAACAACAGCGCTACACTTCAAAAAGTGCCTCACTGGGTGTGAAGTGCTTTGCAACCTTGAGGTAAAGCGAATCTTTCTTTCAAATTATCCGAGGCACCTCGAGAAATAAAGTGGGTGGGGTACACAAATGGCAAACAAGATTGGGGAGTGATCGGTGAGTCTAGTCTTTAATAGCTGTGAGAAAACAGGATTTGAAAGTGAGGTTGACACAGGTCTTCAGCTGGACTAAGTCCTGGCTCATGAGCATTGATACCAGGCAACAAGGAATAGTGATAGCACTGGCCACAGCTTTCATCCAAACATCGATAAGGGAGCTGAACTCCCGAGGTGAGAGTAACTGCCCTTGGCATCAATGCAGCATTTGACCGAGTGTGGCATCAAGCAGCCGTAGCAAAACTGGAGTCAATGGGAATCAGGAGGAAAACTCTCCGCTGGTTGGAGTCATACCTAGCACAAAGGGAGATGGTTGTGGTTGTGGGATGAGGGACTTCAGTTAATGTGGAGAGACTGGAGAAGCTGGGATTGTTCTCCTTGGTTTGAGGTTAATCATCTCAGTCCCAGGATATTGCTGCCGGAGTTCCTCAGGGTACTCAACCATCTTCAGCTGCTTCATCAATGACCTTATCTCCATCATAAGGTCAGAAATGGAGATGTTCACTGATGATTGCACAATGTTCAGCACCGTTCATGACTCCTCAGATACTGAAACAGTCCAGGTCCAAATGCAGCAAGACCAGGACAATATCCAGGCTTGAGCTAATAAGTGTTGGTATGCAAAGGGCCCTGGGTGTCCTTTTTCATGAGTCACTAGCATGCAGGTACAGCAAGCAATTAGGAAGGCAAATGGCATGTTGGCGAGGGGATTTAAGTACAAGATGTCTTGCTGCAGTTATATAGAGCCTTGGTGAGACCTCACCTGGCATATTGTGTACAGTTTTGTTCTCCTTATCCAAGGAAGGATATAATGGCCATAGAGGGAGTGTAGCAAAGGTTCACCAGATTAATCCTGAGATGGCAGGATTGCTTTATGAGGAGAGATTGGAGAAACTGGGTCTGTATTCTATAGAGTTTTGAAGAAAGAGGAGTGACCTCATTGAAACTTACAAAATTCTCACAGGGTGTGACACGGTGGATGTAGATAAGGTGTTTCCCCTGGATATTGAGTCTAGAACCAGGCCACATATTCTTAGGGAAAGGGGCAGGGCATTTAAGACTGATATGAGGAGAAATCTCTTCACTCGCAGGGTGGTGAATCTTTGGAATTCTCTACCCCAGAGGGCTGTGAATGCTCAACCATTGAACGTGTTCAAGACAGAAATCAATAGATTTCTGATCCTAATGACATCAAGGAATCTGGAGATAGCACGGGAAAGTGGTGTTGAGGTAGATAATCAGCGATGAATGGCAGAGTAGGCTCAATGGGCTGAATGGTCTACTCCTGCTCCTATGTTCCCACTATCAACCTCCTGGGAGTTACCATTGACCAGAAACTGAACTGGACCTGCCATATAAATACTGTGACTACAAGAAAAGGTCAGAGGCTAGGAATGCCTCAGTGAGTAACTCACCTCCTGACTCCCCAAAGCCTGTCCACCATCTACAAGGCACAAGTCAGGAGTGTGATGGAATACTCCCCACTTGCCTGGATGAGTGCAGCTCCCACAACACTCAAGAAGCTCGACACTATCCAGGACAAAGCAGCCCACTTGACTGGCACCCCATCCACAAACATGCACTCCCTCCACCACCGACGCACAGTAGCAGCAGTGTGTGTACCATCTACAAGATGCACTGCAGGAATTCATCAAGGGTCCCTCATCAGCACCTTCTAAACCCACGACCACTACCATCTAGAAGGACAAGGGCAGCAGACACATGGGAACATCACCACCTGGAAGTTCCCCTCCAAGTCACTCACCATCCTGACTTGGAAATATATCGGCCGTTCCTTCACTGTCGCTGGGTCAAAATCCTGGAACTCCCTCCCTCACAGCACTGTGGGTGTACCTACACCACATGGACTGCAGCGGCTCAAGAAGGCAGCTCACCTCCACCTTCTCAAGGGGCAATTAGGGATAGGCAATAAATGCTGGGCCCAGTCAGTGGTGCCAACATCGTATAAAAGAATAAAAAAAAAAATGGGCATACAGTTCCAAGTTATCTTCTGACTGTTTCTCAGGCAGCACTGGCAAGGCTGCATCATTTTCTACACCTAGTTTCACTGCAAAGATGGTGGTGGGATTCCCTCCGAGATCCACTACAATTACCCGTGTGACTGTGTGGCGTTTCGAGCATGCACGCAACTGGGGACTGGAGACCCGTGTAGACCAGGCCAGGAAACAGTTGGCAGGTTCTATTTCCTGAAGAACAACAGTGGGCCAGCCGGCTTTTATTGACAATCAAAGAGTTTCCGTCAGCAGTTTTGTTGCAGTGTCAACCCACAAATTACCGGATTGATTATATTCAAATTTCATAACCAGCATCACTGGCACCTGAACTCTCAGCCTTGCAGTTTCTAGCACCATGCATTCAACCCATTCTCACAGTGGGCTCCAGCCACTGCTAGATCAGCTTTCTTACTCTGGGTACTCCACTGGCCCTCTGCACCCAACCTGTGCACTGACAGTGCCAGTGTTAGTTTGACTGTGTATCTGTTCTTGCTGACTACTCACCTTATTTTAGGGCAGAACCGGTCAAGTCCCACATATCGCATTGTTGGCGACAGGTTGACTTTCACAATGTCCTTCTCCTGAACACTGTTCTCTTCAGGGTCATTATATCCATTCTGAAGCTCTGCTTTGGCCTGTTTGGTGCAGAAGATCGATGCACTCCCTGCTTTAATTTGGAGGAGGCGGCGTTGAGAAGAAACGAGGGCAGGGAAGAGGAGTCAAAGGGGCAGAGGTGAGGAGGTAAAGGGCAGAGGTGAGGAGGTAAAGGGCAGAGGTGAGGAGGTAAAGGGCAGAGGTGAGGAGGTAAAGGGCAGAGGTGAGGAGGTAAAGGGCAGAGGTGAGGAGGTAAAGGGCAGAGGTGAGGAGGTAAAGGGCAGAAACAGTGCGAGGTCAAAGGAAAAGAAATGTGCGAAGAAACAGAAGTCAAGATGTTAGTTGTTGCGCTGGGATCATCAGAAATCATGAGATGATGAGATGAACGGTTACATAATTCAGCATTACCGGACACGATGGGTAAGATACTGGCCCTTCCTAACCCAGTGCTGTCCCTGACCCAGCATTGTTTGATGGGGACAGTATAGAGGGAGCTTTACTCTGTATCTAACCCTGTGCTGTACCTGTCCTGGGAGTGTTTGATGGGGACAGTGTAGAGGGAGCTTTGCTCTGTATCTAACCCCGTGCTGTACCTGTCCTGGGAGTGTTTGATGGGGACAGTGTAGAGGGAGCTTTGCTCTGTATCTAACCCCGTGCTGTACCTGTCCTGGGAGTGTTTGATGGGGACAGTGTAGAGGGAGCTTTACTCTGTATCTAACTCTGTGTTGTACGTGTCCTGGGAGCGTTTGATAGGGACAGTGTAGAGGGAGCTTTACTCTGTATCTTACCCCTTGTAGAAGGAGTAGAAGAGCCCCAGTGTAGAAGGAGCTTTAATCTGTATCTAACCCCGTGCTGTACCTGACTCAGTTCTGTATGTTTAAAGAGGACAAGAAGGAGTTCTAGAGAATTGGGTAGGGCCAAGAAGCTCTGTAAAGAGAGAAGTCCAGCTACAGAATGGATGCCCAGGGAGTGTCGACGTGTAACCATCAGCAAGACCTATACTTGGACCAGGAGGTTGTGTTGGTAGGAATGTACCATCGACCTGAGCTGTGACCCTGTGCAGCCAAATCCAGGTGTTAAGGAACTTCTTCCCAGAGTGTGAGTACGTTTAAAAGCCTATTATAGTGAAAGCCGCAGTAAAAAGGTTAAGCTGGGCTAAGTCTGAGCTAAGATTGAGTTTAAGGTAGAAGCTTATATTGTTTAGAATTGTTATCCTATTTGCTCAGTGTTATCTATTTGGTCATCGTTGCTTGTGTCTGGTTTGTTCAAGCTTGTAAAGATTCTTTTGATGCTTCAGTTTAATCCTGGAGTCCTACTGCTTATTTCCTTACTCTCGGTACTTCTACGCATTCTATCCTTTAATTGATTATGGTCTATCAAACCAGATCCAAACAAGTATCCAGCCTGCCCAATATTCTCCTAGCTGGATCATAACAGGATTCACATTTCAGCAAAGGAAGAGGCTGGCTTGCTTTTCTCTTGAAAAAGGACAGCTGGGGGGTGACCTAATCACGGTCTTTACAATTCTGAAAGGTTCTGATCGAGAGGATACAGACAGAATGTTTCCTCTTGTGGGGGAGACCAGAACTCGGGGCCATCAGTGTAAGAGAGTCACTAATAAATCCAATGGGGAATTCAGGAGAAACTCCTTCACCCAGAGAGTGGGGAGAATGTGGAACTCGCTCCCACAGGGAGTGGTCGAGGTGAATAGTATCGATACATTTAAGGGGGAAGACGGGGAAGTTTATGAGGATGAAGGGAAGAAAGGGTTATGATGATAGAATGAGATGAGGAAAGATGGGAGGAGGAGGAGGATCGAGTGGAGTATTGACTAGTTGGGCCAAATGGCCTGTTTCTGTGCTGTATATCCTAGGCCTTCATGTATAATCAATTGTACCATTTAAAAATCTGGCAAGATCCCGAAGTCAAGATCCATTGGAGCATCTGTTTGGTTCTTAAATGATTCCAGCATTTTCACCCATACTTGTCTATCCCGGAGTCACTCTCATTATGATAAAGAGTTGCCTGATAGCAGAGCTAATTGACCTTTTACTGAGCTTAAATCTCTTTGCCCTCTCCGTTATTAGACTTAATGTAATATTCCAGATTGATCTCTACTGTTCCCTTGACTATCTCATAACTGGCTGTAAGATCACCTCTGAGAAACCCTCCTGTCCAGGCCTCAAAATACACTTCTTTTTACTGACCTCTCCCAATCCATCTAAACACGAAGCATTAGTCTCATGATCTCTGCACTGCTTCCCACAGTTGCATCTCTCTCTGGCACTGAATTCTGGGTTAACACCCAGTTGAGTTAACACATCTGGTAGGTGTAAGTGGCCCCTTCTGATCCTACAGGTTGTAAGAACCTATAAAATCCTCCCGCCATTTAGGACCAAGCCCTGTCCCATTGGATGGTTATGGCCATGAAAGGAGTTATCAGGTCACAGTCTGTCAGACTGTTACTCAGCCTGTAAAATCCCTCCACTGCTTCTCACTATTCTGAGGGAAGATTGTCAAGACACGAAATTGAGAAATATGCCATCCTGTCAGAGTGCTGCTCAGTCTGCAAAACATTCCATTACTTCACACTTTTCCCTGAAGGTAGAGCGTAAAGATACAAAAACAATTCAAATCTCTCTTCCTATGAGTGGCACTTATCCACATTAAGCTTTAATTGCCATATGTGGGATTGAGGGTTCAACTATCTGCATACCTCGATGTGGGATTGAGGGTTCACACTACCTGCATACCTCGATGTGGGATTGAGGGTTCACACTACCTGCATACCTCGATGTGGGATTGAGGGTTCACACTGCCTGCATACCTCGATGTGGGATTGAGGGTTCACACTGCCTGCATACCTCGATGTGGGATTGAGGGTTCACACTACCTGCATACCTCGATGTGGGATTGAGGGTTCACACTACCTGCAAACCTCGATGTGGGATTGAGGGTTCACACTACCTGCATACCTCGATGTGGGATTGAGGGTTCACACTACCTGCATACCTCGAAGTGGGATTGAGGGTTCACACTACCTGCATACCTCGATGTGGGATTGAGGGTTCACACTACCTGCATACCTCGATGTGGGATTGAGGGTTCACACTATCGGCATACCTCGATGTGGGATTGAGGGTTCACACTACCTGCATACCTCGATGTGGGATTGAGGGTTCACACTACCTGCATACCTCGATGTGGGATTGAGGGTTCACACTACCTGCATACCTCGATGTGGGATTGAGGGTTCACACTACCTGCATACCTCGATGTGGGATTGAGGGTTCACACTAACTGCAAACCTCGATGTGGGATTGAGGGTTCACACTACCTGCATACCTCGATGTGGGATTGAGGGTTCACACTACCTGCAAACCTCGATGTGGGATTGAGGGTTCACACTACCTGCAAACCTCGATGTGGGATTGAGGGTTCACACTACCTGCATACCTTGATGTGGGATTGAGGGTTCACACTACCTGCATACCTCGATGTGGGATTGAGGGTTCACACTACCTGCATACCTCGATGTGGGATTGAGGGTTCACATTACCTGCATACCACGATGTGGGATTGAGGGTTCACACTACCTGCATACCTCGATGTGGGATTGAGGGTTCACACTACCTGCATACCTCGATGTGGGATTGAGGGTTCACACTACCTGCATACCTCGATGTGGGATTGAGGGTTCACACTACCTGCATACCTCGATGTGGGATTGAGGGTTCACACTACCTGCATACCTCGATGTGGGATTGAGGGTTCACACTACCTGCATACCTCGATGTGGGATTGAGGGTTCACACTACCTGCATACCTCGATGTGGGATTGAGGGTTCACACTACCTGCATACCTCGATGTGGGATTGAGGGTTCACACTACCTGCATACCTCGATGTGGGATTGAGGGTTCACACTACCTGCATACCTCGATGTGGGATTGAGGGTTCACACTACCTGCATACCTCGATGTGGGATTGAGGGTTCACACTACCTGCATACCTCGATGTGGGATTGAGGGTTCACACTACCTGCATACCTCGATGTGGGATTGAGGGTTCACACTACCTGCATACCTCGATGTGGGATTGAGGGTTCACACTACCTGCATACCTCGATGTGGGATTGAGGGTTCACACTACCTGCATACCTCGATGTGGGATTGAGGGTTCACACTACCTGCATACCTCGATGTGGGATTGAGGGTTCACACTACCTGCAAACCTCGATGTGGGATTGAGGGTTCACACTACCTGCAAACCTCGATGTGGGATTGAGGGTTCACACTACCTGCATACCTCGATGTGGGATTGAGGGTTCACACTACCTGCATACCTCGATGTGGGATTGAGGGTTCACACTACCTGCATACCTCGATGTGGGATTGAGGGTTCACACTACCTGCATACCTCGATGTGGGATTGAGGGTTCACACTACCTGCATACCTCGATGTGGGACTGAGGGTTCACACTACCTGCATACCTCGATGTGGGATTGAGGGTTCACACTACCTGCATACCTCGATGGGTCCTGGGCTGTTTGAAGCATGTGCACACAGTGAGTTAAACCAGTTGCCTGCTAATCATGGGGTGCATTGTGAAACAGAATTAAAGCAAAGCTATCTCCACCAATCTTTATTTAATCATTGTGTTTCGGGTATTAAAATGATTGAATGATAAAGAGCTTAGTTGAGCCATATAGCTATGATACAGAATGATTAGGAGAGATTGAGAAGCTAAGGGCACCTCTCTGTCCCATGTTGTTATTTCGATGTTACTTTTATGTATTGTCAGTGGGAGTGAGTGAATGTAGAGATCAAATGTAGAATTACTATGAGAGTTGTGAGTATTATGTACTCAGGACATATTTTATCTAATTCATCCTGCTGTTTTTGTTTCCCAGCCCCGTAACTTTCCTGACGCTCCACCTACACTCTATCTGGAAAGAGCTTGCCTGACCCTCCACCTACACTCTATCTGGAAAGAGCTTGCCTGACCCTCCACCAATACTCTATCTGGAAAGAGCTTGCCTGACCCTCCACCTACACTCTATCTGGAAAGAGCTTGCCTGACCCTCCACCTACACTCTATCTGGAAAGAGCTTGCCTGACCCTCCACCTACACTCTCTGGAAAGAGCTTGCCTGACCCTCCACCTACATTCCATCTGGAAAGAGCTTGCCTGACCCTCCACCTATACTCTATCTGGAAAGAGCTTGCCTGACGCTCCACCTACACTCTATCTGGAAAGAGCTTGCCTGACCCTCCACCTACACTCTATCTGGAAAGAGCTTGCCTGACCCTCCACCTACACTCTATCTGGATAGTGCTTGCCTGACCCTCCACCTACACTCTATCTGGAAAGAGCTTGCCTGACGCTCCACCTACACTCTATCTGGATAGTGCTTGCCTGACCCTCCACCTACACTCTATCTGGAAAGAGCTTGCCTGACCCTCCACCTACACTCTATCTGGAAAGAGCTTGCCTGACCCTCCACCTACACTCTCTGGAAAGAGCTTGCCTGACCCTCCACCTACACTCTATCTGGAAAGAGCTTGCCTGACGCTCCACCTACGCTCTATCTGCAAAGAGCTTGCCTGACGCTCCACCTACACTCTATCTGGAAAGAGCTTGCCTGACGCTCCACCTACACTCTATCTGGAAAGAGCTTGCCTGACCCTCCACCTACACTCTATCTGGAAAGAGCTTGCCTGACCTTCCACCTACACTCTATCTGGAAAGAGCTTGCCTGACCCTCCACCTACACTCTATCTGGAAAGAGCTTGCCTGACCCTCCACCTACACTCTATCTGGAAAGAGCTTGCCTGACCCTCCACCTACACTCTATCTGGAAAGAGCTTGCCTGACCCTCCACCTACACTCTATCTGGAAAGAGCTTGCCTGACCCTCCACCTACACTCTATCTGGAAAGAGCTTGCCTGACCCTCCACCTACACTCTATCTGGAAAGAGCTTGCCTGACCCTCCACCTACACTCTATCTGGAAAGAGCTTGCCTGACCCTCCACCTACACTCTATCTGGAAAGAGCTTGCCTGACCCTCTACCTACACTCTATCTGGAAAGAGCTTGCCTGACCCTCCACCTACACTCTATCTGGAAACAGCTTGCCTGACCCTCCACCTACACTCTATCTGGAAAGAGCTTGCCTGACCCTCCACCTACACTCTATCTGGAAAGAGCTTGCCTGACCCTCCACCTACACTCTATCTGGAAACAGCTTGCCTGACCCTCCACCTACACTCTATCTGGAAAGAGCTTGCCTGACCCTCCACCTACACTCTATCTGGAAAGAGCTTGCCTGACCTTCCACCTATACTCTATCTGGAAAGAGCTTGCCTGACCCTCCACCTACACTCTATCTGGAAAGAGCTTGCCTGACCCTCCAGCTACACTCTATCTGGAAAGAGCTTGCCTGATCAGCACAGAGGGAGCTTTGCTTTGTCTGACCTACAGCGGGAGCTCTGAACCAGAAGCCAGACGGTTCAAAATCCCGTTTGGAACCAATCCCAGTGAGTGGGGGCAGGAGCTCGGGCTTTAATTCCGGCTTGGCATCCAGTGGGCGTGGATGAATCCCACCCAGCCATCAGCACACGGCTGTGGGAATTGGACTGGGCCTTTAGCACAGTGTGGAGATAGGTGAGCTGCAATTCCAGTGATGGGGGTGGCTCAGTTCAAACGGACCATCCAGTGTCCTCAGTAGAGAAGCGAGAGTAACCCAACGTGTTCACCACCAGGTGGAAGAGGACAAGTTGGGCCGGCTGCCCTTCTGAAAGTGGCTGCATGGGAATAGGTGAAACTTGCAATACCCCTCAATTTGGTCCCCTTCACATACCTGATACCAGCTCCCCATGATCCAAGGTTCTTCGCAGTGACCCCACACACGTTCCATGGTATGCTGTGTGCCACTTTTTGTAGACGTTCGCGATTTCACAGCGGGGATTCAGCCTGCAGGACCCAACAGTTGACGTTTCAGACAGCGGACAGGAGGAATACTGATAATACATCGACACGGTGAATTTCACACCCATGGGTTTCCCCCAAAGTGCTTTACGGCCACCAAAAGACATAAGGGCTATGCCCCCAAGCCCCCAGCGTTAAAAGCAACCAAATAAAGGTCATCATCTGGAGGCTGGCTGGGGGGGGAACAGGCATTAATTACCGTGACCAAAGCGTCCCATGGTGCATCTAATACCCCGTGCATGACACTTGATCACAACATCACCCATAGAGGGCAATGCAGACCCCTCCTCTCCGACTAAATAAAGGCTCCTTTGGCCTTCAAATCAATTAACTTCCCTCCCACCCCTGGTGTGCTGTTGCCAAGTGTGTTGAGATGGACCAGCACTGTGACCCTTGCCCCCTGACCTTGATCACTTACCTGAGTGCGAACCTGCACCATCCAAATGGGAGGGCGTAGTCCTTTGGCGGGTCACCCCGCTTGTAGTAAGCTTCATCGCCACGCAGCTTGTGGCAGGACTCACAGTAGCACAGGTTGCATTTCAGCTCATCGTCGAAGTAACCGTCTGTAATGCAAAGTGAGAACCATACCAGTCACTGTGATAGGCAAACTCCTCGCACTTCCCCCCCCACCTCTGTTACTGATTAACACTCTCCCCTGCAGTTCCTAAAGCTGCTGCCTTGCGGACACCATGGTAGCCCACCTCAGTCTCCCGTTGTTGCACAGATCTTGACACTGAGTGTTTCATGGCAATTCAACCATGGCGGCCAATCTCAAACCCATCCACACCTAACCCCAACATTTGGCAGGGGTCACTGGGAAATCCCAGCTGACTAGGACTGCACTCGCCTGCTTCCATCTTATACTCTAATGGCAGCCAGAGGATCACTTGCAAATGCTTCTCTTGCTGCTCTGGTGTCCCCCAATGATCTATCCTTGACACCCCCTCATATTTCTACGTGCTGCCCCTTGGTGATATCGTTTCAGAACAAACCAGGTTCCAGATGTCTGCTGACGACAGACAGACAGCTCTATCTCACCACCACCTCTCAACACCATCCAGTGTCTCGGAATTGTCCAACATCCACTAAGGATTTTAAAATGATATAGGAATTTGATAGTATACATAGAGAGGAATTATTTACTCTGCTGGGAATCCAAAACAAAGGGCACAGAGCTAGGCAGATTAGGAGTGAAATCAGGAAAGGCTTGCTCCTGCTCAAAGGACAGCGGGAGTGTGAAGTTCTCCCATCCAAAGGCTGCAGATGCTGGAGGTCAGATGGGAGTTTACCCCAATGTCCTGATCAATACTGACTCCTGAATCAGCATCACAAAAACAGATTTTCTGGTCATTGGCATAGATTTATTGCAGCATAGAAGAAGCCATTCAGCCCATCAAGTCCATGCTGGCTCTCTGTACACTAATCCAGTCAGTCCCATTCCCCTGCTCTATCCCTGTATCCCGGCAAGTTTATTTCCCTCAAGCCCCCGTCCAATCCTCTTTTGAAATCATTCATCGTCACTGCTTCCACCACCCTCGGGGGCAGCAGTTCCAGGTCATCACCACTCGCTGTGTAAAAAAGCTCTTCCTCACATCCCCACAGTGCCCAAAACCTTAAATCTGCGTCCCTGAGTCCTTGTACCATCAGCCAGTGGGAACAGCTATTCTTTGTCTACCTTATCTAACCCTGTCATCATCTCGTACACCTCGGATCAAATCTCCCCTCAACCTCCTTTGTTCCAAAGAGAACAACCCCAGCTTCCCCAACCTAACCTTGGAGCTAAAATCCCTCATCCCTGGGTCCATTCTGGTAAATCTCCTCCGCACCCTCTCAAGGAGCCTCACATCCTCCTTAAAGTGCAGTGACCAGAACTGGACACAGTACTCTAGTTGGGGCCTAACCCCAAACTTTATAAAGGTTCAACATAACTTCTCTACTTTTGTATTTGATGCCCGTATGCTTTGTTAACCACTCTCTCAATATGCCCTTCAAAGATATATGTACATGAACCCCGGGTCTCTGTGATCCTTGCACTCTCTTTAGAATTGCCCCTCAGTCTCCTAACCTGTTCATTCCCAGAACCTGAAAACTGCAGACCGCTGTCACTCTCTCAGTCTAACAGTGTCCCAACAATCCACCAGCTATTAAAACCCAAGGTGCTGATGGTTCACAATGCCCTGATTCAACTGAACATCCCCTCTGTCCTCCACAAAGTGCTTGGCCCAATACATTAAAAAGAATCTCCTCACCTGGCAGTGGAAGTAGCTCTTTAAACCTGGCACAAAGTGCCTGATATTCACAGGTTTTCATGGGATTCGCTTCAGGAGGTGGTGTCCAGCACAAGTTCTCCTTGATACCTGAGGAATGAACAGCAGAGAGCTCAGTGGGTTAAACACTGGGAAGCAGCAATGAGAGGCCTGTTGGATGCCTGGAGCACACGGGTTGAGCTGGGAGACTTTCCGCAGCAGTCAGTTCACCGTGACTGTCAGCCATGGCTCAATGGGTTGCAGCACTCTCGAAGCAGAGGCAGGGGGTAGTGGGTTCACATCTCACTCCAGTTACCGAACACTCAAACCCAGTTTGACAGTCCAAGAGCAGTGCTGAAGGAGCACTGTACTGTTGGAGGTTGTGTCATTTCAAATGAGACGTTAAACTGAGGTCCCATTTGCCCTCTCAGGTGGGTGACCACTACTTTGAAGAGAAGCAGAGGGGAGTTATCCCCAGGGCTCTGGCCAATGGCTATCCCTCAGGTAACACCACCTAAAAATAGATGAGGTGCTCATTGTTACCATGTTCATGTCTGTGGGAGCTTGCTATGTACAAATTGGTCCCCCATTTCCTACATTGCAATAATGACTGGTATCTTATTGGCTGTAAAGCACTTTGGGATGTCCTAAGGCCAAGAAATGCGCAATGTAAATGAAAGACTTTCTTCCTGCTGCTCTGGCATGGATGTGGCTAATAGTTGAGGTACCAGAGAAATCATGGTTTGTGCAGCCAGTTCAGGCATAAGTGAAAGTTTCAGGATGCTGAAAGGCTCCTCTCCTGCCACCCACATTGAAAGATCATCTGAAACCAAGCACATCTGGGCTGCATTCACTTACCATCAACCACATCTGCTTTTTCCACATCACCTTGGCAACGTAAATGGCCACCATCGCCTCCTATGGCCATGATGTCATTCGTCACTATGGTAACCTGCCAGACACGAAGGTGCATTAGTCTTGAGGCTTCCGGATTGGAACTCAAAGCAAGGTCAGTCGGGAAGGGACTGGCACTTTTACTTTGTCACAAATACCAATCAAACCCAAAAGTCAGAGAGTCATTATAGCACAAAAGGAGGCCGGTCGCTAGTTAGATACAGAGTGTGTGAGGAAATTGCAGGCAATATAACCATAGTCTTCCAAAATGTTTTCGCTTTAGGTATTGTTCCATTTGGTTGTAAAATTGCAAGTGTAATCCCATTATTTAAGAAAAGTGAGAGAAAAAATCCATGAACTATTAGACCATTTAGTCTCATAGCTGTAGTGGGGAAGTTTTTGGAATCTACAATTAAAGACAGAGCAACTAAGCTCAGGGAGATGCGAATTGATCAGAGGAAGCCAACAACAAATTGTGTACAGTTTTGGTCTCCTTATCTAAGGAAGGATATACTTGCCATAGAGGGAGTGCAGCGGAGATTCACCAGACTCATCCCTGGGATGGCGGGATTGTCTTAAGCGGAGTGATTGAGGAAACTGGGCTTGTATTCTCTGCAGTTTTGAAGAATGAGAGATGATCTCATTGAAACTTACCGAATTCTTGCAGAGCCTGACAGGGTAGAAACAACAACAATGATTCCCCTGGCTGGTGAGTCTAGAACCAGGCGATATAGTCTCAGGATAACAGGTAGACGACTTAAAACAGATGAGGAGGAATCTCTTCACTCAAGGGTGGTGAATCTTTTTGTTCGGTCGAAGGGTCATGAGGACTCGAAACGTCAACTCTTTTCTTCTCCGCCGATGCTGCCAGACCTGCTGAGTTTTTCCAGGTAATTCTGTTTTTGAGTGAAGAGATTCCTCCTCATCTGTCTTAAGTAGTCTACCCCTTATCCTGAGACTATGTCCCCTGGTTCTAGATTCACCAGCCAGGGGAATCATTGTTCTTGTTTCTACCCTGTCAGGCTCTGCAAGAATTCTGTAAGTTTCAATGAGATCATCTCTCATTCTTCAAAACTGCAGAGAATACAAGCCCAGTTTCCGCAATCGCTCCGCTTAAGACAATCCCGCCATCCCAGGGATGAGTCTGGTGAATCTCCGCTGCACTCCCTCTACGGCAAGTATATCCTTCCTTAGATAAGGAGACCAAAACTGTACACAACACTCCAGGTGTGGCTTCAACAAGGCTCTGTACAATTGCAGCAAGACATCTTTACTCCTGCACTCGAATCCCCTCTCAACAAAGGCCAACATACCACTGGCTTTCCTAATTGCTTGCTGCACCTGCATGTTAGTGACTCATGAACAAGGACACCCAGGTCCCTTTGGAGATCAACACTTCCCAACCTCTCACAATTAAGAAGTATTCTGCATTGCTGTTTTTTCTACCAAAGTGGATAAGTACACATTTATTCCCATTTTACTCCATCTGCCATGTTCTTGCACACTCAGCCTCTCCAAGTCCACTTGAAGCCTTCTTGCATCCTCTTCCCAACTCACATTCCCACCTAGTTTTCTGTCATCAGCAAATCTGGAAATATTACATTTGGTCCCCACATCCAAATCACTTATCTCGATTGTGAACAGCTGTGGCCCCAGCACTGATCCTTGTGGTACCCCTCATAACAGCGTGTCATCCTGAGAATGACCCATCTGTGTTTTCTGTCTGTTAACCAATTCTCAATCCTAAACAGAACATTACCCCCAATCCCATGTGCTTTAATTTTGTTTACTAACTTCCTGTGTGGGCCCTTATCAAAAGCCTTCTGAAAATCCAAATGTACCACAACTGCTGGTTCTCCTTTATCTGTGCGGCAAGCAACATCCTCAAAAAAACTCCAACAGATTTGTCAGACACAATTTCCCTTTAAGTCCATGTTGACTCTGTCCAGTCATGGCAATATTTTCTAAGTGTCTAGTTATCACATCCTTCATAATGGATTCTAACATTTTCCCTACTACTGACGTCAAATTAACAGGTCTGTAGTTCTCCATTTTCCCTCTCCCTCCCTCCTGGGGTCAATGGGTATACATTCATATTGGAAGGTGGTGACTGGTGGTGTTTTTTTTAGTTATTTCATGGGATGTGGGTGTCCCTGGCTAAGCCAACATTTACTGCCCATCGCTAATTGCCCTCAAGGAGATGGTGGTGAGCCGCCTTCTTGAACCGCTGCAGTCCATGGACTGTATGTACCATTCATAGCGCTGTTGTAGGTCACTGCTAAGGATCTGCAGTGGGGCTCCAATTATCCTATCTATTCATTAATGACTTAAATAACACAACTGAGAACCATCTATTCGAGTTCATCACTAACACAAAGACTGGTGGTACAGTTAATAACATAGACAGAGGCTTTGATAGATTAACTGAATGCATGAAACTGCGGCAGATGCATCTCAATGCCGATGTATAAGATCATCTATTTTCACAGAATCAAGCATAGCTTCAGCACAGGAGGAGGCCATTCAGCCCATCAAGTCTGTGCCAGATCTCTGCAAGAGCAGGTCAGCTAGGTCCCACTCCACTGCCTTCCCAGTAACCCTATTAACTGCTTTCCCAACATACTCTGCTACCTTAATGACTTGTGCACAAATGTAATGGGGAAATTTGCAGATGACACAAAAATTGGCAGTGTGGCTGATAGTGAAATGGATAACTGTGGACTCCAGAAAGATATCAATGGTTTGGCTGAGTGGGCAGAAAAGTGGCAAATGGAATTAAATCCAAAAAGTGTGAGGCAATGAATATGGGGAGGGCAAGGAAAGGAAGGGAATAGTAAATAAACAGGAGGATATTGAGAGGGGTTGAGGAAGTGAGAGACCTTGGAGTGCATGTCCACAGCTCCCTGAAGGTGGCCGGATAGATGGACAAGGTGGTCAAGAGAGCATATTGAACGCTTTCCTTTATTGGACGATGTATTGAATCCAAAAGCAGGGATGTAAAGATGGAACTGTATAAAATGCTGGTTAGTCCACAGCTGGAATTGTGTGTACAGTTCTGGTCACCACATTACAGAAAGGACATAACTGCTCTGGAAAGAGTGCAGAGGAGATTTACAAGAATGTTGTCAGGGCTGGAAAATTGCAGCTATGAGGAGAGATCAGATGGGCTAGGGTCGTTTTCCTTAGAATAGGAGGCTGAGGGGTGACCTCACTGAAGTGTGCAAAATTATGAGGGGCCTAGATGGGGTAGACAGAAAAGAGCTGTTTCACTTAGCTGAGGGGTCAATTACCAGGGAGCACAGATTTAAGGGGATTGGTAGAAGGATTAGAGGGGACACAAGGAAAAACATTAGTGGCTGGTGGGTCTGGAATTCACTGCCTGAATCGGTGGTTGAGGCTGAAACACAAATCATTTAAACGGTAAGGTAAAAGCAAAATACTGCAGATGCTGGAAATCTGAAACAAAAACAAAAACAGCTGAAAAAACTCAGCAGGTCTGACTGCCCCCTTTACATTCCTGCAGTCTAGTTATAAAACTTGTGGGATCTTGCTGTTATTGCCAGCCAAGCTGGCTATTGCTTTCTTACAAATATAACAGTAACTGCTTTTCACAAAGTACTTTTTATTTATTTTTTTCCTTAGTTCTGATGAAGAATCATACCGGCTCGAAGCGTTAACTGTGTTCCTCTCCCCTCTCCGCAGATGCTGTCAGACTTGCTGAGTTTTTCCAGCTATTTTTGTTTTTGTTTCATTTAAACGGTACCTGGATCTGCATCTGAAGTGCTGCGACCTGCAAGGCTATGGACCAGGGCTGCAAAGTGGGATTAAAATGAGCGGCTAGCTTCTTTTTTTGGCTGGCGCAGACATGATGGGCTGAATGGCCTCTCTGCATTGTAAATTTTCTATGGTTCTACCCCCAGGTCTCTCTGCTCCTGCACTATATTCAAATCTCAGTCACTAACATAGATCAAGCAAAGCAGGGATCCTATTAGCTGGGGACCCCCCCCCACTATATACCTTCCTCTAATCTGCAAAACAAACATTCACCACTACACTCCGTTTGCAGTCACTCAGCCCATTTTGTATCCATGCTGCTACTGACCAAAACAGGATAAATCTGAGCATGGTTTAGGATAAGAGCTAGGACTAGTGAGGGTGCACAGAGATTAAGGGGTCCATATACACAGATCACTAAAACCTAACAGTCGGGTCCAAAAATAAATTCAACACAGCATGTTAATTTTAAAACTAGACTGTGAGAATATAAAGGAGAGCAAGTTTTGCTGCAGATGTTCAAAGCCCTGATTGGACAATGTCTGCAATACTGTGTACAGCTGTGGGCATTACACCCGACAATGGATATATCAGCCTTGGAAGGAGTGTAGCACAGATTCACTAGATGATGGGAAGAGATGAGGTAAACCAGGTTTGGAATGCCTGGAGTATAGAAGGTTAAGGGTGAATTTATTGAGGTTTTAAGATTTTGAAAGAAATCGATGGGGTATAGAGAGAGAAACCTTTCCTGCTGGTGAAGGAACACACAACAAAGGGACATAACCTTAAATTCAGAGGCAGGCTATTCAGGAGAGGAGCTAAGAATCGCTGCTTAAACTGAAGCACTCTTCCACAAAAAGCAGTATATGTGAGCCCAATGAATAATTATAAATCTGTGATTGACAGATTTTTGCTAGACAAGGGGATTAAAGGACATGGAGTCAAAGCAGGGGATGGAATTGAGGCACAGATTAACCACGATCTCACTAAATGGAGGAATAGATTCAAGGGGCTGAATGGCCTTCTCTCAAGTTCCTATGAGCATAGCTCCAACAGCGCCCCAACAATGTGCCTTAACCTGAGTTCTGAAGTGTGCCCTGACTATAATACTACAATGTTTCCAAGTCACAATACCTTCCTAGACAGTGCAGTGGGGGGAGAATTTGAGAGGCTCCAGTTTGATTTCCTCTATTGTGTCATTTGTGGCTCAATGGGGTCAAATCCCGCTTCAGAGAGGTGAGCGCTCCCAGTGCGAGGACAGAGCAAGAGCTGCACTGTCTTTAAAGACAGACATTAAAACCAAACTAGCAGCTGCTCTCGCAATCGGATGTCCAAGGTCCCGTGGTATCGTTACAAAGACGAGCAAGGGAGTTCCCTCCCCAGTGTCCTGGGCCAAGGTTTATCCACCAATCAACATCACACCAAAAACACAATCACCCAGCATTATCACACTGCTGGTTCTCACAATCTCTGCCCACCATCTCGTCCTCGGAGCCCTGGTAACATTTTACTGAATCTCCAAGGCTGATATATCCATTCTTGGGTGTAGTGCCCATAGTTGTACACAGTACACAGTATTGCAGACGCTTTCCAGCCAGAGCTTTGAACAGCTGCAGTAACGCTTGCTCCCCTTTATATTCCTGCAGTCTTGTGGGATCTTGCTGTATACAAGCTGGCTATTGCTTTCTTACAATATAACAGTAACTGCATTTCACAAAGTACTTTTTATTCATTTATGGGATGTGGGCTTCGCTGGCTAGGCCAGCATTTATTGCCCATCCCTAGTTGCCCTTGAGAAGGTGGGGGTGAGCTGCCTTCTTGAACCGCTGCAGTCCATGTGGTGTAGGTACACCCACAGTGCTGCTAGGGAGGGAGTTCCAGGATTTTGACCCAGTGACAGTGAAGGAACGGTGATATATTTCCAAGTCAGGATAGTGAGTGACTTGGAGGGAACTTCCAGGTGGTGGTGTTCCCATGTGTCTGCTGTCCTTGTCCTTCTAGATGGTAGTGGTCGTGGGTTTGGAAGGTGCTGTCTAAGGAGCCTTGGTGAATTCCTGCAGTACATCTTGTAGATGGTACACACACTGCTGCTACTGTGCGTCGGTGGTGGAGGGAGTGAATGTTTGTGGAAGTGGTGCCAATCAAGCAGGGCTGCTTTGTCCTGGATGGTGTCGAGCTTCTTGAGTGTTGTGGGAGCTGTACTCATCCAGGCAAGTGGGGAGTATTCCATCACACTCCTGACTTGTGCCTTATAGATGGTGGACAGGCTTTAGGGAGTCAGGAGAGTCAGGTGAGTTACAGGATTCCCAGCCTCCGACCTGCTCTTGTAGCCACAGTATTTATATGACTAGTCCAGTTCAGTTTCTGGTCAATGGTAACCCCCAGGATGTTGATAGTGGGGGATTCAGTGATGGTAATGCCATTGCATGTCAAGGGGCAATGGCTAGATTCTCTCTTGTTGGAGATGGTCATTGCCTGGCACTTGTGTGGTGCAAATGTTATTTGCCACTTGTCAGCCCAAGCCTGGATATTGTCCAGGTCCTGCTGCATTTGGACCTGGGCATCCCCGTTTCTAACTTTACAATGAAAGGAAGATCATGAGCTGTGAAGCATCTTGGCAAGTGCTGAGATGAAAGATACTATCTCAATGCAAGTCTGAGTTTCTTTTTATTTAGGGGCTCTCAGATTGCAGTGAAGGTGGAGACAGAAATGTTACAGGATTGGGGTCTGAGGTACACTGATGAGGCAGCGGAGAAGTAGGTCCAGTTGAAACATGTGCTGGAACACACTGCCAGAGGTGCAATGAGCAATATGATAAATAGCAGAACTAGAGAGTGGAGAAATGGCTGGAATCTATTATTAAGGAAGTCTTCCTAATGCACTTAGAAAATCATTGTACAATCAGACAAAGTCCACATGGTTTTCCAAAAGGGAAACCATGTTTGACAAATTTATTGTAGTTTTTTGAGGATCTAACTAGTAGGGTAGATAAAGGGAAGCCAGCAGATGTTTAACAATCTGAAGTTGGCAGGCTGTGACTGGTGGAGTGCAGCAAGGGTCAGTGCTGGGGCCTCAGCTATTTACAATCTACATTACTGACTTAGACAAAGAGTAATGCCTCGGAGTTTGCTGACGATACAAAGCTAGGCAGGAATGCAAGCTGTGAGGAGGAGGCAGAGATGCTGCAAACGTGTTGGTGAGTGGGTAACAAGGTGGGAAATGAGTATAATGTGGGGAAGTGAGTGTTTCTTCACTTTTTTTTTATAAAAAGTGTGCAACTTCCAAATGTTGATCCTCAGAGAGACTGAGGTGTACTTGTACAAGGAACACAAAGTTAGCATTCAGGTACAGCAAGCAATTAGGAAGGCGACGACATGTTAGCCTTTATTGCTGAGAGATTGAAGTACAAGAATAAGGAAGTCTTGTTACATTTGTACAGGGCTTCAGGGAACAGGAGGTGCAGTTTAGTCTCCATATTTGAGGAAGGGTTTGCTTGAATTAGAGGTGGTAGAGCGAAGGCGCACCAGATTTGTCCCTGAGAAAAAGGTTGTCCTATGATGTGGGACTGAGTAAACTGCACATGGGATACAGGGTAATTTGATAAGGTGGATTCAAAATTGGCTTAATTGTAGGGTGATGACAGAAGGATGCTTTAGTGACTGGAAGCCAGTGTCCAGTGGTGTACCACAAGGATCTGTGCTGGGTCCCCTATTATTCATCATTTATATAAACGACATAGATGACTATGTGGGGGGTAGGATTAGTAAGTTTGCGGATGACACAAAGATTGGCCAGGTGGTTAACAGTGAGGTTGAGTGTCTTGGGCTATAAGAAAATATAGACGGGATGGTCAAATCGGCAGATAAGTGGCTGATGGAATTTAACCCTGAAAAGTGTGAGGTGATACACTCTGGAAGGAGTAATTTGACAAGGAAGTATTCAATGAACGGCATGACATTAGGAAGTTCTGAGGAACAAAGGGACTTTGGCGTGTGTGTCCATATATCTCTGAAGGCAGAGGGGCATGTTTGGGGGGTGGTGAAAAAGGCATATGGGACACTTGCCTTTATCAATTAAGGCATAGATTACAAAAGTAGGGAGGTCATGTTGGAGTTGTATCGAACCTTGGTGAGGCCACAGCTGGAGTACTGTGTGCAGTTCTGGTCGCCACATTATAGGAAGGATGTGATTCACTGGAGGGGGTGCAGAGGAGATTCACCAGAATGTTGCCTGGGATGAAACATTTAAGTTGGATAGATTTGGGTTGTTTACGTTGGAGCAGAGAAGACTGAGGGGCAACCTGATCGAGGTGTACAAGATTATGAGGGGCATGGACAGGGTGGATAGGGAGCAGCTGTTCCCCTTAGTTGAAGGGTCAATCACGAAAGGACATAAGTTCAAGGTGAGGGGCAGGAGGTTTAGAGGGGATGTGAGGAGAAACTTTTTTACCCAGAGGGTGGTGACGGTCTGGAATGCGCTGCCTGGGAGGGTGGTGGAGGTGGGTTGCCTCACATCCTTTAAAAACTACCTGGATGAGCACTTGGCACATCATAACATTCAAGGCTATGGGCCAAGTGCTGGTAAATGGGATTAGGTAGGTAGGTCAGATGTTTCTCACGTGCCGGTGCAGACTCGATGGGCCGAAGGGCCTCTTCTGCACTGTGATTGTGTGAAATTGGGCCTATAAATCCCTGGAATATAGAAAAATGAGAGGTAATCTCATTGGATTACCTCTATACATGATTCTGAAGGGGCTTGACAGGGTAAACAGCAGGAGGATATTTCCCCCCTATCTGGGGAATCAGGAGCACAGTCTCAGGATAAGGGGCTGATCATTTAGGACTGAGATGGAGAAATTTCTTCACTCAAAGGGTTGCAAATCTTTGGAATTCTCTAGCCCACAGGATTGTGGATGCTCCATCTTTGAATACATTTAAGGTTGGGATAGACAGGTTTTTGGTCCCAAAGGGTATCAAGGGATATGGGAAGTGGGTAGGAATATGGAGGTCAGCCATGATTGCATTGAATGGCGGAGCAGGTTTGATGGGCTGAATGGTCTATTACTCCTATTTCTTATGCTATTTTACACACCTCTGGAAAGCAATGGAATCATCCTATTATCTGTAACAGAGTGGGAAGGGAGTTTGGCCCAGTGGGATTCTTTCACACAGAGGTGAAGGGAGGGGGTTTGGTCTACAGCAGGGGAAACCAGGAGGAGTCTGGTTCGTTGGAATTGTATACTATGGGAGCCAATGGAAAAAGGGTTTGGCCCAATGAGATTTTATGCAAGTTGGAGTGAACAGAAATGGGTTTAGGACACCAGGACTGTTTGCAGTGGAAGTGAATGGGTCAGTGTTTAGTCACTGAGATTGTATAAAAGAGGAGTTATTGGTCCAGAGATATTTTACATCATGGGAGTGATTCAGGTGGGGTCAGTCCACTGAGATTCAGTTCAGTCCATTTAATAAGATTCCACGCCTCACCCCCATCCCCACCACCCCAGAAGGTCACTCACCTGTTCACACTGACCGTACAGGTCAATCACCACGTAACACGGATTGGGAATGTCTTGGGCAGCCACACCTTGGTCCATTCCGTTAACAAACAGGTGCAGACCCTGGCTGTTGTCCACCAAGAGTCCAAGGATCGTTCCCTCTGGGCACGTGTCCAGGTTGGGACCATAATTGTCGCAAATCTGAGAAAAAAATCGGGAGAGAAATAAACATGCTGACACAACTCTGGGATACTCTTTATTTAATGGGTTATATTGGTTAACACTGAGCAGTCACTTCCTAGGCATCACTATCCTTGTTACCATCCTGCACAGATCAAGATGCCTGGCTCAACTCCAATTGGTGACCTGCTAAGACAGAATGTCACAGCATAGAATGAGGCCATTCAGCCCTTCATGCCTCTGGAAGAACTACCCAGTCTCCTACTCTTTCCTTCCAATATTCTTCCTTTGAGTATTTCTCCATTTCTGACTTTGAAAGTTCCTATTGATGCCACTTCCAGGCAACACATTCCAGATCACAACAACCAACTGCACAGAGGGGAATCGTCTTGGATGACTCCACCTAACTTCTCTGTTATTTCAATTCTATCCTCTAGAAATAAGTTCTAGTGCTTTGTTTGCTATTGTTCTAAACAGCGTTATTAACCTGCAACACCATTTTTCAGTGATTCGTGTGTCTGTAACTTTTAGTGATTTGTATACCTCTGCTTTGAAGGACAACAAACTGGCCAGTACAGCTCACAATTCAATTTATCTTTGCCGAATCTCCTAGGCTAGATGCGCCATCTGTGTGAAGTCTAGAAGCTACAGTAACCAGGCCTGAGTGGCTTTGAGTTAGGGTAAGAGCTAAGAGCTGGTAGTTTCCTACTCATCGTAAGGAAACAAATGGTTATTTCTGTTGTTTAAAATATGTGGTTAATATTTGGCTCTTGAATTATGGTTGAAGCTCACAAGTAAATGAGAGTCAGTGTAAACGATGTGCTTGCACATTCTGTCTTTTAATCCGACTGACATGACTGAGGAAAGGCTCACTTCAGGAAGTGCACAGATAAGGAGCAAAGATTCCTGGGATAATGCTGAGACAGGGTTCGGGTTGAAGGTGTGGGACTGCTTGGGGAGGTGGAGGGGGTGGGTCAAGGTCGCAGGACTGGATGGGAGGGTAGCGTCTTGAGGGTGCCAATGACTACGCGGGGGTGGAGACCGGGCAAGGGGATATGGGGGGAGAGGCAAAGGCAAGGGGGAAGGGTCTGGGGGACACCAGGTGAGGGAGCAGCGGGCAAGGGGGCTTGGGCTGGCAGGAGCATTGAGATAACATTATAACTAAGTGAATAATACAGAACGTATGCTGGTTTTGTAAAATGGTAGAAAAGAGCGATTACAAAGCAGATCTCTGTTGGAAACTTAAACATTCTTCAAAGAGTGTGATGTCACTCACGATTCCCAGAGAGTTCTTTTTGCACGAGTCCTTAGACCTAGGGCTCTGTCTGCTGCTCTGTACATTGTCATACGATGAATATTTCAGAAGGATCATTATCACTGATATTACTGTCTCTAATCCTGCCATTAAAAGGGTAGGGATGATCTAACACTCCTGTTCAGTAGTCCTCAATGTAAACGTGATGTGGACTTTGCTGGCTGGGCCAGCAGTTATTGCCCATCCCTAATTGCCCCTTGAGAAGGTGGTGGTGAGCTGCCTTCTTGAACCGCTGCAGTCCATGTGGTGTAGGTACACCCACAGTGCTGTTAGGGAGGGAGTTCCAGGATTTTGACCCAGCGACAGTGAAGGAATGGCCGATATATTTCCAAGTCAGGATGGTGAGTGGCTTGGAGGGAACTTCCAGGTGGTGGTGTTCTCATGTGTCTGCTGCCCTTGTCCTTCCAGATGGTAGTGGCTGTGCATTTGGAAGGTGTTGTCTAAGGAGCCTAAGGGACCCATGTTAGAAAAATCAGGCCTTTGGGATGAGCCCATCCAGGGAGGACCCCATAAGAATAAGAAAGTTTGTAATTCTCACCTTTAATGAATTGTGAAACACAGAATCCCGCTGGATCAGCCAGGCAGAGCGTTTGATTGATGAGGCTGTGCCTGGAAAATTAAACCGTTCGGGAGAGTTTCCAATCACACCCAGCGACAGTGAAGAGGTCCACTGAGAGTTTAAACGATCAATCTGAATCTGAGGAGAAAGACGTTTAAAAAAATCAACTAACCTGTGGTTTTCGACACTCCTGATCAGCATCTTCTGGTGAGGGAAATTCAGAACAAGGGATAATGATCTTAAAATTACAGCTAGGCCATTTCTGAACAGAGAGTAGTGAAAATCCAGAACTCTCTTTCCCAAAAGGCTGTGAATGCTGCTGGGATTTAGAGATCTTTGTTGGGTGGAGTTAAGGCAAGGATTGAGGGACAGATCAGCCCTGATCGAACTGAATGACAAACAGGCCGGTGGGTTTGAATGACATCCTCCTGCTGTTACTATGTTCATATCAGTGCCTCTCTGGGGTGAAAATAAGTCTCACTGATTGGAAAGTCCCAGGCTTAATGTACTGTTAGCTGATCTCAACCACATAAACAGTTGGGTGGCTCCAAGGGCCTTAGTGTCCATGGGCCCCAAAGGTCAGAAGTGGAGGGGGGGTGGGGGAGGAAATCTCAGGCCCTTGGACATCCCAAAGCCTTTTCCAGCCAATGAATGGTTTCTGAAGTGCAGTCACTGTTATAATGTTGGAAACGTGGAAACCAATTTGCACACAGTAAGCTCCCTCAGGCAGCAACCAGATAATCACCAGGTGGCTTGGTCAGCACACCAGGGAGAAGTCCCCTGTCCTTCCTCAACAGGATGCTCAGGACTTCAGTTCAATGTTTCACCTGGAGGAAGGCACTGTTGACAGTGCAGCACTCTCTCAGCACTGAAGGAGAAGCAGGCTGGCTTATGAGTGGGCTTGGGAAAGGCTGGAGAAAGGAAGTGATGATAGATAAAAGAATAGCGTCAATGGGATAGGGAGAGGAACTTGCTCCATACGGCACAGGGAGCACCAGCATCTCCGGGGAGGGAGTGAAACCCTCGACCTTCTGTAGAAAGGAAACAGCCAGACTGGGTCCTGGCAACGGAATAGTGGAAAATAAAGCAAGGCATAAAACATAGGGAGCAAAAGCCTAAAAACGATTAATTTCAGAGAGAACCTTGGAGGAACTGGGCAATGCCACAGAGCAGAATAAATAAATGTTAAACACTTCAGCTTTGGCTGGGTGGAATGTTTGGGAGGAGGGGCCTAATTGTTAGCTAGGGTGTGGCAGGCCAGGATGGGCTGAATGGCCTCCCTTTGCCTGTATTTATTTCCTGAAGGGGCCGTAGGTGAGTAGAGAGTGAGTCCTCACCACGCACGGCTCACGCAGTAAGATTAGCATTCACCTGAAGCTTCCCCCACCCCCGTTACCTGAAAGAGCAGCTGCCGGGGCAATGGCTGAGCAGATGCCACCACACCTTGGTTGTAGCTGGCCACCCGGGTGGCAGTGTGGCCATTGTTGGACAGTAAGATGTTCCTGCCATGATTCTCCATGAACTCTACAGTGGCCATGAAGACGGACGTTTCATTTTCACACTGAAAGCGAAGCAGCATTCGATTAATAAAGAGTGCGAAGCTGTTCAGGGTGAAACAGATGAGGCTGAAATGCAAACACGCCCCTGACACCCTCTTCCCCACCACCCGAAAACCAGTTCAGCTGCAGTCATACTGTCAACTACTCTCCATTTGAATTGGTACATGCCACGTTCAGTTAGGGAGGTGGAGAGGAGGCTAGTGTTGTAACATATTCTATTGCAGGCCCCCAACACTCCCAGGACAGGTACAGCACGGGGTTAGATACAGAGTAAAGCTCTCTCTATACTGTCCCCATCAAACACTACCAGGACAGGTACAGCACGGGGTTAGATACAGAGTAAAGCTCTCTCTATACTGTCCCCATCAAACACTCCCAGGACAGGTACAGCACGGGGTTAGATACAGAGTAAAGCTCTCTCTATACTGTCCCCATCAAACACTCCCAGGACAGGTACAGCATGGGCTTAGATACAGAGGAAAGCTCCCTGCACACTGTCCCCATCAAACACTCCCCGGACAGGTAGAGCACGGGGTTAGATGCAGAGTAAAGCTCTCTCTACACTGTCCCCATCAAACACTCCCAGGAGGGGTACCGCACGGGGTTAGATACAGAGTAAAGCTCTCTCTACACTGTCTCCATCAAACACCCCCAGGACAGGTAAAGCATGGGGTTAGATACAGAGTAAAGCGCCCTCTACACTGTCCCCATCAAACACTCCCAGGACAGGTACAGTACGGGGTTAGATACAGTGTAAAGCTCCCTCTACACTGATCCCATCAAACACTCCCAGGACAGGTACAGTACGGGGTTAGATACAGTGTAAAGCTCCCTCTACACTGACCCCATCAAACACTCCCAGGACAGGTACCGCACGGGGTTAGATACAGAGTAAAGGTCACTCTCTTGCGATTTGTGTCCTATAAGGAGAAAATATATACTGATAGGGTGTAAATATGTACTGTGTCTGATTATTAGTGAATATGTACTGGTAAGGGGTATCTGTGGCAAAGGGGTATCTGTGGCAAAGGGGGCACTGTGGCAAGGGGGCACGGTGGCAAGGGGGCACGGTGGCAAGGGGGCACGGTGGCAAGGGGGCACGGTGGCAAGGGGGCACGGTGGCAAGGGGGCACGGTGGCAAGGGGGCACGGTGGCAAGGGGGCACGGTGGCAAGGGGGCACGGTGGCAAGGGGGCACGGTGGCAAGGGGGCACGGTGGCAAGGGGGCACGGTGGCAAGGGGGCACGGTGGCAAGGGGGCACGGTGGCAAGGGGGCACGGTGGCAAGGGGGCACGGTGGCAAGGGGGCACGGTGGCAAGGGGGCACGGTGGCAAGGGGGCACGGTGGCAAGGGGGCACGGTGGCAAGGGGGCACGGTGGCAAGGGGGCACGGTGGCAAGGGGGCACGGTGGCAAGGGGGCACGGTGGCAAGGGGGCACGGTGGCAAGGGGGCACGGTGGCAAGGGGGCACGGTGGCAAGGGGGCACGGTGGCAAGGGGTCACCCTGGAAAGGAGTATGTGTGGAAAGGGGTCTGTGTGGAAAGGGGTCTGTGTGGAAAGGGGTCTGTGTGGAAAGGGGTCTGTGTGGAAAGGGGTACGTGTGGAAAGGGGTACCTGTGGAAAGGAGTACCTGTGGAAAGGGGTACCTGTGGAAAGGAGTACCTGTGGAAAGGGGTACCTGTGGAAAGGGGTACCTGTGGAAAGGGGTACCTGTGGAAAGGGGTCACCCTGGAAAGGGGTATGTGTGGAAAGGGGTATGTGTGGAAAGGGGTATGTGTGGAAAGGGGTATGTGTGGAAAGGGGTATGTGTGGAAAGGGGTATGTGTGGAAAGGGGTCACTGTGGAAAGGGGTATCTGTGGAAAGGGGTATCTGTGGAAAGGGGTATCTGTGGAAAGGGGTATGTGTGGAAAGGGGCATCTGTGGAAAGGGGGCATCTGTGGAAAGGGGGCATCTGTGGAAAGGGGTATCTGTGGAAAGGGGTATCTGTGGAAAGGGGTATCTGTGGAAAGGGGTATCTGTGGAAAGGGGGCACTGTGGAAAGGGGGCACTGTGGAAAGGGGGCACTGTGGAAAGGGGGCACTGTGGAAAGGGGTATCTGTGGAAAGGGGTATCTGTGGAAAGGGGTATCTGTGGAAAGGGGTATCTGTGGAAAGGGGTATCTGTGGAAAGGGGGCACTGTGGAAAGGGGTATCTGTGGAAAGGGGTATCTGTGGAAAGGGGTCACCGTGGAAAGGGGTATCTGTGGAAAGGGGTCTCTGTGGAAATGCCTTGTGCGCCATCTTTCCTAGGGCGAGGATGTAGACTGCCCAAGGCAGAGGAGGTTTTGAACTCATTGAGAAGGATTAAGTGGGCAGGGTTTGAGAATGAGAGGCAGCCTCGTCGGCCCTTTGCTGGGATAGTGCTTTTGGACAAATGCGGGGGAATGAAAAAAAAAAGCACAAGTTTATAGCTTCGATGTTTTTCTATAGGAAATGAGGAGAGCACACAAGGGAACAGAAGGGTATGCTGAAAGGTTGATATGAGGAGACTTGTGTGGACTATGATGGGCCGAATAGTCTGTCTGTTTTTCTGCTGTCAATTGAAGGTCCCTGGGAAATGGATAAAGTTACATTAGCGATGGAAGAACTATGTATAAATCATGGCAGTCACCCAATGGGTCTGAACAGAAACACACAGGCTGGAAAGTACCAAGTTTGCGCCCCATTCTGTGCTGAATGAGCTGATCAGAGCTGGGGTAGGAGTCTGGGTGTTGGTCCAACAGGTCTCGGTGCTCCTGGGCTCCAGAGGGTAGAAAATGAGCCAGATTCCCTGGTCCAATTGTTACCCAGTGAATTTCCTGTCAGAAAAGAATGCAACAAGTGCCTGGGCCTGGACAGGATCGGTCTGGTATGTGATGCCCTCCCTGGATAAATCGCCCAGTGGCAGTGATCCCGGAGGGTGGGCAGGGGCCTGTACAAACTGTGTCCCAGTGAGAGTCAGTGCCCCTCGCGGAAAGGAAGGTGAAACAAAACATGGCCTTTCCTTACAGGACTCAGCTCTTCCTCCTCCTCGCTGCAGCTGTCCGATGACATCGAGGGCGGCTTCGTACTCTCTGTCTCCTCCAGTGCGCTGGAGCTCACGATGGACACTGACACAACCTTACCATACAAGTCTACAACTGCAAAAACATTCTGGAACGATGAGGTGGGGAGAGAGAGAGAGAGAGTGAAGAAATAATTTAATAAAAAGAACATTGAAACCTCTGGTCCTGCCAGGTTCAGGGCAGAATGTAATAAATAAACAGAAACAGGCCATTTGACCCAACTGCTGCATAAAACCCCACACGAACCTCCTCCTGGCAATTCCATCAACACATCCTTCTAATCCTTTCTCCCTCATCTACTTAACTAGCTTTCCTTTAAATACATCCACTTCCACCCACCACTCCTTCTGGTAGCGAGGCCCACATTCTCACCACTCTGTGGGTGAAGAAATTTTTCTATTCTTTAATTGAAGTTGGAGGGTATCATTTGTGAAAATGAACATTAGACAGCACCTTCCAAACCTGCAATCTCTGGCACTATTGAACAGGGGTGGTCAAACCGCAGCTGGTGAGCCGCATTTTCCACACAGAGAGAGTGCTCATTCCTCCACCAGCCGGGTGCAGCTTGTTCAGGCTCGCAAATTGGCTCCAGTGCAATGACCGAGGCAATAACTAAAAACCGAACTAAACTGTTCACAGCAACCAAATCCATTCAGCTCTTTAACCCTGTTCAGCGGAAGTTCCTGGTATTACGCTGAGCAGTCAAGTTTTGCATGAATTGTGTTAACCTAACAGTGTAACGAATTACAGTGTGCGCATGATTAAAAACATGTCAACAAAGGGTACGATTTTCAGATAGCACCTTCGAGAGGTAGAGTTTCACCTGCTGGGAACACAGATTCTATGTTCATGCAGCCAGAAATAGACAAGGAATGAGCACATTTTATTCTGAGCTGCTCAGGTCACCCCTCACCCACCACAGTGGTGACCAGGAGGGATTGAGGTAGCACAGGTTATTCTTGAAATCCAGTAAACCTGTGAATTTTTTACCCCAGTTGCACGTGATACAAATTGCTCCCCAAGTCCAATCAATTTGACATTAAACAGTTCTGCGGAGATCCTTTCTGTTTTATAATGAGCCACATGCTGGTGATGGAGTGAATTAAAGAAAGGTTGGGGAAGGCTCATGTGGAGTTTTATAAGGTTAATTTAAGAAAATTAATTGAAAACAGGTAAAATATAACAATTTGGATTTAGAAACTGTGCTACATGTACTTAATGGTTATTGAAGTTAAGAGAAAAGATAAACACTTACATATACTTTTCATATTATTTACACTTACATTTTTGTTAAATATATTACTTCATAAAAGTGTGTGCTGCAGTAATAAAACTGTGTCTGTAAAGGTTATCCTTGTCTCGCAGCTCTCGAATGTCTGAAGAGTAGCATACGTGGCTCTAAGTGACCATTCCTGACATTGAAGGACAAGGGCAGCAGATACATGGGAATGCCACCACCTGCAATTTCCCCTCCACTCACCATCCTGACTTGGAAATATATCACCATTCCTTCACTGTCGCTGGGTCAAAATCCTGAAACTCCCTCCCTAACAGCACCACATGGACTGCAGCGGTTCAAGAAGGCAGCTCACCACCACCACCACCAGCTTCTCAAGGGTAACTAGGGATGGGCAATAAATGATTTACTGGCCAGTGATGCTTACAGGCCAGGAATAAATACACAAAAAGCTCAAGACAGCCTCTTCAGTAAGACTATACCCTAGTCTGCTTTCTTGTTATGCATTTCAGTTTATAAGGAGAGGTTAATTCAAAAATCTACCAATTTGCTTCACTAAGTGAATGGTCAATCTATGGAACTGTAGAGAGATAATGGAAGCAGATATTCTTCAAATATAAATGAGGTTGATTTCCTTCAGAAAACAATATTGTGTTACAGTATGAGAGTGACTGGGGCATCATGTGGGGTGAGAGTAGTGAGAGGGGAAGATTGGCTGAGGCCCCCTGGATCCCAAAAGCTCTCCAAACACTGGGGGTTTACCTCACCTCATGTCTGGACAGGCTGGGGTTCTTTACCCTAAGAAGCAGAAGATTAAGAGGCCTAATCTGATAAAGGCTTGGCCTGATGAAGGGGTTTCGATGGGGCTCGATGTTGAGATGTTTCCACTTGTGGGGGGAGACTAAGACCATGAGGCTGTCAATACGAGAGCATCATTAAGAAATCCAATAAGGAATTCAGGAGAAACATCTTTACCCAGAGAGTTGGGGAGAATGTGGGTGTTAACTTGGTTTAGCCAATATAAGGGAATGGGCTGATTATCTACAAACTACCAGCTCATGTTCTTTTTGTCAACTTGCCCTCAGGGTGTGGGTGTTGCTGGAAAGACTGGCATTTACTTCCAGTGACACCTGTGGTGGGGGAGTTAGGCAATTCTTTGTGCAAGGTGTCGCTTGCTTGGCAACTTCACAGGGATACCAGGCAGTGCAAGAACCAGGCAAGGGCTGGGCCTGGACAACATTGGCCACCTTTCCTTTTGCCAGTCCACCGAGATGACCAATGACGATACCAACCGCTTGATCAGCGGCCTGTGCTCCATGAACTAAACGTCACTGCCGCTCCACACTGGCATAGCACAAGGCCAGGAAACCTCCTTCATTTAACCAGAGCTGCCGAGGTACAGAGCAAATGGAAGAGGCAATTTCAACCCTCAAGTCTGTCCCACCTTTCCATTAGGTCATGGGCTGGTCCACATTTTAGTTTTCTCAACCCACCTTGACTTCATAGCCCTTACTCCCCATACCCATAGCCTCTCAATCTCAGCTCTGACACTTTCCATCGATCCTCCAGACCTCAGCTTTACGGGGGCGGGGGAAGAGTTCCGGATTTTCCCCCCTCTTTGTGTGAGGAAGTGCTTCCTGACATCACCCCTGAACGGCCTGGCTCAGATTTGAAGGTTCTGCCCCTTTATCTGGACTCCCTCCCCCAGCCACCAGGGGAAATACTTTCTCTCTGTCAACCCTAAACAAATCCTTTAATCATCTTCAACCCCCCGAGAAGATCACCCCTTAATCTTCTAAACTCGAGGGAATACACGCCCAGTCTGTGTAACCTGTCCTTATAATTTAACTCTTTGAGCTGCGGTTCACTCTGGTGAATCTGCGCTGTACCCTCTCCAAGGTCCATATATCCTTCCTGAGGCGCTGTGCTCAGGACTGAACACGGCTATTCCAGATGGGGACTGACCAGAGCTCTGTAGCTGGAACATGACTTCTAGCCCTTTGTATTCCATCACCCTGGAGATAAGGGACAACAACTAAGCCTTGAGAGTTATTTTATGCAGTGATAATGATACCCTCTTCACAGTACCGAACTTTTCACCGTTTGGAAAATAGCCTGCTGAATCTTTCTGGAGGGGCAAAGATGTTTGCCCACCCTGAGCTCCAGGGTTACCCATGTTAACTGGAGGTCGCTTACCTTGGCGATGCCTGCTCCAGCCACACCCATGTCCTCTCCATCAACTAAAACATGCATGGTGTCATCACTGGCACGTTTCACGCCAACTCGGTTGCCAACCTGTGAGAAAAGGCATGAAGTGAGAAGAGTGGCAATCTCAGCCAAAGCCCCATGGTGTCACAAGGCGACTATGTATTCTGCAGAGGCACAGGTTAGCCATGCACAGGGTGTGTGGGGTCAAACCTGGCTACCAACTTTCACCTCTCCACTTGTGGTCCACGTGGGTACCAACGACATAGGTAAGGTGAGGAAGGAGGTTCTGCTTAGGGATTATGAGCAGAATTAAAAAGCAGAACTTCAAAGGCGAGGGATTATTACCTGAGCGACAAGCAAATTGGCGGGGGCTGAAAGATTGGGAGAAATGGGTTTCGATTCAGGGGGAGCTGGTACTGCAGAAGTGGCAGCTGTCCTGTTGGGCTGGTCTTCACCTGAACCATGCTGGGATGCGCGTTCTACTGATTCATATAAGTAGCGTGGTAGAGAGGGCTTTAAACTAAATTGTCGGGGTGAGTGGGGGAGGGAGGATCACGTGAGAGGTGATGTGGCAAATTAAAGGGAAGCAATGAAGTGGTAGAGAGGAGTGGTGACTTGGGAAGCGATAACCAGAGTGTGGCAGGAAGGGACAGAGAGTACAAACTTAAGGCCAGAGATTGCAAAAATGGTAACAAGGCAGAGTTAAAGGCTCTGGATCGGAATGCATGCAGCATTTGTAACAAAATGGACCAAGTGACCAAGGCTTGGGCCTGAACATTGAAGGATATTTAACATTTCAAAAAAGACAGGATTCTTGGAAAAAGTGATGGGGTAGCCCCATTAATTAAGGATGCCATTAGCATGGGAGTGAGGAATGACCATAACTCGAAAGAGCAAGAGGTAGGATCAGTCTGGGTAGAGATAACAAATAGGAAAGGTACAAAGTCACATGTGAGAGTTGTTTATAGGCCCCCTTGGAGTAGTTACATGACAGGACAGAGTATATATAGGGTGTAACAAGAAGTACAGCAATAATCATGGGTCACTTTAATCTACATGTAGATTGGGCAAATCAGATGGGCAAGGTAGCTGGAACATGAGTTCCTGGAGTGAATCCGGGACACTTTCTTAGAGCCATCCATTCTAGAGCCAACTGGAGCAGGCTATTCTCAAACTGGTAATGAGCAATCAGACAAGATTAATCAATAACCTCAGAGTGAAGGAGCCTCTACCCAACAGCAATCATAACATTTTAGAATATTATGTTTAGTTTGAAGGGGAGAAGTGGGGATCTAAGACTAGTGTTTAAAACAAATCAAGGTAATTATAAGGGTATGAAGGCAGAGCTAAGGTGAACTGGGAAACCAGGTTATAAGGTAGGACAGTAGAGATGGAGTGGCAATTATTAAAGATCTCCTTAAAAGCTTCTCAGCAAAGATTTATCCCAGTGAGAAAGACAGACTCAGAAGGATGCATTGTCCTTGGCTGAATAAGGAAATTAAGGATAGCATCAAATTGAAACAAACACTGTACAAATCTGCGAAGATTAGTGGTAGGTTGGAAAATCGGTCAGGTTTTAAGAGCCAGCAAAGAATGACTAAAAAAACTAATAAAGAGAAAATAGAGTATGAGAGAAAACTAGCTCGTAATATAAAAGCAGATAGTAAGAGTTTCGACAAGTATTTCAATAGGAAAAGAGTGACTAAAGCCAGTGTTGGTCCGAGTGAATCTGGAGTATTGATAATGGAAATAAGGCAATGGTGGAGGCATTGAACAGGTATTGTGTGTGTCTGTCTTCACATGGATGGTCAAATCGGCAGATAAGTGGCAGATGGAATTTAATCCTGAAAAGTGTAAGGTGATATGATACACTTTGAAAGGAGTAATTTGACAAGGAAGTATTCAATGAACGGCATGACACGAGGAAGTTCTGAGGAACAAAGGTACCTTGGCGTATGAGTCCACAGATCTCTGAAGGCAGAGGGGCATGTTAGGGGGGTGGTGAAAAAGGCATATGGGACACTTGCCTTTATCAATTGAGGCATAGATTACAAAATAAGGAGGTCATGTTGGAGTTGTATAGAGCCTTGGTGAGGCCACAGCTGGAGCATTGTGTGCAGTTCTGGTCACCACATTATAGGAAGGATGTGATTGCACTGGAGGGGGTGCAGAGGAGATTCACCAGGATGTTGCCTGGGATGAAACATTTAAGTTACGAAGAGAAGTTGGATAGACTTGGGTTGTTTTCGTTGGAGCAGAGAAGACTGAGGGGCGACCTGATCGAGGTGTACAAGATTATGAGGGGCATGGACAGGGTGGATATGGGGCAGCTGATCCCCTTAGTTGAAGGGTCAGTCACGAGGGGACATAAGTTCAAGGTGAGGGGCAGGAGGTTTAGGGGGGATGTGAGGAAAATCTTTTTTACCCAGAGGGTGGTGACGGTCTGGAATGCGCTGCCTGGGAGGGTGGTGGAGGTGGGTTGCCTCACATCCTTTAAAAAGTACCTGGATGAGCACTTGGCACATCATAACATTCAAGGCTATGGGCCAAGTGCTGGTAAATGGGATTAGGTAGGTAGGTCAGGTGTTTCTCACGTGTCGGTGTAGACTCGATGGGCTGAAGGGCCTCTTCTGCATTGTGATTCACTGTGGAAGACTGAGAAAACTTCCCAAAGGTACTTGAAAATCAAGATGTGAAGAACTGGAGGGAGGAGCGCACAACCTCCCGACCTGGAGGTAAGAGAGTGGTACCTACTGAGCTATCACCGACACAAAAAATACTCCAAAAACATGTAACTCAGCCCTCAAGGCCTGAAGGTAAGCCAAACAGAATGCGATCACTTCCCCCAGGCAGTCTCAGGCTTTTGTCACAACACACATTGTGCTCAGACCCCACACACACTATGCCAACAACATGACTGGCATGGCGGTGAAGCCTGGATTGTGGTGGACAGCCTCTGCCCTCTCCCCGCCTGCTCTTACCGTCAGCCGTTCCATTGAGAAACCGTAGTTCTGTTTCTGCAGCGTCCCGTTCCGCCTGACCTCAGAGCCACTGACCAGCCAGCTGACCTTCGACCTCAGCTCCAGCAAGGAAGACGGAAGGCCCGAGGAGGTGCAAGAGATCTCCATAGGCTGAAGAGTGGTCAGGCCGATGTGGAGCGACCCGGACCATTGCTCATCGATTTCATCGATTTTAACCTGTGGGTGGCAGGAATAAGACAGGGGATTTGAGAGGGAAACGAGCTCAAGGTCGGGAGGGCTTGATAGTTCATTCGACACCAAGAGCTAAAGCTTCTATTTACAGGAGTGTTTGATGGGGACAGTGTAGAGGGAGCTTTACTCTGCATCTAACCCCGTGCTGTATCTGTCCTGGGAGTGTTTGATGGGGACAGTGTAGAGGGAGCTTTACTCTATATCTAACCCTGTGCTGTACCTGTCCTGGGAGTGTTTGATGGAGACAGTGTAGAGGGAGCTTTACTCTATATCTAACCCTGTGCTGTACCTGTCCTGGGAGTGTTTGATGGGGACAGTGTAGAGGGAGCTTTAATTTGTATGTAACTCCGTGCTGTACCTGTCCTGGGAGTGTTTGTTGGGGACAGTGTAGAAGGAGATTTACTCTGTATCTAACCCCGTGCTGTATCTGTCCTGGGAGTGTTTGATGGGGACGGTGTAGAGGGAGCTTTAATTTGTATGTAACTCCGTGCTGTACCTGTCCTGGGAGTGTTTGATGGGGACAGTGTAGAGGGAGCTTTACTCTGTATCTAACCCCGTGCTGTACCTTTCATGAGATGTGGGTGTCACTGGCAAGGTCAACATTTGTTGCCTATCCCTAATTGCCCCTGAAGTGAGGGGCTTGCTGGACCATTTCAGAGGGCATTAAAGAGTCAACAGCTCTTACTGTGGCTCTGGAGTCACAGTGGGAAGAGACATGAGGAAAGAGAAATGTGGGCTTCTCACACCTCAGTTTAATGACTAAGTGGAGAGTTAGAGTTTCGAATTAAATCAGCAAAGGAAAAGAGTGTAGAACAATAAATTAACCTGGACAAAATTTTCACACGGAGTGTGAACCTCACATTGAATTAACTTTGGTTTAAAGCACTGAAGCTAATGACCTTGGAATCCTTTTTATAAAATAAACAAGTAGGATCTTGAGACTGGGAGGTCAGTGGAAGGGAAGGAAGGTGAATAAGGGCTGCAGGATCTTTCTGAGCAGACAAGGTGAGAAACACTCCTCGGTAGAGTGGGGATAAATGGGTAATTTTCAGGTTAGAAAACTGCCAAGTGAAGTGCCACAAGGATCAGTGCTGGGGCCTCAAATATTTATGATCTATGTTAATGACTATGATGAAGGACTGACTGTATCGCCATTACACTTGATGACAATACAAAGATAGGTAGGAAAGCAAGTTGTGAGAAGGATATAAACAGACTGCAAAGGGATAAAGATAAAAAATTAGCAGATGAAGTATAATGTGGGAAAATGTGAGGCTGTCCACTTCAGCAGGAAGAATAGAAAAGCAGAATATGATGTAAAGAGAGAGAGAGAGAATGCAGAACTCAGTGGCACAGAGGGATCTAGGTGAGATTGTACATGAATCATAAAAAGTCAGCGTGCAGATACAGTAAGTGATAAGGAAGGCACATGTAATGTTAGCCTTTATTGCAAGGGGAAGCGAGTACACAAGTTGGCAAGTGTAGCTACAGCTGGTGAGACTGCCCTTATAATGCTGCATACAGTTTAGTCTCTTTACTTATGGAGGGACATACTTGCATTGGAAGTATTTCAGGAAAGGTTCACTTGGCTGATTCTTGGAATAAAGGCTTGTCTTATGAGGAAAGGTTGAGCAGGTTGGGCCTGAAGTATGGAGTTTAGAAGAATGAGAGGTGATCCTATTGAAACACACAATATTCTGAGGGGGCTTGACAAGCTAGATGCCAGGAAGATGTTTCTCTTCATGGGTGAATGTAGTGCTAGAGGGCACAGTTTAAAGATAAGGGGTCTGTTTCCCATTTAAGATGGAGAAAAGAAGGAATTTCTCTCTCAGAGAGTGGTTAGTTTTTGGGATTCTCTCCCCCAGTGAGCAGTGGAGGCTGGGTCATTGAATATGCTCAAGGCTGAGTCAGACAGAAGAACCATCCAATTTATACCACTCCCCATCACTGCCAAGCCACCACTCTCCCCATATCACTGTAGACCTCTCCTTTCCAAGTCTTTATCCAATTCTCCTTTTGAAAGTTACGACTGAATCTGCTTCCACTGCCCCTTCAGACAGTGTCTTCCAGATCACAACAACTCTGTGGAAAAAAAAATTCTCCTCTTCTCCCCAGTTCCTATGCCAAGGATCTTAAATCGGTATCATCCGGTTGCCAATCCTGTTGACTTGCTTCTATCTAAACCCCTTACTGATTTTGAACACCGCTATCAAATCTCCCCTTAACCTTCTCTGCTTTAATGAGAACAATCCCAGAGGGATAATAAAGCAAATGGGGCCTGTGCACCAAACTGGATACCATCTAGAACTAGGCAGGGCCAAACAAACCCAAACTTTGCCACATGGCTGCCAACGAACCCTGCCCACTGCCTACCAATGCAAGAGCCCCGGCTTGAACAGGTGCCAGTGCTCCTGGAGGAAACAACAAAGGCAGAATCATAGGTTAGTACATTCAGCCCACTGAGACTGCAATGGCTCTTTCAAAGAGCAATCCAGTTAGTCCCTCTCCTTCCCACCTCTCTCCCTCCAATTCTTGCAATTGTTTTCCCTTCAAATATTTATCCAATTCCCTTTTGGAAACTGCTGCTGAATCTGTATCCACCAGCCTATCAGGCAGTACGTTCTGAAAGCTAACCACACACAGCGTGAAAGGTTGTTCCTCATGTCAGCTCTGGTCCTTTCACCAATCACCTTAAATCTGTGACCTTTGTTTACCAACCCCCTCAGCCATTGGGAACAGTCTCTCTTTCGTTCCTCTGATGAAACAATTTGTGGTTTTGAACACCTCTATCAGAACACCTCTTTGCCTTCTCTGCTGTAAGGAGAACATGGTTTGAGTTACCTCAAAGACCTCATCTGACCTCAGCTCCTTCATGCTCAATACAACCCCATGGGAGAAGCCATGGATTCGAACTGCCCGGCAGCCATCATTCTGTAGAGCCACATTCTTCCCACAATTGGAGTGGAAGCGGTGGGCGATACCTGGAACTGAAAGGTGACAAACGCATCAGCCCTGAGACACCAACCCTAACCCCTCAATTACTGGCAGTTGTGTAGCGCTTTTAACCTAATAGGCGCTTTGTAGGAGTGTTAATTGGAGAAACAATTTGGTTCTGGTCAGGAGGGACCAGTCTCAGTATTCAAGGTGCCTGACAGTAACTCACTATATCAGGGATCTGAGTTACGTACTTAGTAACCATGGCACGTTGATGGATAGTGAATGTGTCATTATTCTGAGGCAGCGATGGAGCTGACAGTTTAAAGTTTCTGCACAAGCATCTATTCTATCCAATTCTATTGTACACAATTCCTACAGATATTTTTAATAAACAGTGAGGCACATACACACACAAAGCCGCACACTGGTTTGTTGCATTTTTCTCTCTCATAACTCTTGCATCTACAGGATGGTGTGCACATAAACTCTCCCACACAGTCCCGCTGTCTACAGGCGCCAAGCAATCCCGAGGAAGCCCCAGCAGTGTGCTGTGTACACTGTGCTCATGGGGAACTGAAACACCATGTGCATAGGTGTTAGTGCTGAGATACTTTGCCCCCTTCTAAAGCCCCTCAGCCAGAAAGCCCATTTTGTAATGTTTCAGTGCCAGGTTACAGCCGCTCAGTAACTCCCCGGGGTAAATGTACCCCAGCAGAGCGGGTGACATTGCAGTACCCACCCGCCGATATTTGCTCCCTTCAAGTATGGCAGCTTCCCTGCTCCTCTACCCCTTCCAGCTCCAATCCCAAGCCACCACTCCTCCTTAGGGACCTTGCCCAGATGGCCAGCTTTCACAGGGTAAACGTCTTTGGCAGGATAAGTCTTTGGCAGGCTATCCAACTGCAGGAAGCATCACAGCAAAGCAGAATTCTGCCAATCTTCCACCCCAGTGGGAGTGGGGGAGGTAGTGAGGGGAGGGTAGGCAGAAGGGCACTGAGCACCAACTAGGGCCAATCTTTTCCCTCACTAGCCCAAGGGCAAAGGGGCCAAATATGGTGCCATGAAACCCCCTCCCCCCCCAACCACCAGCCCACACCTACCCCAACAAATCTAACTGACAGAAGCCAGGACCCCAGTGGCCTGTGTAGCCTGTATGAGTTGAGTAAGCAGGAGTGGAGAGAGTGGGGGGGTTGAGAAAGAGCTGAGATTTTCAGCAGTAACGCAGACCGAGGGCCCTGAGCTGTTTGCTGAATGGCAGATTTTTACAATGCTGCAAGGCAGGGCAGGGTGCTGGGGGAACGAGAGCAGATGGGGGAGGTGCATGCGTACCTGGGGAATGAATCGGGAAGGATTTTTCAGTGGCGTTGCTCAGCGAGAAGCTGTTATCCACCGGAGGCGAGCCACTGGTAATAGACACTTGGACACACTGACCGTACAGATCGACCACAGCGTACAGTTCTGCAGGGAGAGGAAACAGTACAATAACAGCAGCCACAGTACGCTTGCTGAACTCAAATGTCAATGAACACCTTTTGACAGCCTCAGCAGCCCCAGGTAAATAGTAAGAAGCGAAGAGCAGGGGTAGAGAGGAAAACAGACTGTTGGGGACCCTGGTTTCAGGAGAGTAACTGAATACTAGAAAATCCTAACAAGATAAAAGGAAGTGGGATCATGCGCTGGCCATTTTGATCACGGTGTTTCCTTTCCCAGCTAGATGAAGGTGTGTTTGTTTAGGCTGCGTCAGTCATGGTCCTCAGAGTCCGCACCCCCTCAACACCAACCCTTCTGAACAGGTCAATGACAGATATGTCCACAACACCATCTCCTCAGAATTCACTCCATGGCACAGCCCCCTGCCATTTCCCAGTTTAAAAGGACAATTCTCACCCTTTCCATGAGTTCAGTTGGCGAAGGGGCCTTCCCTTTAACCCGGTCATCCCTTAGTCTTTGCCCCGCCACACCCTGTCTGGAGTGTCAGAGGCCAGGACAAACCCTAATACCACACCAGGCTATGTTGAGCTAACTGATTGTAAACTGTCGGAACTGGCTGAGGGAAACTCCTGGGTTCCCAGCCCCTGACTGCTGACTTTGCAGTGAGACCAAGCTGAAAGGGCTTTCGCACTGTTCCCTGGGTTAGTGATGGTGCTGTCAGTCCAAAGCTGACCGCTGTAAAAGACTGAACAGGCTAGGGCTCTTTTCACTTAAAAAGAGAAAGCTGTGAAAGTGCTGTGGGATCTTTCATTGCAGTGGGCATGGGTGGGGGGGGGGCCTCAATTTTCATGTCTCAGTGAAAGATGGTATCTCCTTCACAACCGGGAGTGTCAGGTCTTTAGAATGGGGACTTCCTACCTGAAAGACAGGGAGAGGGAAAGGCAGCAAGACAGCAGTAGAAAGGACAAAAGCACACAAGAGGGTACAGGGGAGCGAGGGCTCAAGGGCCTCGAGGATGAGGCAGGGCAAGGGCGCGGCAGAGAATAAGAGCGAGCAGAAGAGAAAGAGTGGTAGAGAAAGAGAGCGAGTCTGAGTGCGCAACAGTGGAGAAAAAGTCTCGCACCTACTAGGCCATTCTTCTCAAACTGACCAACACAGTGCTATCTCACTGGGGTGGGTATGGCTGAAAGTCGGATTAGTGAATCAACGTTAAGTGATGGATCCTCCCTCGACCACAGTCAGACACCACCCTCATCCACCCCATGGCATTGATTTACCTGGCGGTAGTCCTGAGCAGGCCACTCCCTGATCGACCCCGTTGATGTAGTAATGGAGGTCACCATTCAAGCTGCGCATCATCCCAATTCGCGAGCCAGTGGTCAAAGAGTCCAGATCGCAGCCATAATTGTTGCGCATCGTGTTCCCGTCTTGCATTATTGCAGTGCCGCTACAAGGAGGGTAGGGGAGGTGGTGGGAATGAGGGCAAGACCACCAGAAAAATGTCAAGAGCTGGAACCACTGGCGACAAGCACTCAATAATAGACACACGTGCAAGCAAATGTAGTAAGGCAGAGGATTGGTCACTGCTAAACATCAGGGGCAAGGAAAGGTTCAGAGGCAAAAGGGATCAAAACCCAGATCAGTCGGGATCTAATCAAGTGGCAGGAATAGGCTCGAGGGGCTGAATGACCTTCTGTGCTCACGAACCTCCATTGGTTGCTGGTCTGGCAATGCCTCAATATTAAAATTCTTCCCCTTGTGGCCAAATCCCTCCGTGGGCTTGCCCCTCCCTATCTCTGTAATCACAACCCCCACAGATCTCTGCACTGCCCCAATTCTGGCCTCTTGAGCGTCCCCCCTGATTTCCATCGCTCCACCACTGGCCCTATACCTTCAGCTGCCTGGACCCTAAGGTCGGAATTCTCTCCCTGAACCTCTCCACCTCTCTTTCCTCCTTTAAGACGCTCCTTAAAACCGGCCTCTTTGGCCAAGTTAGTCGCCTGTTCTAATATTTCATGCAGCTCGGCGTCAAATGTTGTCTGATAAAGCTCTTGTGAAGTTCTTCAGGACATTTTACTACTTCAAAGGCGTTATATAAATGCACATTGTTACTGTTGTTATATACTGGTTAGAATTCTGACAGATTGCATCATTAAAGTGTTCTCGTTCCAGGTTTGGACTCGCACCTCCTTTCTCTGGCTGGTCAGCTCACTGGAAGGGAGTTTGGAATGAGGAGAGGCCATTCAGCATGAAGGCCTACTGCCTACATGACATCTCCCTCCTTCCACTCCCACAAAGTCTCAGTGCTCTCTTCCTCATCTCAGTTCATCTCTCTCCTGTCCTCATTCCTCCTTATTGTAAAGAAAATATCATTTTTTCCAGTATTCCAGTGGGATACGGTGAAGCAGGCTTCTGGGGTGCTGTGTGAGTGCATGTGTGTGGGTCTAACTGAATTAGATTGAAGAAAGTCAGGCTACAAGGTTTAAACCATCAAAACCATTTAAACCATTCGGTGTAACAGCGGGCACATTGAAGTGGAGGCGGACCAGATGAGGTGGGATCCCAGTAGATACAGTGTGAATAGGAATCTTCATCAGGAGATAGGTAAGGAGCTGAATTTTGAGTCATTGAATTTCAAAGAGGCAAATCAGGAAGTTTTACAACTGGCAAAGATAATGAATAAATAAAGCAAAGTTAGAGGTTATTTTTCCCCAAAGTGCTGGCTGACAACATGAAAGACTTTTAGATTCCGGGAAAGGTAACTTTCAAAAGAAGGTTAAGAACAATGGGTTTAAAGGTAAAAAGGGAGAAAATATATTTAAGGAAAGATTGAAAGTTCTATGTGGTTTGGCCATGTGAGATCTTGAAGGGTGGGCTGTGTAAATACAGACTTGTGAAAAGCAGCCTCTACCCACCCCAGAGAAATGCTTCCTTCTTCCAGGAAGCAAGGTTTTGTTACAAGCCTTGGGTTTCCATTGTCAAGTGAAAGGGAGAGGGAAGCTGTGAAATGTCTCCCTTATAGCAGAAGTGGGTGTCTTGCTGTTTTATAGATTAAGAATCTGGAGAGACTGTTACCTGAAAAGGGTGTTTAGTTGTGAGTCTAGCTAAGTACAAATCTCTTGGAAAATGCTATAAGACTAAATGTAACTGCAATCTTGAGGATTAAAGCTTTCTTTGCTTTTGTTAATAAATGTTTTAATTTAACATTTAAAATCTCCAAACGTGGTAGTGGAGTTTTAACTTTGACTTCAGTGCCCATAGCTTCTCACAATAAATTACAAATTGAAAGTCATTGCGAGGGCTTGGCCAAGATTCCCTCTGGGATTTGGTTAGCCCAGCAATTACCATCTGTCAGATCATAACAGCATTGACAGGTACTGATCCAGTTCCTTTCTTGCACCTGAATGTCTCCTATCTTAAACAGCATTGATACAAAACCTACACTCCCCCTCCTCTGATCAATAGCTGTTTGACTTCCTTCTCCTGGTGCCAGGGGTGTGAAGGAGTATCAGTGCGCCTCTCAAACTCCAGCCCGCTGTGCTCTGCAGTCATCTCTCAACACCTTGAATCAGCCTAGCTAGTCAGTCAGGACAACCAGGGATGGGTATAAGAAGTGGCCTTACCAGAATCACCCATATTCCTGTGCACAAGTCTCCTTGGGCAAGGAAGAGTGACTGAGATCTCTAACTGCCCCCAACACAATCAAGAATATCTTAAATTCACCCACCCTCCACCCCAACCCTCAGCAAACAGCGCATTCAGATCCCCGCCATTACCTCAGCATCCAAGTGTCATAGTCTATATCCGTCATAGTGCTGGGAAACTCGAGATCTTCTGGACGGATTGCTGTAACTCCTAAATAAGGGGGAGTCTCAATATTAACTATGACAGGAAAAATGTCATTAAAATGGACAATATGGGAAAATACACAGCAGAATGACACAACACAATCGACAGACTTCAAGCAACTTGTTCAGCTAGATCTGACACAAACTCAACTCTGCCTGCACAACACTCCAACATGTGGATATAGCACACAGGAGCATAGTCTTCAGACATGCAACACTGGACACAAGACACAAGCTCAACCTAGACAATTAACACATATGTGTAGACCCCCAGGCATTCATGTAACACAGCTCAGACAAAACATGACTTCCCCCCACGCATACTAATCAGATACACAAGTATTCATCATGACCCAGGCATGCACTAACTCAGAAACATACATTCTCCCAACATATATGCATGCTACCTATCTAGATGCACACACACACACACACACACACACACACACACACACACACACAAAATATATGTATATGTACATTTCTACTACACTGTATGAAATAAAACAGCCATACATAATCCCCCACATCACTTAGATACACATTCCATCAATAACTGTGACACATGCCCGCACACAAGGCACGCACGTGCACACAAGGCACGCGCACACAAGGCACGCGCACACAAGGCACGCGCACACAAGGCACGCGCACACAAGGCACGCGCACACAAGGCACGCGCACACAAGGCACGCGCTCTAACTGATCTAGAATAAAAACAGATAATGCTGGAAATACTCAGGAGGTCAGGCAGCATCTGTGGATAGAGAAACAGAGCTTTAAGTCGACTACCTTTTGCCTGAAGGGGAGAGGAGAAAGTTGGAGCTGTAACGAGTTTGAAGGAAGTGCAGAGGTAGGGAATACCTCATCACCCAAAGCCCCTGACATCAGCACACCTCCTCACTGCTTCTCATGCCTCTGCACTTGTTTAAATCCCGCTGCATCACAAACTTTTCACAGTTCTGACAGCCTGAAATGATAATTGTTTTCTGAGTATTTCCAGCATTTTCTACTTTGATTTCAGATTCCCAGCATGGGCAGCAATCTTGCTTTTCTAACAAAGCTCAGCCTGGGAGACAAATGAGCCAGTTTCACATGAGCAGTGAATGGATGCGATTGTACAGATGAAAGGAGGGGGAGTCACGGTGCTTGACGTATTAGATTAGGATGCATTCAGAGGACGTTCTCTGTGAGAGGATTCACATCAAAGCTCGCTTCCAGTATCTGCTGACAGAAAGCCACTGCTGCAGCACTTGAGTAAATCAATGAATACAGGTAGCACCTTTGGAGTGTGGCAGGGCTGCAAGCAGAGCTTACAGGTCTTGCAGCTCCCCACCGATCTGGTTCCGAACATTTCAGGGTAAAGTTTTGAGCCCGGGGCTGATGTTGTTGAGCTAGCTGACAGCCTACTGGCCTTTGCAAAATTACCATGGTGACCACGATTCGTTACTTGTTTGCTGGGCTCATTGCAACCTGGGCTGATCCCAGCCTCACTCAACGTCCACAGGTACAGCCCTCCACGTGGGAGACACGGGCCCTGCCCCTACCCCACCCCCGGCAAACGCTGCCTCCTTCCGATGCTAGCCTGAGCTCTCCACCACCCACACCGGAACCTTCAGAGAAATCCCGCCTGCCTCATTACTCACCCGCCTCAATGGACCCAGACCACCGATCCACCATCTTCTGAATCAGTATTTCAAACATTTCCCCTTCGCGCAATGCTCTGAAAAGTAAATCAACAAAACCGCCTGTTTGCCACTCCGGTTGAAAAGTTAAAAAACACAGAAGCTGATACCGTAAGAAATTAGAGGGGGAGGTGGCCACTCGGCCCCTCAAGCCTCTTCTACCTCAACTCCACGGTCGGATCCCCATAGTGCTCGATTCCCTTGGTGCCCAAAAATGTATTGGTCTCTGTCTTGAATCTACTCAATGACTGAGCACCTGTGGCTCTCTGGTGCAGAGGATTCCAAAGATTTACAAGCCACTGAGCGAAGACATTTCTCCTCATCTCAGTCCTAAATGGCCCACCCCATATCCTGGGGCTGTGAATCCGTGTTCTAGACAGCCCCCAGCGGGGGGGAGAGGGGAGAACGTTCTCTCAGCATCGACCCTTTCAAACCCGCTCAATGTTATTACCATTCAATCAGATCAGCTCTCGCTCTAACAAATTCTGAGATTCTATTCTCCTCATTGGAATCAATTCCTCATCAATCGAGTGAACCTAGATTACAAAATAAAGCTTATAGTTCCAGGGAAACTGCATCTCAATCTTTCACCCATCCAAGGATAATTGCAGGAAACTAAAGCCTTCGATAACATCAAGATCCCCCTTTGCAACTTGGGTATGAAATACTGGTCCTCCCCGCTTAGGGTCAAACATCAGACAGAGGATGTGACACAACATTCCTTCAGTACCCTGTAGCCAGCAATCATTCATTTTTGGAATTTTATTTTTGCTTTTGATTTTTAAGTGAAGCTGTGATGAATCTTACTTTATAGACATTGATCTAAACCCAGGTGTGATTGTGCTTTGATTCATTCCTCAATAGTAATCAGCAGTGACGCATTTTGCCAAGTTTTTATTTTGATAACTGGTATTTGGCGTACACCTTTGGTTGCCCTTTCCAAACCAGGGCACCAAAATAAAAGTTGTCTTATATTTATCAGAAGTTCTTTTTCTTACTGCATTCAATGATCCTTGAACTACAAGCCAGGACCAATGAATAGCCTGAAATGACGGTCAGCTATGGTGAGAAATCAGGCGATGGAGTTTGACTGACAGGACTACAGCTTGATTGATGGCTGATGCTTAAACAACCCCTGCATATGGCAAAGTCTACGAAGCCCTGCTGAGCCTGTGAGGAGAATTAATAATGACGCGTGTGTTGACCTGACTCGTTTTGAGGATGGGTCTGAATAAGAACTCTAAAGGCTGGAATGTGGAGCCAGGAATTTGGTTTAAAGAGACACTATTTCCAGGGTTTGGGGCTGCAGCTGGAGTGGATTAATCAATCACCACTACAGGGGCTGGGGGCATCGGAGTGACTGGCCAAACAGTCCACCACTGGGCAGGGCTATTCAGAAAGTTGGTAATGTACGTCCCAAGGGGGTAATGTACCATCTCAGCCTCCTCTGGAGATTCCCAGCATCACAGATGCCAGTCTTCAGCCTCACTCCACATGATATCAAGAAACAGCTGAAGGCACTAGATACTGCAAAGGCCATGGACCCTAACAATATTCCAGCAATAATACTGAAGACTTGTGCTCCAGAACTTGCCGTGCCCCTAGCCAAGCTGTTCCAGTACAGCTACAACACTGGCATCTACCCGGCTATGTGGAAAATTGCCCAGGTATGTCCTGGACACAAAAAGCAGGACAAATCCAACCCGGCCAATTACCTCCCCATCAGTCTACTCTCGATCATCAGTAAAGTAATGGAAGGGGTAATCAACAGTGATATCAAGCGGCACTTGCTTAGCAATAACCTGCTCACTGATGCCCAGTTTGGGTTCTGCCAGGGCCACTCAGCTCCTGACCTCATTACAGCCTCAGTTCAAACATGGACAAAAGAGCTGAACTCCCGAGGTGAGGTGAGAGTGACTGCCCTTGACATGAAGGCGGCATTTGACCGAGGGTGACATCAAGGAGCCCTAGCAAAACTGGAGTCAATGGGAATCAGGGAGAAACGCTCTGCTGGTTGGAGTCATACCCAGCACAAAGGAAGATGGTTGTGGTTGTTGGAAGTCAGTCATCTCAGCTCCAGGACATCACTGCAGGAGTTCCTCAGGGTAGTGTCCTCGGCCCAACCATCTTCAGCTGCTTCATCAATGACCTTCCTTTCATCATAAGGTCAGAACTGGGGATGTTCGCTGATGATTGCACAATGTTCAGCACCATTCGCGACTCCTCAGATACTGAAACAGTCCATGTCCAAATGCAGCAAGACCTGGACAATATCCAGGCTTGGGACTGACAAGTGGCAAGTAACATTCGTGCCACACAAGTGTCAGGCAATGGCCATCTGCGATAAGAAAGAATCTAACCATCATCCCTTGATGTTCAATGGCATTACCATCACTGAATCCCCCAACATCAACATCCTGGGAGTTACCATTGACCAGAAACTGAACTGGACCAGCCATATAAATACCGTGGCTAGAAGAGCAGGTCAGAGGCTGGGAATCCTGGGGCAAGTAACTCACCTCCTGACTCCCCAAAGCCTGTCCACCATCTACAAGATACAAGTCAGGAGTGTGATGGAATACTCTCCACTTGCCTGGATGAGTGCATCCCCCACAACACTCAAGAAGCTCGACACCATCCAGGACAAAGCAGCCCCGCTTGATTGTCACCCCATCCACAAACATTCACTCCCTCCCCCACCGACACACAGTAGCAGCAGTGTGTGTACCATCTACAAGATGTACTGCAGGAATTCACCAAGGCTCCTTAGACAGCACCTTCCAAACCCACGCCCACTACCATCTAGAAGGACCAAGGGCAGCAGACACATGGGAACACCACCACCTGGAAGTTCCCTCCAAGCCACTCACCATCCTGACTTGGAAATATATCACCGTTCCTTCACTGTCGCTGGGTCAAAATCCTGGAACTCCCTCCCTAACAGCACTGTGGGTGTACCTACACCACATGGACTGCAGCGGCTCAAGAAGGCAGCTCACCCCCACCTTCTCAAGGGACAACTAGGGATGGGCAATAAATGCTGGGCCCAGCCAGCGAAGCCCACATCCCGAGAATGGATAAAAAAAAATGTTATGTCCCAAGGGGGAATTTTACCAATTTAGGGTCGTGGAACAGACAAATTTGGGATTATTCTTTGTGCTTTTAAAAAAACGCTGTCTCTATATATATATATATATATATATATATGGTGCTTTCTCCTTTCAATAAAGTTATTTTTCTTTCTTATTACTTTTTCTCTGTTACCAATTCATACTTTTTATACTATCAGTTATAACTGTTATATAATTAATTATTCCAATCATAATTATTATTCAATTAAATTGTTGTTTTAACACGTTACTTGGCATTGTCACTCATTCCTGTTATGTCCACAGTATAGTTCCGTACTTAAGTGAGACTCCACAAGGGACTCTTATGCCCTGACAACCCCTCAGACAGAAAAGGTTTACATTTCTATAGCGCCTTTCATGGCCTGAGCATGTTCCAAAGTGCTTTACAGTCAGTGAGCTACTTTTGGAGTGTAGTCACTGTTGTTACAGAGGCATGCTGACCCTATAGTGCCTGTGTCCCTGACCTCACACCTCACCACCTCGAACCCTGACCCCATACCCAACCATGATGACCTCACACGTCCCCACGCTGACCTCTGGCCCCACACCTCATCTAGGCCCCTGAATCCACGCTTCACCACAGTGACCCTTGACCCCATATCTCTCTAAGCTAACCTCTGGCCCCACACTGACCCCTGACCCCACACCTCACCACCCTGATCCATGACCCAGCACCTCCCTATTCTGACCCCTGGCCCAACACTTCCCCACGCTGACCCCTGGTCCAACACTTCCCCACGCTGACCCCTGGCCCAACACTTCCCCACGCTGACCCCTGGCCGAACACTTCCCCACGCTGACCCCTGGCCCAACACTTCTCCACGCTGACCCCTGGCCCAACACTTCCCCACGCTGACCCCTGGCCCAACACTTCCCCACGCTGACCCCTGGCCCAACACTTCCCCACGCTGACCCCTGGCCCAACACTTCCCCACGCTGACCCCTGGCCCAACACTTCCCCACGCTGACCCCTGGCCCAACACTTCCCCACGCTGACCCCTGGCCCAACACTTCCCCACGCTGACCCCTGGCCCAACACTTCCCCGTGCTGACCCCTGGCCCAACACTTCCCCGTGCTGACCCCTGGCCCAACACTTCCCCACGCTGACCCCTGGCCCAACACTTCTCCACGCTGACCCCTGGCCCAACACTTCCCCACGCTGACCCCTGGCCCAACACTTCCCCACGCTGACCCCTGGCCCAACACTTCCCCACGCTGACCCCTGGCCCAACACTTCCCCACGCTGACCCCTGGCCCAACACTTCCTCACGCTGACCCCTGGCCCAACACTTCCCCACGCTGACCCCTGGCCCAACACTGCCTCACGCTGACCCCTGGCCCAACACTTCTCCACGCTGACCCCTGGCCCAACACTTCTCCACGCTGACCCCTGGCCCAACACTTCCCCGTGCTGACCCCTGGCCCAACACTTCCCCACGCTGACCCCTGGTCCAACACTTCTCCACACTGACCCCTGGCCCAACACTTCCCCACGCTGACCCCTGGCCCCACACTTTTCCAGGCTGACCCCTGGCCCAACACTTCCCCACGCTGACCCCTGGCCCAACACTTCTCCACGCTGACACCTGGCCCAACACTTCCCCACGCTGACCTCTCACCACCTAAGCCCCTGACCACATGACCTCCCTATGACCACCTATGGCCCCAAAATGATCCTGACAGCACATCTCACCCCCTGGCCCTGCGCTGACCCAGGGCCCTACCCCACACCATGCTGACCCACGACCCCACACTGACCCATGATCCCACATCACCACGGTGACCCACAACCCCACACCTCGCCATGCTGACCCATGACCCCACACCTCACCACGCAGACCCATGACCCCACACTAACCTATGACCCCACATTACCTCGCTGACCCACGACCCCACACCTCACCACGCTGACCCACGGCCCCACACCTCGTCACGCTGACCCACGACCCCACACCTCACCACGACCCCACACTGACCCATGATCCCACATCACCACGCTGACCCACGACCCCACACCTCGCCATGCTGACCCACGACCCCACACCTCACCATGCAGACCCACGACCCCACACTAACCTATGACCCCACATCACCTCGCTGACCCATGACCTCACACCTCACCACGCTGACCCACGGCCCCACACCTCGTCACGCTGACCCACGACCCCACACCTCACCACGCTGACCCACGACCCCACACCTCACCACACTGACCCACGACCCCACACCTCTCCACGCTGACCCACGACCCCACACCTCACCACGCTGACCCACGACCCCACACCTCACCACGCTGACCCACGACCCCACACCTCACCACGCTGACCCACGACCCCACAGCTCACCACGCTGACCCACGACCCCACAGCTCACCACGCTGACCCACGACCCCACAGCTCACCATGCTGACCCACGACAGCAGGTCAGCCTCAAAGCAGTCAATCCCCATCTTACAGGTGGATTTGTGAATGGGAAGGGGGGCGAATTTCAGAAATGTTGCAAGGAGGAGGAGAGGCCACAAAAACAAGAACAATGCCATGAACCTCAGAGAGCAGAGAGCATCTGGTGTGGTGGCTGCTATCTCTCTGAATACCTTCAAGATGGAGCAGGGGCCGTTCCAGACCGGGGCAGAGTTCATATCACACAAAAACCAAAACGAAGATGGATTTGAATTTCTACAGCAGATCTCACAGCCTCAGGAATCCCAAAGTGGGTCACAGCCAATAAAGTACTTTTGGTTTGCAGTCACTGTTGTCATGTGGGCAATACAGCATCAATTTGTGCACAGGAAGGTCCCAGAGAATGAGCGACATAAAGTATTTATATTTTTTGTGACGTTGATTGAGGACATAGATCAGGACACCAGGTCCAGCTGAGAGGGTAGGCAGTGCAGCACTCCCTCAGTACCAGCATTTGGATATTTGAGCCTAAGTCTGACACAGGTGAGAGTGCTACCCACTGTGACAGGGCTTTAGACTTGGTTCAAATGATTTCCTGAACTCAATCGATTGCCTGAGGAACGTTCTGAAGTGTCTTCTTCCTCATTGGGCCTGAAATTTTTTCCTCCACTTTTCCTGCATCTTCAAGAGGTTACAAGGCCGTGGCTGGGGGGTGACAGGTGGAAGGTCAGGGTGGGGAGCGTCTCAGTACGATGCTCCAGCCAACAGCACAGCCAACTAGTCTTTTCTAGCTGGTCAGTTCTGTAACATGGTTTAACTAGTCCAACACACTCGGGGTCAGCCTCCCACTTTCTACCGTTCAGTAAATCCGGCCATCCAAAATTCTGCTGCTCATCTCCTAACCCAAACCCATCACACCCTCTCTGCTTGCTGACATACGATGCTGCCGGCTTAGGCAATGCCTCGATCTTAAAATTCTCATGCTGGTCTTCAAACTGATCCATGGCCTTGCCCCCTCCCTATCTCTAACCTCCTGCAGCTCCACGATCCTCCTTGATCCCTACACTTCCTGAATCCGGGCCTCTCACAGCACCCCTGATTTTAATCACTCCAGCACTGGGGCGCTTGCCTTCAGTTGGCAATGTTTTAAAGCTGAGGAATTCCCTCCCGAAATCTCTGCTCTCCTCCTTCCGCCTTTACAACGCTCCTTAAAACCTCCCTCTCTGATCGTGCTCTTGACTATTCTGCCCTAATATCTCATTACCTGCTCCCACATCAAATGTTCCTGGTGGGAAGTGGACGTTTTATGATTTTAAAGGTGCTATATAGCTCCAAGTTGTTGTCGCTGTGATCCTGGGGCTTGGGACTGAGGCACACGGCTGTAGCTTTACCTGCTAGACATGACGATGGCGTCGTTGAACTCGCTGCGGCAGTTCTGCCGGAAGGCAGTGCGGCCACCATTGGTGATCACCGCATTGTTCCCGTGAAGGTGGTGGAAGCGGAGGTCAGTGCTGGGAGTCAGCGAGAAGAGGCTGCAGGGAGAGACCTGATTATTGCCGTCCAAGGGTTCGTCAGGCAGAGGGGGCAGATCTGGGCAAGAAATCATGTCACAGAGATCAGATACACACGCATCCCTTTCACATTAACTCAGGATTTATCACACACATACCTCTATTAGATTAACGTCCTACAACTGCTGAGTATTCGGACAGCTATTGATAAATTATTTGGAATAAACGAGAGTATGAGCCAATATAGACAGATCAGAACAAGGACAGAAGGTCAGTTAGGCCGGGGAGCCTGATTCGCTGATAGCATTGCTCTGTGTGAAACCTAAACAGTTAAGGTGAAAGAGGGTCCCTGAGGGAGGTGAGGAGTTTCACTGCCCAGTGTTACTAGAGTCGGAGATAGTGTGATGAGTTTTCACTTTAACACAGTGAGGGCACATGCAGGATACTTGCAAGCAGCAAGACCTGGACAATCCCCTGGCTTGGGCTGATAAGTGGCAAGGGACATGTGCACTAGACAATGCAGGTAATGACCAACTCCAACAATAGTCAAATCACCTCCCATTGACGTTCAACAGAACTAGCACTCCTAGAGGAATCTTGGGCCACGATTACACCATACAAGAGATGGATGTCTTCAAAGTTAACACTTGGGCCCGTGTATCTCCCTGGGGCAGGTTTTGATCAGCCAAAGGGGTCAGAGAGGAGTTTTCCTGAAAGAATTCTTTCCTGTCTCACCCTTGAGTCCAGGGGAGGAGTGGGAAGAGGTGGATGGGTGCCCAGTCATAATGCCTGCATTGATTTCAGGGATGAGGGGGTTGTCCTACAAGGAGAGGCTAAGTAAAATGGACATTTACTCTTGGGAATTTATAAGCATGACAAATGATTTTGATGAAATGGATAAAATTCTGAGAAAATTTGACAGGGTAGATGCTGAGTGGCAGAATCGCCTGACTGGAGAGTCTTGAGCTAAGGGGTCACATCTCAGGATAGGGTATTGATGATTTAGCATTGAGATAAGGAGACGTTTCTTCACTTGTGAATTGTTGGAATTCTGAGATGTGGGTTGTTGAGTATACTCAAGACTGAGATTGATAGATCTTTGGGCATTAAGGAAATGAAGGAGCGGGATCCACTATTCAATACTGAATGGTTGAGGGGATAAATGGCCGCCTCCTACTCCTATTTCATACATGCTCATGGTCCAACCATCTGGGGTCTGGGGCAAGCTCGATGGAACGTGCCCGTCAATTCCATCCATTCGTAAGGAGGAAGTGTGTGTAAGGATGAGGTACTCGGAACTCAGGAGGGACAAGAGAGTCAAGCACAGCGGAGCACTGCTATGCTGGGGTTGGTGAAACAGAGTGGGTTTAAGTAGGGAGGGCACACATCCAAGGCTAGTGAAACGACAGACCCACCTATATCATCTATGATAGTAGCCTGGGCAGCCTGGCCGTAGAGATCCACCACAGCATAAACGTTGGACGGTACGTTGGACGCTGCCAGACCCTGGTCCACATTGTTCACAAAGAAATGCAAACTTCCATCTTCCTTGCGCATCACGCCAACCGTATCACCTGCCTTGTGCCAGCCAACAGAGGAGGAAGGAATGAGGTGGGAAGTTAGAACGGGAAGCAGTATGGGAGGGAATAACGATTAGCACAGTATTTACTCCACCTGTATCTGTCTATTATTTATGGGCCCAAGGAGACTGACCACTGCCCCCCATTCTGCCTGAGAAAGGCCACATCAAACGGCTCAGGTAATTTTGGGCATGTGAAGTTGGGCACGCTCCAGGTCATAGGGAGCGAGGGTTTACTTGCAGGAGTGGTCACTGGCACTGAGTACTTGGAAAATAACCAAGGTTAATATCCAAAAATGTAGCATCTATCTGCTTGTCAACTGCTTCCAGACACCTCCCAAACATTCTATCACATTTATTGAGAGTGACCGTTCTTCACAAAGTAACTCAGTGGCTGTGAAACACTTTACAACAGCCCAAAGTCATGAAAAGCACCATAACTCTGTAAAAGATAAGGCTTTCTTCCATTTCTGCTCAGTACCTGTTTCTTCTCCATCAAACATCATCGCACAGCTACTCTGCTGAAGGTTCATCATAAATAATTTTCCGTGACATTCAGTGTCTAAGAAAGTCCTGGGTTCAGGTCTGGCCCCACAGACCTGACAAGGTAATCTCAGCTGATACTGCGAGTGCAGTACTGAGGGAACCCTGCAGGTTCAGAGGTGCTGTCTTTTGGATGAGACATTAAACAGAGGCCCGGTCAGCTCCTGCTTTCTCCTTCTTTTCCTGCTGCTGCTTGTATGGTTGGCAAGGAGCAATTATTGGGCAGAGCAGGAACCCCATTACAAACCCTGAGGACAACCATTACGATCCCATCATCACCACCTTGGCCAGCCAACAATCAAAGTCCTCACTGTGGGAGAGGCTGCGCGGCCAAGGTAGGATTCAGAAGACACCTGACATCCAACTTCCACTCGGAAGGGAGAATCATTCTCAACATGACGGGACTGGCAGTAATTATGAAATGATAATTCTGCACCAAAACACAAAGTCTAGATGAGCTCATGGAACATTTTTAAATATCTATTAAATTCTAACCAAACTTTTAATTGAGTTGAAAGAAAATCCTTCAAGGGTTTGACGGGGTAGATGTTGCCCTGGGCTGGGGTGCTCAGACTGGGTTGAGGGGGGGGGGGGCAAGCCCTGGGGGCTGTGTCACAGTCTCACGATAAGGGGCTGGCCTTTAAGGACTGGAGAAGGAGAAATTTCTACTCTGAGGGGGTCGTGAATCTTTTCAATTCTCTACCCAAGAGGGCTGTGAATCCTCAGTTTTTGAGCATATTTATAGTAGAGATCAATAGCTTTCTGATACTAAGGGAATTACAGCATATGGGATTGGTCAGGATGATGCAGCTGAAGATGGTCAACCACAGTCTTAATAAAGCCTTGCATTTCTCTCGCTCCTTCCATGACCTCAGGATGTCCCCAAGTCACTTTTTCAAGTGTAGCCACGACTGTGAAGTAGGGAATGTGCCAGATCACACCAACAGCAATATGATCACGACCCAGATCATCTGCTTCTCCTGATGTTGGTTGAAGGATAAATATTGTCCGGGGCACCAGGAGAACTCCCTGCTTTTCCATGGAACAGTGGCCATCGGATGGTTTATGTCCATCCGAGCAGGGAGACAGGGCCTGGGTTTGTGCAGAGTGGGAGTGCAGCTCTCTCTCTAAACTGGCACTGGTAGCGTCAGCCTGGATTCTGTGTTCAAGTCTCTGTGGAGTGGAGCTTGGAGCTAGAACCCACGACCAGCTGAGCTGCTATTTTCAGGGGGGAGGTGCAATAGTGCTACTCATTGAGCCATGGCTCAGAAATATATTGTGCTGTTTTATATTCTGTTCAGTCACAGAGATCCAGTGACAAACAAAGAGATATCCCCCTCAGCTTAACCATTAGCAATAAAGGTGGCACCATTTGAAGGCCTTACCTTTAACCGATCAAGGTTGTGACCATACTCATCGAGAATTGTGGTCCCATTATGCATCACTCCATTACCGGTCATCATCCAGGTTCCTGAAATGGAAAGGGTAACTAGCTGTCACCTTCAGGATGAAAGGTCCTTGCTCTGAAATGTTAACTCTATTTCTCCACGGACGCTGCAGGACCTGGGTATTTCCAGCATTTACTGTCTTTATTTTAAGCTTTAACCTTTTCTGTTCAGACAAAGCCACAAGGAACCCACTTGTGAGAAAAGCTTTTGTGAATGATGTATTCTGGTATTTGTTTCTTTCTTTGGGGTTAAATTCCACACCAACCTGTTCTCATACAACCTGTTCTCATACAACCTGTTCTCATACAACCTGTTCTCATACAACCTGTTCTCATACAACCTGTTCTCATACAACCTGTTCTCATACAACCTGTTCTCATACAACCTGTTCTCATACAACCTGTTCTCATACAACCTGTTCTCATACAACCTGTTCTCATACAACCTGTTCTCATACAACCTGTTCTCATACAACCTGTTCTCATACAACCTGTTCTCATACAACCTGTTCTCATACAACCTGTTCTCATACAACCTGTTCTCATACAACCTGTTCTCATACAACGCCCATTGGCACATATCAGTCCAACTGGGCTGCCAATCCTCAGGGTCTCCTCTGTCCCCAGTAATTAATGACAATCTCCAGGGCAGTGCTTCGAGCAACACTCAGGAGAGAAATTACTGGAGTCAGAAAGAATTCTTTTATTAAATATTAAAAAAGCTTTAAACGGTTTTGTTCATTATCAAAATGTCCCACATAGGACTGACTCTAGGGTTTATCCACTTTCCAACTGAGAAAGCACTAAGCAGCATGTTGTTGGGGGGAGCGAGGCTGAGGGTGGGGAAGGGAGAGTGGGGGGCAGGGGAGGGAGAGTCGGGGGGGGGGGCGCAGGGGAGGGAGAGTCAGTGGGGGGGCAGGGGAGGGAGAGTCGGGGGGGGCAGGGGAGGGAGAGTCGGGGGGGCAGGGGAGGGAGAGTCGGGGTGTGGGGGGGGCAGGGGAGGGAGAGTCGGGGTGTGGGGGGGGCAGGGGAGGGAGAGTCGGGGTGTGGGGGGGGCAGGGGAGGGAGAGTCGGGGTGTGGGGGTAGGGGAGGGAGAGTCGGGGTGTGGGGGGGGCAGGGGAGGGAGAGTCGGGGTGGGGGGGTGCAGGGGAGGGAGAGTTGGCGGGGCAGGGGAGGGAGAGTCAGGGTGGGGGGGTGCAGGGGAGGGAGAGTTGGCGGGGCAGGGGAGGGAGAGTTGGCGGGGCAGGGGAGGGAGAGTCGGGGTGTGGGGGGGGCAGGGGAGGGAGAGTCGGGGTGTGGGGGGGGGGCAGGGGAGGGAGAGTCGGGGTGTGGGGGTAGGAGAGGGAGAGTCGGGGTGTGGGGGGGGCAGGGGAGGGAGAGTCGGGGTGGGGGGGTGCAGGGGAGGGAGAGTTGGCGGGGCAGGGGAGGGAGAGTCGGGGTGGGGGGGTGCAGGGGAGGGAGAGTTGGCGGGGCAGGGCAGGGAGAGTCGGGGTGGGGGGGGGCAGGGGAGGGAGAGCCGGGGTGGGGGGGCAGGGGAGGGAGAGTCGGGGGGGCAGGGGGAGGGCGAGTCAGGGGGGGGCAGGGGAAGGAGAGTCGGGGTGGGGGGGCAGGGGAGGGAGAGCCGGGCGGGCAGGGGAGGGAGAGTCGATGGTGGGGGGGCAGGGGATGGAGGGTCGGGGGCCAGGGGAGGGCGAGTCGGGGTGGGGGGGGCAGGGCAGGGAGAGTGGGGCAGGGAGGGTGGTGAGGCTGATCGGATAAGGGGACAGCAAGGCTAGGTGGACAGAAAGAGGTAAAAAATATGTAGTGATCTCTGAAAACGCACCAGAACGTAGGTTGGTCATGGTTGATGGCAGCTGGAGATAAGCAGGATTGTGGGTAGTCACACCAATTTCTATGGAGCCTGCCCACTTGTCTACCATCTTGTCAATACGGACTTGAAAGATTTCGTTGCTCCTCAGGGGTCGGTTGCTGAGCACCACCCCATGGTTGAAGTCATCTGTTGCGCTGTAAAGAATCACAAGGAGGTCACATATGCTAACACGGCTGAAATCTGAACACTTGTGCAATGGGGCAAAATGTGCAGGGGAGAAAGAGTTTGTATTCACACGTGTCTTTCAGGGCATCCCATAACTCTTCATCAAGTGCAACGATATTGTAGGAAACGGAAGAATCAAATAACACAAAGCAAGATCCCACAAATAGCAACATCATTGGATAACTGGCAGTTTTTCAAGTGATTGGTTGAGGGATGAATATGGGCCCAGGATCAGGGAGAACTCCCTTGTTCAGCTTTGGATAGGCCACCTGACAGAGAGACAAGGACTTGGTTTCATGTCTCATCTGAAAGTTGGCACCTCCAGCAGTGCTGCACTCCGTTGGTACAACACGGGGAGTGCTGGCCCAGATCTGGTACTTGGGCCTCTGGATAGGGAGTTGAATCCATGACCTTTGGGCTCAGGGGTGAGTGTGTTTCTCAGAGAGTCTCTGGCAATGTCAGCGTGAGGGCAAAAACAGAAACACAATGGACTCCAACAGCTTGGATTAGTAGAGGTTTTGGAAAACAAACTGAGTGTGAACGATCCAGCATGTATAAAACCAGAATGTGAACAAAACACCTGTTCCGAGTTCTCTACGTTCCATCTAATGGCTTTCCTCAATCCGACAGCAATAAGACCCAGCACCTTTACCTCGCTGCGGCTGAAGTACAAAGCTTTTCAGTAATTTCCTTCTCATCTGAAGAAGCAGGATGAAGCCATTCTGCCCTTGTTCCATCAAACAGCTCAGGGCTAATACATGTCTCAACTTTCTTTTGACCTGTCTTTGTGCCCTTTCCTTGCAAAACAATCTATAAATCCCGGCTGTGAAATTTTCAACTAAGCCCCTGAACCCTCCCTCCCCGCCCTCACTCAACACCTTTTCACAGGAGAGCATTTCAGATTTCCCTCCTTTATATGAAGAGGTGTTTCCTGACATCACCGCTCAGCAGCCTAGGATTGTGCCCCCTAGTTCTGGGCTGGACCCCCAAAAGGAAAAACTCTCTCTCTATTTACCCTGTCGAATCCTTTCTGCATTTTAAACACCTCAATTTAAAGTTAGATACAGAGTAAAGCTCCCTCTACACTGTCCCCATCAAACACTCCCAGGACAGGGTCAGCACAGTCACATCATCTTGCTTACTTACTGGGGCCTCAGTGCTGTCCTCCCGTCACACACTATTGCTGCCTTCTGCCCACAGTTGGGATGGAAGAGCAGCCTTTCCACCTCAGTTTCTCCAGAGTCGAAAACTCGCCGTCCCACATCTGGCGACAGAGCCCGCATAATGGCGTTGTTCCTGCGCAGCCGGTCGGAGTGGTTGTGGTTGTGGACAATGGTCACTTTCACTGCCATGCCATAGAGATCCACCACCCCATAGACCGTAGGCAGCGTCTGGGTTGCAGCTACGCCTGCGAGAGAGAGCGTGAGGGGCAGAGAGAAAGAGAGAGCGCGTGTGAGGGGCAGAGAGAGAGTGCACGCGAGGGGCAGAGAGAGAGTGCGCGCGAGGGGCAGAGAGAGAGAGTGCGCGCGAGGGGCAGAGAGAGAGAGTGCGCGCGAGGGGCAGAGAGAGAGAGTGCGCGCGAGGGGCAGAGAGAGAGAGTGCGCGCGAGGGGCAGAGAAAGAGAGTGCGCGCGAGGGGCAGAGAGAGAGAGAGAGCGCACGCGAGGGGCAGAGAGAGAGCGTGTGCGTGAGGGGCAGAGAGAGAGAGAGCGCGCACGCGAGGGGCAGAGAGAGAGAGAGAGCGCGCGTGAGGGGCAGAGAGAGAGAGAGAGAGAGCGCGAGGGGCAGAGTGAGAGAGAGTGTGAGGGGCAGAGTGAGAGAGAGAGCGCGAGGGGCAGAGTGAGAGAGAGCGCGAGGGGCAGAGTGAGAGCGCGAGGGGCAGAGTGAGAGTGCGAGGGGCAGAGTGAGAGTGCGAGGGGCAGAGTGAGAGAGAGCACGAGGAGCAGAGAGAGAGAGCACGAGGAGCAGAGAGAGAGAGCACGAGGAGCAGAGAGAGAGAGCACGAGGAGCAGAGAGAGAGAGCACGAGGAGCAGAGAGAGAGAGCGCGAGGAGCAGAGTGAGAGAGAGCGCGAGGAGCAGAGTGAGAGAGAGCGCGAGGAGCAGAGTGAGAGAGAGCGCGAGGAGCAGAGTGAGAGAGAGCGCGAGGAGCAGAGTGAGAGAGAGCGCGAGGAGCAGAGTGAGAGAGAGCGCGAGGAGCAGAGTGAGAGAGAGCGCGAGGAGCAGAGTGAGAGAGAGCGCGAGGAGCAGAGTGAGAGAGAGCGCGAGGAGCAGAGTGAGAGAGAGCGCGAGGAGCAGAGTGAGAGAGAGCGCGAGGAGCAGAGTGAGAGAGAGCGCGAGGAGCAGAGTGAGAGAGAGCGCGAGGAGCAGAGTGAGAGAGAGCGCGAGGAGCAGATTGAGAGAGCGCGAGGAGCAGATTGAGAGAGCGCGAGGAGCAGAGTGAGAGAGCGCGAGGAGCAGAGTGAGAGAGAGCGCGAGGTGCAGAGTGAGAGAAAGCGCGAGGAGCAGAGTGAGAGAGAGCGCGAGGAGCAGAGTGAGAGAGAGCGCGAGGAGCAGAGTGAGAGAGAGCGCGAGGAGCAGAGTGAGAGAGAGCGCGAGGAGCAGAGTGAGAGAGAGCGCGAGGAGCAGAGTGAGAGAGAGCGCGAGGAGCAGAGTGAGAGAGAGCGCGAGGAGCAGAGTGAGAGAGAGCGCGAGGAGCAGAGTGAGAGAGAGCGCGAGGAGCAGAGTGAGAGAGAGCGCGAGGAGCAGAGTGAGAGAGAGCGCGAGGAGCAGAGTGAGAGAGAGCGCGAGGAGCAGAGTGAGAGAGAGCGCGAGGAGCAGAGTGAGAGAGAGCGCGAGGAGCAGAGTGAGAGAGAGCGCGAGGAGCAGAGTGAGAGAGAGCGCGAGGAGCAGAGTGAGAGAGAGCGCGAGGAGCAGAGTGAGAGAGAGCGCGAGGAGCAGAGTGAGAGAGAGCGCGAGGAGCAGAGTGAGAGAGAGCGCGAGGAGCAGAGTGAGAGAGAGCGCGAGGAGCAGAGTGAGAGAGAGCGCGAGGAGCAGAGTGAGAGAGAGCACGAGGAGCAGAGTGAGAGAGAGCACGAGGAGCAGAGTGAGAGAGAGCACGAGGAGCAGAGAGAGGGAGAGCACGAGGAGCAGAGTGAGAGAGAGCACGAGGAGCAGAGTGAGAGAGCGCGCGAGGAGCAGAGTGAGAGAGAGCACGAGGAGCAGAGTGAGAGAGAGCACGAGGAGCAGAGTGAGAGAGAGCGCGAGGAGCAGAGTGCGAGAGAGCGCGAGGAGCAGAGTGAGAGAGAGCACGAGGAGCAGAGTGAGAGAGCGCGAGGAGCAGAGTGAGAGAGAGCGCGAGGAGCAGAGAGAGGGAGAGCGCGAGGAGCAGAGTGAGAGAGCGCGAGGAGCAGAGTGCGAGAGAGCGCGAGGAGCAGAGTGAGAGAGAGCACGAGGAGCAGAGTGAGAGAGCGCGAGGAGCAGAGTGAGAGAGAGCGCGAGGAGCAGAGAGAGGGAGAGCGCGAGGAGCAGAGTGAGAGAGCGCGAGGAGCAGAGTGAGAGAGAGCGCGAGGAGCAGAGTGAGAGAGCGCGAGGAGCAGAGTGAGAGAGAGCGCGAGGAGCAGAGTGAGAGAGCGCGAGGAGCAGAGAGAGGGAGAGCGCGAGGAAGAGAGAGAGAACCCGAGGGGCAGGTATAGAGTGAAGCGCAGATAGAGAGGGTGTGACAGAGAGAGTAAGGGAGAGAGGGAGAGAAAGGAGTAAACCTTTGCACACTTTTGACTGTGAGTAACAAGGTGCCCAGTGCCATTGTCAAACACTTCTGTCTAACAGACAGCCTTACCGGCGTGGCAGTAACAGACAGCCTTACCGGCGTGGCAGTAACAGAGAGCCTTACCGGCGTGGCAGTAACAGACAGCCTTACCGGCGTGGCAGTAACAGACAGCCTTACCGGCGTGGCAGTAACAGACAGCCTTACCGGCGTGGCAGTAACAGACAGCCTTATCGGCGTGGCAGTAACAGACAGCCTTACCGGCGTGGCAGTAACAGACAGCCTTACCGGCGTGGCAGTAACAGACAGCCTTACCGGCGTGGCAGTAACAGACAGCCTTACCGGCGTGGCAGTAACAGACAGCCTTACTGGCGTGGCAGTAACAGACAGCCTTACCGGCGTGGCAGTAACAGACAGCCTTACTGGTGTGGCAGATTGCTGGTTATGGTGCGAGATTGGGAAGCCATGAGTTCACGTGTCACCACAGTCAGGAGTGAGCGTGTATGATATTGGCCAGCACTTTCAGGGGCTGGCACAGGGAATGCTATTTATCAGCTGTGACGCTGTTCTGTGGTCCTGTCCGTTCAGGGCGATGTTTCAGGTCCTACCACACTTTTACCCAAAAGGCCACTGGGGATGTACAGGAGGACAACATTTTTGGGGCAACGGGGGAAAACTGCCGTGTGGGACGAAATTGGACACTTCCTTCAAAGGGCTGCCACACACACAATGGGCTGAATGGACTCCTTTCTAAGATTCTTGGACACCCCAGCAAGGAGCAGGCTGTTGGTCTGAGCTCTTGTTTTACATCGGTTACCTAGAGGGAAGCATTATGGTTCTGTGAGGGGCACGCCACAGCATGGTGTGAGGTACAAGCTTTCAGTCATTGGGTAGCACTCTCGCCTCTGGGCCAGGAAACTGTGGGCTCACGTCCCATTCCATAAACTCGAAGGCATAGGCCAGTGCCGAGGAAGCAATGCACTCAGAGGTGCCCTTGCATTAAAGCAGGCCACTTCTGTCCCCTTGGGTGGATGGATATAAATGCCACGGTCATTCTTTTGAGGAAATATAGAAAATGTACAGTACGGGTCACTTGTCTCATCACACCTGTAGCAGCTTAAACAGCCATCCAGCCCAAACCGACTTCCCAGCTCTGGGTCCCTAGCCCCTCGGGCTACAGTACATCAAGTTTTTTTAATGCAATGGGGCTTTTCTACCTCTAGTACCCTCAGGTAGTGAGTCCCACACCCACATCACCCTCTGTGAAAAAATTACTCAACTACTCTCTAATTACTCTGCCAATTACTGTAAATCTCTGACCTCTGGCTTTAGGTCCGTCTGATCCACTCTATCGAAGCCCATCATAATTAAAATCTCCCCTTAACTTCCTCTGTCCCACAGAAAATAATCTCAGCCTGTCCAATCCTTCCTCTCGTCCTGGCAACATCCTGCTAGAATCTCTCTCTAACCTCTCTCGTGAGGTCACATTTCTTCAGTAATGTGATGACCAGAAACATAGACGTTACTCGAGCTGTGACCTATCTTATGTTTTATACAGTTCCAGCATAACCCCCCCAACTCTAATATTCGATGCCTTGGCTAATGAGAGAAAGTATCCCACCTGCCTTCTTAAAGACTTCACCTGCTTGGCCGGCCACCTTTGGGGACCTGTGGACATGAACACCAAGGTTCTTCAGTTTCTCTACACTTTTCAATATCTTACCATTTATTGTGAACACCCTTTGCCTTGTTTACTACAAATGGTCTAGATCTAGCATTAGAAATACATAGAATATACAGGCCATTCGGCCCTTCCACTCTGTGCTGGTGTATCTGCTCCACACGAGCCTCCTCCCACCCTCTCTTCATCTCCCCCTCTCAGCCGATCCTTCTATTCCTGTCTCCCTCATGTGTTTATCCAGCTTCCCCCTTAAATGTATCGATACTATTCACCTCGACCACTCCCTGTGGGAGCGAGTTCCACATTCTCCCCACTCTCTGGGTAAGGGAATTTCTCCTGAATTCCCCATTGGATTTGTTAGTGACTGTCTTACACTGATGGCCCCGAGTTCTGGTCTCCCCCAACAAGTGGAAACATTCTCCGTGTCTACTCTATCAATATCTTTCAGAATTTTTAAGGCCTCCATCAGATCACCCCTCATTGGGTAGAAGCTATCAGTTCTGGTATCAGCCTTGTAAAGCCTTCCTTCACCCTCTCCAGTATATCTACCCGAACACAATGTTTCAAGTGTGACTCTTAGCCAAGGTTCAATGAATGTTTCCCAGAACTTCTCTGTTTTCCAATTCCATCCCTCTTCAAATAAACTCGAGAGCTTGGCTTGCTTTTGGAAATGGCCGAAATAACCTGCATTGCTCCTTTTAGTGGTTTGTCTGTTTGTTCCTCTTTTAGGCTGAGTTACAGCATGGGCAATGGGATCAAACGATCAAGGTCGACAGTAGTGGAGGGGGTCTTACCTTGGTCAATGCCATTTATGTAAAAGTGCAAAGCACCACTGGACTTCCTCATCAGCCCTATGTGATCTCCTTCCTGTGGGGCACAAGAAAAACAATGCTCAAGACAGTGCAAACTCTCCCTAAAGCCCAAAGGAGTTCAAATGAAGGTTTCCACCAGCCACTGATCTGTCAGCCGCTGAGTAGCTGCTGCATTTCAAGCATTAGATACTCCTCAGCACACCTCCAAGCAGCCCTTTCTGCAATATACTCCTGAGTTTCTTGGCCATTTCTTTGGGAGGGGGTGCAGGAAAGGGCAGGGGAACAACGCCAAATTGTAAACACAGAACCAGGACACAATAAGGGCCACTGGACGCTGAGTGGCAGCAGGAAGCTCGGCTGACTTTCCCTCCTTCTCTGGACTCGACTGGCATCAAGCCCGACTGTGGAGCCCCTGCCCAGTGGCACAACACCCACCTCTTACCCACAGGTGACCAGCTGCCTGGGCTATGGGGTTCAGCACTTTGACTTCGGGCCCTGATAGCTGAGCTGCTGGTTTCCCTGGCTCCGGGGTTTGGGGCTGGGGGCAACTCCCATCACTGGGAATGAGCTTACAAACACATTGGGCTGGGCTGGGCTGGGCTTTTTATATATGCGCACAGAGTTCAGGGAAATGAGAAGTGATCTTACTGAAACATGTAAAAATGCTGAGGGGGGTGGACAGGGGAGATGCTGAGAGGGTGTGGGGGAACCTGGAACAAGGGGCCACAGTCCCAAAATAACGGGTTTCCAATTGAAGATGGAGATGAGGAGGGATTTCTCTGCAGAGGGTGGTTAATTTTGGGGAATTCTCTTCCCCGGCGAGCAGTGGAGGCTGGGTCACTGAATATATTCCAGGCTGAGTCAGACGGATTTTTGATCTACAAGAGAGTCGAGGGTCAGAGGGTAGAGGCAGCAAATGGACTACAGGCCACAATCAGATCAACCATGGACATTCTGAATGGCAGAGACGCCTCAAGGGCTGAATGGCCAACTCATACTCCAGGTCCTTATGTTCTTATGACTGGCTCATGTAGCTTCGATGCTCCATACGACTTCCCACCCCCTCTCAGCCTACCCTTCTATTCCTGTCTCCCTCATGTGTTTATCCAGCTTCCCCCTTAAATGTATCGATACTATTCACCTCGACCACTCCCTGTGGGAGCAAGTTCCACATTCTCCCCACTCTCTGGGTAAAGGAGTTTCTCCTGAATTCCCCATTGGGTTTATTAGTGACTGCCTGATACTGATGGCCCCGAGTTCTGGTCCCCCCCTCCAGTGCCTGGATGCCCCCCACCATTACCTGTAGCTCATCCAGGCTGAACTCACAGTATTCCCTCCGTGTCCCCTTCCCGTTGGTCAGAATTCCACAGCCGCTCATCATAATTGTCCCTGTAACAGGAAGAGACACTTAAACAGCTTCCAGAATCCAACAAAGGAACCACCAACCCTGTCCGCAGCAACACACTCACAGCGATCTTTCAGGCGCACATCTGAACTGACAATGCTGAGACTTGCTTGGAACTGGCACTGTGTACTCACACCGCTGTCTCTCTGCTCTGGCACTGTGTACTCACACCGCTGTCTCTGCTCTAGCACTGTGTACTCACACCGCTGTCTCTCTGCTCTCACACTGCGTACTCACACCGCTGTCTCTGCTCTAGCACTGTGTACTCACACCGCTGTCTCTCTGCTCTAGCACTGTGTACTCACACCGCTGTCTCTCTGCTCTAGCACTGTGTACTCACACCACTGTCTCTCTGCTCTGGCACTGTGTACGCACACCGCTGTCTCTCTGCTCTCACACTGTGTACCCACACCGCTGTCTCTCTGCTCTAGCACTGTGTACTCACACCGCTGTCTCTCTGCTCTCACACTGTGTACTCACACCGCTGTCTCTCTGCTCTGACACTGTGTACTCACACCGCTGTCTCTCTGCTCTGACACTGTGTACTCACACCGCTGTCTCTCTGCTCTAGCACTGTGTACTCACACCGCTGTCTCTCTGCTCTAGCACTGTGTACTCACACCGCTGTCTCTCTGCTCTCGCACTGTGTACTCACACCGCTGTCTCTCTGCTCTCACACTGTGTACTCACACCGCTGTCTCTCTGCTCTGACACTGTGTACTCACACCGCTGTCTCTCTGCTCCGGCACTGTGTACTCACACCGCTGTCTCTCTGCTCTAGCACTGTGTACTCACACCGCTGTCTCTCTGCTCTAGCACTGTGTACTCACACCGCTGTCTCTCTGCTCTGGCACTGTGTACTCACACCGCTGTCTCTCTGCTCTCACACTGTGTACTCACACCGCTGTCTCTCTGCTCTCACACTGTGTACTCACACCGCTGTCTCTCTGCTCTAGCACTGTGTACTCACACCGCTGTCTCTCTGCTCTAGCACTGTGTACTCACACCGCTGTCTCTCTGCTCTGGCACTGTGTACTCACACCGCTGTCTCTCTGCTCTGGCACTGTGTACGCACACCGCTGTCTCTCTGCTCTAGCACTGTGTACCCACACCGCTGTCTCTCTGCTCTAGCACTGTGTACCCACACCGCTGTCTCTCTGCTCCAGCACTGTGTACCCACACCGCTGTCTCTCTGCTCTAGCACTGTGTACTCACACCGCTGTCTCTCTGCTCTCACACTGTATACCCACACCTCTGTCTCTCTGCTCTCACACTATGTACTCACACTGCTGTCTCTCTGCTCTGGCACTGTGTACTCACACCGCTGTCTCTCTGCTCTGGCACTGTGTACTCACACCGCTGTCTCTCTGCTCTCACACTGTGTACTCACACCGCTGTCTCTCTGCTCCAGCACTGTGTTCTCACACCGCTGTCTCTCTGCTCTAGCACTGTGTACTCACACCGCTGTCTCTCTGCAATAGCACTGTGTACTCACACCGCTGTCTCTCTGCTCTGGCACTGTGTACTCACACCGCTGTCTCTCTGCTCTGGCACTGTGTACTCACACCGCTGTCTCTCTGCTCTGGCACTGTGTACTCACACCGCTGTCTCTCTGCTCTGGCACTGTGTACTCACACCGCTGTCTCTCTGCTCTGGCACTGTGTACCCACACCGCTGTCTCTCTGCTCTGGCACTGTGTACCCACACCGCTGTCTCTCTGCTCTAGCACTGTGTACCTACACCGCTGTCTCTCTGCTCTCACACTGTGTACTCACACCGCTGTCTCCCTGCTCTAGCACTGTGTACTCACACCGCTGTCTCTCTGCTCTGACACTGTGTACCCACACCACTGTCTCTCTGCTCTAGCACTGTGTACCTACACCGCTGTCTCTCTGCTCTCACACTGTGTACCCACACCGCTGTCTCTCTGCTCTGACACTGTGTACTCACACCGCTGTCTCTCTGCTCTGACACTGTGTACTCACACCGCTGTCTCTCTGCTCTCACACTGTGTACTCACACTGCTGTCTCTCTGCTCTCACACTGTGTACCCACACCGCTGTCTCTCTGCTCTCACACTGTGTACCCACACCGCTGTCTCTCTGCTCTCGCACTGTGTACTCACACCGCTGTCTCTCTGCTCCAGCACTGTGTACCCACACCACTGTCTCTCTGCTCCGGCACTGTGTACTCACACCGCTGTCTCTCTGCTCTCACACTGTGTACTCACACCGCTGTCTCTCTGCTCTCACACTGTGTACTCACACCGCTGTCTCTCTGCTCCAGCACTGTGTACTCACACCGCTGTCTCTCAGCTCCAGCACTGTGTACTCACACCGCTGTCTCTCTGCTCTAGCACTGTGTACTCACACCGCTGTCTCTCTGCTCTAGCACTGTGTACTCACACCGCTGTCTCTCAGCTCCAGCACTGTGTACTCACACCGCTGTCTCTCTGCTCTAGCACTGTGTACCTACACCGCTGTCTCTCTGCTCTCACACTGTGTACTCACACTGCTGTCTCTCTGCTCTAGCACTGTGTACTCACACCGCTGTCTCTCTGCTCTGACACTGTGTACCTACACCGCTGTCTCTCTGCTCTCACACTGTGTACTCACACCGCTGTCTCTCTGCTCTAGCACTGTGTACTCACACTGGACTCCCTGCTCCAGCACTGTGCACTGACACAGCTGTCTCTCAGCTCCAGCACTGTGTACTCACACCACTGTCTCTCTGCTCTAGCACTGTGTACTCACACCGCTGTCTCTCTGCTCTAGCACTGTGTACCTACACCGCTGTCTCTCTGCTCCAGCACTGTGTACCCACACCACTGTCTCTCTGCTCTGACACTGTGTACTCACACCGCTGTCTCTCTGCTCTAGCACTGTGTACTCACACCGCTGTCTCTCTGCTCTAGCACTGTGTACTCACACCGCTGTCTCTCTGCTCTAGCACTGTGTACTCACACCGCTGTCTCTCTGCTCTAGCACTGTGTACCTACACTGCTGTCTCTCTGCTCCAGCACTGTGTACCCACACCACTGTCTCTCTGCTCTGACACTGTGTACTCACACCGCTGTCTCTCTGCTCTCATAGTTTGTATTCACACTGCTGTATCTCTGCTCTAACACTGAGTGCTCTTACCACCACTCCCTCATGGATAAGTAATCAATGTTGGCATTTCCAGAGAACTCCCATCTCAAGAATTAAAGATAGGTTTGAGCACCTCCGGGCTGGAGGGTGGAATGGAATGCTGCACACAGAGGTGGGATCTGAGACATGGGATTAATTCCACTGCAAGAGGGAAGGCTGTGGAGATTTTGAGAGATTTTAAATTATTCAGGGTTTTGATGCAGCACAATCTCCTTTGTTGCAGGGAAGGTTTGTGGCAGAAAGCACCACACCTATTAAAAGGTGAATATTTAACCTGGAGAAAGGTAAGAGGGTTACAAAGAGCTTTGGATTGTTCTAACAAAACCCGGCCCAAGGGGCTTGTCCCTGTGCTGAACCTCCATGACTCAGTGGGAATGAACAGCATGTGCATTGTCACTAATCTCTGTCCGTTCTTGGAGAGTGTGCATGTGAGGGTATCAGGCAAGGGCAGCAACCAGCTGGCTTGCAATGCCCCTTAATCTGCCTGCTGGCACTCACCATCTGAGCTGGCAGGCAAGCTCTGACCACCTAGGTGTGGTTATCAGAGAGCTAGCAGTACCCACAAAACCATATCCATGGAAGGGTCATGAGTGAATGATGTGCTTTTGAAGAGCACTCAATGTCGACATGTAGGTAGTCATTTACACACAGCAAAATGCCACAAATAGCATTGGCCTGTTGGTTATGGGATAAATGTTGCCCTTGACACCAGGGAGAACTCCTCTGATCTCCCTTCAGTGTCAGTCCTGAGCGAGTGCTGTTAGAGATGCCTGTTTTTGTGAAAAACATTAAACCAAGGCATCGTCTGCCCTCTGAGGTGGGGGTGAAAGATTTCACAGCTGTACTGTACTCAACCAACCCACACTTGCAAAACCCAAAACCAAACATCTACTGTTAGATGTGACTGTGATTGGACCACACTGGCTGAACAATCCTGAGTGTGCTAATAACTACACTAACATCCAATTTAAGATAATCAATCCAGCTCCTCACATGGCTCATTTATGCTTGCTAGAAGCAATACACATTCATACGCAGGGACCTCTTCTATGCAAACAAAAGGAACATATTCAAAGCCTAGTGGCTTTTTTGAATTATCCAGGAGCTTGGGGAGCCTATGGTTCCTCGTTTCTTTCTCCTTGGCAATGCCTCGGCCCATCAGAGTTGACTTGCCAACTAATCACCCGTTTTTCCTGTCGTATGAATTAAGATTGTTTGAACTTTGGTATTCTTGAGTTTGTCCTGATGAGTGCAAGGTGAAAAGCTTTGGCAACATGTCTCTCTCTTCAGCAACATTCAAGTTTTGGATATGTTCAAGCTTACAGAAAATGAAATGAAAGTCACCTTAGTCCCAGACGACCACAGGCTGCTCTCTCATTAGACAGAGAGACGACTGGTGGTGAGTTTAACCCCAGGGTCACTGCACCTCAGGCAAGGGGCAAGGCTGAGATGGCAGGGCCTTCATGAATGACCTCAGCAGGTTTGAACTGAACCCATGCTGTTGGTGTCACTCTGCATCACAAACCAGCCATCCAGCCAACTGAGTTATGTATCTTAGTTTCGCGACACAAGGGTATCAAAGGAGGAACTCCTGACCTGATCGGAGATTGGTCATTGTTGCTGGGTAGTCCAAGTTGTTTGGGTTGTGCATGGTGATACCGATCTCTATCGAACCCGACCACTTGTCAACCAACTTGTCAATCCGGATCTGTTTGCGGGGGTGGATGGGGCAGTGGGAGATGAGAAATTAATCTTTGATATAGAGCAAAGTGAAATGTTACAAACACATTCAGCTTTAAGTTAACACAATATTTTTTATTAAAATATATAAATAAGGGAAGACAGAGACAATTAACCCTCCACAACTCTAATGACACAGGGGCCAGAATATCTGCAAGCACATACTCACCTTAATAGCCGTATTTTGAAGGAGAAGAAAATCAAGCGTTTCATCTGGCCTTTAAATCAGGCCAGGCTAATGCCCTAGGGGCATGGGTTCGAATCCCACTATGACAGCTGGTGGAATTTAAATTCAATTAATAAAATCTGGAATATAAAGCTAGTCTCAGTAATGGTGACCCTGAAACTAATCATCGATTGTTATGAGAGCCCATCTGGTTCATTTTTGTCCTTTAGGGTTTACCTGGCCTGGCCTACATGTGACTCCAGACCCACAGTCATCTGGTTGACTCTTAACTGCCCTCTGAAGCAAGCAACTCAGTTCAAGGGCAGTTAGGGATGGGCAACAAATGCTGACCTTGCCAGTGATACCCAAATCTCACGAAACAATAAAGCAAAAAAACCTATAGAGCAATTGAGCTCTGAATGACCTCAGCTAGTGGTAGCCGCAACACTAGAACTCAAAGCCTCAAAAAGGATGGGATATGCTGGGTTTTAAATGAAATAAAACTCCTTTTGTATCATCTGGCACATGAGCAATATCATAATCGATCTGTCAACAAAACACCCAATAAAGGTGGTCAGGATCATGAGAGGCCTTTGCTTCACAACACAACCATTGTGTAGCTGATCTCAGCTATATTACCGAGGCTAGCAACGCCTCAAGAAGAGGGAGAGGGAGAAGATGAAGAGGCAGGGACAGAGGCATTGGATATCTTGTAAAGGTACACATGTATTTCAAAGGCATCTTTAACGTAATAAATCATCCCAAGGTGCTTCATAATAGCATTAGTAATCCAATTTGTAACCAAACTAAAGGAGGAGATAATCAAGGATCAAAAACTTGGGCAAAGAGGTATGTTTTAACTGGCATATTGAAGATGAAATGACAGATAGGAAGAGATGGTTAGGGAGGCAGTTCCACTGTTTAGGGACTTGGCAGCTGAAGGTGCAGTTAGTGATGAAGAGGAAAAGAAATCAGGGGTGCTCAAGAGGTTACAGAGAGGAGCTGAGATCTCGGAGGGATGTGGGGTTGGGAGGGGATTACAGAGAGAGGGAAGGGGCAAGGCGATGGAGGATTTTGAAAAAGATGAGAATTTTAAAATCGAGGGATCACCAATGCAGGTCAGCGGGAACAGAGGACAAAGTGGCATGAGGAGCAAGTGTGGCTTGTCCTGCTTCCTAGTGTCTGATTGTTACATACAGGAGATGTTTGTCTAAGGGAATATGGGACAGTAACAGCGTCAGCTACAAGTGGTTGTGGTATAACTAGAGACTACAGTGATAAACACAGGTCAAGAAATCCATTAACTCCAGTACAGGAAAACAGGGGTTAATAAAGCAAACTCTTCAATTAATTTGGAATAGTAAAGTCAGGAAGTCTTGTCTGAGGGAAGTAGCTTTGGAGTAAAAAACCATGATTGTTAATGTGAATAGAAGAATTCACAAATGGATATGCCATGAAGCCTTACCTGTGACAGTGATGTCAGCAAAGCGCAGTGTATAAGGGATCATGGTTTGATACAGTTTATTTGGAGTGTTCAAAAGATGACGAAACTAACAGCCACTCTGTTTCGATGAAGGAATCACCTACACTGTACAGGAATGAAGTCTGTCCCATGACCTCCATCGTTAAGTGTATCATGCTTACTTGAAGCATGTCCTGTGAATCACAGGGAGGGGTTTGACCAACAGTAAATATTAACAACCCACCCCAAAGCCACATCCCTCAATAATCCTGGACAAAAAGAATAAAACATCCATCAAACTTGGTCTTGAAAATTTCAATGAACCCAGCAGCCATCTAGGTAAAGAGAATTCCAGATTCCCACTGTGGAGAAGGGTTTGCTGATTGCATTCCTAAAAATGCCCCCTCTCGTTTTAAGGCGATTCTCTGTGTCTAAACTATTCAATCCTTCGATCATTTTGAACACCTTAAAGGAGTACAAAGCAAGTTGGTTTGGCGCAATGGCATAAAATTATAAGCAGATATTAGGTCAGATGACCAAACGTTTGGTCAAAGAGGTCAATTTTGAGTAGTCTTTAACAGGACGAAAGTGAGCGGCAGAGGTGCAGGAAGGGAATTCCAGAGCTCAGGGCGCAGGCAGCTGAAGGCACCAGAGTGGAGCAATGCAAATCGGAGATACAAAAAGGGCGGAACGAGAGGGGCGCAGAGATGCTTGTGGGGCTGGAGGAGATTACAGAGATGGTTGTGGGGCTGGAGGAGATGACAGAGATGCTTGTGGGGCTGGAGGAGATTACAGAGATGCTTGTGGGACTGGAGGAAATTACAGAGATGGTTGTGGGGCTGGAGGAGATTACAGAGATGCTTGTGGGGCAAGAGGAGATTACAGAGATGGTTGTGGGACTGGATGAGATTACAGAGATGGTTGTGGGGCTGGAGGAGATTACAGAGATGGTTGTGGGGCTGGAGGAGATTACAGAGATACTTGTGGGGCTGGAGGAGATTACAGAGATGGTTGTGGGGCTGGAGGAGATTACAGAGATGCTTGTGGGGCTGGAGGAGATTACAGAGATGCTTGTGGGGCTGGAGGAGATTACAGAGATGCTTATGGGGCTGGATGAGACTACAGAGATGCTTGTGGGGCTGGAGGAGATTACAGAGATGCTTGTGGGACTGGAGGAGATTACAGAGATGGTAATGGGGCTGGAGGAGATTACAGAGATGGTTGTGGGGCTGGAGGAGATTACAGAGATGATTGTGGGGCTGGAGGAGATTACAGAGATGGTTGTGGGGATGGAGGAGATTACAGAGATGGTTGTGGGGCTGGAGGAGATTACAGAGATGATTGTGGGGCAGGAGGAGATTACAGAGATGATTGTGGGGCTGGAGGAGATTACAGAGATGGTTGAGGGGATGGAGGAGATTACAGAGATGGTTGTGGGGCGGGAGGAGATTACAGAGATGCTTGAGGGGCTGGAGAACATTACAGAGATGGTTGTGGGGCTGGAGGACATTACAGAGATGCTTGTGGGGCTGGAGGACATTACAGAGATGCTTGTGGGGCTGGAGGAGATTACAGAGATGGTTGTGGGACTGGATGAGATTACAGAGATGGTTGTGGGGCTGGAGGAGATAACAGAGATGCTTGTGGGGCTGCAGGAGATTACAGAGATGGTTGTGGGGCTGCAGGAGATTACAGAGATGCTTGCGGGGCTGGAGACTACAGAGATGGTTGTGGGGCTGGACGAGATTACAGAGATGCTTGTGGGGCTGGAGGAGATGACAGAGATGGTTGTGGGGCTGGATGAGATTACAGAGATGCTTGTGGGGCTGGAGGAGATTACAGAGATGGTTGTGGGGCTGCAGGAGATTACAGAGATGCTTGTGGGGCTGCAGATTACAGAGATGCTTGTGAGGCTGCAGATTACAGAGATGCTTGTGGGGCTGGAGGAGATTACAGAGACGGTTGTGGGGCTGGAGGAGATTACAGAGATGCTTGTGTGGCTGGAGGAGATTACAGAGATGCTTCTGGGGCTGGAGGAGATTACAGAGATGGTTGTGGTGCTGGAGGAGATTACAGAGATGGTGGTGGGGCTGGAGGAGATTACAGAGATGGTTGTGGGGAAGGAGAAGATTACAGAGATGCTTCTGGGGCTGGAGGAGATTACAGAGATTGTTGTGGGGCTGGAGAATATTACAGAGAAGCTTGTGGCGCTGGAGGAGATTACAGAGACGCTTGTGGGGCTGGAGGAGATAACAGAGATGCTTGTGGGGCTGGAGGAGATTACAGAGATGCTTGTGGGGCTGGAGGAGATTACAGAGATGCTTGTGGGGCTGGAGGAAATTACAGAGATGGTTGTGGGGCTGGAGGAGATTACAGAGATGGTTGTGGGGCTGGAGGAGATTACAGAGATGGTTGTGGGGCTGGAGGAGATTACAGAGATGGTTGTGGGGCTGGAGGAGATTAGAGATGCTTGTGGGGCTGGAGGAGATTACAGAGATGGTTGTGGGGCTGGAGGAGATTACAGAGATGGTTGGGGGCTGGAGGAGATTACAGAGAGAGTTGTGGGGCTGGAGGAGATTACAGAGATGGTTGTGGTGCTGGAGGAGATTACTGAGATGGTTGTGGGGCTGGAGGAGATTACAGAGATGGTTGTGGGGCTGGAGGAGATTACAGAGATGGTTGTGGGGCTGGAGGAGATTACAGAGATGGTTGTGGGGCTGGAGGAGATTACCGAGATGGTTGCGGCGCTGAAGGAGATTACAGAGATGCTTGTGGGGCTGGAGGAGATTACAGAGATGGTTGTGAGGCAGGACGAGATTACAGAGATGGTTGTGAGGCAGGACGAGATTACAGTGATGCTTCTGGGGCTGGAGATTACAGAGATGCTTGTGGGGCTGGAGGAGATTACAGAGATGATTGTGGGGCTGGAGGAGATTACAGAGATGCTTGTGGGGCTGGAGGAGATTACAGAGATGCTTGTGGGGCTGGAGGAGATTACAGAGATGCTTGTGGGGCTGGAGGAGATTACAGAGATGCTTGTGGGGCTGGAGGAGATTACAGAGATGCTTGTGGGACGCGAGATTACAGAGATGGTTGTGGGACGGGAGATTACAGAGATGGTTGTGGGGCTGGAGGAGATTACAGAGATGCTTGTGGGGCTGGAGGAGATTACAGAGATGGTTGTGAGGCAGGACGAGATTACAGTGATGCTTCTGGGGCTGGAGATTACAGAGATGCTTGTGGGGCTGGAGGAGATTACAGAGATGCTTGTGGGGCTGGAGGAGATTACAGAGATGCTTGTGGGGCTGGAGGAGATTACAGAGATGCTTGTGGGACTGAATGAGATTACAGAGATGCTTGTGGGCCTGGAGATTATAGAGATGGTTGTGGGGCTATTGGAGATTACAGAGATGCTTGCGGGGCTTGAGGAGATTACAGAGATGGTTGTGGGCTTGGAGGAGATTACAGAGATACTTGTGGGGCTGGATGAGATTACAGAGATGGTTGTGGGGCTGGAGGACATTACAGAGATGCTTGTGGGGCTGGAGGACATTACAGAGATGGTTGTGGGAATGGATGAGATTACAGAGATGGTTGTGGGGCTGGAAGAGATAACAGAGATGCTTGTGATGCTGCAGGAGATAACAGAGATGGTTGTGGGGCTGCAGGAGATTACAGAGATGCTTGCGGGGCTGGAGACTACAGAGATGGTTGTGGGGCTGGACGAGATTACAGAGATGCTTGTGGGGCTGGAGGAGATTACAGAGATGGTTGTGGGGCTGGATGAGATTACAGAGATACTTGTGGGGCTGGAGGAGATTACAGAGATGGTTGTGGGCCTGCAGGAGATTACAGAGATGCTTGTGGGGCTGCAGATTACAGAGATGCTTGTGGGGCTGGAGATGACAGAGATGCTTGTGGGGCTGGAGGAGATTACAGAGACGGTTGTGGGGCTGGAGGAGATTACAGAGATGGTTGTGGGGCAGGAGATTACAGAGATGCTTGTGGGGCTGGAGGAGATTATAGAGATGGTTGTGGGGCTGCAGATTACAGAGGTGCTTGTGGGGCTGGAGATTACAGAGATGCTTGTGGGGCTGGAGGAGATTACAGAGATGGTTGTGGGGCTGGAGGAATTTACAGAGATGCTTGTGGGGCTGGAGGAGATTACAGAGATGCTTGTGGGGCTGGAGGAGATTACAGAGATGCTTGTGGGGCAGGAGGAGATTACAGAGATGGTTGTGGGGCTGGAGGAGATTACAGAGATGGTTGTGGTGCTGGAGGAGATTACAGAGATGGTTGTGGGGCTGGAGGAGATTACAGAGATGGTTGTGGGGAAGGAGGAGATTACAGAGATGCTTCTGGGGCTGGAGGAGATTACAGAGATGCTTGTGGGGCAGGAGGAAATTACAGAGATGATTGTGGGGCTGGAGGAGATTACAGAGATGCTTCTGGGGATGGAGGAGATTACAGAGATGGTTGTGGGACGGAAGATTACAGAGAAGGTTGTGGGGCTGGAGGAGATTACAGAGATGCTTGTGGGGCTGGAGGAGATTACACAGATGCTTGTGGGACTGAATGAGATTACAGAGATGCTTGTTGGGCTGAAGATTATAGAGATGGTTGTGGGGCAATTGGAGATTACAGAGATGCTTGTGGGGCTGGAGGAGATTACAGAGATGGTTGTGGGGCTGGAGGAGATTACAGAGATGGTTGTGGGGCTGGAGGAGATTACAGAGATGCTTTTGGGGCTGGAGGAGATTACAGAGATGGTTGTGGGGCTGGAGGAGATTACCGCGATGCTTGTGGGGTGGAGGAGATTACAGAGATTGTTGTGGGGCTGCAGGAGATTACAGAGATGCTTCTGTGCCTGGAGGAGATTACAGAGATGCTTGTTGGGCTGGAGGAGATTACAGAGATGCTTGTGGGGCTGGAGGAGATTACAGAGATGCTTCTGGGGCTGGAGGAGATTACAGAGATGCTTGTGGGGCTGGAGGAGATTACAGAGATGATTGTGGGGCTGGAGGAGATAACAGAGATGGTTGTGGGGCTGGAGGAGATTACAGAGATGCTTGTGGGGCTGGAGGAGATTACAGAGATGTTTGTGGGGCTGCAGGAGATTACAGAGATGGTTGTGGGACTGGATATTATCGAGATGGTTGTGGGGCTGGAGGAGATTACAGAGATGCTTATGGGGATGGAAGAGATAACAGAGATGGTTGTGGGGCTGGAGGAGATTACAGAGATCGTTGTGGGGCTGGAGGAGATTACAGAGATGGTTGTGGGGTTGGAGATTACAGAGATGGTTGTGGGGCTGGAGGAGATTAAAGAGATGGTTGTGGGGCTGGAGGAGATTACAGAGATGGTTGTGGGGCTGGAGGAGATTACAGAGATGGTTGTGGGGCTGGAGGAGATTACAGAGATGCTTGTGGGGCTGAAGATTACAGAGATGCTTGTGAGGCTGGAGGAGATTACAGAGATGCTTGTGGGGCTGGAGGAGATTACAGAGATGGTTGTGGGTCTGGAGGATATTACAGAGATACTTGTGGGGCTGGAGGAGATTATAGAGATGGTTGTGGGGCAGGAGGAGATTACAAAGATGGTTGTGGGACTGGAGGAGATTACAGAGATGGTTGCTGCGCTGGAGGAGATTACAGAGATGCTTGTGGGGCTGGAGGAGATTACAGAGATGGTTGTGGGGCTGGAGGAGATTACAGAGATGGTTGTGGGGCTGGAGGAGATTACAGAGATGGTTGTGGGGCTGGAGGAGATTACAGAGATGGTTGTGGGGCTGGAGGAGATTACAGAGATGGTTGCGGCGCTGGAGGAGATTACAGAGATGCTTGTGGGGCTGGAGGAGATTACAGAGATGGTTGTGAGGCAGGACGAGATTACAGTGATGCTTCTGGGGCTGGAGATTACAGAGATGCTTGTGGGGCTGCAGGAGATTACAGAGATGATTGTGGGGCTGGAGGAGATTACAGAGATGCTTGTGGGGCTGGAGGAGATTACAGAGATGCTTGTGGGGCTGGAGGAGATTACAGAGATGCTTGTGGGACGCGAGATTGCAGAGATGGTTGTGGGACGGGAGATTACAGAGATGGTTGTGGGGCTGGAGGAGATTACAGAGATGCTTGTGGGGCTGGAGGAGATTACAGAGATGGTTGTGAGGCAGGACGAGATTACAGTGATACTTCTGGGGCTGGAGATTACAGAGATGCTTGTGGGGCTGGAGGAGATTACAGAGATGCTTGTGGGGCTGGAGGAGATTACAGAGATGGTTGTGGGGCAGGAGGAGATAACAGAGATGCTTGTGGGGCTGGAGGAGATTACACAGAGGCTTGTGGGACTGAATGAGATTACAGAGATGCTTGTGGGCCTGGAGATTATAGAGATGGTTGTGGGGTTATTGGAGATTACAGAGATGCTTGCGGGGCTGGAGGAGATTACAGAGATGGTTGTGGGCTTGGAGGAGATTACAGAGATACTTGTGGGGCTGGATGAGATTACAGAGATGGTTGTGGGGCTGGAGGACATTACAGAGATGCTTGTGGGGCTGGAGGACATTACAGAGATGGTTGTGGGACTGGATGAGATTACAGAGATGGTTGTGGGGCTGGAAGAGATAACAGAGATGCTTGTGATGCTGCAGGAGATAACAGAGATGGTTGTGGGGCTGCAGGAGATTACAGAGATGCTTGCGGGGCTGGAGACTACAGAGATGGTTGTGGGGCTGGACGAGATTACAGAGATGCTTGTGGGGCTGGAGGAGATTACAGAGATGGTTGTGGGGCTGGATGAGATTACAGAGATGCTTGTGGGGCTGGAGGAGATTATAGAGATGGTTGTGGGGCTGCAGATTACAGAGATGCTTGTGGGGCTGCAGATTACAGAGATGCTTGTGGGGCTGGAGGAGATTACAGAGATGGTTGTGGGGCTGGAGGAATTTACAGAGATGGTTGTGGGGCTGGAGGAGATTACAGAGATACTTGTGGGGCTGGAGGAGATTATAGAGATGGTTGTGGGGCAGGAGGAGATTATAGAGATGGTTGTGGGGCAGGAGGAGATTACAGAGATGGTTGTGGGACTGGAGGAGATTACAGAGATGGTTGCTGCGCTGGAGGAGATTACAGAGATGCTTGTGGGGCTGGAGGAGATTACAGAGATGGTTGTGGGGCTGGAGGAGATTACAGAGATGCTTGTGGGGCTGAAGATTACAGAGATGCTTGTGAGGCTGGAGGAGATTACAGAGATGCTTGTGGGGCTGGAGGAGATTACAGAGATGGTTGTGGGTCTGGAGGATATTACAGAGATACTTGTGGGGCTGGAGGAGAGTATAGAGATGGTTGTGGGGCAGGAGGAGATTACAGAGATGGTTGTGGGACTGGAGGAGATTACAGAGATGGTTGCTGCGCTGGAGGAGATTACAGAGATGCTTGTGGGGCTGGAGGAGATTACAGAGATGGTTGTGGGGCTGGAGGAGATTACAGAGATGGTTGTGGGGCTGGAGGAGATTACAGAGATGGTTGTGGGGCTGGAGGAGATTACAGAGATGGTTGCGGCGCTGGAGGAGATTACAGAGATGCTTGTGGGGCTGGAGGAGATTACAGAGATGGTTGTGAGGCAGGACGAGATTACAGTGATGCTTCTGGGGCTGGAGATTACAGAGATGCTTGTGGGGCTGCAGGAGATTACAGAGATGATTGTGGGGCTGGAGGAGATTACAGAGATGCTTGTGGGGCTGGAGGAGATTACAGAGATGCTTGTGGGACGCGAGATTGCAGAGATGGTTGTGGGACGGGAGATTACAGAGATGGTTGTGGGGCTGGAGGAGATTACAGAGATGCTTGTGGGGCTGGAGGAGATTACAGAGATGGTTGTGAGGCAGGACGAGATTACAGTGATACTTCTGGGGCTGGAGATTACAGAGATGCTTGTGGGGCTGGAGGAGATTACAGAGATGCTTGTGGGGCTGGAGGAGATTACAGAGATGGTTGTGGGGCAGGAGGAGATAACAGAGATGCTTGTGGGGCTGGAGGAGATTACACAGAGGCTTGTGGGACTGAATGAGATTACAGAGATGCTTGTGGGCCTGGAGATTATAGAGATGGTTGTGGGGTTATTGGAGATTACAGAGATGCTTGTGGGGCTGGAGGAGATTACAGAGATGGTTGTGGGCTTGGAGGAGATTACAGAGATACTTGTGGGGCTGGATGAGATTACAGAGATGGTTGTGGGGCTGGAGGACATTACAGAGATGCTTGTGGGGCTGGAGGACATTACAGAGATGGTTGTGGGACTGGATGAGATTACAGAGATGGTTGTGGGGCTGGAAGAGATAACAGAGATGCTTGTGATGCTGCAGGAGATAACAGAGATGGTTGTGGGGCTGCAGGAGATTACAGAGATGCTTGCGGGGCTGGAGACTACAGAGATGGTTGTGGGGCTGGACGAGATTACAGAGATGCTTGTGGGGCTGGAGGAGATTACAGAGATGGTTGTGGGGCTGGATGAGATTACAGAGATGCTTGTGGGGCTGGAGGAGATTATAGAGATGGTTGTGGGGCTGCAGATTACAGAGATGCTTGTGGGGCTGCAGATTACAGAGATGCTTGTGGGGCTGGAGGAGATTACAGAGATGGTTGTGGGGCTGGAGGAATTTACAGAGATGGTTGTGGGGCTGGAGGAGATTACAGAGATGCTTGTGGGGCTGGAGGAGATTACAGAGATGCTTGTGGGGCTGGATGAGATTACAGAGATGGTTGTGGGGCTGGAGGAGATTACAGAGATGGTTGTGGTGCTGGAGGAGATTACAGAGATGGTTGTGGGGCTGGAGGAGATTACAGAGATGGTTGTGGGGAAGGAGGAGATTACAGAGATGCTTCTGGGGCTGGAGGAGATTACAGAGATGGTTGTGGGACTGGAGGAGATTACAGATATGGTTGCGGCGCTGGAGGAGATTACAGAGATGCTTGTGGGGCTGGAGGAGATTACAGAGATGGTTGTGGGGCAGGAGGAGATTACAGTGATGCTTCTGGGGCTGGAGATTACAGAGATGCTTGTGGGGCAGGAGGAGATTACAGAGATGCTTCTGGGGATGGAGGAGATTACAGAGATGGTTGTGGGACGGAACATTACAGAGATGGTTGTGGGGCTGGAGGAGATTACAGAGATGCTTGTGGGGCTGGAGGAGATTACACAGATGCTTGTGGGACTGAATGAGATTACAGAGATGCTTGTTGGGCTGGAGATTATAGAGATGGTTGTGGGGCAATTGGAGATTACAGAGATGCTTGTGGGGCTGGAGGAGATTACAGAGATGGTTGTGGGGCTGGAGGAGATTACAGAGATGGTTGTGGGGCTGGAGGAGATTACAGAGATGCTTTTGGGGCTGGAGGAGATCACAGAGATGGTTGTGGGGCTGGAGGAGATTACAGCGATGCTTGTGGGGCTGGAGGAGATTACAGAGATTGTTGTGGGGCTGCAGGAGATTACAGAGATGCTTCTGTGCCTGGAGGAGATTACAGAGATGCTAGTTGGGCTGGAGGAGATTACAGAGATGCTTGTGGGGCTGGAGGAGATTACAGAGATGCATGTGGGGCTGCAGGAGATTACAGAGATGGTTGTGGGACTGGATATTATCGAGATGGTTGTGGGGCTGGAGGAGATTACAGACATGCTTATGGGGATGGAAGAGATAACAGAGATGGTTGTGGGGCTGGAGGAGATTACAGAGATCGTTGTGGGGCTGGAGGAGATTACAGAGATGGTTGTGGGGTTGGAGATTACGGAGATGGTTGTGGGGCTGGAGGAGATTAAAGAGATGGTTGTGGGGCTGGAGGAGATTACAGAGATGGTTGTGGGGCTGGAGGAGATTACAGAGATGGTTGTGGGGCTGGAGGAGATTACAGAGATGCTTGTGGGGCTGAAGATTACAGAGATGCTTGTGAGGCTGGAGGAGATGACAGAGATGCTTGTGGGGCTGCAGGAGATTACAGAGATGGTTGTGGGTCTGGAGGATATTACAGAGATACTTGTGGGGCTGGAGGAGATTATAGAGATGGTTGTGGGGCAGGAGGAGATTATAGAGATGGTTGTGGGGCAGGAGGAGATTACAGAGATGGTTGTGGGACTGGAGGAGATTACAGAGATGGTTGCTGCGCTGGAGGAGATTACAGAGATGCTTGTGGGGCTGGAGGAGATTACAGAGATGGTTGTGGGGCTGGAGGAGATTACAGAGATGCTTGTGGTGCTGGAGGACATTACAGAGATGCTTGTGGGGCTGGAGGAGATTACAGAGATGGTTGTGGGACTGGATGAGATTACAGAGATGGTTGTGGGACTGGATGAGATTACAGAGATGGTTGTGGGGCTGGAGGAGATAACAGAGATGCTTGTGGGGCTGCAGGAGATAATAGAGATGGTTGTGGGGCTGCAGGAGATTACAGAGATGCTTGAGGGGCTGGAGACTACAGAGATGGTTGTGGGGATGCACGAGATTACAGAGATGCTTGTGGGGCTGGAGGAGATTACAGAGATGTTTGTGGGGCTGGAGCAGATTACAGAGATGGTTGTGGGGCTGGAGGAGATTACAGAGATGCTTGTGGGGCTGGAGGAGATTACAGAGATGGTTGTGGGGCTGGAGGAGATTACAGAGATGGTTGTGGGGCTGGAGGAGATTACAGAGATACTTGTGGGGCTGGAGGAGATTACAGAGATGGTTGTGGGGCTGGAGAAGATTACAGAGATGGTTGTGGGGCTGGAGGAGATTACAGAGATGGTTGTGGGGCTGGAGGAGATGACAGAGATTGTTGTGGGGCTGGAGGAGATGACAGAGATGGCTGTGGGGCTGGAGGAGATTACAGAGATGGTTGGGGGCTGGAGGAGATTACAGAGATGGTTGTGGGGCTGGAGGAGATTACAGAGATGGTTGTGGGGCTGGAGGAGATTACAGAGATGGTTGCGGCTCTGGAGGAGATTACAGAGATGCTTGTGGGGCTGGAGGAGATTACAGAGATGGTTGTGTGGCAGGAGGAGATTACAGTGATGCTTCTGGGCCTGTAGATTACAGAGATGCTTGTGGGGCAGGAGGAGATTACAGAGATGCTTGTGGGGCTGGAGGAGATTCCAGAGATGCTTCTGGGGCTCGAGGAGATTATAGAGATGGTTGTGGGACGGGAGATTACTGAGATGGTTGTGGGGCTGGAGGAGATTACAGAGATGCTTGTGGGGCTGGAGGAGATTACACAGATGCTTGTGGGACTGAATGAGATTACAGAGATGCTTGTGGGGCTGGAGGTTATAGAGATGGTTGTGGGGCTATTGGAGATTACAGAGATGCTTGTGGGGCTGGAGGTGATTACAGAGATGGTTGTGGGGCTGGAGGAGATTACAGAGATGGTTGTGGGCTTGGAGGAGATTACAGAGATACTTGTGGGGCTGGATGAGATGACAGAGATGGTTGTGGGGCTGCAGGAGATTACAGAGATGGTTGTGGGGCTGGATGAGATTACAGAGATGGTTGTGGGGCTGGAGGAGATTACAGAGATGGTTGTGGGGCTGGATGAGATTACAGAGATGGTTGTGGGGCTGGAGGAGATTACAGAGATGGTTGTGGGGCTGGAGGAGATTACAGAGATGCTTCTGGGGCTGGAGGAGATTATAGAGATGGTTGTGGGGCAGGAGGAGATTATAGAGATGGTTGTGGGGCAGGAGGAGATTACAGAGATGGTTGTGGGACTGGAGGAGATTACAGAGATGGTTGCTGCGCTGGAGGAGATTACAGAGATGCTTGTGGGGCTGGAGGAGATTACAGAGATGGTTGTGGGGCTGGAGGAGATTACAGAGATGCTTGTGGTGCTGGAGGACATTACAGAGATGCTTGTGGGGCTGGAGGAGATTACAGAGATGGTTGTGGGACTGGATGAGATTACAGAGATGGTTGTGGGACTGGATGAGATTACAGAGATGGTTGTGGGGCTGGAGGAGATAACAGAGATGCTTGTGGGGCTGCAGGAGATAATAGAGATGGTTGTGGGGCTGCAGGAGATTACAGAGATGCTTGAGGGGCTGGAGACTACAGAGATGGTTGTGGGGATGCACGAGATTACAGAGATGCTTGTGGGGCTGGAGGAGATTACAGAGATGTTTGTGGGGCTGGAGCAGATTACAGAGATGGTTGTGGGGCTGGAGGAGATTACAGAGATGCTTGTGGGGCTGGAGGAGATTACAGAGATGGTTGTGGGGCTGGAGGAGATTACAGAGATGGTTGTGGGGCTGGAGGAGATTACAGAGATACTTGTGGGGCTGGAGGAGATTACAGAGATGGTTGTGGGGCTGGAGAAGATTACAGAGATGGTTGTGGGGCTGGAGGAGATTACAGAGATGGTTGTGGGGCTGGAGGAGATGACAGAGATTGTTGTGGGGCTGGAGGAGATGACAGAGATGGCTGTGGGGCTGGAGGAGATTACAGAGATGGTTGGGGGCTGGAGGAGATTACAGAGATGGTTGTGGGGCTGGAGGAGATTACAGAGATGGTTGGTGGGGCTGGAGGAGATTACAGAGATGGTTGCGGCTCTGGAGGAGATTACAGAGATGCTTGTGGGGCTGGAGGAGATTACAGAGATGGTTGTGTGGCAGGAGGAGATTACAGTGATGCTTCTGGGCCTGTAGATTACAGAGATGCTTGTGGGGCAGGAGGAGATTACAGAGATGCTTGTGGGGCTGGAGGAGATTCCAGAGATGCTTCTGGGGCTCGAGGAGATTATAGAGATGGTTGTGGGACGGGAGATTACTGAGATGGTTGTGGGGCTGGAGGAGATTACAGAGATGCTTGTGGGGCTGGAGGAGATTACACAGATGCTTGTGGGACTGAATGAGATTACAGAGATGCTTGTGGGGCTGGAGGTTATAGAGATGGTTGTGGGGCTATTGGAGATTACAGAGATGCTTGTGGGGCTGGAGGTGATTACAGAGATGGTTGTGGGGCTGGAGGAGATTACAGAGATGGTTGTGGGCTTGGAGGAGATTACAGAGATACTTGTGGGGCTGGATGAGATGACAGAGATGGTTGTGGGGCTGCAGGAGATTACAGAGATGGTTGTGGGGCTGGATGAGATTACAGAGATGGTTGTGGGGCTGGAGGAGATTACAGAGATGGTTGTGGGGCTGGATGAGATTACAGAGATGGTTGTGGGGCTGGAGGAGATTACAGAGATGGTTGTGGGGCTGGAGGAGATTACAGAGATGCTTCTGGGGCTGGAGGAGATTACAGCGATGGTTGTGGTGCTGGAGGAGATGACAGAGAAGGTGGTGGGGCTGGAGGAGATTACAGAGATGCCGGTGGGGCTGCAGGAGATTACAGAGATGGTTGTGGGGCTGCAGGAGATTACAGAGATGCTTCTGGGGCTGGAGGAGATTACAGAGATGCTTGTCGGGCTGGAGGAGATTACAGAGATGCTTGTGGGGCTGGAGGAGATTACAGAGATGCTTGTGGGGTTGGAGAAGATTACAGAGATGCTTGTGGGGCTGGAGGAGATTACAGAGATGCTTGTGGGGCTGGAGGAGATTACAGAGATGCTTGTGGGGCTGGATGAGATTACAGAGATGGTTGTGGGGCTGGAGGAGATTACAGAGATGCTTGTGGGGCTGGAGGAGATTACAGAGATGGTTGTGGGGCTGCAGGAGATTACAGAGATGGTTGTGGGGCTGGAGAAGATTACAGAGATCCTTGTGGGGCTGGAGAAGATTACAGAGATGCTTGTGGGGCTGGAGGAAATTACAGAGATGCATGTGGGGCTGGAGGAGATTACAGAGATGTTTGTGGGGCTGAAGATTACAGAGATGCTTGTGGGGTTGGAGGAGATTACAGAGATGGTTGTGGGGCTGGAGGAGATTACAGAGATGCTTGAGGGGCTGGAGGAGATTACAGAGATGGTTGTGGGGCTGGAGGAGATTACAGAGATGGTTGTGGGGCTGGAGGAGATTACAGAGATGCTACTGGGGCTGCAGGAGACTACAGAGTTGCTTCTGGGGCTGCAGGAGATTACAGAGATGGTTGTGGGGCCGGAGGAGATTACAGAGATACTTGTGGGGCTGGAGGAGATTACAGAGATGCTTGTGGGGCTGGAGGAGATTACAGAGATGCTTGTGGGGCTGGAGGAGATTACAGAGATGCTTCTGGGGCTGCAGGAGATTACAGAGATGCTTGTGGGGCTGCAGGAGATTACAGAGATGCTTGTGGGGCTGGAGGAGATTACAGAGATGGTTGTGGGGCTGGATGAGATTACAGAGATGGTTGTGGTGCTGGAGGAGATTACAGAGATGGTTGTGGGGCTGGAGGAGATTACAGAGATGGTTGTGGGGAAGGAGGAGATTACAGAGATGCTTCTGGGGCTGGAGGAGATTACAGAGATGGTTGTGGGACTGGAGGAGATTACAGATATGGTTGCGGCGCTGGAGGAGATTACAGAGATGCTTGTGGGGCTGGAGGAGATTACAGAGATGCTAGTTGGGCTGGAGGAGATTACAGAGATGCTTGTGGGGCTGGAGGAGATTACAGAGATGCATGTGGGGCTGCAGGAGATTACAGAGATGGTTGTGGGACTGGATATTATCGAGATGGTTGTGGGGCTGGAGGAGATTACAGAGATGCTTATGGGGATGGAAGAGATAACAGAGATGGTTGTGGGGCTGGAGGAGATTACAGAGATCGTTGTGGGGCTGGAGGAGATTACAGAGATGGTTGTGGGGTTGGAGATTACGGAGAAGGTTGTGGGGCTGGAGGAGATTAAAGAGATGGTTGTGGGGCTGGAGGAGATTACAGAGATGGTTGTGGGGCTGGAGGAGATCACAGAGATGGTTGTGGGGCTGGAGGAGATTACAGAGATGCTTGTGGGGCTGAAGATTACAGAGATGCTTGTGAGGCTGGAGGAGATGACAGAGATGCTTGTGGGGCTGGAGGAGATTACAGAGATGGTTGTGGGTCTGGAGGATATTACAGAGATACTTGTGGGGCTGGAGGAGATTATAGAGATGGTTGTGGGGCAGGAGGAGATTATAGAGATGGTTGTGGGGCAGGAGGAGATTACAGAGATGGTTGTGGGACTGGAGGAGATTACAGAGATGGTTGCTGCGCTGGAGGAGATTACAGAGATGCTTGTGGGGCTGGAGGAGATTACAGAGATGCTTGTGGGGCTGGAGGAGATTACAGAGATGCTTGTGGTGCTGGAGGACATTACAGAGATGCTTGTGGGGCTGGAGGAGATTACAGAGATGGTTGTGGGACTGGATGAGATTACAGAGATGGTTGTGGGACTGGATGAGATTACAGAGATGGTTGTGGGGCTGGAGGAGATAACAGAGATGCTTGTGGGGCTGCAGGAGATAATAGAGATGGTTGTGGGGCTGCAGGAGATTACAGAGATGCTTGAGGGGCTGGAGACTACAGAGATGGTTGTGGGGCTGCACGAGATTACAGAGATGCTTGTGGGGCTGGAGGATATTACAGAGATGTTTGTGGGGCTGGAGGAGATTACAGAGATGGTTGGGGGCTGGAGGAGATTACAGAGATGGTTGTGGGGCTGGAGGAGATTACAGAGATGGTTGTGGGGCTGGAGGAGATTACAGAGATGGTTGCGGCTCTGGAGGAGATTACAGAGATGCTTGTGGGGCTGGAGGAGATTACAGAGATGGTTGTGTGGCAGGAGGAGATTACAGTGATGCTTCTGGGCCTGTAGATTACAGAGATGCTTGTGGGGCAGGAGGAGATTACAGAGATGCTTGTGGGGCTGGAGGAGATTCCAGAGATGCTTCTGGGGCTCGAGGAGATTATAGAGATGGTTGTGGGACGGGAGATTACTGAGATGGTTGTGGGGCTGGAGGAGATTACAGAGATGCTTGTGGGGCTGGAGGAGATTACACAGATGCTTGTGGGACTGAATGAGATTACAGAGATGCTTGTGGGGCTGGAGGTTATAGAGATGGTTGTGGGGCTATTGGAGATTACAGAGATGCTTGTGGGGCTGGAGGTGATTACAGAGATGGTTGTGGGGCTGGAGGAGATTACAGAGATGGTTGTGGGCTTGGAGGAGATTACAGAGATACTTGTGGGGCTGGATGAGATGACAGAGATGGTTGTGGGGCTGCAGGAGATTACAGAGATGGTTGTGGGGCTGGATGAGATTACAGAGATGGTTGTGGGGCTGGAGGAGATTACAGAGATGGTTGTGGGGCTGGATGAGATTACAGAGATGGTTGTGGGGCTGGAGGAGATTACAGAGATGGTTGTGGGGCTGGAGGAGATTACAGAGATGCTTCTGGGGCTGGAGGAGATTATAGAGATGGTTGTGGGGCAGGAGGAGATTATAGAGATGGTTGTGGGGCAGGAGGAGATTACAGAGATGGTTGTGGGACTGGAGGAGATTACAGAGATGGTTGCTGCGCTGGAGGAGATTACAGAGATGCTTGTGGGGCTGGAGGAGATTACAGAGATGGTTGTGGGGCTGGAGGAGATTACAGAGATGCTTGTGGTGCTGGAGGACATTACAGAGATGCTTGTGGGGCTGGAGGAGATTACAGAGATGGTTGTGGGACTGGATGAGATTACAGAGATGGTTGTGGGACTGGATGAGATTACAGAGATGGTTGTGGGGCTGGAGGAGATAACAGAGATGCTTGTGGGGCTGCAGGAGATAATAGAGATGGTTGTGGGGCTGCAGGAGATTACAGAGATGCTTGAGGGGCAGGAGACTACAGAGATGGTTGTGGGGATGCACGAGATTACAGAGATGCTTGTGGGGCTGGAGGAGATTACAGAGATGTTTGTGGGGCTGGAGCAGATTACAGAGATGGTTGTGGGGCTGGAGGAGATTACAGAGATGCTTGTGGGGCTGGAGGAGATTACAGAGATGGTTGTGGGGCTGGAGGAGATTACAGAGATGGTTGTGGGGCTGGAGGAGATTACAGAGATACTTGTGGGGCTGGAGGAGATTACAGAGATGGTTGTGGGGCTGGAGAAGATTACAGAGATGGTTGTGGGGCTGGAGGAGATTACAGAGATGGTTGTGGGGCTGGAGGAGATGACAGAGATTGTTGTGGGGCTGGAGGAGATGACAGAGATGGCTGTGGGGCTGGAGGAGATTACAGAGATGGTTGGGGGCTGGAGGAGATTACAGAGATGGTTGTGGGGCTGGAGGAGATTACAGAGATGGTTGGTGGGGCTGGAGGAGATTACAGAGATGGTTGCGGCTCTGGAGGAGATTACAGAGATGCTTGTGGGGCTGGAGGAGATTACAGAGATGGTTGTGTGGCAGGAGGAGATTACAGTGATGCTTCTGGGCCTGTAGATTACAGAGATGCTTGTGGGGCAGGAGGAGATTACAGAGATGCTTGTGGGGCTGGAGGAGATTCCAGAGATGCTTCTGGGGCTCGAGGAGATTATAGAGATGGTTGTGGGACGGGAGATTACTGAGATGGTTGTGGGGCTGGAGGAGATTACAGAGATGCTTGTGGGGCTGGAGGAGATTACACAGATGCTTGTGGGACTGAATGAGATTACAGAGATGCTTGTGGGGCTGGAGGTTATAGAGATGGTTGTGGGGCTATTGGAGATTACAGAGATGCTTGTGGGGCTGGAGGTGATTACAGAGATGGTTGTGGGGCTGGAGGAGATTACAGAGATGGTTGTGGGCTTGGAGGAGATTACAGAGATACTTGTGGGGCTGGATGAGATGACAGAGATGGTTGTGGGGCTGCAGGAGATTACAGAGATGGTTGTGGGGCTGGATGAGATTACAGAGATGGTTGTGGGGCTGGAGGAGATTACAGAGATGGTTGTGGGGCTGGATGAGATTACAGAGATGGTTGTGGGGCTGGAGGAGATTACAGAGATGGTTGTGGGGCTGGAGGAGATTACAGAGATGCTTCTGGGGCTGGAGGAGATTACAGCGATGGTTGTGGTGCTGGAGGAGATGACAGAGAAGGTGGTGGGGCTGGAGGAGATTACAGAGATGCCGGTGGGGCTGCAGGAGATTACAGAGATGGTTGTGGGGCTGCAGGAGATTACAGAGATGCTTCTGGGGCTGGAGGAGATTACAGAGATGCTTGTCGGGCAGGAGGAGATTACAGAGATGCTTGTGGGGCTGGAGGAGATTACAGAGATGCTTGTGGGGTTGGAGAAGATTACAGAGATGCTTGTGGGGCTGGAGGAGATTACAGAGATGCTTGTGGGGCTGGAGGAGATTACAGAGATGCTTGTGGGGCTGGATGAGATTACAGAGATGGTTGTGGGGCTGGAGGAGATTACAGAGATGCTTGTGGGGCTGGAGGAGATTACAGAGATGGTTGTGGGGCTGCAGGAGATTACAGAGATGGTTGTGGGGCTGGAGGAGATTGCAGAGATGCTTGTGGGCCTGGAGGAGATTACAGAGATGGTTGTGGGGCTGGAGATTACAGAGATGGTTGTGGGGCTGGAGGAGATTACAAAGATGGTTGTGGGGCTGGAGATTACAGAGATGGTTGTGGGGCTGGAGAAGATTACAGAGATCCTTGTGGGGCTGGAGAAGATTACAGAGATGCTTGTGGGGCTGGAGGAAATTACAGAGATGCATGTGGGGCTGGAGGAGATTACAGAGATGTTTGTGGGGCTGAAGATTACAGAGATGCTTGTGGGGTTGGAGGAGATTACAGAGATGGTTGTGGGGCTGGAGGAGATTACAGAGATGCTTGAGGGGCTGGAGGAGATTACAGAGATGGTTGTGGGGCTGGAGGAGATTACAGAGATGGTTGTGGGGCTGGAGGAGATTACAGAGATGCTACTGGGGCTGCAGGAGACTACAGAGTTGCTTCTGGGGCTGCAGGAGATTACAGAGATGGTTGTGGGGCCGGAGGAGATTACAGAGATACTTGTGGGGCTGGAGGAGATTACAGAGATGCTTGTGGGGCTGGAGGAGATTACAGAGATGGTTGTGGGGCTGGAGGAGATTACAGAGATGCTTCTGGGGCTGCAGGAGATTACAGAGATGCTTGTGGGGCTGCAGGAGATTACAGAGATGCTTGTGGGGCTGGAGGAGATTACAGAGATGGTTGTGGGGCTGGATGAGATTACAGAGATGGTTGTGGTGCTGGAGGAGATTACAGAGATGGTTGTGGGGCTGGAGGAGATTACAGAGATGGTTGTGGGGAAGGAGGAGATTACAGAGATGCTTCTGGGGCTGGAGGAGATTACAGAGATGGTTGTGGGACTGGAGGAGATTACAGATATGGTTGCGGCGCTGGAGGAGATTACAGAGATGCTTGTGGGGCTGGAGGAGATTACAGAGATGCTAGTTGGGCTGGAGGAGATTACAGAGATGCTTGTGGGGCTGGAGGAGATTACAGAGATGCATGTGGGGCTGCAGGAGATTACAGAGATGGTTGTGGGACTGGATATTATCGAGATGGTTGTGGGGCTGGAGGAGATTACAGAGATGCTTATGGGGATGGAAGAGATAACAGAGATGGTTGTGGGGCTGGAGGAGATTACAGAGATCGTTGTGGGGCTGGAGGAGATTACAGAGATGGTTGTGGGGTTGGAGATTACGGAGAAGGTTGTGGGGCTGGAGGAGATTAAAGAGATGGTTGTGGGGCTGGAGGAGATTACAGAGATGGTTGTGGGGCTGGAGGAGATCACAGAGATGGTTGTGGGGCTGGAGGAGATTACAGAGATGCTTGTGGGGCTGAAGATTACAGAGATGCTTGTGAGGCTGGAGGAGATGACAGAGATGCTTGTGGGGCTGGAGGAGATTACAGAGATGGTTGTGGGTCTGGAGGATATTACAGAGATACTTGTGGGGCTGGAGGAGATTATAGAGATGGTTGTGGGGCAGGAGGAGATTATAGAGATGGTTGTGGGGCAGGAGGAGATTACAGAGATGGTTGTGGGACTGGAGGAGATTACAGAGATGGTTGCTGCGCTGGAGGAGATTACAGAGATGCTTGTGGGGCTGGAGGAGATTACAGAGATGCTTGTGGGGCTGGAGGAGATTACAGAGATGCTTGTGGTGCTGGAGGACATTACAGAGATGCTTGTGGGGCTGGAGGAGATTACAGAGATGGTTGTGGGACTGGATGAGATTACAGAGATGGTTGTGGGACTGGATGAGATTACAGAGATGGTTGTGGGGCTGGAGGAGATAACAGAGATGCTTGTGGGGCTGCAGGAGATAATAGAGATGGTTGTGGGGCTGCAGGAGATTACAGAGATGCTTGAGGGGCTGGAGACTACAGAGATGGTTGTGGGGCTGCACGAGATTACAGAGATGCTTGTGGGGCTGGAGGATATTACAGAGATGTTTGTGGGGCTGGAGCAGATTACAGAGATGGTTGTGGGGCTGGAGGAGATTACAAAGATGGTTGTGGGGCTGGAGATTACAGAGATGGTTGTGGGGCTGGAGAAGATTACAGAGATCCTTGTGGGGCTGGAGAAGATTACAGAGATGCTTGTGGGGCTGGAGGAAATTACAGAGATGCATGTGGGGCTGGAGGAGATTACAGAGATGTTTGTGGGGCTGAAGATTACAGAGATGCTTGTGGGGTTGGAGGAGATTACAGAGATGGTTGTGGGGCTGGAGGAGATTACAGAGATGCTTCTGGGGCTGCAGGAGATTACAGAGATGGTTGTGGGGCTGGAGGAGATTACAGAGATACTTGTGGGGCTGGAGGAGATTACAGAGATGCTTGTGGGGCTGGAGGAGATTACAGAGATGGTTGTGGGGCTGGAGGAGATTACAGAGATGCTTCTGGGGCTGCAGGAGATTACAGAGATGCTTGTGGGGCTGCAGGAGATTACAGAGATGCTTGTGGGGCTGGAGGAGATTACAGAGATGGTTGTGGGGCTGGATGAGATTACAGAGATGGTTGTGGTGCTGGAGGAGATTACAGAGATGGTTGTGGGGCTGGAGGAGATTACAGAGATGGTTGTGGGGAAGGAGGAGATTACAGAGATGCTTCTGGGGCTGGAGGAGATTACAGAGATGGTTGTGGGACTGGAGGAGATTACAGATATGGTTGCGGCGCTGGAGGAGATTACAGAGATGCTTGTGGGGCTGGAGGAGATTACCGAGATGCTAGTTGGGCTGGAGGAGATTACAGAGATGCTTGTGGGGCTGGAGGAGATTACAGAGATGCATGTGGGGCTGCAGGAGATTACAGAGATGGTTGTGGGACTGGATATTATCGAGATGGTTGTGGGGCTGGAGGAGATTACAGAGATGCTTATGGGGATGGAAGAGATAACAGAGATGGTTGTGGGGCTGGAGGAGATTACAGAGATCGTTGTGGGGCTGGAGGAGATTACAGAGATGGTTGTGGGGTTGGAGATTACGGAGAAGGTTGTGGGGCTGGAGGAGATTAAAGAGATGGTTGTGGGGCTGGAGGAGATTACAGAGATGGTTGTGGGGCTGGAGGAGATTACAGAGATGGTTGTGGGGCTGGAGGAGATTACAGAGATGCTTGTGGGGCTGAAGATTACAGAGATGCTTGTGAGGCTGGAGGAGATGACAGAGATGCTTGTGGGGCTGGAGGAGATTACAGAGATGGTTGTGGGTCTGGAGGATATTACAGAGATACTTGTGGGGCTGGAGGAGATTATAGAGATGGTTGTGGGGCAGGAGGAGATTATAGAGATGGTTGTGGGGCAGGAGGAGATTACAGAGATGGTTGTGGGACTGGAGGAGATTACAGAGATGGTTGCTGCGCTGGAGGAGATTACAGAGATGCTTGTGGGGCTGGAGGAGATTACAGAGATGGTTGTGGGGCTGGAGGAGATTACAGAGATGCTTGTGGTGCTGGAGGACATTACAGAGATGCTTGTGGGGCTGGAGGAGATTACAGAGATGGTTGTGGGACTGGATGAGATTACAGAGATGGTTGTGGGACTGGATGAGATTACAGAGATGGTTGTGGGGCTGGAGGAGATAACAGAGATGCTTGTGGGGCTGCAGGAGATAATAGAGATGGTTGTGGGGCTGCAGGAGATTACAGAGATGCTTGAGGGGCTGGAGACTACAGAGATGGTTGTGGGGCTGCACGAGATTACAGAGATGCTTGTGGGGCTGGAGGAGATTACAGAGATGTTTGTGGGGCTGGAGCAGATTACAGAGATGGTTGTGGGGCTGGAGGAGATTACAGAGATGCTTGTGGGGCTGGAGGAGATTACAGAGATGGTTGTGGGGCTGGAGGAGTTTACAGAGATGGTTGTGGGGCTGGAGGAGATTACAGAGATACTTGTGGGGCAGGAGGAGATTACAGAGATGGTTGTGGGGCTGGAGGAGATTACAGAGATGGTTGTGGGGCTGGAGGAGATTACAGAGATGGTTGTGGGGCTGGAGGAGATGACAGAGATTGTTGTGGGGCTGGAGGAGATGACAGAGATGGCTGTGGGGCTGGAGGAGATTACAGAGATGGTTGGGGGCTGGAGGAGATTACAGAGATGGTTGTGGGGCTGGAGGAGATTACAGAGATGGTTGTGGGGCTGGAGGAGATTACAGAGATGGTTGTGGGGCTGGAGGAGATTACAGAGATGGTTGCGGCTCTGGAGGAGTTTACAGAGATGCTTGTGGGGCTGGAGGAGATTACAGAGATGGTTGTGTGGCAGGAGGAGATTACAGTGATGCTTCTGGGCCTGTAGATTACAGAGATGCTTGTGGGGCAGGAGGAGATTACAGAGATGCTTGTGGGGCTGGAGGAGATTCCAGAGATGCTTCTGGGGCTCGAGGAGATTATAGAGATGGTTGTGGGACGGGAGATTACTGAGATGGTTGTGGGGCTGGAGGAGATTACAGAGATGCTTGTGGGGCTGGAGGAGATTACACAGATGCTTGTGGGACTGAATGAGATTACAGAGATGCTTGTGGGGCTGGAGGTTATAGAGATGGTTGTGGGGCTATTGGAGATTACAGAGATGCTTGTGGGGCTGGAGGTGATTACAGAGATGGTTGTGGGGCTGGAGGAGATTACAGAGATGGTTGTGGGCTTGGAGGAGATTACAGAGATACTTGTGGGGCTGGATGAGATGACAGAGATGGTTGTGGGGCTGCAGGAGATTACAGAGATGGTTGTGGGGCTGCAGGAGATTACAGAGATGGTTGTGGGGCTGGATGAGATTACAGAGATGGTTGTGGGGCTGGAGGAGATTACAGAGATGGTTGTGGGGCTGGATGAGATTACAGAGATGGTTGTGGGGCTGGAGGAGATTACAGAGATGCTTCTGGGGCTGGAGGAGATTACAGCGATGGTTGTGGTGCTGGAGGAGATGACAGAGAAGGTGGTGGGGCTGGAGGAGATTACAGAGATGCCGGTGGGGCTGCAGGAGATTACAGAGATGGTTGTGGGGCTGCAGGAGATTACAGAGATGCTTCTGGGGCTGGAAGAGATTACAGAGAAGCTTGTCGGGCTGGAGGAGATTACAGAGATGCTTGTCGGGCTGGAGGAGATTACAGAGATGCTTGTGGGGCTGGAGGAGATTACAGAGATGCTTGTGGGGTTGGAGAAGATTACAGAGATGCTTGTGGGGCTGGAGGAGATTACAGAGATGCTTGTGGGGCTGGAGGAGATTACAGAGATGCTTGTGGGGCTGGATGAGATTACAGAGATGGTTGTGGGGCTGGAGGAGATTACAGAGATGCTTGTGGGGCTGGAGGAGATTACAGAGATGGTTGTGGGGCTGCAGGAGATTACAGAGATGGTTGTGGGGCTGGAGGAGATTGCAGAGATGCTTGTGGGCCTGGAGGAGATTACAGAGATGGTTGTGGGGCTGCAGATTACAGAGATGGTTGTGGGGCTGGAGGAGATTACAAAGATGGTTGTGGGGCTGGAGATTACAGAGATGGTTGTGGGGCTGGAGAAGATTACAGAGATCCTTGTGGGGCTGGAGAAGATTACAGAGATGCTTGTGGGGCTGGAGGAAATTACAGAGATGCATGTGGGGCTGGAGGAGATTACAGAGATGTTTGTGGGGCTGAAGATTACAGAGATGCTTGTGGGGCTGGAGGAGATTACAGAGATGGTTGTGGGGCTGGAGGAGATAACAGAGATGCTTGAGGGGCTGGAGGAGATTACAGAGATGGTTGTGGGGCTGGAGGAGATTACAGAGATGGTTGTGGGGCTGGAGGAGATTACAGAGATGCTACTGGGGCTGCAGGAGACTACAGAGTTGCTTCTGGGGCTGCAGGAGATTACAGAGATGGTTGTGGGGCTGGAGGAGATTACAGAGATGCTTGTGGGGCTGGAGGAGATTACAGAGATGCTTGTGGGGCTGGAGGAGATTACAGAGATGGTTGTGGGGCTGGAGGAGATTACAGAGATGCTTCTGGGGCTGCAGGAGATTACAGAGATGCTTGTGGGGCTGCAGGAGATTACAGAGATGCTTGTGGGGCTGCAGGAAATTACAGAGATGGTTGTGGGGCTGAAGATTACAGAGATGCTTGTGGGGCTGGAGGAGATTACAGAGATGGTTGTGGGGCTGGAGGAGATTACATAGCTGCTTACGGGGCTGGAGGAGATTACAGAGATGCTTGTGGGGCTGGAGGAGATAACAGAGATGCTTGTGGGGCTGGAGCAGATTACAGAGATGGTTGTGGGCCTGGAGGAGATTACAGAGATGGTTGTGGGGCTGGAGGAGATTACAGAGATGGTTGTGGGGCTGGAGGAGATTACAGAGATGCTTCTGGGGCTGGAGGAGATTGCAGAGATGGTTGTGCGACTGGATGAGATTACAGAGATGGTTATGGGGCTGGAGGAGATTACAGAGATGGTTGTGGGGCTGCAGGAGATTACAGAGATGGTTGTGGGTCTGGAGGAGATTACAGAGATGCTTGTGGGGCTGGAGATTACAGAGATGCTTTTGGGTCTGGAGGATATTACGGAGATGGTTGTGGGGCAGCAGGAGATTACAGAGATGGTTGTGGGGCGGCAGGAGATTACAGAGATGGTTGTGGGGCGGCTGGAGATTACAGAGATGGTTGTGGGGCTGGAGGAGATTACAGAGATGGTTGTGGGGCTGCAGGAGATTACAGAGATGGTTGTGGGGCTGGAGGAGATTACAGAGATGGTTGTGGGGCTGGAGGAGATTACAGAGATGCTTGTGGGGCTGGAGGAGATTACAGAGATGCTTGTGGGGCTGGAGGAGATTACAGAGATGCTTGTGGGGCTGGATGAGATTACAGAGATGGTTGTGGGGCTGGAGGAGATTACAGAGATGCTTGTGGGGCTGGAGGAGATTACAGAGATGGTTGTGGGGCTGCAGGAGATTACAGAGATGGTTGTGGGGCTGGAGGAGATTGCAGAGATGCTTGTGGGCCTGGAGGAGATTACAGAGATGGTTGTGGGGCTGGAGATTACAGAGATGGTTGTGGGGCTGGAGGAGATTACAAAGATGGTTGTGGGGCTGGAGATTACAGAGATGGTTGTGGGGCTGGAGGAGATTACAGAGACGGTTGTGGGGCTGGAGGAGATTACAGAGACGGTTGTGGGGCTGGAGGAGATGACAGAGACGGTTGTGGGGCTGGAGGAGATGACGGAGATGGTTGTGGGGCTGGAGGAGATTACAGAGATGGTTGTGGGGCTGGAGGAGATTACAGAGATGGTTGTGGGGCTGGAGGAGATTACAGAGATGGTTGTGGGGCAGGAGGAGATTACAGAGATGGTTGTGGGGCTGGAGGAGATTACAGAGATGGTTGTGGGGCTGGAGGAGATTACAGAGCTGGTTGCGGCGCTGGAGGAGATTACAGAGATGCTTGTGGGGCTGGAGGAGATTACAGAGATGGTTGTGGTGCTGGAGGAGATGACAGAGATGGTGGTGGGGCTGGAGGAGATTACAGAGATGCCTGTGGGGCTGGAGGAGATTACAGAGATTGTTGTGGGGCTGCAGGAGATTACAGAGATGCTTCAGGGGCTGGAGGAGATTACAGAGATGCTCGTCGGGCTGGAGGAGATTACAGAGATGCTTGTGGGGCTGGAGGAGATTACAGAGATGCTTCTGGGGCTGGAGAAGATGTCAGAGATGCTTGTGGGGCTGGAGGAGATTACAGAGATGATTGTGGGGCTGGAGGAGATTACAGAGATGGTTGTGGGGCTGGAGGAGATTACAGAGATGGTTGTGGGGCTGGACGAGATTACAGAGATGGTTGTGGGGCTGGAGGAGATTACAGAGATGCTTGTGGGGCTGGATGAGATTACAGAGATGGTTGTGGGGCTGGATGAGATTACAGAGATCGTTGTGGGGCTGGATGAGATTACAGAGATGGTTGTGGGGCTGGAGGAGATTACAGAGATGCTTCTGGGACTGGAGGAGATTACAGAGATGCTTCTGGGGCTGGAGGAGATTACAGATATGGTTGTGGTGCTGGAGGAGATTACAGAGATGGTTGGGGGCTGGAGGAGATTACAGAGATGCTTGTGGGGCTGGAGATTACAGAGATGCTTGTAGGGCTGGAGGAGATTACAGATATGGTTGAGGGGCTGGAGGAGATTACAGTGATGCTTCTGGGGCTGGAGGAGATTACAGAGATGGTTGTGGGGCTGGAGGAGATTACAGAGATGCTTGTGGGGCTGGAGGAGATTACAGAGATGCTTGTGGGGGTGGAGGAGATTACAGAGATGGTTGTGGGGCTGGAGGAGATTACAGAGATGCTTGTGGGGCTGGAGGAGATTACAGAGATGCTTGTGGGGCTGGAGGAGATTACAGAGATGCTTGTGGGGCTGCAGGAGATTACAGAGATGCTTGTGGGGCTGCAGGAGATTACAGAGATGCTTGTGGGGCAGGATGAGATTACAGTGATGCTTCTGGGGCTGGAGGAGATTACAGAGATGCTTGTGGGGCTGGAGGAGATTACAGAGATGCTTCTGGGGCTGGAGGAGATTACAGAGATGCTTCTGGGGCTGGAGGAGATTACAGAGATGGTTGTGGGACGGGAGATTACAGAGATGGTTGTGGGGCTGGAGGAGATTACAGAGATGCTTGTGGGGCTGGAGGAGATTGCACAGAAGCTTGTGGGACTGAAAGAGATTACAGAGATGCTTGTGGGGCTGGAGATAATAGAGATGGTTGTGGGGCTATTGGAGTTTACAGAGATGCTTGTGGGGCTGGAGGAGATTACAGAGATGGTTGTGGGCTTGGTGGAGATTACAGAGATACTTGTGGGGCTGGATGAGATTCTAGAGATGGTTGTGGGGCTGGAGGACTATACAGAGATGGTTGTGGGGCTGGAGGAGATTACAGAGATGCTTGTGGGGCTGGATGAGATTACAGAGATGGTTGTGGGGCTGGAGGAGATTACAGAGATGGTTGTGGGGCTGGATGAGTTTACAGAGATGGTTGTGGGGCTGGAGGAGATTACAGAGATGGTTGTGGGGCTGGAGGAGATTACAGAGATGCTTCTGGGGCTGGAGGAGATTACAGCGATGGTTGTGGTGCTGGAGGAGATGACAGAGATGGTGGTGGGGCTAGAGGAGATTACAGAGATGCCTGTGGGGCTGCAGGAGATTACAGAGATTGTTGTGGGGCTGCAGGAGATTACAGAGATGCTTCTGGGGCTGGAGGAGATTACAGAGATGCTTGTCGGGCTGGAGGAGATTACAGAGATGCTTGTGGGGCTGGATGAGATTACAGAGATGCTTCTGGGGCTGGAGGAGATTACAGAGATGCTTCTGGGGCTGGAGGAGATGTCAGAGATGCTTGTGGGGCTGGAGGAGATTACAGAGATGATTGTGGGGCTGGAGGAGATTACAGAGATGGTTGTGGGGCTGGAGGAGATTACAGAGATGGTTGTGGGGCTGGAGGAGATTACAGAGATGGTTGTGGGGCTGGAGGAGATTACAGAGATGGTTGTGGGGCTGGAGGAGATTACAGAGATGCTTGTGGGGCTGGATGAGATTACAGAGATGGTTGTGGGGCTGGATGAGATTACAGAGATGGTTGTGGGGCTGGAGGATATTACAGAGATGCTTCTGGGACTGTAGGAGATTACAGAGATGCTTCTGGGGCTGGAGCAGATTACAGAGATGGTTGTGGTGCTGGAGGAGATTACAGATATGGTTCTGGGGCTGGAGGAGATTACAGAGATGGTTGTGGGGCTGGAGGAGATTACAGAGATGGTTGTGGGGCTGGAGGAGATTACAGAGATGGTTGTGGGGCTGGAGGAGATTACAGAGATGCTTGTGGGGTTGGAGGAGATTACAGAGATGGTTGTGGGGCTGGAGGAGATTACAGAGATGATTGCGGGGCTGGAGGAGATTACAGAGATGCTTGCGGGGCTGCAGGAGATTACAGAGATGCTTGCGGGGCTGCAGGAGATTACAGAGATGCTTGTGGGGCTGCAGGAGATTACAGAGATGCTTGTGGGGCTGGAGGAGATTACAGAGATGCTTGTGGGGCTGGAGGAGATTACAGAGATGCTTGTGGGGCTGGAGGAGATTACAAAGATGGTTGTGGGGCTGGAGATTACAGAGATGGTTGTGGGGCTGGAGAAGATTACAGAGATCCTTGTGGGGCTGGAGAAGATTACAGAGATGCTTGTGGGGCTGGAGGAAATTACAGAGATGCATGTGGGGCTGGAGGAGATTACAGAGATGTTTGTGGGGCTGAAGATTACAGAGATGCTTGTGGGGCTGGAGGAGATTACAGAGATGGTTGTGGGGCTGGAGGAGATTACAGAGATGCTTGAGGGGCTGGAGGAGATTACAGAGATGGTTGTGGGGCTGGAGGAGATTACAGAGATGGTTGTGGGGCTGGAGGAGATTACAGAGATGCTACTGGGGCTGCAGGAGACTACAGAGTTGCTTCTGGGGCTGCAGGAGATTACAGAGATGGTTGTGGGGCTGGAGGAGATTACAGAGATACTTGTGGGGCTGGAGGAGATTACAGAGATGCTTGTGGGGCTGGAGGAGATTACAGAGATGGTTGTGGGGCTGGAGGAGATTACAGAGATGCTTCTGGGGCTGCAGGAGATTACAGAGATGCTTGTGGGGCTGCAGGAGATTACAGAGATGCTTGTGGGGCTGGAGGAGATTACAGAGATGGTTGTGGGGCTGGATGAGATTACAGAGATGGTTGTGGTGCTGGAGGAGATTACAGAGATGGTTGTGGGGCTGGAGGAGATTACAGAGATGGTTGTGGGGAAGGAGGAGATTACAGAGATGCTTCTGGGGCTGGAGGAGATTACAGAGATGGTTGTGGGACTGGAGGAGATTACAGATATGGTTGCGGCGCTGGAGGAGATTACAGAGATGCTTGTGGGGCTGGAGGAGATTACAGAGATGGTTGTGGGGCAGGAGGAGATTACAGTGATGCTTCTGGGGCTGGAGATTACAGAGATGCTTGTGGGGCAGGAGGAGATTACAGAGATGATTGTGGGGCTGGAGGAGATTACAGAGATGCTTCTGGGGATGGAGGAGATTACAGAGATGGTTGTGGGACGGAAGATTACAGAGATGGTTGTGGGGCTGGAGGAGATTACAGAGATGCTTGTGGGGCTGGAGGAGATTACACAGATGCTTGTGGGACTGAATGAGATTACAGAGATGCTTGTTGGGCTGGAGATTATAGAGATGGTTGTGGGGCAATTGGAGATTACAGAGATGCTTGTGGGGCTGGAGGAGATTACAGAGATGGTTGTGGGGCTGGAGGAGATTACAGAGATGGTTGTGGGGCTGGAGGAGATTACAGAGATGCTTTTGGGACTGGAGGAGATTACAGAGATGGTTGTGGGGCTGGAGGAGATTACAGCGATGCTTGTGGGGCTGGAGGAGATTACAGAGATTGTTGTGGGGCTGCAGGAGATTACAGAGATGCTTCTGTGCCTGGAGGAGATTACAGAGATGCTAGTTGGGCTGGAGGAGATTACAGAGATGCTTGTGGGGCTGGAGGAGATTACAGAGATGCATGTGGGGCTGCAGGAGATTACAGAGATGGTTGTGGGACTGGATATTATCGAGATGGTTGTGGGGCTGGAGGAGATTACAGAGATGCTTATGGGGATGGAAGAGATAACAGAGATGGTTGTGGGGCTGGAGGAGATTACAGAGATCGTTGTGGGGCTGGAGGAGATTACAGAGATGGTTGTGGGGTTGGAGATTACGGAGAAGGTTGTGGGGCTGGAGGAGATTAAAGAGATGGTTGTGGGGCTGGAGGAGATTACAGAGATGGTTGTGGGGCTGGAGGAGATTACAGAGATGGTTGTGGGGCTGGAGGAGATTACAGAGATGCTTGTGGGGCTGAAGATTACAGAGATGCTTGTGAGGCTGGAGGAGATGACAGAGATGCTTGTGGGGCTGGAGGAGATTACAGAGATGGTTGTGGGTCTGGAGGATATTACAGAGATACTTGTGGGGCTGGAGGAGATTATAGAGATGGTTGTGGGGCAGGAGGAGATTATAGAGATGGTTGTGGGGCAGGAGGAGATTACAGAGATGGTTGTGGGACTGGAGGAGATTACAGAGATGGTTGCTGCGCTGGAGGAGATTACAGAGATGCTTGTGGGGCTGGAGGAGATTACAGAGATGGTTGTGGGGCTGGAGGAGATTACAGAGATGCTTGTGGTGCTGGAGGACATTACAGAGATGCTTGTGGGGCTGGAGGAGATTACAGAGATGGTTGTGGGACTGGATGAGATTACAGAGATGGTTGTGGGACTGGATGAGATTACAGAGATGGTTGTGGGGCTGGAGGAGATAACAGAGATGCTTGTGGGGCTGCAGGAGATAATAGAGATGGTTGTGGGGCTGCAGGAGATTACAGAGATGCTTGAGGGGCTGGAGACTACAGAGATGGTTGTGGGGCTGCACGAGATTACAGAGATGCTTGTGGGGCTGGAGGAGATTACAGAGATGTTTGTGGGGCTGGAGCAGATTACAGAGATGGTTGTGGGGCTGGAGGAGATTACAGAGATGCTTGTGGGGCTGGAGGAGATTACAGAGATGGTTGTGGGGCTGGAGGAGTTTACAGAGATGGTTGTGGGGCTGGAGGAGATTACAGAGATACTTGTGGGGCTGGAGGAGATTACAGAGATGGTTGTGGGGCTGGAGGAGATTACAGAGATGGTTGTGGGGCTGGAGGAGATTACAGAGATGGTTGTGGGGCTGGAGGAGATGACAGAGATTGTTGTGGGGCTGGAGGAGATGACAGAGATGGCTGTGGGGCTGGAGGAGATTACAGAGATGGTTGGGGGCTGGAGGAGATTACAGAGATGGTTGTGGGGCTGGAGGAGATTACAGAGATGGTTGGTGGGGCTGGAGGAGATTACAGAGATGGTTGCGGCTCTGGAGGAGATTACAGAGATGCTTGTGGGGCTGGAGGAGATTACAGAGATGGTTGTGTGGCAGGAGGAGATTACAGTGATGCTTCTGGGCCTGTAGATTACAGAGATGCTTGTGGGGCAGGAGGAGATTACAGAGATGCTTGTGGGGCTGGAGGAGATTCCAGAGATGCTTCTGGGGCTCGAGGAGATTATAGAGATGGTTGTGGGACGGGAGATTACTGAGATGGTTGTGGGGCTGGAGGAGATTACAGAGATGCTTGTGGGGCTGGAGGAGATTACACAGATGCTTGTGGGACTGAATGAGATTACAGAGATGCTTGTGGGGCTGGAGGTTATAGAGATGGTTGTGGGGCTATTGGAGATTACAGAGATGCTTGTGGGGCTGGAGGTGATTACAGAGATGGTTGTGGGGCTGGAGGAGATTACAGAGATGGTTGTGGGCTTGGAGGAGATTACAGAGATACTTGTGGGGCTGGATGAGATGACAGAGATGGTTGTGGGGCTGCAGGAGATTACAGAGATGGTTGTGGGGCTGCAGGAGATTACAGAGATGGTTGTGGGGCTGGATGAGATTACAGAGATGGTTGTGGGGCTGGAGGAGATTAGAGAGATGGTTGTGGGGCTGGATGAGATTACAGAGATGGTTGTGGGGCTGGAGGAGATTACAGAGATGCTTCTGGGGCTGGAGGAGATTACAGCGATGGTTGTGGTGCTGGAGGAGATGACAGAGAAGGTGGTGGGGCTGGAGGAGATTACAGAGATGCCGGTGGGGCTGCAGGAGATTACAGAGATGGTTGTGGGGCTGCAGGAGATTACAGAGATGCTTCTGGGGCTGGAGGAGATTACAGAGAAGCTTGTCGGGCTGGAGGAGATTACAGAGATGCTTGTCGGGCTGGAGGAGATTACAGAGATGCTTGTGGGGCTGGAGGAGATTACAGAGATGCTTGTGGGGTTGGAGAAGATTACAGAGATGCTTGTGGGGCTGGAGGAGATTACAGAGATGCTTGTGGGGCTGGAGGAGATTACAGAGATGCTTGAGGGGCTGGATGAGATTACAGAGATGGTTGTGGGGCTGGAGGAGATTACAGAGATGCTTGTGGGGCTGGAGGAGATTACAGAGATGGTTGTGGGGCTGCAGGAGATTACAGAGATGGTTGTGGGGCTGGAGGAGATTGCAGAGATGCTTGTGGGCCTGGAGGAGATTACAGAGATGGTTGTGGGGCTGCAGATTACAGAGATGGTTGTGGGGCTGGAGGAGATTACAAAGATGGTTGTGGGGCTGGAGATTACAGAGATGGTTGTGGGGCTGGAGAAGATTACAGAGATCCTTGTGGGGCTGGAGAAGATTACAGAGATGCTTGTGGGGCTGGAGGAAATTACAGAGATGCATGTGGGGCTGGAGGAGATTACAGAGATGTTTGTGGGGCTGAAGATTACAGAGATGCTTGTGGGGCTGGAGGAGATTACAGAGATGGTTGTGGGGCTGGAGGAGATAACAGAGATGCTTGAGGGGCTGGAGGAGATTACAGAGATGGTTGTGGGGCTGGAGGAGATTACAGAGATGGTTGTGGGGCTGGAGGAGATTACAGAGATGCTACTGGGGCTGCAGGAGACTACAGAGTTGCTTCTGGGGCTGCAGGAGATTACAGAGATGGTTGTGGGGCTGGAGGAGATTACAGAGATGCTTGTGGGGCTGGAGGAGATTACAGAGATGCATGTGGGGCTGGAGGAGATTACAGAGATGGTTGTGGGGCTGGAGGAGATTACAGAGATGCTTCTGGGGCTGCAGGAGATTACAGAGATGCTTGTGGGGCTGCAGGAGATTACAGAGATGCTTGTGGGGCTGCAGGAAATTACAGAGATGGTTGTGGGGCTGAAGATGACAGAGATGCTTGTGGGGCTGGAGGAGATTACAGAGATGGTTGTGGGGCTGGAGGAGATGACATAGCTGCTTACGGGGCTGGAGGAGATTACAGAGATGCTTGTGGGGCTGGAGGAGATAACAGAGATGCTTGTGGGGCTGGAGCAGATTACAGAGATGGTTGTGGGCCTGGAGGAGATTACAGAGATGGTTGTGGGGCTGGAGGAGATTACAGAGATGGTTGTGGGGCTGGAGGAGATTACAGAGATGCTTCTGGGGCTGGAGGAGATTGCAGAGATGGTTGTGCGACTGGATGAGATTACAGAGATGGTTATGGGGCTGGAGGAGATTACAGAGATGGTTGTGGGGCTGCAGGAGATTACAGAGATGGTTGTGGGTCTGGAGGAGATTACAGAGATGCTTGTGGGGCTGGAGATTACAGAGATGCTTTTGGGTCTGGAGGATATTACGGAGATGGTTGTGGGGCAGCAGGAGATTACAGAGATGGTTGTGGGGCGGCAGGAGATTACAGAGATGGTTGTGGGGCGGCTGGAGATTACAGAGATGGTTGTGGGGCTGGAGGAGATTACAGAGATGGTTGTGGGGCTGCAGGAGATTACAGAGATGGTTGTGGGGCTGGAGGAGATTACAGAGATGGTTGTGGGGCTGGAGGAGATTACAGAGATGCTTGTGGGGCTGGAGGAGATTACAGAGATGCTTGTGGGGCTGGAGGCGATTACAGAGATGCTTGTGGGGCTGGATGAGATTACAGAGATGGTTGTGGGGCTGGAGGAGATTACAGAGATGCTTGTGGGGCTGGAGGAGATTACAGAGATGGTTGTGGGGCTGCAGGAGATTACAGAGATGGTTGTGGGGCTGGAGGAGATTGCAGAGATGCTTGTGGGCCTGGAGGAGATTACAGAGATGGTTGTGGGGCTGGAGATTACAGAGATGGTTGTGGGGCTGGAGGAGATTACAAAGATGGTTGTGGGGCTGGAGATTACAGAGATGGTTGTGGGGCTGGAGGAGATTACAGAGACGGTTGTGGGGCTGGAGGAGATTACAGAGACGGTTGTGGGGCTGGAGGAGATGACAGAGACGGTTGTGGGGCTGGAGGAGATGACAGAGATGGTTGTGGGGCTGGAGGAGATTACAGAGATGGTTGTGGGGCTGGAGGAGATTACAGAGATGGTTGTGGGGCTGGAGGAGATTACAGAGATGGTTGTGGGGCAGGAGGAGATTACAGAGATGGTTGTGGGGCTGGAGGAGATTACAGAGATGGTTGTGGGGCTGGAGGAGATTACAGAGCTGGTTGCGGCGCTGGAGGAGATTACAGAGATGCTTGTGGGGCTGGAGGAGATTACAGAGATGGTTGTGGTGCTGGAGGAGATGACAGAGATGGTGGTGGGGCTGGAGGAGATTACAGAGATGCCTGTGGGGCTGGAGGAGATTACAGAGATTGTTGTGGGGCTGCAGGAGATTACAGAGATGCTTCAGGGGCTGGAGGAGATTACAGAGATGCTCGTCGGGCTGGAGGAGATTACAGAGATGCTTGTGGGGCTGGAGGAGATTACAGAGATGCTTCTGGGGCTGGAGGAGATGTCAGAGATGCTTGTGGGGCTGGAGGAGATTACAGAGATGATTGTGGGGCTGGAGGAGATTACAGAGATGGTTGTGGGGCTGGAGGAGATTACAGAGATGGTTGTGGGGCTGGAGGAGATTACAGAGATGGTTGTGGGGCTGGAGGAGATTACAGAGATGCTTGTGGGGCTGGATGAGATTACAGAGATGGTTGTGGGGCTGGATGAGATTACAGAGATCGTTGTGGGGCTGGATGAGATTACAGAGATGGTTGTGGGGCTGGAGGAGATTACAGAGATGCTTCTGGGACTGGAGGAGATTACAGAGATGCTTCTGGGGCTGGAGGAGATTACAGATATGGTTGTGGTGCGGGAGGAGATTACAGAGATGGTTGGGGGCTGGAGGAGATTACAGAGATGCTTGTGGGGCTGGAGATTACAGAGATGCTTGTAGGGCTGGAGGAGATTACAGATATGGTTGAGGGGCTGGAGGAGATTACAGTGATGCTTCTGGGGCTGGAGGAGATTACAGAGATGGTTGTGGGGCTGGAGGAGATTACAGAGATGCTTGTGGGGCTGGAGGAGATTACAGAGATGCTTGTGGGGTTGGAGGAGATTACAGAGATGGTTGTGGGGCTGGAGGAGATTACAGAGATGATTGTGGGGCTGGAGGAGATTACAGAGATGCTTGTGGGGCTGGAGGAGATTACAGAGATGCTTGTGGGGCTGCAGGAGATTACAGAGATGCTTGTGGGGCTGCAGGAGATTACAGAGATGCTTGTGGGGCAGGATGAGATTACAGTGATGCTTCTGGGGCTGGAGGAGATTACAGAGATGCTTGTGGGGCTGGAGGAGATTACAGAGATGCTTCTGGGGCTGGAGGAGATTACAGAGATGCTTCTGGGGCTGGAGGAGATTACAGAGATGGTTGTGGGACGGGAGATTACAGAGATGGTTGTGGGGCTGGAGGAGATTACAGAGATGCTTGTGGGGCTGGAGGAGATTGCACAGAAGCTTGTGGGACTGAAAGAGATTACAGAGATGCTTGTGGGGCTGGAGATAATAGAGATGGTTGTGGGGCTATTGGAGTTTACAGAGATGCTTGTGGGGCTGGAGGAGATTACAGAGATGGTTGTGGGCTTGGTGGAGATTACAGAGACACTTGTGGGGCTGGATGAGATTCTAGAGATGGTTGTGGGGCTGGAGGACTTTACAGAGATGGTTGTGGGGCTGGAGGAGATTACAGAGATGCTTGTGGGGCTGGATGAGATTACAGAGATGGTTGTGGGGCTGGAGGAGATTACAGAGATGGTTGTGGGGCTGGATGAGTTTGCAGAGATGGTTGTGGGGCTGGAGGAGATTACAGAGATGGTTGTGGGGCTGGAGGAGATTACAGAGATGCTTCTGGGGCTGGAGGAGATTACAGCGATGGTTGTGGTGCTGGAGGAGATGACAGAGATGGTGGTGGGGCTAGAGGAGATTACAGAGATGCCTGTGGGGCTGCAGGAGATTACAGAGATTGTTGTGGGGCTGCAGGAGATTACAGAGATGCTTCTGGGGCTGGAGGAGATTACAGAGATGCTTGTCGGGCTGGAGGAGATTACAGAGATGCTTGTGGGGCTGGATGAGATTACAGAGATGCTTCTGGGGCTGGAGGAGATTACAGAGATGCTTCTGGGGCTGGAGGAGATGTCAGAGATGCTTGTGGGGCTGGAGGAGATTACAGAGATGATTGTGGGGCTGGAGGAGATTACAGAGATGGTTGTGGGGCTGGAGGAGATTACAGAGATGGTTGTGGGGCTGGAGGAGATTACAGAGATGGTTGTGGGGCTGGAGGAGATTACAGAGATGGTTGTGGGGCTGGAGGAGATTACAGAGATGCTTGTGGGGCTGGATGAGATTACAGAGATGGTTGTGGGGCTGGATGAGATTACAGAGATGGTTGTGGGGCTGGAGGATATTACAGAGATGCTTCTGGGACTGTAGGAGATTACAGAGATGCTTCTGGGGCTGGAGCAGATTACAGAGATGGTTGTGGTGCTGGAGGAGATTACAGAGATGGTTGGGGGCTGGAGGAGATTACAGAGATGCTTGTGGGGCTGGAGATTACAGAGATGCTTGTAGGGCTGGAGGAGATTACAGATATGGTTCTGGGGCTGGAGGAGATTACAGAGATGGTTGTGGGGCTGGAGGAGATTACAGAGATGGTTGTGGGGCTGGAGGAGATTACAGAGATGGTTGTGGGGCTGGAGGAGATTACAGAGATGGTTGTGGGGCTGGAGGAGATTACAGAGATGCTTGTGGGGTTGGAGGAGATTACAGAGATGGTTGTGGGGCTGGAGGAGATTACAGAGATGATTGTGGGGCTGGAGGAGATTACAGAGATGTTTGCGGGGCTGCAGGAGATTACAGAGATGCTTGCGGGTCTGCAGGAGATTACAGAGATGCTTGTGGGGCTGCAGGAGATTACAGAGATGCTTGTGGGGCTGGAGGAGATTACAGAGATGCTTGTGGGGCTGGAGGAGATTACAGAGATGCTTGTGGGGCTGGAGGAGATTACAGAGATGGTTCTGGGGCTGCAGGAGATTACAGAGATGGTTGTGGGTCTGCAGGAGATTACAGAGATGCTTGTGGGGCTAGAGGAAATTACAGAGATGGTTGAGGGGCTGGAGGAGATTACAGAGATGGTTGCGGGGCTGGAGGAGATTACAGAGATGCTTGTGGGGCTGGAGGAGATTACAGAGATGCTTGTGGGGCTGGAGGAGATTACAGAGATGCTTGTGCGCCTGGATGAGATTACAGAGATGGTTGTGGGGCTGGAGGAGATTACAGAGATGGTTGTGGGGCTGGATGAGATTACAGAGATGGTTGTGGGGCTGGAGGAGATTACAGAGATGGTTGTGGGGCTGGAGGAGATTACAGAGATGGTTGTGGGGCTGGAGGAGATTACAGAGATGGTTGTGGGGCTGGAGGAGATTACAGAGATGTTTCTGGGGCTGGAGGAGATTACAGCGATGGTTGTGGTGCTGGAGGAGATGACAGAGATGGTGGTGGGGCTGGAGGAGATTACAGAGATGCCGTTGGGGCTGCAGGAGATTACAGAGATTATTGTGGGGCTGCAGGAGATTACAGAGATGCTTCTGGGGCTGGAGGAGATTACAGAGATGCTTGTCGGGGTGGAGGAGATTACAGAGATGCTTGTGGGGCTGGAGGAGATTACAGAGATGCTTGTGGGGCTGGAGGAGATTACAGAGATGCTTGTGAGGCTGGAGGAGATTACAGAGATGATTGTGGGGCTGGAGGAGATTACAGAGATGGTTGTGGGGCTGCAGGAGAGTACAGAGATGGTTGTGGGGCTCGAGGAGATTACAGAGATGGTTGTGGGGCTGGAGGCGATTACAGAGATGCTTGTGGGGCTGGAGGAGTTTACAGAGATGCTTGTGGGACTAGGTGAGATTACAGAGATGGTTGTGGGGCTGGAGGAGATTACAGAGATGCTTGTGGGGCTGGAGGAGATTACAGAGATGGTTGTGGGGCTGCAGGAGATTACAGAGATGGTTGTGGGGCTGGAGGAGATTGCAGAGATGCTTGTGGGCCTGGAGGAGATTACAGAGATGGTTGTGGGGCTGGAGATTACAGAGATGGTTGTGGGGCTGGAGGAGATTACAAAGATGGTTGTGGGGCTGGAGATTACAGAGATGGTTGTGGGGCAGGAGAAGATTACAGAGATCCTTGTGGGGTTGGAGGAGATTACAGAGATGCTTGTGGGCTGGAGGAAATTACAGAGATGCATGAGGGGCTGGAGGAGATTACAGAGATGTTTGTGGGGCTGAAGATTACAGAGATGCTTGTGGGGCTGGAGGAGATTACAGAGATGGTTGTGGGGCTGGAGGAGATTACAGAGCTGCTTACGGGGCTGGAGGAGATTACAGAGATGGTTGTGGGGCTGGAGGAGATTACAGAGATGCTTGAGGGGCTGGAGGAGATTACAGAGATGGTTGTGGGGCTGGAGGAGATTACAGAGATGGTTGTGGGGCTGGAGGAGATTACAGAGATGCTTCTGGGGCTGCAGGAGACTACAGAGTTGCTTCTGGGGCTGCAGGAGATTACAGAGATGGTTGTGGGGCTGGAGGAGATTACAGAGATGCTTGTGGGGCTGGAGGAGATTACAGAGTTGCTTGTGGGGCTGGAGGAGATTACAGAGATGCTTGTGGGGCTGGAGGAGATTACAGAGATGCTTCTGGGGCTGCAGGAGATTACAGAGATGCTTGTGGGGCTGCAGGAGATTACAGAGATGCTTGTGGGGCTGCAGGAAATTACAGAGATGGTTGTGGGGCTGGAGGAGATTACAGAGATGCTTGTGGGGCTGGAGGAGATAACAGAGATGCTTGTGGGGCTGGAGCAGATTACAGTGATGGTTGTGGGCCTGGAGGAGATTACAGAGATGGTTGTGGGGCTGGAGGAGATTACAGAGATGGTTGTGGGGCTGGAGGAGATTACAGAGATGCTTCTGGGGCTGGAGGAGATTACAGAGATGGTTGTGGGACTGGATGAGATTACAGAGATGGTTATGGGTCTGGAGGAGATTACAGAGACGGTTGTGGGGCTGCAGGAGATTACAGAGATGGTTGTGGGGCTGGAGCAGATTACAGAGATGCTTGTGGGGCTAGAGATTACAGAGATGCTTGTGGGTCTGGAGGAGATTACAGAGATGGTTGTGGGGCAGCAGGAGATTACAGAGATGGTTGTGGGGCTGGAGGAGTTTACAGAGATGCTTGTGGGACTAGATGAGATTACAGAGATGGTTGTGGGGCTGGAGGAGATTACAGAGATGCTTGTGGGGCTGGAGGAGATTACAGAGATGGTTGTGGGGCTGCAGGAGATTACAGAGATGGTTGTGGGGCTGGAGAAGATTGCAGAGATGCTTGTGGGCCTGGAGGAGATTACAGAGATGGTTGTGGGGCTGGAGATTACAGAGATGGTTGTGGGGCTGGAGGAGATTACAAAGATGGTTGTGGGGCTGGAGATTACAGAGATGGTTGTGGGGCAGGAGAAGATTACAGAGATCCTTGTGGGGTTGGAGGAGATTACAGAGATGCTTGTGGGCTGGAGGAAATTACAGAGATGCATGAGGGGCTGGAGGAGATTACAGAGATGTTTGTGGGGCTGAAGATTACAGAGATGCTTGTGGGGCTGGAGGAGATTACAGAGATGGTTGTGGGGCTGGAGGAGATTACAGAGCTGCTTACGGGGCTGGAGGAGATTACAGAGATGGTTGTGGGGCTGGAGGAGATTACAGAGATGCTTGAGGGGCTGGAGGAGATTACAGAGATGGTTGTGGGGCTGGAGGAGATTACAGAGATGGTTGTGGGGCTGGAGGAGATTACAGAGATGCTTCTGGGGCTGCAGGAGACTACAGAGTTGCTTCTGGGGCTGCAGGAGATTACAGAGATGGTTGTGGGGCTGGAGGAGATTACAGAGATGCTTGTGGGGCTGGAGGAGATTACAGAGTTGCTTGTGGGGCTGGAGGAGATTACAGAGATGCTTGTGGGGCTGGAGGAGATTACAGAGATGCTTCTGGGGCTGCAGGAGATTACAGAGATGCTTGTGGGGCTGCAGGAGATTACAGAGATGCTTGTGGGGCTGCAGGAAATTACAGAGATGGTTGTGGGGCTGGAGGAGATTACAGAGATGCTTGTGGGGCTGGAGGAGATAACAGAGATGCTTGTGGGGCTGGAGCAGATTACAGTGATGGTTGTGGGCCTGGAGGAGATTACAGAGATGGTTGTGGGGCTGGAGGAGATTACAGAGATGGTTGTGGGGCTGGAGGAGATTACAGAGATGCTTCTGGGGCTGGAGGAGATTACAGAGATGGTTGTGGGACTGGATGAGATTACAGAGATGGTTATGGGTCTGGAGGAGATTACAGAGACGGTTGTGGGGCTGCAGGAGATTACAGAGATGGTTGTGGGGCTGGAGCAGATTACAGAGATGCTTGTGGGGCTGGAGATTACAGAGATGCTTGTGGGTCTGGAGGAGATTACAGAGATGGTTGTGGGGCAGCAGGAGATTACAGAGATGGTTGTGGGGCGGCAGGAGATTACAGAGATGGTTGTGGGGCTGGAGGAGATTACAGAGATGGTTGTGGGGCTGGAGATTACAAAGATGGTTGTGGGGCTGGAGGAGATTACAGTGATGGTTGTGGGGCTGGAGGAGATTACAGAGATGGTTGTGGGGCTGGAGGAGATTACAGAGATGGTTGTGGTGCTGGAGGAGATTACAGACATGGTAGTGGGGCTGGAGGAGATTACAGAGATGCTTGTCGGGCTGGAGGAGATTACAGAGATGCTTGTGGGGTTGGAGGAGATTACAGAGATGGTTGTGGGGCTGGAGGAGATTACAGAGATGATTGTGGGGCTGGAGGAGATTACAGAGATGCTTGCGGGGCTGCAGGAGATTACAGAGATGCTTGTGGGGCTGCAGGAGATTACAGAGATGCTTGTGGGGCTGGAGCAGATTACAGAGATGGTTGTGGGCCAGGAGGAGATTACAGAGATGGTTGTGGGGCTGGAGGAGATTACAGAGATGGTTGTGGGGCTGGAGGAGATTACAGAGATGCTTCTGGGGCTGGAGGAGATTACAGAGATGGTTGTGGGACTGGATGAGATTACAGAGATGGTTATGGGGCTGGAGGAGATTACAGAGATGGTTGTGGGGCTGCAGGAGATAACAGAGATGGTTGTGGGTCTGGAGGAGATTACAGAGATGCTTGTGGGGCTGGAGATTACAGAGATGCTTTTGGGTCTGGAGGAGATTACAGAGATGGTTGTGGGGCAGCAGGAGATTACAGAGATGGTTGTGGGGCGGCAGGAGATTACAGAGATGGTTGTGGGGCGGCTGGAGATTACAGGGATGGTTGTGGGGCTGGAGGAGATTACAGAGATGGTTGTGGGGCTGGAGGAGATTACAGAGATGGTTGTGCTGCTGGAGGAGATTACAGACATGGTAGTGGGTTGGTGGAGATTACAGAGATGCTTGTGGGGCTGCAGGAGATTACGGAGATGCTTGTGGGGCTGGAGGAGATTACAGAGATGCTTGTGGGGCTGGAGGAGATTACAGAGATGCTTGTGGGGCTGGAGGAGATTACAGAGATGGTTGTGGGGCTGGAGGAGATTACAGAGATGGTTGTGGGGCTGGAGGAGATTACAGAGATGGTTGTGGGGCTGGAGGAGATTACAGAGATACTTGTGGGGCTTGGAGGAGATTACAGAGATGGTTGTGGGGCTGCAGGAGATTACAGAGATGGTTGTGGGGCTGGAGGAGATTACAGAGACGGTTGTGGGGCTGGAGGAGATGACAGAGACGGTTGTGGGGCTGGAGGAGATGACAGAGATGGTTGTGGGGCTGGAGGAGATTACAGAGATGGTTGTGGGACTGGAGGAGATTACAGAGATGGTTGTGGGGCTGGAGGAGATTACAGAGATGCTTGTGGGGCTGGATGAGATTACAGAGATGGTTGTGGGGCTGGAGGAGATTACAGAGATGCTTGTGGGGCTGGAGGAGATTACAGAGATGGTTGTGGGGCTGGAGGAGATTACAGAGATGCTTGTGGGGCTGGATGAGATTACAGAGATGGTTGTGGGGCTGGATGAGATTACAGAGATGGTTGTGGGGCTGGAGGATATTACAGAGATGCTTCTGGGACTGTAGGAGATTACAGAGATGCTTCTGGGTCTGGAGGAGATTACAGAGATGGTTGTGGGGCTGGACGAGATTACAGAGATGGTTGTGGGGCTGGAGGAGATTACAGAGATGGTTGTGGGGCTGCAGGAGATTACAGAGATGGTTGTGGGGCTGGAGGAGATTGCAGAGATGCTTGTGGGCCTGGAGGAGATTACAGAGATGGTTGTGGGGCTGGAGATTACAGAGATGGTTGTGGGGCTGGAGGAGATTACAAAGATGGTTGTGGGGCTGGAGATTACAGAGATGGTTGTGGGGCAGGAGAAGATTACAGAGATCCTTGTGGGGCTGGAGGAGATTACAGAGATGCTTGTGGGCTGGAGGAAATTACAGAGATGCATGAGGGGCTGGAGGAGATTACAGAGATGTTTGTGGGGCTGAAGATTACAGAGATGCTTGTGGGGCTGAAGGAGATTACAGAGATGCTTGAGGGGCTGGAGGAGATTACAGAGATGGTTGTGGGGCTGGAGGAGATTACAGAGATGGTTGTGGGGCTGGAGGAGATTACAGAGATGCTTCTGGGGCTGCAGGAGACTACAGATTTGCTTCTGGGGCTGCAGGAGATTACAGAGATGGTTGTGGGGCTGGAGGAGATTACAGAGATGCTTGTGGGGCTGGAGGAGATTACAGAGATGCTTGTGGGGCTGGAGGAGATTACAGAGATGCTTGTGGGGCTGGAGGAGATTACAGAGATGCTTCTGGGGCTGCAGGAGATTACAAAGATGCTTGTGGGGCTGCAAAAGATTACAGAGATGCTTGTGGGGCTGCAGGAAATTACAGAGATGGTTGTGGGGCTGGAGGAGATTACAGAGATGCTTGTGGGGCTGGAGGAGATTACAGAGATGCTTGTGGGGCTGGAGGAGATAACAGAGATGCTTGTGGGGCTGGAGCAGATTACAGAGATGGTTATGGGTCTGGAGGAGATTACAGAGACGGTTGTGGGGCTGCAGGAGATTACAGAGATGGTTGTGGGGCTGGAGCAGATTACAGAGATGCTTGTGGGGCTGGAGATTACAGAGATGCTTGTGGGTCTGGAGGAGATTACAGAGATGGTTGTGGGGCAGCAGGAGATTACAGAGATGGTTGTGGGGCGGCAGGAGATTACAGAGATGGTTGTGGGGCGGCTGGAGATTACAGAGATGGTTGTGGGGCTGGAGGAGATTACAGAGATGGTTGTGGGGCTGGAGATTACAAAGATGGTTGTGGGGCTGGAGGAGATTACAGTGATGGTTGTGGGGCTGGAGGAGATTACAGAGATGGTTGTGGGGCTGGAGGAGATTACAGAGATGATTGTGCTGCTGGAGGAGATTACAGACATGGTAGTGGGTTGGTGGAGATTACAGAGATGCTTGTGGGGCTGCAGGAGATTACGGAGATGCTTGTGGGGCTGGAGGAGATTACAGAGATGCTTGTGGGGCTGGAGGAGATTACAGAGATGGTTGTGGGGCTGGAGGAGATTACAGAGATGGTTGTGGGGCTGGAGGAGATTACAGAGATGGTTGTGGGGCTGGAGGAGATTACAGAGATACTTGTGGGGCTTGGAGGAGATTACAGAGATGGTTGTGGGGCTGCAGGAGATTACAGAGATGGTTGTGGGGCTGGAGGAGATTACAGAGACGGTTGTGGGGCTGGAGGAGATGACAGAGACGGTTGTGGGGCTGGAGGAGATGACAGAGATGGTTGTGGGGCTGGAGGAGATTACAGAGATGGTTGTGGGACTGGAGGAGATTACAGAGATGGTTGTGGGGCTGGAGGAGATTACAGAGATGCGTGTGGGGTTGGAGGAGATTACAGAGATGATTGTGGGGCTGGAGGAGATTACAGAGATGATTGTGGGGCTGGAGGAGATTACAGAGATGCTTGCGGGGCTGCAGGAGATTACAGAGATGCTTGCGGGGCTGCAGGAGATTACAGAGATGCATGTGGGGCTGGAGCAGATTACAGAGATGGTTGTGGGCCTGGAGGAGATTACAGAGATGGTTGTGGGGCTGGAGGAGATTACAGAGATGGTTGTGGGGCTGGAGGAGATTACAGAGATGCTTCTGGGGCTGGAGGAGATTACAGATATGGTTGTGGTGCTGGAGGAGATTACAGAGATGGTTGGGGGCTGGAGGAGATTACAGAGATGCTTGTGGGGCTGGAGATTACAGAGATGCTTGTAGGGCTGGAGGAGATTACAGATATGGTTGAGGGGCTGGAGGAGATTACAGTGATGCTTCTGGGGCTGGAGGAGATTACAGAGATGGTTGTGGGGCTGGAGGAGATTACAGAGATGCTTGTAGGGCTGGAGGAGATTACAGAGATGCTTGTAGGGCTGGAGGAGATTACAGAGATGCTTGTGGGGTTGGAGGAGATTACAGAGATGGTTGTGGGGCTGCAGGAGATTACAGAGATGATTGTGGGGCTGGAGGAGATTGCAGAGATGCTTGTGGGGCTGGAGGAGATTACAGAGATGCTTGTGGGGCTGCAGGAGATTACAGAGATGCTTGCGGGGCTGCAGGAGATTACAGAGATGCTTGTGGGGCTGCAAAAGATTACAGAGATGCTTGTGGGGCTGGAGGAGATTACAGAGATGCTTGTGGGGCTGGAGGAGATTACAGAGATGCTTGTGGGGCTGGAGGAGATTACAGAGATGCTTGTGGGGCTGGAGGAGATTACAGAGATGGTTCTGGGGCTGCAGGACATTACAGAGATGCTTGTGGGTCTGCAGGAGATTACAGAGATGCTTGTGGGGCTGCAGGAGATTACAGAGATGGTTGTGGGGCTGGAGGAGATTACAGAGATGGTTGTGGGGCTGGAGGAGATTACAGAGATGCTTGTGGGGCTGGAGGAGATTACAGAGATGGTTGGGGGCTGGAGGAGATTACAGAGATGGTTGTGGGGCTGGAGGAGATTACAGAGATGGTTGTGGGGCTGGAGGAGATTACAGAGATGGTTGCGGCTCTGGAGGAGATTACAGAGATGCTTGTGGGGCTGGAGGAGATTACAGAGATGGTTGTGTGGCAGGAGGAGATTACAGTGATGCTTCTGGGCCTGTAGATTACAGAGATGCTTGTGGGGCAGGAGGAGATTACAGAGATGCTTGTGGGGCTGGAGGAGATTACAGAGATGCTTCTGGGGCTCGAGGAGATTACAGAGATGGTTGTGGGACGGGAGATTACTGAGATGGTTGTGGGGCTGGAGGAGATTACAGAGATGTTGTGGGGCTGGAGGAGATTACAGAGATGCTTGTGGGGCTGGAGGAGATTACAGAGATGCTTGTGGGGCTGGAGAAGATTACAGAGATGGTTGTGGGGCTGGAGATTACAGAGATGGTTGTGGGGCTGGAGGAGATTACAAAGCTGGTTGTGGGGCAGGAGATTACAGGGATGGTTGTGGGGCTGGAGAAGATTACAGAGATCCTTGTGGGGCTGGAGGAGATTACAGAGATGCTTGTGGGGCTGGAGGAAATTACAGAGATGCATGTGGGGCTGGAGGAGATTACAGAGATGGTTGTGGGGCTGAAGATTACAGAGATGCTTGTGGGGCTGGAGGAGATTACAGAGATGCTTGTGGGGCTGGAGGAGATTACAGAGATGGTTGTGGGGCTGGAGGAGATTACAGAGCAGCTTACGGGGCTGGAGCAGATTACAGAGATGGTTGTGGTGCTGGAGGAGATTACAGAGATGGTAGTGGGGCTGGAGGAGATTACAGAGATGCTTGTGGTGCTGGAGGAGATTACAGAGATGGTCGCGGCGCTGGAGGAGATTACAAAGATGGTTGTGGGGCTGGAGGAGATTACAGAGATGTTTGTGGGGCTGGAAGAGATTACAGAGATGGTTGTGGGGCTGGAGGAGATTACAGAGATGGTTGTGGGGCTGGAGGAGATTACAGAGATGGTTGTGGGGCTGGAGGAGATTACAGAGATGGTTGTGGGGCTGGAGGAGATTACAGAGATGCTTCTGGGGCTGGAGGAGATTACAGCGATGGTTGTGGTGCTGGAGGAGATGACAGAGATGGTGGTGGGGCTGGAAGAGATTACAGAGATGCCGTTGGGGCTGCAGGAGATTACAGAGATTGTTGTGGGGCTGCAGGAGATTACAGAGATGCTTCTGGGGCTGGAGGAGATTACAGAGATGCTTGTCGGGCTGGAGGAGATTACAGAGATGCTTGTGGGGCTGGAGGAGATTACAGAGATGCTTGTGGGGCTGGAGGAGATTACAGAGATGCTTGTGAGGCTGGAGGAGATTACAGAGATGATTGTGGGGCTGGAGGAGATTACAGAGATGGTTGTGGGGCTGCAGGAGATTACAGAGATGGTTGTGGGGCTGGAGGAGATTACAGAGATGGTTGTGGGGCTGGAGGCGATTACAGAGATGCTTGTGGGGCTGGAGGAGTTTACAGAGATGCTTGTGGGGCTGGATGAGATTACAGAGATGGTTGTGGGGCTGGAGGAGATTACAGAGATGCTTGTGGGGCTGGAGGAGATTACAGAGATGGTTGTGGGGCTGCAGGAGATTACAGAGATGGTTGTGGGGCTGGAGGAGATTGCAGAGATGCTTGTGGGCCTGGAGGAGATTACAGAGATGGTTGTGGGGCTGGAGATTACAGAGATGGTTGTGGGGCTGGAGGAGATTACAAAGATGCTTGTGGGGCTGGAGATTACAGAGATGGTTGTGGGGCAGGAGAAGATTACAGAGATCCTTGAGGGGCTGGAGGAGATTACAGAGATGCTTGTGGGCTGGAGGAAATTACAGAGATGCATGAGGGGCTGGAGGAGATTACAGAGATGTTTGTGGGGCTGAAGATTACAGAGATGCTTGTGGGGCTGGAGGAGATTACAGAGATGGTTGTGGGGCTGGAGGAGATTACAGAGCTGCTTACGGGGCTGGAGGAGATTACAGACATGGTTGTGGGGCTGGAGGAGATTACAGAGATGCTTGAGGGGCTGGAGGAGATTACAGAGATGGTTGTGGGGCTGGAGGAGATTACAGAGATGGTTGTGGGGCTGGAGGAGATTACAGAGATGCTTCTGGGGCTGCAGGAGACTACAGAGTTGCTTCTGGGGCTGCAGGAGATTACAGAGATGGTTGTGGGGCTGGAGGAGATTACAGAGATGCTTGTGGGGCTGGAGGAGATTACAGAGATGCTTGTGGGGCTGGAGGAGATTACAGAGATGGTTGTGGGGCTGGAGGAGATTACAGAGATGCTTCTGGGGCTGCAGGAGATTACAGAGATGCTTGTGGGGCTGCAGGAGATTACAGAGATGCTTGTGGGGCTGCAGGAAATTACAGAGATGGTTGTGGGGCTGGAGGAGATTACAGAGATGCTTGTGGGGCTGGAGGAGATTACAGAGATGCTTGTGGGTCTGGAGGAGATAACAGAGATGCTTGTGGGGCTGGAGCAGATTACAGAGATGGTTGTGGGCCTGGAGGAGATTACAGAGATGGTTGTGGGGCTGGAGGAGATTACAGAGATGGTTGTGGGGCTGGAGGAGATTACAGAGATGCTTCTGGGGCTGGAGGAGATTACAGAGATGGTTGTGGGACTGGATGAGATTACAGAGATGGTTATGGGTCTGGAGGAGATTACAGAGACGGTTGTGGGGCTGCAGGAGATTACAGAGATGGTTGTGGGGCTGGAGCAGATTACAGAGATGCTTGAGGGGCTGGAGATTACAGAGATGCTTGTGGGTCTGGAGGAGATTACAGAGATGGTTGTGGGGCAGCAGGAGATTACAGAGATGGTTGTGGGGCGGCAGGAGATTACAGAGATGGTTGTGGGGCGGCAGGAGATTACAGAGATGGTTGTGGGGCTGGAGGAGATTACAGAGATGGTTGTGGGGCTGGAGATTACAAAGATGGTTGTGGGGCTGGAGGAGATTACAGTGATGGTTGTGGGGCTGGAGGAGATTACAGAGATGGTTGTGGGGCTGGAGGAGATTACAGAGATGGTTGTGGTGCTGGAGGAGATTACAGACATGGTAGTGGGGCTGGAGGAGATTACAGAGATGCTTGTGGGGCTGGAGATTACAGAGATGCTTGTGGGGTTGGAGGAGATTACAGAGATGGTTGTGGGGCTGGAGGAGATTACAGAGATGATTGTGGGGCTGGAGGAGATTACAGAGATGCTTGCGGGGCTGCAGGAGATTACAGAGATGGTTGTGGGGCTGCAGGGGATTACAGAGATGCTTGTGGGGCTGCAGGAGATTACAGAGATGCTTGTGGGGCTGGAGGAGATGACAGAGATGCTTGTGGGGCTGGAGGAGATTACAGAGATGCTTGTGGGGCTGGAGGAGATTACAGAGATGGTTCTGGGGCTGCAGGAGATTACAGAGATGCTTGTGGGTCTGCAGGAGATTACAGAGATGCTTGTGGGGCTAGAGGAAATTACAGAGATGGTTGAGGGGCTGGAGGAGATTACAGAGATGGTTGTGGGGCTGGAGGAGATTACAAAGATGCTTGTGGGGCAGGAAGAGATTACAGAGATGCTTGTGGGGCTGGAGGAGATTACAGAGATGGTTGTGGGGCTGGAGGAGATTACAGAGATGCTTGTGGGGCTGGATGAGATTACAGAGATGGTTGTGGGGCTGGAGGAGATTACAGAGATGGTTGTGGGGCTGGATGAGATTACAGAGATGGTTGTGGGGCTGGAGGAGATTACAGAGATGGTTGTGGGGCTGGAGGAGATTACAGAGATGGTTGTGGGGCTGGAGGAGATTACAGAGATGGTTGTGGAGCTGGAGGAGATTACAGAGATGCTTCTGGGGCTGGAGGAGATTACAGCGATGGTTGTGGTGCTGGAGGAGATGACAGAGATGGTGGTGGGGCTGGAGGAGATTACAGAGATGCCGGTGGGGCAGCAGGAGATTACAGAGATTGTTGTGGGGCTGCAGGAGATTACAGAGATGCTTCTGGGGCTGGAGGAGATTACAGAGATGCTTGTCGGGCTGGAGGAGATTACAGAGATGCTTGTGGGGCTGGAGGAGATTACAGAGATGCTTGTGGGGCTGGAGGAGATTACAGAGATGCTTGTGGGGCTGGAGGAGATTACAAAGATGGTTGTGGGGCTGGAGATTACAGAGATGGTTGTGGGGCTAGAGGAGATTACAGAGATCCTTGTGGGGCTGGAGGAGATTACAGAGATGCTTGTGGGCTGGAGGAAATTACAGAGATGCATGAGGGGCTGGAGGAGATTACAGAGATGTTTGTGGGGCTGAAGATTACAGAGATGCTTGTGGGGCTGGAGGAGATTACAGAGATGGTTGTGGGGCTGGAGGAGATTACAGAGCTGCTTACGGGGCTGGAGGAGATTACAGAGATGGTTGTGGGGCTGGAGGAGATTACAGAGATGCTTGAGGGGCTGGAGGAGATTACAGAGATGGTTGTGGGGCTGGAGGAGATTACAGAGATGGTTGTGGGGCTGGAGGAGATTACAGAGATGCTTCTGGGGCTGCAGGAGACTACAGAGTTGCTTCTGGGGCTGCAGGAGATTACAGAGATGGTTATGGGGCTGGAGGAGATTACAGAGATGCTTGTGGGACTGGAGGAGATTACAGAGATGCTTGTGGGGCTGGAGGAGATTACAGAGATGCTTCTGGGGCTGCAGGAGATTACAGAGATGCTTGTGGGGCTGCAGGAGATTAGAGAGATGCTTGTGGGGCTGCAGGAAATTACAGAGATGGTTGTGGGGCTGGAGGAGATTACAGAGATGCTTGTGGGGCTGGAGGAGATTACAGAGATGCTTGTGGGGCTGGAGGAGATAACAGAGATGGTTGTGGGACTGGATGAGATTACAGAGATGGTTATGGGTCTGGAGGAGATTACAGAGACGGTTGTGGGGCTGCAGGAGATTACAGAGATGGTTGTGGGTCTGGAGGAGATTACAGAGATGCTTGTGGGGCTGGAGATTCCAGAGATGCTTGTGGGTCTGGAGGAGATTACAGAGATGGTTGTGGGGCAGCAGGAGATTACAGAGATGGTTGTGGGGCGGCAGGAGATTACAGAGATGGTTATGGGGCGGCAGGAGATTACAGAGATGGTTGTGGGGCTGGAGGAGATTACAGAGATGATTGTGGGGCTGGAGGTTACAAAGATGGTTGTGGGGCTGGAGGAGATTACAGTGATGGTTGTGGGGCTGGAGGAGATTACAGAGATGGTTGTGGGGCTGGAGGAGATTACAGAGATGGTTGTGGGGCTGGAGGAGATGACAGAGATGGTTGTGGGGCTGGAGGAGATGACAGAGATGGTTGTGGGGCTGGAGGAGTTTACAGAGATGGTTGGGGGCTGGAGGAGATTACAGAGATGGTTGTGGGGCTGGAGGAGATTACAGAGATGCTTGTGGTGCTGGAGGAGATTACAGAGATGGTTGTGGGGCAGGAGGAGATTACAGAGATGGTTGTGGGGCTGGAGGAGATTACAGAGATGGTTGTGGGGTTGGAGGAGATTACAGAGATGGTTGCGGCGCTGGAGGAGATTACAGAGATGCTTGTGGGGCTGGAGGAGATTACAGAGATGGTTGTGTGGCAGGATGAGATTACAGTGATGCTTCTGGGGCTGTAGATTACAGAGATGCTTGTGGGGCTGGAGGAGATTACAGAGATGCTTGTGGGGCTGGAGGAGATTACAGAGATGCTTCTGGGGCTAGAGGAGATTACAGAGATGGTTGTGGGACGGGAGATTACAGAGATGGTTGTGGGCCTGGAGGAGATTACAGAGATGCTTGTGGGGCTGGAGGAGATTACACAGATGCTTGTGGGACTGAATGAGATTACAGAGATGCTTGTGGGGCTGGAGATAATAGAGATGGTTGTGGGGCTACTGGAGATTACAGAGATACTTCTGGGGCTGGATGAGATTCTAGAGATGGTTGTGGGGCTGGAGGATTATACAGAGATGGTTGTGGGGCTGGAGGAGATTACAGTGATGCTTCTGGGGCTGGAGGAGATTACAGAGATGGTTGTGGGGCTGGAGGAGATTACAGAGATGCTTGTGGGGCTGGAGCAGATTACAGAGATGCTTGTGGGGTTGGAGGAGATTACAGAGATGGTTGTGGGGCTGGAGGAGATTACAGAGATGATTGTGGGGCTGGAGGAGATTACAGAGATGCTTGTGGAGCTGGAGGAGATTACAGAGATGCTTGCGGGACTGCAGGAGATTACAGAGATGCTTGTGGGGCTGCAGGAGATTACAGAGATGCTTGTGGGGCTGCAGGAGATTACAGAGATGCTTGTGGGGCTGGAGGAGATTGCAGAGATGCTTGTGGGCCTGGAGGAGATTACAGAGATGGTTGTGGGGCTGGAGATTACAGAGATGGTTGTGGGGCTGGAGGAGATTACAAAGATGGTTGTGGGGCTGGAGATTACAGAGATGGTTGTGGGGCTGGAGAAGATTACAGAGATCCTTGTGGGGCTGGAGGAGATTACAGAGATGCTTGTGGGGCTGGAGGAAATTACAGAGATGCATGTGGGGCTGGAGGAGATTACAGAGATGTTTGTGGGGCTGAAGATTACAGAGATGCTTGTGGGGCTGGAGGAGATTACAGAGATGGTTGTGGGGCTGGAGGAGATTACAGAGATGCTTGAGGGGCTGGAGGAGATTACAGAGATGGTTGTGGGGCTGGAGGAGATTACAGAGATGGTTGTGGGGCTGGAGGAGATTACAGAGATGCTACTGGGGCTGCAGGAGACTACAGAGTTGCTTCTGGGGCTGCAGGAGATTACAGAGATGGTTGTGGGGCTGGAGGAGATTACAGAGATGCTTGTGGGGCTGGAGGAGATTACAGAGATGGTTGTGGGGCTGGAGGAGATTACAGAGATGCTTCTGGGGCTGCAGGAGATTACAGAGATGCTTGTGGGGCTGCAGGAGATTACAGAGATGCTTGTGGGGCTGCAGGAAATTACAGAGATGGTTGTGGGGCTGAAGATTACAGAGATGCTTGTGGGGCTGGAGGAGATTACAGAGATGGTTGTGGGGCTGGAGGAGATTACATAGCTGCTTACGGGGCTGGAGGAGATTACAGAGATGCTTGTGGGGCTGGAGGAGATAACAGAGATGCTTGTGGGGCTGGAGCAGATTAGAGATGGTTGTGGGCCTGGAGGAGATTACAGAGATGGTTGTGGGGCTGCAGGAGATTACAGAGATGGTTGTGGGGCTGGAGGAGATTACAGAGATGCTTGTGGGGCTGGAGGAGATTACAGAGATGGTTGTGGGGCTGGAGGAGATTACAGAGATTCTTACGGGGCTGGAGGAGATTACAGAGATGGTTGTGGGGCTGGAGGAGATTACACAGATGCTTGAGGGGCTGGAGGAGATTACAGAGATGGTTGTGGGGCTGGAGGAGATTACAGAGATGCTTGTGGGGCTGGAGGAGATAACAGAGATGCTTGTGGGGCTGGAGGAGATTATAGAGATGGTTGTGGAACTGATGGAGATTACAGAGATGGTTGTGGGGCTGGATGAGATTACAGAGATGCTTGTGGGGCTGGAGGAGATTACAGAGATGGTTGTGGGGCTGCAGGAGATTACAGAGATGGTTGTGGGTCTGCAGGAGATTACAGAGATGGTTGTGGGGCTGGAGGAGATTACAGAGATGGTTGTGGGTCTGCAGGAGATTACAGAGATGGTTCTGGGGCTGGAGGAGATTACAGAGATGGTTGTGGCGCTGCAGGAGATTACAGAGATGCTTCTGGGGCTGGAGGAGATTACAGAGATGCTTCTGGGGCTGGAGGAGATTACAGAGATGGTTGTGGTGCTGGAGGAGATTACAGAGATGGTTGTGGGGCTGGAGGAGATTACAGATATGCTTGTGGGGCTGGAGATTACAGAGATGCTTGTAGGGCTGGAGGAGATTACAGATATGGTTGTGGGGCTGGAGGAGATTACAGTGATGCTTCTGGGGCTGGAGGAGATTACAGAGATGGTTGTGGGGCTGGAGGAGATTACAGAGATGGTTGTGGGGCTGGAGGAGATTACAGAGATACTTGTGGGGTTGGAGGAGATTACAGAGATGGTTGTGGGGCTGGAGATTACAGAGATGATTGTGGGGCTGGAGGAGATTACAGAGATACTTGTGGGGCTGGAGGAGATTACAGAGATGCTTGTGGGGCTGGAGGAGATTACAGAGATGGTTGTGGGGCTGGAGGAGATTACAGAGATGCTTGTGGGGCTGCAGCGTATTACAGAGATGCTTGTGGGGCTGCAGCAGATTACAGAGATGCTTGTGGGGCTGGAGGAGATTACAGAGATGGTTGTGGGGCTGGAGGAGATTACAGAGATGGTTGTGGGGCTGGAGGAGATTACAGAGATGCTTGTGGGGCTGGAGGAGATTACAGAGATGGTTGTGGGGCTGGAGGAGATTACAGAGTTGGTTGTGGAGCTGGAGGAGATTACAGAGATGGTTGTGGGGCTGGAGGAGATTACAGAGATGCTTGTGGGGCTGGAGGAGATTACAGAGATAGTTGAGGGGCTGGAGGGGATTACAGAGATGTTTGTGGTGTTGGAGGAGATTACAGAGATGGTTGTGGGGCTGGAGGAGATTACAGAGATGGTTGTGGGGTGGAGATTACAGAGATGGTTGTGGGGCTAGAGGAGATTACAGAGATGGTTGTGGGGCTGGAGGAGATTACAGAGATGGTTGTGGGGCTAGAGGAGATTACAGAGATGGTTGTGGGGCTGGAGGAGATTACAGAGATGGTTGTGGGGCTGGAGGAGATTCCAGAGATGCTTGTGGGGCTGGAGGAGATTACAGAGATGCTTGTGGGGCTGGAGGAGATTCCAGAGATGGTTGTGGGGCTGGAGGAGATTCCAGAGATGGTTGTGGGGCTGGAGGAGATTACGGAGATGGTTGTGGGTTTGGAGGAGATTACAGAGATGGCTGTGGGGCTGGAGGAGATTACAGAGATGTTTGTGGGGCTGGATATTGCAGAGATGCTTGTGGGGCTGGAGATTACAGAGATGCTTGTGGGACTGGAGGAGATTACAGAGATGGTTGTGGGGCTGGAGGAGATTACAGAGATGGTTGTGGGGCTGCAGGAGATTACAGAGATGCTTCTGGGGCTGGAGGAGATTACAGAGATGGTTGTGGGGCTGGAGGAGATTACAGAGATGGTTGTGGGGCTGGAGGAGATTACAGAGATGCTTGTGGGGCTGGAGGAGATTACAGAGATGGTTGTGGGGATGGAGGAGATTACAGAGATGGTTGTGGGGCTAGAGGAGATTACAGAGATGGTTGTGGGGCTGGAGGAGATTACAGAGATGCTTGTGGGGCTGGAGGAGATTACAGAGATGGTTGTGGGTCAGAAGGAGATTACAGAGATGTTTGTGGGGCTGGAGGAGATTACAGAGATGGTTGTGGGGCTGCAGGAGATTACAGAGATGGTTGTGGGGCTGGAGGAGATTACAGAGATGCTTGTGGGGCTGGAGGGGATCACGGAGATGGTTGTGGGGTTGGAGGAGATTACAGAGATGGCTGTGGGGCTGGAGGAGATTACAGAGATGCTTGTGGGGCTGGAGGAGATTACAGAGATGGTTGTGGGTTTGGAGGAGATTGCAGAGATGCTTGTGGGGCTGGAGGATATTACAGAGATGGTTGTGGGGTTGGAGGAGATTACAGAGATGGTTGTGGGGTTGGAGGAGATTACAGTGACGCTTATGGGGCTGGAGGAGATTACAGAGATGGTTGTGGGGCTGGAGGAGATTACAGAGATGGTTGTGGGGTTGGAGGAGATTACAGAGATGGTTGTGGGGCTGGAGGAGATTACAGAGATGGTTGTGCGGCTGGAGGAGATTACAGAGATGGTTGTGAGGCTGGAGGAGATTACAGAGATGGTTGTGGGTTTGGAGGAGATTACAGAGATGCTTGTGGGGCTGGAGGAGATTACAGAGATTCTTGTGGGGCTGGAGGAGATTACAGAGATGGTTGTGGGGCTGCAGGAGATTACAGAGATGGTTGTGGGGCTAGAGGAGATTACAGAGATGCTTGTGGGGCTGGAGGAGATTACAGAGATGGTTGTGGGTCAGGAGGAGATTACAGAGATTTTTGTGGGGCTGGAGGAGATTACAGAGATGGTTGTGGGGCTGCAGAAGATTACAGAGATGGCTGTGGGGCTGGAGGAGATTACAGAGATGCATGTGGGGCTGGAGGAGATTACAGAGATGGTTGTGGTTTTGGAGGAGATTACAGAGATGCTGTGGGGCTGGAGGAGATAACAGAGATGCTTGTGGGGCTGGAGCAGATTACAGAGATGGTTGTGGGGCTGGAGGAGATTACAGGGATGGTTGTGGGGCTAGAGGAGATTACAGAGATGGTTGTGGGGCTAGAGGAGATTACAGAGATGGTTGTGGGGCTGGAGGAGATTACAGAGATGCTTCAGGGGCTGGAGGAGATTACAGAGATGGTTGTGGGACTGGATGAGATTACAGAGATGGTTATGGGTCTGGAGGAGATTACAGAGATGGTTGTGGGGCTGCAGGAGATTACAGAGATGGTTGTGGGTCTGGAGGAGATTACAGAGTTGGTTGTGGGGCTGCAGGAGATTACAGAGATGGTTGTGGTGCGGCAGGAGATTACAGAGATGGTTGTGGGGCTGGAGGAGATTACAGAGATGGTTGTGGGGCTGGAGGAGATTACAGAGATGGTTGTGGGGCTGGAGATTACAGAGATGGTTGTGGGGCTGGAGGAGATTACAGTGATGGTTGTGGGACTGGAGGAGATTACAGAGATGCTTGTGGGGCTGGAGGAGATTACAGAGATGGTTGTGGTTTTGGAGGAGATTACAGAGATGCTGTGGGGCTGGAGGAGATAACAGAGATGCTTGTGGGGCCGGAGCAGATTACAGAGATGGTTGTGGGGCTGGAGGAGATTACAGGGATGGTTGTGGGGCTAGAGGAGATTACAGAGATGGTTGTGGGGCTAGAGGAGATTACAGAGATGGTTGTGGAGCTGGAGGAGATTACAGAGATGCTTCAGGGGCTGGAGGAGATTACAGAGATGGTTGCGGCGCTGGAGGAGATTACAGAGATGGTTATGGGTCTGGAGGAGATTACAGAGATGGTTGTGGGGCTGCAGGAGATTACAGAGATGGTTGTGGGTCTGGAGGAGATTACAGAGTTGGTTGTGGGGCTGCAGGAGATTACAGAGATGGTTGTGGTGTGGCAGGAGATTACAGAGATGGTTGTGGGGCTGGAGGAGATTACAGAGATGGTTGTGGGGCTGGAGGAGATTACAGAGATGGTTGTGGGGCTGGAGATTACAGAGATGGTTGTGGGGCTGGAGGAGATTACAGTGATGGTTGTGGGACTGGAGGAGATTACAGAGATGGTTGTGGGGCTGGAGGAGATTACAGAGATGGTTGTGGTGCTGGAGGAGATTACAGAGATGGTAGTGGGGCTGGAGGAGATTACAGAGATGCTTGTGGGGCTGCAGGAGATTACGGAGATGCTTCTGGGGTTGGAGGAGATTACAGAGATGCATGTGTGGCTGGAGGAGATTACAGAGATGGTTGTGGGGCTTAAGATTACAGAGATGCTTGTGGGGCTGGAGGAGATTACAGAGATGGTTGTGGGGCTGGAGGAGATTACAGAGATGCTTATGGGGCTGGAGGAGATTACAGAGATGGTTGTGGGGCTGGAGGAGATTACACAGATGCTTGAGGGGCTGGAGGAGATTACAGAGATGGTTGTGGGGCTGGAGGAGATTACAGAGATGCTTGTGGGGCTGGAGGAGATAACAGAGATGCTTGTGGGGCTGGAGGAGATTACAGAGATGGTTGTGGAACTGATGGAGATTACAGAGATGGTTGTGGGGCTGGAGGAGATTACAAAGATGGTTGTGGGGCTGGAGATTACAGAGATGGTTGTGGGGCTGGAGAAGATTACAGAGATCCTTGTGGGGCTGGAGGAGATTACAGAGATGCTTGTGGGGCTGGAGGAAATTACAGAGATGCATGTGGGGCTGGAGGAGATCACAGAGATGGTTGTGGGGCTGATGATTACAGAGATGCTTGTGGGGCTGGAGGAGATTACAGAGATGGTTGTGGGGCTGGAGGAGATTACGGAGATGCTTGTGGGGCTGGAGGGGATCACGGAGATGGTTGTGGGTTTGGAGGAGATTACAGAGATGGTTGTGGGGCTGGAGGAGATAACAGAGATGCTTGTGGGGCAGGAGATTACAGATATGGTTGTGGGGCTGGAGGAGATTACAGAAATGGTTGTGGGGCTGGAGGAGATTACAGAGATGGTTGTGGGGCTGGAGGAGATTACAGAGATGGTTGTGGGGCAGGAGGAGATTACAGTGATGCTTCTGGGGCTGGAGGAGATTACAGAGATGGTTGTGGTGCTGGAGGAGATTACAGAGATGCTTGTGGGGCTGGAGGAGATTACAGAGATGCTTGTGGGGTTGGAGGAGATTACAGAGATGGTTGTGGGGCTGGAGGAGATTACAGAGATGATTGTGGGGCTGGAGGAGATTACAGAGATGTTTGTGGGGCTGGAGGAGATTACAGAGATGCTTGCGGGGCTGGAGGAGATTACAGAGATGCTTGCGGGGCTGCAGGAGATTGCAGAGATGCTTGTGGGGCTGCAGGAGATTACAGAGATGCTTGTGGGGCTGCAGGAGATTACAGAGATGCTTGTGGGGCTGGAGGAGATTACAGAGATGGTTGTGGGGCTGGAGAAGATTACAGAGATGCTGGTGGGGCTGGAGGAGACTACAGAGATGGTTCTGGGGCTGCAGGAGATTACAGAGATGCTTGTGGGTCTGCAGGAGATTACAGAGATGCTTGTGGGGCTGCAGGAAATTACAGAGATGGTTGTGGGGCTGGAGGAGATTACAGAGATGGTTGTGGGGCTGCAGGAGATTACAGAGATGGTTGTGGGGCTGGAGGAGATTACAGAGATGCTTCTAGGGCTGCAGGAGACTACAGAGATGCTTCTGGGGCTGCAAGAGATTACAGAGATGGTTGTGGGGCTGGAGGAGATTACAGAGATGCTTGTGAGGCTGCAGCAGATTACAGAGATGCTTGTGGGGCTGGAGGAGATTACAGAGATGCTTGTGGGGCTGGAGGAGATTACAGAGATGCTTCTGGGGCTGCAGGAGATTACAGAGATGCTTGTGGGGCTGCAAGAGATTACAGAGATGCTTGTGGGGCTGCAGGAAATTACAGAGATGGTTGTGGGGCTGGAGGAGATTACAGAGACGCTTGAGGGGCTGGAGGAGATTACAGAGACGCTTGTGGGGCTGGAGCAGATTACAGAGACGGTTGTGGGGCTGGAGGAGATTACAGAGATGGTTGTGGGGCTAGAGGAGATTACAGAGATGGTTGTGGGGCTGGAGGAGATTACAGAGATGCTTCTGGGGCTGGAGGAGATTACAGAGATGGTTGTGGGACTGGATGAGATTACAGAGATGGTTATGGGTCTGGAGGAGATTACAGAGATGGTTGTGGGGCTGCAGGAGATTACAGAGATGGTTGTGGGTCTGGAGGAGATTACAGAGATGGTTGTGGGGCTGCAGGAGATTACAGAGATGGTTGTGGTGCGGCAGGAGATTACAGAGATGGTTGTGGGGCTGGAGGAGATTACAGAGATGGTTGTGGGGCTGGAGGAGATTACAGAGATGGTTCTGGGGCTGGAGATTACAGAGATGGTTGTGGGGCTGGAGGAGATTACAGTGATGGTTGTGGGGCTGGAGGAGATTACAGAGATGGTTGTGGGGCTGGAGGAGATTACAGAGATGGTGGTGGTGCTGGAGGAGATTACAGAGATGGTAGTGGGGCTGGAGGAGATTACAGAGATGCTTGTGGGGCTGCAGGAGATTACGGAGATGCTTCTGGGGCTGGAAGAGATTACAGAGATGGTTGTGGGGCTGCAGAAGGTTACAGAGATGGTTGTGGGGCTGGAGGAGATTACACAGATGCTTGAGGGGCTGGAGGAGATTACAGAGATGGTTGTGGGGCTGGAGGAGATTACAGAGATGCTTGTGGGGCTGGAGGAGATAACAGAGATGCTTGTGGGGCTGGAGGAGATTACAGAAATGGTTGTGGAACTGATGGAGATTACAGAGATGGTTGTGGGGCTGGATGAGATTACAGAGATGCTTGTGGGGCTGGAGGAGATTACAGAGATGGTTGTGGGGCTGCAGGAGATTACAGAGATGGTTGTGGGTCTGCAGGAGATTACAGAGATGGTTGTGGGGCTGGAGGAGATTACAGAGATGGTTGTGGGTCTGCAGGAGATTACAGAGATGGTTCTGGGGCTGGAGGAGATTACAGAGATGGTTGTGGCGCTGCAGGAGATTACAGAGATGCTTCTGGGGCTGGAGGAGATTACAGAGATGCTTCTGGGGCTGGAGGAGATTACAGAGATGGTTGTGGTGCTGGAGGAGATTACAGAGATGGTTGTGGGGCTGGAGGAGATTACAGATATGCTTGTGGGGCTGGAGATTACAGAGATGCTTGTAGGGCTGGAGGAGATTACAGATATGGTTGTGGGGTTGGAGGAGATTACAGTGATGCTTCTGGGGCTGGAGGAGATTACAGAGATGGTTGTGGGGCTGGAGGAGATTACAGAGATGGTTGTGGGGCTGGAGGAGATTACAGAGATACTTGTGGGGTTGGAGGAGATTACAGAGATGGTTGTGGGGCTGGAGATTACAGAGATGATTGTGGGGCTGGAGGAGATTACAGAGATACTTGTGGGGCTGGAGGAGATTACAGAGATGCTTGTGGGGCTGGAGGAGATTACAGAGATGGTTGTGGGGCTGGAAGAGATTACAGAGATGCTTGTGGGGCTGCAGCAGATTACAGAGATGCTTGTGGGGCTGCAGCAGATTACAGAGATGCTTGTGGGGCTGGAGGAGATTACAGAGATGGTTGTGGGGCTGGAGGAGATTACAGAGATGGTTGTGGGGCTGGAGGAGATTACAGAGATGCTTGTGGGGCTGGAGGAGATTACAGAGATGGTTGTGGGGCTGGAGGAGATTACAGAGATGGTTGTGGGGCTGGAGGAGATTACAGAGATGGTTGTGGGGCTGGAGGAGATTACAGAGATGCTTGTGGGGCTGGAGGAGATTACAGAGATGGTTGTGGGGCTGGAGGAGATTACAGAGATGGTTGTGGTGTTGGAGGAGATTACAGAGATGGTTGTGGGGCTGGAGGAGATTACAGAGATGGTTGTGGGGTGGAGATTACAGAGATGGTTGTGGGGCTAGAGGAGATTACAGAGATGGTTGTGGGGCTGGAGGAGATTACAGAGATGGTTGTGGGGCTAGAGGAGATTACAGAGATGGTTGTGGGGCTGGAGGAGATTACAGAGATGGTTGTGGGGCTGGAAGAGATTCCAGAGATGCTTGTGGGGCTGGAGGAGATTCCAGAGATGCTTGTGGGGCTGGAGGAGATTCCAGAGATGGTTGTGGGGCTGGAGGAGATTCCAGAGATGGTTGTGGGGCTGGAGGAGATTACGGAGATGGTTGTGGGTTTGGAGGAGATTACAGAGATGGCTGTGGGGCTGGAGGAGATTACAGAGATGTTTGTGGGGCTGGATATTGCAGAGATGCTTGTGGGGCTGGAGATTACAGAGATGCTTGTGGGACTGGAGGAGATTACAGAGATGGTTGTGGGGCTGGAGGAGATTACAGAGATGGTTGTGGGGCTGCAGGAGATTACAGAGATGCTTCTGGGGCTGGAGGAGATTACAGAGATGGTTGTGGGGCTGGAGGAGATTACAGAGATGGTTGTGGGGCTGGAGGAGATTACAGTGATGCTTCTGGGGCTGGAGGAGATTACAGAGATGGTTGTGGGGATGGAGGAGATTACAGAGATGGTTGTGGGGCTAGAGGAGATTACAGAGATGGTTGTGGGGCTGGAGGAGATTACAGAGATGCTTGTGGGGCTGGAGGAGATTACAGAGATGGTTGTGGGTCAGGAGGAGATTACAGAGATGTTTGTGGGGCTGGAGGAGATTACAGAGATGGTTGTGGGGCTGCAGGAGATTACAGAGATGGTTGTGGGGCTGGAGGAGATTACAGAGATGCTTGTGGGGCTGGAGGGGATCACGGAGATGGTTGTGGGGTTGGAGGAGATTACAGAGATGGCTGTGGGGCTGGAGGAGATTACAGAGATGCTTGTGGTGCTGGAGGAGATTACAGAGATGGTTGTGGGTTTGGAGGAGATTGCAGAGATGCTTGTGGGGCTGGAGGATATTACAGAGATGGTTGTGGGGTTGGAGGAGATTACAGAGATGGTTGTGGGGTTGGAGGAGATTACAGTGACGCTTATGGGGCTGGAGGAGATTACAGAGATGGTTGTGGGGCTGGAGGAGATTACAGAGATGGTTGTGGGGTTGGAGGAGATTACAGAGATGGTTGTGGGGCTGGAGGAGATTACAGAGATGGTTGTGCGGCTGGAGGAGATTACAGAGATGGTTGTGAGGCTGGAGGAGATTACAGAGATGGTTGTGGGTTTGGAGGAGATTACAGAGATGCTTGTGGGGCTGGAGGAGATTACAGAGATTCTTGTGGGGCTGGAGGAGATTACAGAGATGGTTGTGGGGCTGCAGGAGATTACAGAGATGGTTGTGGGGCTAGAGGAGATTACAGAGATGCTTGTGGGGCTGGAGGAGATTACAGAGATGGTTGTGGGTCAGGAGGAGAATACAGAGATTTTTGTGGGGCTGGAGGAGATTACAGAGATGGTTGTGGGGCTGCAGAAGATTACAGAGATGGTTGTGGGGCTGCAGGAGATTACAGAGATGCTTGTGGGGCTGGAGGAGATTACGGAGATGGTTGTGGGTTTGGAGGAGATTACAGAGATGGCTGTGGGGCTGGAGGAGATTACAGAGATGCTTGTGGGGCTGGAGGAGATTACAGAGATGGTTGTGGTTTTGGAGGAGATTACAGAGATGCTGTGGGGCTGGAGGAGATAACAGAGATGCTTGTGGGGCTGGAGCAGATTACAGAGATGGTTGTGGGGCTGGAGGAGATTACAGGGATGGTTGTGGGGCTAGAGGAGATTACAGAGATGGTTGTGGGGCTAGAGGAGATTACAGAGATGGTTGTGGGGCTGGAGGAGATTACAGAGATGCTTCAGGGGCTGGAGGAGATTACAGAGATGGCTGTGGGACTGGATGAGATTACAGAGATGGTTATGGGTCTGGAGGAGATTACAGAGATGGTTGTGGGGCTGCAGGAGATTACAGAGATGGTTGTGGGTCTGGAGGAGATTACAGAGTTGGTTGTGGGGCTGCAGGAGATTACAGAGATGGTTGTGGTGCGGCAGGAGATTACAGAGATGGTTGTGGGGCTGGAGGAGATTACAGAGATGGTTGTGGGGCTGGAGGAGATTACAGAGATGGTTGTGGGGCTGGAGATTACAGAGATGGTTGTGGGGCTGGAGGAGATTACAGTGATGGTTGTGGGACTGGAGGAGATTACAGAGATGGTTGTGGGGCTGGAGGAGATTACAGAGATGGTTGTGGTGCTGGAGGAGATTACAGAGATGGTAGTGGGGCTGGAGGAGATTACAGAGATGCTTGTGGGGCTGCAGGAGATTACGGAGATGCTTCTGGGGTTGGAGGAGATTACAGAGATGCATGTGTGGCTGGAGGAGATTACAGAGATGGTTGTGGGGCTTAAGATTACAGAGATGCTTGTGGGGCTGGAGGAGATTACAGAGATGGTTGTGGGGCTGGAGGAGATTACAGAGATGCTTATGGGGCTGGAGGAGATTACAGAGATGGTTGTGGGGCTGGAGGAGATTACACAGATGCTTGAGGGGCTGGAGGAGATTACAGAGATGGTTGTGGGGCTGGAGGAGATTACAGAGATGCTTGTGGGGCTGGAGGAGATAACAGAGATGCTTGTGGGGCTGGAGGAGATTACAGAGATGGTTGTGGAACTGATGGAGATTACAGAGATGGTTGTGGGGCTGGAGGAGATTACAAAGATGGTTGTGGGGCTGGAGATTACAGAGATGGTTGTGGGGCTGGAGAAGATTACAGAGATCCTTGTGGGGCTGGAGGAGATTACAGAGATGCTTGTGGGGCTGGAGGAAATTACAGAGATGCATGTGGGGCTGGAGGAGATCACAGAGATGGTTGTGGGGCTGACGATTACACAGATGCTTGTGGGGCTGGAGGAGATTACAGAGATGGTTGTGGGGCTGGAGGAGATTACGGAGATGCTTGTGGGGCTGGAGGGGATCACGGAGATGGTTGTGGGTTTGGAGGAGATTACAGAGATGGTTGTGGGGCTGGAGGAGATAACAGAGATGCTTGTGGGGCTGGAGATTACAGATATGGTTGTGGGGCTGGAGGAGATTACAGAAATGGTTGTGGGGCTGGAGGAGATTACAGAGATGGTTGTGGGGCTGGAGGAGATTACAGAGATGGTTGTGGGGCTGGAGGAGATTACAGTGATGCTTCTGGGGCTGGAGGAGATTACAGAGATGGTTGTGGGGCTGGAGGAGATTACAGAGATGCTTGTGGGGCTGGAGGAGATTACAGAGATGCTTGTGGGGTTGGAGGAGATTACAGAGATGGTTGTGGGGATGGAGGAGATTACAGAGATGATTGTGGGGCTGGAGGAGATTACAGAGATGTTTGTGGGGCTGGAGGAGATTACAGAGATGCTTGCGGGGCTGCAGGAGATTGCAGAGATGCTTGTGGGGCTGCAGGAGATTACAGAGATGCTTGTGGGGCTGCAGGAGATTACAGAGATGCTTGTGGGGCTGGAGGAGATTACAGAGATGGTTGTGGGGCTGGAGAAGATTACAGAGATGCTTGTGGGGCTGGAGGAGATTACAGAGATGGTTCTGGGGCTGCAGTAGATTACAGAGATGCTTGTGGGTCTGCAGGAGATTACAGAGATGCTTGCGGGGCTGCAGGAAATTACAGAGATGGTTGTGGGGCTGGAGGAGATTACAGAGATGGTTGTGGGGCTGCAGGAGATTACAGAGATGGTTGTGGGGCTGGAGGAGATTACAGAGATGCTTCTAGGGCTGCAGGAGACTACAGAGATGCTTCTGGGGCTGCAAGAGATTACAGAGATGGTTGTGGGGCTGGAGGAGATTACAGAGATGCTTGTGGGGCTGCAGCAGATTACAGAGATGCTTGTGGGGCTGGAGGAGATTACAGAGATGCTTGTGGGGCTGGAGGAGATTACAGAGATGCTTCTGGGGCTGCAGGAGATTACAGAGATGCTTGTGGGGCTGCAAGAGATTACAGAGATGCTTGTGGGGCTGCAGGAAATTACAGAGATGGTTGTGGGGCTGGAGGAGATTACAGAGACGCTTGTGGGGCTGGAGGAGATTACAGAGACGCTTGTGGGGCTGGAGCAGATTACAGAGATGGTTGTGGGGCTGGAGGAGATTACAGAGATGGTTGTGGGGCTAGAGGAGATTACAGAGATGGTTGTGGGGCTGGAGGAGATTACAGAGATGCTTCTGGGGCTGGAGGAGATTACAGAGATGGTTGTGGGACTGGATGAGATTACAGAGATGGTTATGGGTCTGGAGGAGATTACAGAGATGGTTGTGGGGCTGCAGGAGATTACAGAGATGGTTGTGGGTCTGGAGGAGATTACAGAGATGTTTGTGGGGCTGCAGGAGATTACAGAGATGGTTGTGGTGCGGCAGGAGATTACAGAGATGGTTGTGGGGCTGGAGGAGATTACAGAGATGGTTGTGGGGCTGGAGGAGATTACAGAGATGGTTCTGGGGCTGGAGATTACAGAGATGGTTGTGGGGCTGGAGGAGATTACAGAGATGCTTCTGGGGCTGCAGGAGATTACAGAGATGCTTGTGGGGCTGCAGGAGATTAGAGAGATGCTTGTGGGGCTGCAGGAAATTACAGAGATGGTTGTGGGGCTGGAGGAGATTACAGAGATGCTTGTGGGGCTGGAGGAGATTACAGAGATGCTTGTGGGGCTGGAGGAGATTACAGAGATGCTTGTGGGGCTGGAGGAGATAACAGAGATGGTTGTGGGACTGGATGAGATTACAGAGATGGTTATGGGTCTGGAGGAGATTACAGAGACGGTTGTGGGGCTGCAGGAGATTACAGAGACGGTTGTGGGTCTGGAGGAGATTACAGAGATGCTTGTGGGGCTGGAGATTCCAGAGATGCTTGTGGGTCTGGAGGAGATTACAGAGATGGTTGTGGGGCAGCAGGAGATTACAGAGATGGTTGTGGGGCGGCAGGAGATTACAGAGATGGTTGTGGGGCGGCAGGAGATTACAGAGATGGTTGTGGGGCTGGAGGAGATTACAGAGATGATTGTGGGGCTGGAGGTTACAAAGATGGTTGTGGGGCTGGAGGAGATTACAGTGATGGTTGTGGGGCTGGAGGAGATTACAGAGATGGTTGTGGGGCTGGAGGAGATTACAGAGATGGTTGTGGGGCTGGAGGAGATGACAGAGATGGTTGTGGGGCTGGAGGAGATGACAGAGATGGTTGTGGGGCTGGAGGAGTTTACAGAGATGGTTGGGGGCTGGAGGAGATTACAGAGATGGTTGTGGGGCTGGAGGAGATTACAGAGATGCTTGTGGTGCTGGAGGAGATTACAGAGATGGTTGTGGGGCTGGAGGAGATTACAGAGATGGTTGTGGGGCTGGAGGAGATTACAGAGATGGTTGTGGGGCTGGAGGAGATTACAGAGATGGTTGCGGCGCTGGAGGAGATTACAGAGATGCTTGTGGGGCTGGAGGAGATTACAGAGATGGTTGTGTGGCAGGATGAGATTACAGTGATGCTTCTGGGGCTGTAGATTACAGAGATGCTTGTGGGGCTGGAGGAGATTACAGAGATGCTTGTGGGGCTGGAGGAGATTACAGAGATGCTTCTGGGGCTAGAGGAGATTACAGAGATGGTTGTGGGACGGGAGATTACAGAGATGGTTGTGGGCCTGGAGGAGATTACAGAGATGCTTGTGGGGCTGGAGGAGATTACACAGATGCTTGTGGGACTGAATGAGATTACAGAGATGCTTGTGGGGCTGGAGATAATAGAGATGGTTGTGGGGCTACTGGAGATTACAGAGATACTTCTGGGGCTGGATGAGATTCTAGAGATGGTTGTGGGGCTGGAGGATTATACAGAGATGGTTGTGGGGCTGGAGGAGATTACAGAGATGCTTGTGGGGCTGGAGGAGATTACAGAGATGCTTGTGGGGTTGGAGGAGATTACAGAGATGGTTGTGGGGCTGGAGGAGATTACAGAGATGATTGTGGGGCTGGAGGAGATTACAGAGATGCTTGTGGAGCTGGAGGAGATTACAGAGATGCTTGCGGGACTGCAGGAGATTACAGAGATGCTTGTGGGGCTGCAGGAGATTACAGAGATGCTTGTGGGGCTGCAGGAGATTACAGAGATGCTTGTGGGGCTGGAGGAGATTGCAGATATGCTTGTGGGCCTGGAGGAGATTACAGAGATGGTTGTGGGGCTGGAGATTACAGAGATGGTTGTGGGGCTGGAGGAGATTACAAAGATGGTTGTGGGGCTGGAGATTACAGAGATGGTTGTGGGGCTGGAGAAGATTACAGAGATCCTTGTGGGGCTGGAGGAGATTACAGAGATGCTTGTGGGGCTGGAGGAAATTACAGAGATGCATGTGGGGCTGGAGGAGATTACAGAGATGTTTGTGGGGCTGAAGATTACAGAGATGCTTGTGGGGCTGGAGGAGATTACAGAGATGGTTGTGGGGCTGGAGGAGATTACAGAGATGCTTGAGGGGCTGGAGGAGATTACAGAGATGGTTGTGGGGCTGGAGGAGATTACAGAGATGGTTGTGGGGCTGGAGGAGATTACAGAGATGCTACTGGGGCTGGGGCTGCAGGAGACTACAGAGTTGCTTCTGGGGCTGCAGGAGATTACAGAGATGGTTGTGGGGCTGGAGGAGATTACAGAGATGCTTGTGGGGCTGGAGGAGATTACAGAGATGCTTGTGGGGCTGGAGGAGATTACAGAGATGGTTGTGGGGCTGGAGGAGATTACAGAGATGCTTCTGGGGCTGCAGGAGATTACAGAGATGCTTGTGGGGCTGCAGGAGATTACAGAGATGCTTGTGGGGCTGCAGGAAATTACAGAGATGCTTGTGGGTCTGGAGGAGATTACAGAGATGGTTGTGGGGCAGCAGGAGATTACAGAGATGGTTGTGGGGCGGCAGGAGATTACAGAGATGGTTGTGGGGCGGCAGGAGATTACAGAGATGGTTGTGGGGCTGGAGGAGATTACAGAGATGATTGTGGGGCTGGAGGTTACAAAGATGGTTGTGGGGCTGGAGGAGATTACAGTGATGGTTGTGGGGCTGGAGGAGATTACAGAGATGGTTGTGGGGCTGGAGGAGATTACAGAGATGGTTGTGGGGCTGGAGGAGATGACAGAGATGGTTGTGGGGCTGGAGGAGATGACAGAGATGGTTGTGGGGCTGGAGGAGTTTACAGAGATGGTTGGGGGCTGGAGGAGATTACAGAGATGGTTGTGGGGCTGGAGGAGATTACAGAGATGCTTGTGGTGCTGGAGGAGATTACAGAGATGGTTGTGGGGCTGGAGGAGATTACAGAGATGGTTGTGGGGCTGGAGGAGATTACAGAGATGGTTGTGGGGCTGGAGGAGATTACAGAGATGGTTGCGGCGCTGGAGGAGATTACAGAGATGCTTGTGGGGCTGGAGGAGATTACAGAGATGGTTGTGTGGCAGGATGAGATTACAGTGATGCTTCTGGGGCTGTAGATTACAGAGATGCTTGTGGGGCTGGAGGAGATTACAGAGATGCTTGTGGGGCTGGAGGAGATTACAGAGATGCTTCTGGGGCTAGAGGAGATTACAGAGATGGTTGTGGGACGGGAGATTACAGAGATGGTTGTGGGCCTGGAGGAGATTACAGAGATGCTTGTGGGGCTGGAGGAGATTACACAGATGCTTGTGGGACTGAATGAGATTACAGAGATGCTTGTGGGGCTGGAGATAATAGAGATGGTTGTGGGGCTACTGGAGATTACAGAGATACTTCTGGGGCTGGATGAGATTCTAGAGATGGTTGTGGGGCTGGAGGATTATACAGAGATGGTTGTGGGGCTGGAGGAGATTACAGAGATGCTTGTGGGGCTGGAGGAGATTACAGAGATGCTTGTGGGGTTGGAGGAGATTACAGAGATGGTTGTGGGGCTGGAGGAGATTACAGAGATGATTGTGGGGCTGGAGGAGATTACAGAGATGCTTGTGGAGCTGGAGGAGATTACAGAGATGCTTGCGGGACTGCAGGAGATTACAGAGATGCTTGTGGGGCTGCAGGAGATTACAGAGATGCTTGTGGGGCTGCAGGAGATTACAGAGATGCTTGTGGGGCTGGAGGAGATTGCAGATATGCTTGTGGGCCTGGAGGAGATTACAGAGATGGTTGTGGGGCTGGAGATTACAGAGATGGTTGTGGGGCTGGAGGAGATTACAAAGATGGTTGTGGGGCTGGAGATTACAGAGATGGTTGTGGGGCTGGAGAAGATTACAGAGATCCTTGTGGGGCTGGAGGAGATTACAGAGATGCTTGTGGGGCTGGAGGAAATTACAGAGATGCATGTGGGGCTGGAGGAGATTACAGAGATGTTTGTGGGGCTGAAGATTACAGAGATGCTTGTGGGGCTGGAGGAGATTACAGAGATGGTTGTGGGGCTGGAGGAGATTACAGAGATGCTTGAGGGGCTGGAGGAGATTACAGAGATGGTTGTGGGGCTGGAGGAGATTACAGAGATGGTTGTGGGGCTGGAGGAGATTACAGAGATGCTACTGGGGCTGCAGGAGACTACAGAGTTGCTTCTGGGGCTGCAGGAGATTACAGAGATGGTTGTGGGGCTGGAGGAGATTACAGAGATGCTTGTGGGGCTGGAGGAGATTACAGAGATGCTTGTGGGGCTGGAGGAGATTACAGAGATGGTTGTGGGGCTGGAGGAGATTACAGAGATGCTTCTGGGGCTGCAGGAGATTACAGAGATGCTTGTGGGGCTGCAGGAGATTACAGAGATGCTTGTGGGGCTGCAGGAAATTACAGAGATGGTTGTGGGGCTGAAGATTACAGAGATGCTTGTGGGGCTGGAGGAGATTACAGAGATGGTTGTGGGGCTGGAGGAGATTACATAGCTGCTTACGGGGCTGGAGGAGATTACAGAGATGCTTGTGGGGCTGGAGGAGATAACAGAGATGCTTGTGGGGCTGGAGCAGATTAGAGATGGTTGTGGGCCTGGAGGAGATTACAGAGATGGTTGTGGGGCTGCAGGAGATTACAGAGATGGTTGTGGGGCTGGAGGAGATTACAGAGATGCTTGTGGGGCTGGAGGAGATTACAGAGATGGTTGTGGGGCTGGAGGAGATTACAGAGATTCTTACGGGGCTGGAGGAGATTACAGAGATGGTTGTGGGGCTGGAGGAGATTACACAGATGCTTGAGGGGCTGGAGGAGATTACAGAGATGGTTGTGGGGCTGGAGGAGATTACAGAGATGCTTGTGGGGCTGGAGGAGATAACAGAGATGCTTGTGGGGCTGGAGGAGATTATAGAGATGGTTGTGGAACTGATGGAGATTACAGAGATGGTTGTGGGGCTGGATGAGATTACAGAGATGCTTGTGGGGCTGGAGGAGATTACAGAGATGGTTGTGGGGCTGCAGGAGATTACAGAGATGGTTGTGGGTCTGCAGGAGATTACAGAGATGGTTGTGGGGCTGGAGGAGATTACAGAGATGGTTGTGGGTCTGCAGGAGATTACAGAGATGGTTCTGGGGCTGGAGGAGATTACAGAGATGGTTGTGGCGCTGCAGGAGATTACAGAGATGCTTCTGGGGCTGGAGGAGATTACAGAGATGCTTCTGGGGCTGGAGGAGATTACAGAGATGGTTGTGGTGCTGGAGGAGATTACAGAGATGGTTGTGGGGCTGGAGGAGATTACAGATATGCTTGTGGGGCTGGAGATTACAGAGATGCTTGTAGGGCTGGAGGAGATTACAGATATCTTTGTGGGGCTGCAGGAAATTACAGAGATGGTTGTGGGGCTGGAGGAGATTACAGAGACGCTTGAGGGGCTGGAGGAGATTACAGAGACGCTTGTGGGGCTGGAGCAGATTACAGAGACGGTTGTGGGGCTGGAGGAGATTACAGAGATGGTTGTGGGGCTAGAGGAGATTACAGAGATGGTTGTGGGGCTGGAGGAGATTACAGAGATACTTGTGGGGCTGGAGGAGATTACAGAGATGCTTGTGGGGCTGGAGGAGATTACAGAGATGGTTGTGGGGCTGGAGGAGATTACAGAGATGCTTGTGGGGCTGCAGCAGATTACAGAGATGCTTGTGGGGCTGCAGCAGATTACAGAGATGCTTGTGGGGCTGGAGGAGATTACAGAGATGGTTGTGGGGCTGGAGGAGATTACAGAGATGGTTGTGGGGCTGGAGGAGATTACAGAGATGCTTGTGGGGCTGGAGGAGATTACAGAGATGGTTGTGGGGCTGGAGGAGATTACAGAGTTGGTTGTGGAGCTGGAGGAGATTACAGAGATGGTTGTGGGGCTGGAGGAGATTACAGAGATGCTTGTGGGGCTGGAGGAGATTACAGAGATGGTTGTGGGGCTGGAGGAGATTACAGAGATGGTTGTGGTGTTGGAGGAGATTACAGAGATGGTTGTGGGGCTGGATGAGATTACAGAGATGGTTGTGGGGTGGAGATTACAGAGATGGTTGTGGGGCTAGAGGAGATTACAGAGATGGTTGTGGGGCTGGAGGAGATTACAGAGATGGTTGTGGGGCTAGAGGAGATTACAGAGATGGTTGTGGGGCTGGAGGAGATTACAGAGATGCTTGTGGGGCTGCAGGAAATTACAGAGATGGTTGTGGGGCTGAAGATTACAGAGATGCTTGTGGGGCTGGAGGAGATTACAGAGATGGTTGTGGGGCTGGAGGAGATTACATAGCTGCTTACGGGGCTGGAGGAGATTACAGAGATGCTTGTGGGGCTGGAGGAGATAACAGAGATGCTTGTGGGGCTGGAGCAGATTAGAGATGGTTGTGGGCCTGGAGGAGATTACAGAGATGGTTGTGGGGCTGCAGGAGATTACAGAGATGGTTGTGGGGCTGGAGGAGATTACAGAGATGCTTGTGGGGCTGGAGGAGATTACAGAGATGGTTGTGGGGCTGGAGGAGATTACAGAGATTCTTACGGGGCTGGAGGAGATTACAGAGATGGTTGTGGGGCTGGAGGAGATTACACAGATGCTTGAGGGGCTGGAGGAGATTACAGAGATGGTTGTGGGGCTGGAGGAGATTACAGAGATGCTTGTGGGGCTGGAGGAGATAACAGAGATGCTTGTGGGGCTGGAGGAGATTATAGAGATGGTTGTGGAACTGATGGAGATTACAGAGATGGTTGTGGGGCTGGATGAGATTACAGAGATGCTTGTGGGGCTGGAGGAGATTACAGAGATGGTTGTGGGGCTGCAGGAGATTACAGAGATGGTTGTGGGTCTGCAGGAGATTACAGAGATGGTTGTGGGGCTGGAGGAGATTACAGAGATGGTTGTGGGTCTGCAGGAGATTACAGAGATGGTTCTGGGGCTGGAGGAGATTACAGAGATGGTTGTGGCGCTGCAGGAGATTACAGAGATGCTTCTGGGGCTGGAGGAGATTACAGAGATGCTTCTGGGGCTGGAGGAGATTACAGAGATGGTTGTGGTGCTGGAGGAGATTACAGAGATGGTTGTGGGGCTGGAGGAGATTACAGATATGCTTGTGGGGCTGGAGATTACAGAGATGCTTGTAGGGCTGGAGGAGATTACAGATATCTTTGTGGGGCTGCAGGAAATTACAGAGATGGTTGTGGGGCTGGAGGAGATTACAGAGACGCTTGAGGGGCTGGAGGAGATTACAGAGACGCTTGTGGGGCTGGAGCAGATTACAGAGACGGTTGTGGGGCTGGAGGAGATTACAGAGATGGTTGTGGGGCTAGAGGAGATTACAGAGATGGTTGTGGGGCTGGAGGAGATTACAGAGATACTTGTGGGGCTGGAGGAGATTACAGAGATGCTTGTGGGGCTGGAGGAGATTACAGAGATGGTTGTGGGGCTGGAGGAGATTACAGAGATGCTTGTGGGGCTGCAGCAGATTACAGAGATGCTTGTGGGGCTGCAGCAGATTACAGAGATGCTTGTGGGGCTGGAGGAGATTACAGAGATGGTTGTGGGGCTGGAGGAGATTACAGAGATGGTTGTGGGGCTGGAGGAGATTACAGAGATGCTTGTGGGGCTGGAGGAGATTACAGAGATGGTTGTGGGGCTGGAGGAGATTACAGAGTTGGTTGTGGAGCTGGAGGAGATTACAGAGATGGTTGTGGGGCTGGAGGAGATTACAGAGATGCTTGTGGGGCTGGAGGAGATTACAGAGATGGTTGTGGGGCTGGAGGAGATTACAGAGATGGTTGTGGTGTTGGAGGAGATTACAGAGATGGTTGTGGGGCTGGATGAGATTACAGAGATGGTTGTGGGGTGGAGATTACAGAGATGGTTGTGGGGCTAGAGGAGATTACAGAGATGGTTGTGGGGCTGGAGGAGATTACAGAGATGGTTGTGGGGCTAGAGGAGATTACAGAGATGGTTGTGGGGCTGGAGGAGATTACAGAGATGGTTGTGGGGCTGGAGGAGATTCCAGAGATGCTTGTGGGGCTGGAGGAGATTCCAGAGATGCTTGTGGGGCTGGAGGAGATTCCAGAGATGCTTGTGGGGCTGGAGGAGATTCCAGAGATGGTTGTGGGGCTGGAGGAGATTCCAGAGATGGTTGTGGGGCTGGAGGAGATTACGGAGATGGTTGTGGGTTTGGAGGAGATTACAGAGATGGCTGTGGGGCTGGAGGAGATTACAGAGATGTTTGTGGGGCTGGATATTGCAGAGATGCTTGTGGGGCTGGAGATTACAGAGATGCTTGTGGGACTGGAGGAGATTACAGAGATGGTTGTGGGGCTGGAGGAGATTACAGAGATGGTTGTGGGGCTGCAGGAGATTACAGAGATGCTTCTGGGGCTGGAGGAGATTACAGAGATGGTTGTGGGGCTGGAGGAGATTACAGAGATGGTTGTGGGGCTGGAGGAGATTACAGAAATGCTTGTGGGGCTGGAGGAGATTACAGAGATGGTTGTGGGGATGGAGGAGATTACAGAGATGGTTGTGGGGCTAGAGGAGATTACAGAGATGGTTGTGGGGCTGGAGGAGATTACAGAGATGCTTGTGGGGCTGGAGGAGATTACAGAGATGGTTGTGGGTCAGAAGGAGATTACAGAGATGTTTGTGGGGCTGGAGGAGATTACAGAGATGGTTGTGGGGCTGCAGGAGATTACAGAGATGGTTGTGGGGCTGGAGGAGATTACAGAGATGCTTGTGGGGCTGGAGGGGATCACGGAGATGGTTGTGGGGTTGGAGGAGATTACAGAGATGGCTGTGGGGCTGGAGGAGATTACAGAGATGCTTGTGGGGCTGGAGGAGATTACAGAGATGGTTGTGGGTTTGGAGGAGATTGCAGAGATGCTTGTGGGGCTGGAGGATATTACAGAGATGGTTGTGGGGTTGGAGGAGATTACAGAGATGGTTGTGGGGTTGGAGGAGATTACAGTGACGCTTATGGGGCTGGAGGAGATTACAGAGATGGTTGTGGGGCTGGAGGAGATTACAGAGATGGTTGTGGGGTTGGAGGAGATTACAGAGATGGTTGTGGGGCTGGAGGAGATTACAGAGATGGTTGTGCGGCTGGAGGAGATTACAGAGATGGTTGTGAGGCTGGAGGAGATTACAGAGATGGTTGTGGGTTTGGAGGAGATTACAGAGATGCTTGTGGGGCTGGAGGAGATTACAGAGATTCTTGTGGGGCTGGAGGAGATTACAGAGATGGTTGTGGGGCTGCAGGAGATTACAGAGATGGTTGTGGGGCTAGAGGAGATTACAGAGATGCTTGTGGGGCTGGAGGAGATTACAGAGATGGTTGTGGGTCAGGAGGAGATTACAGAGATTTTTGTGGGGCTGGAGGAGATTACAGAGATGGTTGTGGGGCTGCAGAAGATTACAGAGATGGCTGTGGGGCTGGAGGAGATTACAGAGATGCTTGTGGGGCTGGAGGAGATTACAGAGATGGTTGTGGTTTTGGAGGAGATTACAGAGATGCTGTGGGGCTGGAGGAGATAACAGAGATGCTTGTGGGGCTGGAGCAGATTACAGAGATGGTTGTGGGGCTGGAGGAGATTACAGGGATGGTTGTGGGGCTAGAGGAGATTACAGAGATGGTTGTGGGGCTAGAGGAGATTACAGAGATGGTTGTGGGGCTGGAGGAGATTACAGAGATGCTTCAGGGGCTGGAGGAGATTACAGAGATGGTTGTGGGACTGGATGAGATTACAGAGATGGTTATGGGTCTGGAGGAGATTACAGAGATGGTTGTGGGGCTGCAGGAGATTACAGAGATGGTTGTGGGTCTGGAGGAGATTACAGAGTTGGTTGTGGGGCTGCAGGAGATTACAGAGATGGTTGTGGTGCAGCAGGAGATTACAGAGATGGTTGTGGTGCAGCAGGAGATTACAGAGATGGTTGTGGGGCTGGAGGAGATTACAGAGATGGTTGTGGGGCTGGAGGAGATTACAGAGATGGTTGTGGGGCTGGAGATTACAGAGATGGTTGTGGGGCTGGAGGAGATTACAGTGATGGGTGTGGGACTGGAGGAGATTACAGAGATGCTTGTGGGGCTGGAGGAGATTACAGAGATGGTTGTGGTTTTGGAGGAGATTACAGAGATGCTGTGGGGCTGGAGGAGATAACAGAGATGCTTGTGGGGCTGGAGCAGATTACAGAGATGGTTGTGGGGCTGGAGGAGATTACAGGGATGGTTGTGGGGCTAGAGGAGATTACAGAGATGGTTGTGGGGCTAGAGGAGATTACAGAGATGGTTGTGGGGCTGGAGGAGATTACAGACATGCTTCAGGGGCTGGAGGAGATTACAGAGATGGTTGTGGGACTGGATGAGATTACAGAGATGGTTATGGGTCTGGAGGAGATTACAGAGATGGTTGTGGGGCTGCAGGAGATTACAGAGATGGTTGTGGGTCTGGAGGAGATTACAGAGTTGGTTGTGGGGCTGCAGGAGATTACAGAGATGGTTGTGGTGTGGCAGGAGATTACAGAGATGGTTGTGGGGCTGGAGGAGATTACAGAGATGGTTGTGGGGCTGGAGGAGATTACAGAGATGGTTGTGGGGCTGGAGATTACAGAGATGGTTGTGGGGCTGGAGGAGATTACAGTGATGGTTGTGGGACTGGAGGAGATTACAGAGATGGTTGTGGGGCTGGAGGAGATTACAGAGATGGTTGTGGTGCTGGAGGAGATTACAGAGATGGTAGTGGGGCTGGAGGAGATTACAGAGATGCTTGTGGGGCTGCAGGAGATTACGGAGATGCTTCTGGGGTTGGAGGAGATTACAGAGATGCATGTGTGGCTGGAGGAGATTACAGAGATGGTTGTGGGGCTTAAGATTACAGAGATGCTTGTGGGGCTGGAGGAGATTACAGAGATGGTTGTGGGGCTGGAGGAGATTACAGAGATGCTTATGGGGCTGGAGGAGATTACAGAGATGGTTGTGGGGCTGGAGGAGATTACACAGATGCTTGAGGGGCTGGAGGAGATTACAGAGATGGTTGTGGGGCTGGAGGAGATTACAGAGATGCTTGTGGGGCTGGAGGAGATAACAGAGATGCTTGTGGGGCTGGAGGAGATTACAGAGATGGTTGTGGAACTGATGGAGATTACAGAGATGGTTGTGGGGCTGGAGGAGATTACAAAGATGGTTGTGGGGCTGGAGATTACAGAGATGGTTGTGGGGCTGGAGAAGATTACAGAGATCCTTGTGGGGCTGGAGGAGATTACAGAGATGCTTGTGGGGCTGGAGGAAATTACAGAGATGCATGTGGGGCTGGATGAGATCACAGAGATGGTTGTGGGGCTGACGATTACAGAGATGCTTGTGGGGCTGGAGGAGATTACAGAGATGGTTGTGGGGCTGGAGGAGATTACGGAGATGCTTGTGGGGCTGGAGGGGATCACGGAGATGGTTGTGGGTTTGGAGGAGATTACAGAGATGGTTGTGGGGCTGGAGGAGATAACAGAGATGCTTGTGGGGCAGGAGATTACAGATATGGTTGTGGGGCTGGAGGAGATTACAGAAATGGTTGTGGGGCTGGAGGAGATTACAGAGATGGTTGTGGGGCTGGAGGAGATTACAGAGATGGTTGTGGGGCTGGAGGAGATTACAGTGATGCTTCTGGGGCTGGAGGAAATTACAGAGATGGTTGTGGGGCTGGAGGAGATTACAGAGATGCTTGTGGGGCTGGAGGAGATTACAGAGATGCTTGTGGGGTTGGAGGAGATTACAGAGATGGTTGTGGGGCTGGAGGAGATTACAGAGATGATTGTGGGGCTGGAGGAGATTACAGAGATGTTTGTGGGGCTGGAGGAGATTACAGAGATGCTTGCGGGGCTGGAGGAGATTACAGAGATGCTTGCGGGGCTGCAGGAGATTGCAGAGATGCTTGTAGGGCTGCAGGAGATTACAGAGATGCTTGTGGGGCTGCAGGAAATTACAGAGATGCTTGTGGGGCTGCAGGAGATTACAGAGATGGTTGTGGGGCTGGAGAAGATTACAGAGATGCTGGTGGGGCTGGAGGAGATTACAGAGATGGTTCTGGGGCTGCAGGAGATTACAGAGATGCTTGTGGGTCTGCAGGAGATTACAGAGATGCTTGTGGGGCTGCAGGAAATTACAGAGATGGTTGTGGGGCTGGAGGAGATTACAGAGATGGTTGTGGGGCTGCAGGAGATTACAGAGATGGTTGTGGGGCTGGAGGAGATTACAGAGATGCTTCTAGGGCTGCAGGAGACTACAGAGATGCTTCTGGGGCTGCAAGAGATTACAGAGATGGTTGTGGGGCTGGAGGAGATTACAGAGATGCTTGTGGGGCTGCAGCAGATTACAGAGATGCTTGTGGGGCTGGAGGAGATTACAGAGATGCTTGTGGGGCTGGAGGAGATTACAGAGATGCTTCTGGGGCTGCAGGAGATTACAGAGATGCTTGTGGGGCTGCAAGAGATTACAGAGATGCTTGTGGGGCTGCAGGAAATTACAGAGATGGTTGTGGGGCTGGAGGAGATTACAGAGACGCTTGTGGGGTTGGAGGAGATTACAGAGACGCTTGTGGGGCTGGAGCAGATTACAGAGATGGTTGTGGGGCTGGAGGAGATTACAGAGATGGTTGTGGGGCTAGAGGAGATTACAGAGATGGTTGTGGGGCTGGAGGAGATTACAGAGATGCTTCTGGGGCTGGAGGAGATTACAGAGATGGTTGTGGGACTGGATGAGATTACAGAGATGGTTATGGGTCTGGAGGAGATTACAGAGATGGTTGTGGGGCTGCAGGAGATTACAGAGATGGTTGTGGGTCTGGAGGAGATTACAGAGATGGTTGTGGGGCTGCAGGAGATTACAGAGATGGTTGTGGTGCGGCAGGAGATTACAGAGATGGTTGTGGGGCTGGAGGAGATTACAGAGATGGTTGTGGGGCTGGAGGAGATTACAGAGATGGTTCTGGGGCTGGAGATTACAGAGATGGTTGTGGGGCTGGAGGAGATTACAGTGATGGTTGTGGGGCTGGAGGAGATTACAGAGATGGTTGTGGGGCTGGAGGAGATTACAGAGATGGTGGTGGTGCTGGAGGAGATTACAGAGATGGTAGTGGGGCTGGAGGAGATTACAGAGATGCTTGTGGGGCTGCAGGAGATTACGGAGATGCTTCTGGGGCTGGAAGAGATTACAGAGATGGTTGTGGGGCTGCAGAAGGTTACAGAGATGGTTGTGGGGCTGGAGGAGATTACACAGATGCTTGAGGGGCTGGAGGAGATTACAGAGATGGTTGTGGGGCTGGAGGAGATTACAGAGATGCTTGTGGGGCTGGAGGAGATAACAGAGATGCTTGTGGGGCTGGAGGAGATTACAGAAATGGTTGTGGAACTGATGGAGATTACAGAGATGGTTGTGGGGCTGGATGAGATTACAGAGATGCTTGTGGGGCTGGAGGAGATTACAGAGATGGTTGTGGGGCTGCAGGAGATTACAGAGATGGTTGTGGGTCTGCAGGAGATTACAGAGATGGTTGTGGGGCTGGAGGAGATTACAGAGATGGTTGTGGGTCTGCAGGAGATTACAGAGATGGTTCTGGGGCTGGAGGAGATTACAGAGATGGTTGTGGCGCTGTAGGAGATTACAGAGATGCTTCTGGGGCTGGAGGAGATTACAGAGATGCTTCTGGGGCTGGAGGAGATTACAGAGATGGTTGTGGTGCTGGAGGAGATTACAGAGATGGTTGTGGGGCTGGAGGAGATTACAGATATGCTTGTGGGGCTGGAGATTACAGAGATGCTTGTAGGGCTGGAGGAGATTACAGATATGGTTGTGGGGCTGGAGGAGATTACAGTGATGCTTCTGGGGCTGGAGGAGATTACAGAGATGGTTGTGGGGCTGGAGGAGATTACAGAGATGGTTGTGGGGCTGGAGGAGATTACAGAGATACTTGTGGGGTTGGAGGAGATTACAGAGATGGTTGTGGGGCTGGAGATTACAGAGATGATTGTGGGGCTGGAGGAGATTACAGAGATACTTGTGGGGCTGGAGGAGATTACAGAGATGCTTGTGGGGCTGGAGGAGATTACAGAGATGGTTGTGGGGCTGGAGGAGATTACAGAGATGCTTGTGGGGCTGCAGCAGATTACAGAGATGCTTGTGGGGCTGCAGCAGATTACAGAGATGCTTGTGGGGCTGGAGGAGATTACAGAGATGGTTGTGGGGCTGGAGGAGATTACAGAGATGCTTGTGGGGCTGGAGGAGATTACAGAGATGCTTGTGGGGCTGGAGGAGATTACAGAGATGGTTGTGGGGCTGGAGGAGATTACAGAGATGGTTGTGGGGCTGGAGGAGATTACAGAGATGCTTGTGGGGCTGGAGGAGATTACAGAGATGGTTGTGGGGCTGGAGGAGATTACAGAGATGGTTGTGGTGTTGGAGGAGATTACAGAGATGGTTGTGGGGCTGGAGGAGATTACAGAGATGGTTGTGGGGTGGAGATTACAGAGATGGTTGTGGGGCTAGAGGAGATTACAGAGATGGTTGTAGGGCTGGAGGAGATTACAGAGATGGTTGTGGGGCTAGAGGAGATTACAGAGATGGTTGTGGGGCTGGAGGAGATTACAGAGATGGTTGTGGGGCTGGAAGAGATTCCAGAGATGCTTGTGGGGCTGGAGGAGATTCCAGAGATGCTTGTGGGGCTGGAGGAGATTCCAGAGATGGTTGTGGGGCTGGAGGAGATTCCAGAGATGGTTGTGGGGCTGGAGGAGATTACGGAGATGGTTGTGGGTTTGGAGGAGATTACAGAGATGGCTGTGGGGCTGGAGGAGATTACAGAGATGTTTGTGGGGCTGGATATTGCAGAGATGCTTGTGGGGCTGGAGATTACAGAGATGCTTGTGGGACTGGAGGAGATTACAGAGATGGTTGTGGGGCTGGAGGAGATTACAGAGATGGTTGTGGGGCTGCAGGAGATTACAGAGATGCTTCTGGGGCTGGAGGAGATTACAGAGATGGTTGTGGGGCTGGAGGAGATTACAGAGATGGTTGTGGGGCTGGAGGAGATTACAGTGATGCTTCTGGGGCTGGAGGAGATTACAGAGATGGTTGTGGGGATGGAGGAGATTACAGAGATGGTTGTGGGGCTAGAGGAGATTACAGAGATGGTTGTGGGGCTGGAGGAGATTACAGAGATGCTTGTGGGGCTGGAGGAGATTACAGAGATGGTTGTGGGTCAGGAGGAGATTACAGAGATGTTTGTGGGGCTGGAGGAGATTACAGAGATGGTTGTGGGGCTGCAGGAGATTACAGAGATGGTTGTGGGGCTGGAGGAGATTACAGAGATGCTTGTGGGGCTGGAGGGGATCACGGAGATGGTTGTGGGGTTGGAGGAGATTACAGAGATGGCTGTGGGGCTGGAGGAGATTACAGAGATGCTTGTGGGGCTGGAGGAGATTACAGAGATGGTTGTGGGTTTGGAGGAGATTGCAGAGATGCTTGTGGGGCTGGAGGATATTACAGAGATGGTTGTGGGGTTGGAGGAGATTACAGAGATGGTTGTGGGGTTGGAGGAGATTACAGTGACGCTTATGGGGCTGGAGGAGATTACAGAGATGGTTGTGGGGCTGGAGGAGATTACAGAGATGGTTGTGGGGTTGGAGGAGATTACAGAGATGGTTGTGGGGCTGGAGGAGATTACAGAGATGGTTGTGCGGCTGGAGGAGATTACAGAGATGGTTGTGAGGCTGGAGGAGATTACAGAGATGGTTGTGGGTTTGGAGGAGATTACAGAGATGCTTGTGGGGCTGGAGGAGATTACAGAGATTCTTGTGGGGCTGGAGGAGATTACAGAGATGGTTGTGGGGCTGCAGGAGATTACAGAGATGGTTGTGGGGCTAGAGGAGATTACAGAGATGCTTGTGGGGCTGGAGGAGATTACAGAGATGGTTGTGGGTCAGGAGGAGATTACAGAGATTTTTGTGGGGCTGGAGGAGATTACAGAGATGGTTGTGGGGCTGCAGAAGATTACAGAGATGGTTGTGGGGCTGCAGGAGATTACAGAGATGCTTGTGGGGCTGGAGGAGATTACGGAGATGGTTGTGGGTTTGGAGGAGATTACAGAGATGGCTGTGGGGCTGGAGGAGATTACAGAGATGCTTGTGGGGCTGGAGGAGATTACAGAGATGGTTGTGGTTTTGGAGGAGATTACAGAGATGCTGTGGGGCTGGAGGAGATAACAGAGATGCTTGTGGGGCTGGAGCAGATTACAGAGATGGTTGTGGGGCTGGAGGAGATTACAGGGATGGTTGTGGGGCTAGAGGAGATTACAGAGATGGTTGTGGGGCTAGAGGAGATTACAGAGATGGTTGTGGGGCTGGAGGAGATTACAGAGATGCTTCAGGGGCTGGAGGAGATTACAGAGATGGCTGTGGGACTGGATGAGATTACAGAGATGGTTATGGGTCTGGAGGAGATTACAGAGATGGTTGTGGGGCTGCAGGAGATTACAGAGATGGTTGTGGGTCTGGAGGAGATTACAGAGTTGGTTGTAGGGCTGCAGGAGATTACAGAGATGGTTGTGGTGCGGCAGGAGATTACAGAGATGGTTGTGGGGCTGGAGGAGATTACAGAGATGGTTGTGGGGCTGGAGGAGATTACAGAGATGGTTGTGGGGCTGGAGATTACAGAGATGGTTGTGGGGCTGGCGGAGATTACAGTGATGGTTGTGGGACTGGAGGAGATTACAGAGATGGTTGTGGGGCTGGAGGAGATTACAGAGATGGTTGTGGTGCTGGAGGAGATTACAGAGATGGTAGTGGGGCTGGAGGAGATTACAGAGATGCTTGTGGGGCTGCAGGAGATTACGGAGATGCTTCTGGGGTTGGAGGAGATTACAGAGATGCATGTGTGGCTGGAGGAGATTACAGAGATGGTTGTGGGGCTTAAGATTACAGAGATGCTTGTGGGGCTGGAGGAGATTACAGAGATGGTTGTGGGGCTGCAGGAGATTACAGAGATGCTTATGGGGCTGGAGGAGATTACAGAGATGGTTGTGGGGCTGGAGGAGATTACACAGATGCTTGAGGGGCTGGAGGAGATTACAGAGATGGTTGTGGGGCTGGAGGAGATTACAGAGATGCTTGTGGGGCTGGAGGAGATAACAGAGATGCTTGTGGGGCTGGAGGAGATTACAGAGATGGTTGTGGAACTGATGGAGATTACAGAGATGGTTGTGGGGCTGGAGGAGATTACAAAGATGGTTGTGGGGCTGGAGATTACAGAGATGGTTGTGGGGCTGGAGAAGATTACAGAGATCCTTGTGGGGCTGGAGGAGATTACAGAGATGCTTGTGGGGCTGGAGGAAATTACAGAGATGCATGTGGGTCTGGAGGAGATCACAGAGATGGTTGTGGGGCTGACGATTACAGAGATGCTTGTGGGGCTGGAGGAGATTACAGAGATGGTTGTGGGGCTGGAGGAGATTACGGAGATGCTTGTGGGGCTGGAGGGGATCACGGAGATGGTTGTGGGTTTGGAGGAGATTACAGATATGGTTGTGGGGCTGGAGGAGATTACAGAAATGGTTGTGGGGCTGGAGGAGATTACAGAGATGGTTGTGGGGCTGGAGGAGATTACAGAGATGGTTGTGGGGCTGGAGGAGATTACAGTGATGCTTCTGGGGCTGGAGGAGATTACAGAGATGGTTGTGGGGCTGGAGGAGATTACAGAGATGCTTGTGGGGCTGGAGGAGATTACAGAGATGCTTGTGGGGTTGGAGGAGATTACAGAGATGGTTGTGGGGCTGGAGGAGATTACAGAGATGATTGTGGGGCTGGAGGAGATTACAGAGATGTTTGTGGGGCTGGAGGAGATTACAGAGATGCTTGCGGGGCTGGAGGAGATTACAGAGATGCTTGCGGGGCTGCAGGAGATTGCAGAGATGCTTGTGGGGCTGCAGGAGATTACAGAGATGCTTGTGGGGCTGCAGGAGATTACAGAGATGCTTGTGGGGCTGGAGGAGATTACAGAGATGGTTGTGGGGCTGGAGAAGATTACAGAGATGCTTGTGGGGCTGGAGGAGATTACAGAGATGGTTCTGGGGCTGCAGGAGATTACAGAGATGCTTGTGGGTCTGCAGGAGATTACAGAGATGCTTGTGGGGCTGCAGGAAATTACAGAGATGGTTGTGGGGCTGGAGGAGATTACAGAGATGGTTGTGGGGCTGCAGGAGATTACAGAGATGGTTGTGGGGCTGGAGGAGATTACAGAGATGGTTGTGGGGCTGCAGGAGATTACAGAGATGGTTGTGGGGCTGGAGGAGATTACAGAGATGCTTCTAGGGCTGCAGGAGACTACAGAGATGCTTCTGGGGCTGCAAGAGATTACAGAGATGGTTGTGGGGCTGGAGGAGATTACAGAGATGCTTGTGGGGCTGCAGCAGATTACAGACATGCTTGTGGGGCTGGAGGAGATTACAGAGATGCTTGTGGGGCTGCAGGAAATTACAGAGATGGTTGTGGGGCTGGAGGAGATTACAGAGATGGTTGTGGGGCTGCAGGAGATTACAGAGATGGTTGTGGGGCTGGAGGAGATTACAGAGATGCTTCTAGGGCTGCAGGAGACTACAGAGATGCTTCTGGGGCTGCAAGAGATTACAGAGATGGTTGTGGGGCTGGAGGAGATAACAGAGATGCTTGTGGGGCTGCAGCAGATTACAGAGATGCTTGTGGGGCTGGAGGAGATTACAGAGATGCTTGTGGGGCTGGAGGAGATTACAGAGATGCTTCTGGGGCTGCAGGAGATTACAGAGATGCTTGTGGGGCTGCAAGAGATTACAGAGATGCTTGTGGGGCTGCAGGAAATTACAGAGATGGTTGTGGGGCTGGAGGAGATTACAGAGACGCTTGTGGGGTTGGAGGAGATTACAGAGACGCTTGTGGGGCTGGAGCAGATTACAGAGATGGTTGTGGGGCTGGAGGAGATTACAGAGATGGTTGTGGGGCTAGAGGAGATTACAGAGATGGTTGTGGGGCTGGAGGAGATTACAGAGATGCTTCTGGGGCTGGAGGAGATTACAGAGATGGTTGTGGGACTGGATGAGATTACAGAGATGGTTATGGGTCTGGAGGAGATTACAGAGATGGTTGTGGGGCTGCAGGAGATTACAGAGATGGTTGTGGGTCTGGAGGAGATTACAGAGATGGTTGTGGGGCTGGAGGAGATTACAGAGATGGTGGTGGTGCTGGAGGAGATTACAGAGATGGTAGTGGGGCTGGAGGAGATTACAGAGATGCTTGTGGGGCTGCAGGAGATTACGGAGATGCTTCTGGGGCTGGAAGAGATTACAGAGATGGTTGTGGGGCTGCAGAAGGTTACAGAGATGGTTGTGGGGCTGGAGGAGATTACACAGATGCTTGAGGGGCTGGAGGAGATTACAGAGATGGTTGTGGGGCTGGAGGAGATTACAGAGATGCTTGTGGGGCTGGAGGAGATAACAGAGATGCTTGTGGGGCTGGAGGAGATTACAGAAATGGTTGTGGAACTGATGGAGATTACAGAGATGGTTGTGGGGCTGGATGAGATTACAGAGATGCTTGTGGGGCTGGAGGAGATTACAGAGATGGTTGTGGGGCTGCAGGAGATTACAGAGATGGTTGTGGGTCTGCAGGAGATTACAGAGATGGTTGTGGGGCTGGAGGAGATTACAGAGATGGTTGTGGGTCTGCAGGAGATTACAGAGATGGTTCTGGGGCTGGAGGAGATTACAGAGATGGTTGTGGCGCTGTAGGAGATTACAGAGATGCTTCTGGGGCTGGAGGAGATTACAGAGATGCTTCTGGGGCTGGAGGAGATTACAGAGATGGTTGTGGTGCTGGAGGAGATTACAGAGATGGTTGTGGGGCTGGAGGAGATTACAGATATGCTTGTGGGGCTGGAGATTACAGAGATGCTTGTAGGGCTGGAGGAGATTACAGATATGGTTGTGGGGCTGGAGGAGATTACAGTGATGCTTCTGGGGCTGGAGGAGATTACAGAGATGGTTGTGGGGCTGGAGGAGATTACAGAGATGGTTGTGGGGCTGGAGGAGATTACAGAGATACTTGTGGGGTTGGAGGAGATTACAGAGATGGTTGTGGGGCTGGAGATTACAGAGATGATTGTGGGGCTGGAGGAGATTACAGAGATACTTGTGGGGCTGGAGGAGATTACAGAGATGCTTGTGGGGCTGGAGGAGATTACAGAGATGGTTGTGGGGCTGGAGGAGATTACAGAGATGCTTGTGGGGCTGCAGCAGATTACAGAGATGCTTGTGGGGCTGCAGCAGATTACAGAGATGCTTGTGGGGCTGGAGGAGATTACAGAGATGGTTGTGGGGCTGGAGGAGATTACAGAGATGCTTGTGGGGCTGGAGGAGATTACAGAGATGCTTGTGGGGCTGGAGGAGATTACAGAGATGGTTGTGGGGCTGGAGGAGATTACAGAGATGGTTGTGGGGCTGGAGGAGATTACAGAGATGGTTGTGGGGCTGGAGGAGATTACAGAGATGCTTGTGGGGCTGGAGGAGATTACAGAGATGGTTGTGGGGCTGGAGGAGATTACAGAGATGGTTGTGGTGTTGGAGGAGATTACAGAGATGGTTGTGGGGCTGGAGGAGATTACAGAGATGGTTGTGGGGTGGAGATTACAGAGATGGTTGTGGGGCTAGAGGAGATTACAGAGATGGTTGTAGGGCTGGAGGAGATTACAGAGATGGTTGTGGGGCTAGAGGAGATTACAGAGATGGTTGTGGGGCTGGAGGAGATTACAGAGATGGTTGTGGGGCTGGAAGAGATTCCAGAGATGCTTGTGGGGCTGGAGGAGATTCCAGAGATGCTTGTGGGGCTGGAGGAGATTCCAGAGATGGTTGTGGGGCTGGAGGAGATTCCAGAGATGGTTGTGGGGCTGGAGGAGATTACGGAGATGGTTGTGGGTTTGGAGGAGATTACAGAGATGGCTGTGGGGCTGGAGGAGATTACAGAGATGTTTGTGGGGCTGGATATTGCAGAGATGCTTGTGGGGCTGGAGATTACAGAGATGCTTGTGGGACTGGAGGAGATTACAGAGATGGTTGTGGGGCTGGAGGAGATTACAGAGATGGTTGTGGGGCTGCAGGAGATTACAGAGATGCTTCTGGGGCTGGAGGAGATTACAGAGATGGTTGTGGGGCTGGAGGAGATTACAGAGATGGTTGTGGGGCTGGAGGAGATTACAGTGATGCTTCTGGGGCTGGAGGAGATTACAGAGATGGTTGTGGGGATGGAGGAGATTACAGAGATGGTTGTGGGGCTAGAGGAGATTACAGAGATGGTTGTGGGGCTGGAGGAGATTACAGAGATGCTTGTGGGGCTGGAGGAGATTACAGAGATGGTTGTGGGTCAGGAGGAGATTACAGAGATGTTTGTGGGGCTGGAGGAGATTACAGAGATGGTTGTGGGGCTGCAGGAGATTACAGAGATGGTTGTGGGGCTGGAGGAGATTACAGAGATGCTTGTGGGGCTGGAGGGGATCACGGAGATGGTTGTGGGGTTGGAGGAGATTACAGAGATGGCTGTGGGGCTGGAGGAGATTACAGAGATGCTTGTGGGGCTGGAGGAGATTACAGAGATGGTTGTGGGTTTGGAGGAGATTGCAGAGATGCTTGTGGGGCTGGAGGATATTACAGAGATGGTTGTGGGGTTGGAGGAGATTACAGAGATGGTTGTGGGGTTGGAGGAGATTACAGTGACGCTTATGGGGCTGGAGGAGATTACAGAGATGGTTGTGGGGCTGGAGGAGATTACAGAGATGGTTGTGGGGTTGGAGGAGATTACAGAGATGGTTGTGGGGCTGGAGGAGATTACAGAGATGGTTGTGCGGCTGGAGGAGATTACAGAGATGGTTGTGAGGCTGGAGGAGATTACAGAGATGGTTGTGGGTTTGGAGGAGATTACAGAGATGCTTGTGGGGCTGGAGGAGATTACAGAGATTCTTGTGGGGCTGGAGGAGATTACAGAGATGGTTGTGGGGCTGCAGGAGATTACAGAGATGGTTGTGGGGCTAGAGGAGATTACAGAGATGCTTGTGGGGCTGGAGGAGATTACAGAGATGGTTGTGGGTCAGGAGGAGATTACAGAGATTTTTGTGGGGCTGGAGGAGATTACAGAGATGGTTGTGGGGCTGCAGAAGATTACAGAGATGGTTGTGGGGCTGCAGGAGATTACAGAGATGCTTGTGGGGCTGGAGGAGATTACGGAGATGGTTGTGGGTTTGGAGGAGATTACAGAGATGGCTGTGGGGCTGGAGGAGATTACAGAGATGCTTGTGGGGCTGGAGGAGATTACAGAGATGGTTGTGGTTTTGGAGGAGATTACAGAGATGCTGTGGGGCTGGAGGAGATAACAGAGATGCTTGTGGGGCTGGAGCAGATTACAGAGATGGTTGTGGGGCTGGAGGAGATTACAGGGATGGTTGTGGGGCTAGAGGAGATTACAGAGATGGTTGTGGGGCTAGAGGAGATTACAGAGATGGTTGTGGGGCTGGAGGAGATTACAGAGATGCTTCAGGGGCTGGAGGAGATTACAGAGATGGCTGTGGGACTGGATGAGATTACAGAGATGGTTATGGGTCTGGAGGAGATTACAGAGATGGTTGTGGGGCTGCAGGAGATTACAGAGATGGTTGTGGGTCTGGAGGAGATTACAGAGTTGGTTGTAGGGCTGCAGGAGATTACAGAGATGGTTGTGGTGCGGCAGGAGATTACAGAGATGGTTGTGGGGCTGGAGGAGATTACAGAGATGGTTGTGGGGCTGGAGGAGATTACAGAGATGGTTGTGGGGCTGGAGATTACAGAGATGGTTGTGGGGCTGGCGGAGATTACAGTGATGGTTGTGGGACTGGAGGAGATTACAGAGATGGTTGTGGGGCTGGAGGAGATTACAGAGATGGTTGTGGTGCTGGAGGAGATTACAGAGATGGTAGTGGGGCTGGAGGAGATTACAGAGATGCTTGTGGGGCTGCAGGAGATTACGGAGATGCTTCTGGGGTTGGAGGAGATTACAGAGATGCATGTGTGGCTGGAGGAGATTACAGAGATGGTTGTGGGGCTTAAGATTACAGAGATGCTTGTGGGGCTGGAGGAGATTACAGAGATGGTTGTGGGGCTGCAGGAGATTACAGAGATGCTTATGGGGCTGGAGGAGATTACAGAGATGGTTGTGGGGCTGGAGGAGATTACACAGATGCTTGAGGGGCTGGAGGAGATTACAGAGATGGTTGTGGGGCTGGAGGAGATTACAGAGATGCTTGTGGGGCTGGAGGAGATAACAGAGATGCTTGTGGGGCTGGAGGAGATTACAGAGATGGTTGTGGAACTGATGGAGATTACAGAGATGGTTGTGGGGCTGGAGGAGATTACAAAGATGGTTGTGGGGCTGGAGATTACAGAGATGGTTGTGGGGCTGGAGAAGATTACAGAGATCCTTGTGGGGCTGGAGGAGATTACAGAGATGCTTGTGGGGCTGGAGGAAATTACAGAGATGCATGTGGGTCTGGAGGAGATCACAGAGATGGTTGTGGGGCTGACGATTACAGAGATGCTTGTGGGGCTGGAGGAGATTACAGAGATGGTTGTGGGGCTGGAGGAGATTACGGAGATGCTTGTGGGGCTGGAGGGGATCACGGAGATGGTTGTGGGTTTGGAGGAGATTACAGATATGGTTGTGGGGCTGGAGGAGATTACAGAAATGGTTGTGGGGCTGGAGGAGATTACAGAGATGGTTGTGGGGCTGGAGGAGATTACAGAGATGGTTGTGGGGCTGGAGGAGATTACAGTGATGCTTCTGGGGCTGGAGGAGATTACAGAGATGGTTGTGGGGCTGGAGGAGATTACAGAGATGCTTGTGGGGCTGGAGGAGATTACAGAGATGCTTGTGGGGTTGGAGGAGATTACAGAGATGGTTGTGGGGCTGGAGGAGATTACAGAGATGATTGTGGGGCTGGAGGAGATTACAGAGATGTTTGTGGGGCTGGAGGAGATTACAGAGATGCTTGCGGGGCTGGAGGAGATTACAGAGATGCTTGCGGGGCTGCAGGAGATTGCAGAGATGCTTGTGGGGCTGCAGGAGATTACAGAGATGCTTGTGGGGCTGCAGGAGATTACAGAGATGCTTGTGGGGCTGGAGGAGATTACAGAGATGGTTGTGGGGCTGGAGAAGATTACAGAGATGCTTGTGGGGCTGGAGGAGATTACAGAGATGGTTCTGGGGCTGCAGGAGATTACAGAGATGCTTGTGGGTCTGCAGGAGATTACAGAGATGCTTGTGGGGCTGCAGGAAATTACAGAGATGGTTGTGGGGCTGGAGGAGATTACAGAGATGGTTGTGGGGCTGCAGGAGATTACAGAGATGGTTGTGGGGCTGGAGGAGATTACAGAGATGGTTGTGGGGCTGCAGGAGATTACAGAGATGGTTGTGGGGCTGGAGGAGATTACAGAGATGCTTCTAGGGCTGCAGGAGACTACAGAGATGCTTCTGGGGCTGCAAGAGATTACAGAGATGGTTGTGGGGCTGGAGGAGATTACAGAGATGCTTGTGGGGCTGCAGCAGATTACAGACATGCTTGTGGGGCTGGAGGAGATTACAGAGATGCTTGTGGGGCTGCAGGAAATTACAGAGATGGTTGTGGGGCTGGAGGAGATTACAGAGATGGTTGTGGGGCTGCAGGAGATTACAGAGATGGTTGTGGGGCTGGAGGAGATTACAGAGATGCTTCTAGGGCTGCAGGAGACTACAGAGATGCTTCTGGGGCTGCAAGAGATTACAGAGATGGTTGTGGGGCTGGAGGAGATAACAGAGATGCTTGTGGGGCTGCAGCAGATTACAGAGATGCTTGTGGGGCTGGAGGAGATTACAGAGATGCTTGTGGGGCTGGAGGAGATTACAGAGATGCTTCTGGGGCTGCAGGAGATTACAGAGATGCTTGTGGGGCTGCAAGAGATTACAGAGATGCTTGTGGGGCTGCAGGAAATTACAGAGATGGTTGTGGGGCTGGAGGAGATTACAGAGACGCTTGTGGGGTTGGAGGAGATTACAGAGACGCTTGTGGGGCTGGAGCAGATTACAGAGATGGTTGTGGGGCTGGAGGAGATTACAGAGATGGTTGTGGGGCTAGAGGAGATTACAGAGATGGTTGTGGGGCTGGAGGAGATTACAGAGATGCTTCTGGGGCTGGAGGAGATTACAGAGATGGTTGTGGGACTGGATGAGATTACAGAGATGGTTATGGGTCTGGAGGAGATTACAGAGATGGTTGTGGGGCTGCAGGAGATTACAGAGATGGTTGTGGGTCTGGAGGAGATTACAGAGATGGTTGTGGGGCTGCAGGAGATTACAGAGATGGTTGTGGTGCGGCAGGAGATTACAGAGATGGTTGTGGGGCTGGAGGAGATTACAGAGATGGTTGTGGGGCTGGAGGAGATTACAGAGATGGTTCTGGGGCTGGAGATTACAGAGATGGTTGTGGGGCTGGAGGAGATTACAGTGATGGTTGTGGGGCTGGAGGAGATTACAGAGATGGTTGTGGGGCTGGAGGAGATTACAGAGATGGTGGTGGTGCTGGAGGAGATTACAGAGATGGTAGTGGGGCTGGAGGAGATTACAGAGATGCTTGTGGGGCTGCAGGAGATTACGGAGATGCTTCTGGGGCTGGAAGAGATTACAGAGATGGTTGTGGGGCTGCAGAAGGTTACAGAGATGGTTGTGGGGCTGGAGGAGATTACACAGATGCTTGAGGGGCTGGAGGAGATTACAGAGATGGTTGTGGGGCTGGAGGAGATTACAGAGATGCTTGTGGGGCTGGAGGAGATAACAGAGATGCTTGTGGGGCTGGAGGAGATTACAGAAATGGTTGTGGAACTGATGGAGATTACAGAGATGGTTGTGGGGCTGGATGAGATTACAGAGATGCTTGTGGGGCTGGAGGAGATTACAGAGATGGTTGTGGGGCTGCAGGAGATTACAGAGATGGTTGTGGGTCTGCAGGAGATTACAGAGATGGTTGTGGGGCTGGAGGAGATTACAGAGATGGTTGTGGGTCTGCAGGAGATTACAGAGATGGTTCTGGGGCTGGAGGAGATTACAGAGATGGTTGTGGCGCTGTAGGAGATTACAGAGATGCTTCTGGGGCTGGAGGAGATTACAGAGATGCTTCTGGGGCTGGAGGAGATTACAGAGATGGTTGTGGTGCTGGAGGAGATTACAGAGATGGTTGTGGGGCTGGAGGAGATTACAGATATGCTTGTGGGGCTGGAGATTACAGAGATGCTTGTAGGGCTGGAGGAGATTACAGATATGGTTGTGGGGCTGGAGGAGATTACAGTGATGCTTCTGGGGCTGGAGGAGATTACAGAGATGGTTGTGGGGCTGGAGGAGATTACAGAGATGGTTGTGGGGCTGGAGGAGATTACAGAGATACTTGTGGGGTTGGAGGAGATTACAGAGATGGTTGTGGGGCTGGAGATTACAGAGATGATTGTGGGGCTGGAGGAGATTACAGAGATACTTGTGGGGCTGGAGGAGATTACAGAGATGCTTGTGGGGCTGGAGGAGATTACAGAGATGGTTGTGGGGCTGGAGGAGATTACAGAGATGCTTGTGGGGCTGCAGCAGATTACAGAGATGCTTGTGGGGCTGCAGCAGATTACAGAGATGCTTGTGGGGCTGGAGGAGATTACAGAGATGGTTGTGGGGCTGGAGGAGATTACAGAGATGCTTGTGGGGCTGGAGGAGATTACAGAGATGCTTGTGGGGCTGGAGGAGATTACAGAGATGGTTGTGGGGCTGGAGGAGATTACAGAGATGGTTGTGGGGCTGGAGGAGATTACAGAGATGGTTGTGGGGCTGGAGGAGATTACAGAGATGCTTGTGGGGCTGGAGGAGATTACAGAGATGGTTGTGGGGCTGGAGGAGATTACAGAGATGGTTGTGGTGTTGGAGGAGATTACAGAGATGGTTGTGGGGCTGGAGGAGATTACAGAGATGGTTGTGGGGTGGAGATTACAGAGATGGTTGTGGGGCTAGAGGAGATTACAGAGATGGTTGTGGGGCTGGAGGAGATTACAGAGATGGTTGTGGGGCTAGAGGAGATTACAGAGATGGTTGTGGGGCTGGAGGAGATTACAGAGATGGTTGTGGGGCTGGAAGAGATTCCAGAGATGCTTGTGGGGCTGGAGGAGATTCCAGAGATGCTTGTGGGGCTGGAGGAGATTCCAGAGATGGTTGTGGGGCTGGAGGAGATTCCAGAGATGGTTGTGGGGCTGGAGGAGATTACGGAGATGGATGTGGGTTTGGAGGAGATTACAGAGATGGCTGTGGGGCTGGAGGAGATTACAGAGATGTTTGTGGGGCTGGATATTGCAGAGATGCTTGTGGGGCTGGAGATTACAGAGATGCTTGTGGGACTGGAGGAGATTACAGAGATGGTTGTGGGGCTGGAGGAGATTACAGAGATGGTTGTGGGGCTGCAGGAGATTACAGAGATGCTTCTGGGGCTGGAGGAGATTACAGAGATGGTTGTGGGGCTGGAGGAGATTACAGAGATGGTTGTGGGGCTGGAGGAGATTACAGTGATGCTTCTGGGGCTGGAGGAGATTACAGAGATGGTTGTGGGGATGGAGGAGATTACAGAGATGGTTGTGGGGCTAGAGGAGATTACAGAGATGGTTGTGGGGCTGGAGGAGATTACAGAGATGCTTGTGGGGCTGGAGGAGATTACAGAGATGGTTGTGGGTCAGGAGGAGATTACAGAGATGTTTGTGGGGCTGGAGGAGATTACAGAGATGGTTGTGGGGCTGCAGGAGATTACAGAGATGGTTGTGGGGCTGGAGGAGATTACAGAGATGCTTGTGGGGCTGGAGGGGATCACGGAGATGGTTGTGGGGTTGGAGGAGATTACAGAGATGGCTGTGGGGCTGGAGGAGATTACAGAGATGCTTGTGGGGCTGGAGGAGATTACAGAGATGGTTGTGGGTTTGGAGGAGATTGCAGAGATGCTTGTGGGGCTGGAGGATATTACAGAGATGGTTGTGGGGTTGGAGGAGATTACAGAGATGGTTGTGGGGTTGGAGGAGATTACAGTGACGCTTATGGGGCTGGAGGAGATTACAGAGATGGTTGTGGGGCTGGAGGAGATTACAGAGATGGTTGTGGGGTTGGAGGAGATTACAGAGATGGTTGTGGGGCTGGAGGAGATTACAGAGATGGTTGTGCGGCTGGAGGAGATTACAGAGATGGTTGTGAGGCTGGAGGAGATTACAGAGATGGTTGTGGGTTTGGAGGAGATTACAGAGATGCTTGTGGGGCTGGAGGAGATTACAGAGATTCTTGTGGGGCTGGAGGAGATTACAGAGATGGTTGTGGGGCTGCAGGAGATTACAGAGATGGTTGTGGGGCTAGAGGAGATTACAGAGATGCTTGTGGGGCTGGAGGAGATTACAGAGATGGTTGTGGGTCAGGAGGAGATTACAGAGATTTTTGTGGGGCTGGAGGAGATTACAGAGATGGTTGTGGGGCTGCAGAAGATTACACAGATGGTTGTGGGGCTGCAGGAGATTACAGAGATGCTTGTGGGGCTGGAGGAGATTACGGAGATGGTTGTGGGTTTGGAGGAGATTACAGAGATGGCTGTGGGGCTGGAGGAGATTACAGAGATGCTTGTGGGGCTGGAGGAGATTACAGAGATGGTTGTGGTTTTGGAGGAGATTACAGAGATGCTGTGGGGCTGGAGGAGATAACAGAGATGCTTGTGGGGCTGGAGCAGATTACAGAGATGGTTGTGGGGCTGGAGGAGATTACAGGGATGGTTGTGGGGCTAGAGGAGATTACAGAGATGGTTGTGGGGCTAGAGGAGATTACAGAGATGGTTGTGGGGCTGGAGGAGATTACAGAGATGCTTCAGGGGCTGGAGGAGATTACAGAGATGGCTGTGGGACTGGATGAGATTACAGAGATGGTTATGGGTCTGGAGGAGATTACAGAGATGGTTGTGGGGCTGCAGGAGATTACAGAGATGGTTGTGGGTCTGGAGGAGATTACAGAGTTGGTTGTGGGGCTGCAGGAGATTACAGAGATGGTTGTGGTGCGGCAGGAGATTACAGAGATGGTTGTGGGGCTGGAGGAGATTACAGAGATGGTTGTGGGGCTGGAGGAGATTACAGAGATGGTTGTGGGGCTGGAGATTACAGAGATGGTTGTGGGGCTGGCGGAGATTACAGTGATGGTTGTGGGACTGGAGGAGATTACAGAGATGGTTGTGGGGCTGGAGGAGATTACAGAGATGGTTGTGGTGCTGGAGGAGATTACAGAGATGGTAGTGGGGCTGGAGGAGATTACAGAGATGCTTGTGGGGCTGCAGGAGATTACGGAGATGCTTCTGGGGTTGGAGGAGATTACAGAGATGCATGTGTGGCTGGAGGAGATTACAGAGATGGTTGTGGGGCTTAAGATTACAGAGATGCTTGTGGGGCTGGAGGAGATTACAGAGATGGTTGTGGGGCTGCAGGAGATTACAGAGATGCTTATGGGGCTGGAGGAGATTACAGAGATGGTTGTGGGGCTGGAGGAGATTACACAGATGCTTGAGGGGCTGGAGGAGATTACAGAGATGGTTGTGGGGCTGGAGGAGATTACAGAGATGCTTGTGGGGCTGGAGGAGATAACAGAGATGCTTGTGGGGCTGGAGGAGATTACAGAGATGGTTGTGGAACTGATGGAGATTACAGAGATGGTTGTGGGGCTGGAGGAGATTACAAAGATGGTTGTGGGGCTGGAGATTACAGAGATGGTTGTGGGGCTGGAGAAGATTACAGAGATCCTTGTGGGGCTGGAGGAGATTACAGAGATGCTTGTGGGGCTGGAGGAAATTACAGAGATGCATGTGGGTCTGGAGGAGATCACAGAGATGGTTGTGGGGCTGACGATTACAGAGATGCTTGTGGGGCTGGAGGAGATTACAGAGATGGTTGTGGGGCTGGAGGAGATTACGGAGATGCTTGTGGGGCTGGAGGGGATCACGGAGATGGTTGTGGGTTTGGAGGAGATTACAGATATGGTTGTGGGGCTGGAGGAGATTACAGAAATGGTTGTGGGGCTGGAGGAGATTACAGAGATGGTTGTGGGGCTGGAGGAGATTACAGAGATGGTTGTGGGGCTGGAGGAGATTACAGTGATGCTTCTGGGGCTGGAGGAGATTACAGAGATGGTTGTGGGGCTGGAGGAGATTACAGAGATGCTTGTGGGGCTGGAGGAGATTACAGAGATGCTTGTGGGGTTGGAGGAGATTACAGAGATGGTTGTGGGGCTGGAGGAGATTACAGAGATGATTGTGGGGCTGGAGGAGATTACAGAGATGTTTGTGGGGCTGGAGGAGATTACAGAGATGCTTGCGGGGCTGGAGGAGATTACAGAGATGCTTGCGGGGCTGCAGGAGATTGCAGAGATGCTTGTGGGGCTGCAGGAGATTACAGAGATGCTTGTGGGGCTGCAGGAGATTACAGAGATGCTTGTGGGGCTGGAGGAGATTACAGAGATGGTTGTGGGGCTGGAGAAGATTACAGAGATGCTTGTGGGGCTGGAGGAGATTACAGAGATGGTTCTGGGGCTGCAGGAGATTACAGAGATGCTTGTGGGTCTGCAGGAGATTACAGAGATGCTTGTGGGGCTGCAGGAAATTACAGAGATGGTTGTGGGGCTGGAGGAGATTACAGAGATGGTTGTGGGGCTGCAGGAGATTACAGAGATGGTTGTGGGGCTGGAGGAGATTACAGAGATGCTTCTAGGGCTGCAGGAGACTACAGAGATGCTTCTGGGGCTGCAAGAGATTACAGAGATGGTTCTGGGGCTGGAGGAGATTACAGAGATGCTTGTGGGGCTGCAGCAGATTACAGAGATGCTTGTGGGGCTGGAGGAGATTACAGAGATGCTTGTGGGGCTGGAGGAGATTACAGAGATGCTTCTGGGGCTGCAGGAGATTACAGAGATGCTTGTGGGGCTGCAAGAGATTACAGAGATGCTTGTGGGGCTGCAGGAAATTACAGAGATGGTTGTGGGGCTGGAGGAGATTACAGAGACGCTTGTGGGGCTGGAGGAGATTACAGAGACGCTTGTGGGGCTGGAGCAGATTACAGAGATGGTTGTGGGGCTGGAGGAGATTACAGAGATGGTTGTGGGGCTAGAGGAGATTACAGAGATGGTTGTGGGGCTGGAGGAGATTACAGAGATGCTTCTGGAGCTGGAGGAGATTACAGAGATGGTTGTGGGACTGGATGAGATTACAGAGATGGTTATGGGTCTGGAGGAGATTACAGAGATGGTTGTGGGGCTGCAGGAGATTACAGAGATGGTTGTGGGTCTGGAGGAGATTACAGAGATGGTTGTGGTGCGGCAGGAGATTACAGAGATGGTTGTGGGGCTGGAGGAGATTACAGAGATGGTTGTGGGGCTGGAGGAGATTACAGAGATGGTTCTGGGGCTGGAGATTACAGAGATGGTTGTGGGGCTGGAGGAGATTACAGTGATGGTTGTGGGGCAGGAGGAGATTACAGAGATGGTTGTGGGGCTGGAGGAGATTACAGAGATGGTGGTGGTGCAGGAGGAGATTACAGAGATGGTAGTGGGGCTGGAGGAGATTACAGAGATGCTTGTGGGGCTGCAGGAGATTACGGAGATGCTTCTGGGGCTGGAGGAGATTACAGAGATGGTTGTGGGGCTGCAGAAGGTTACAGAGATGCTTGTGGGGCTGGAGGAGATTACAGAGATGCTTGTGGGGCTGGAGGAGATTACAGAGATGCATGTGTGGCTGGAGGAGATTACAGAGATGGTTGTGGGGCTGAAGATTACAGAGATGCTTGTGGGGCTGGAGGAGATTACAGAGATGGTTGTGGGGCTGGAGGAGATTACAGAGATGCTTATGGGGCTGGAGGAGATTACAGAGATGGTTGTGGGGCTGGAGGAGATTACAGAGATGGTTGTGGGGCTGGAGGAGATTACACAGATGCTTGAGGGGCTGGAGGAGATTACAGAGATGGTTGTGGGGCTGGAGGAGATTAAAGAGATGCTTGTGGGGCTGGAGGAGATAACAGAGATGCTTGTGGGGCTGGAGCAGATTACAGAGATGGTTGTGGAACTGATGGAGATTACAGAGATGGTTGTGGGGCTGGATGAGATTACAGAGATGCTTGTGGGGCTGGAGGAGATTACAGAGATGGTTGTGGGGCTGCAGGAGATTACAGAGATGGTTGTGGGTCTGCAGGAGATTACAGAGATGGTTGTGGGGCTGGAGGAGATTACAGAGATGGTTGTGGCTCTGCAGGAGATTACAGAGATGGTTCTGGGGCTGGAGGAGATTACAGAGATGGTTGTGGGGCTGCAGGAGATTACAGAGATGCTTCTGGGGCTGGAGGAGATTACAGAGATGCTTCTGGGGCTGGAGGAGATTACAGAGATGGTTGTGGTGCTGGAGGAGATTACAGAGATGGTTGTGGTGCTGGAGGAGATTACAGAGATGGTTGTGGGGCTGGAGGAGATTACAGATATGCTTGTGGGGCTGGAGATTACAGAGATGCTTGTAGGGCTGGAGGAGATTACAGATATGGTTGTGGGGCTGGAGGAGATTACAGTGATGCTTCTGGGGCTGGAGGAGATTACAGAGATGGTTGTGGGGCTGGAGGAGATTACAGAGATGGTTGTGGGGCTGGAGGAGATTACAGAGATACTTGTGGGGTTGGAGGAGATTACAGAGATGGTTGTGGGGCTGGAGGAGATTACAGAGATGATTGTGGGGCTGGATGAGATTACAGAGATGCTTGTGGGGCTGGAGGAGATTACAGAGATGCTTGTGGGGCTGGAGGAGATTACAGAGATGGTTGTGGGGCTGGAGGAGATTACAGAGATGGTTGTGGGGCTGGAGGAGATTACAGAGATGCTTGTGGGGCTGCAGGAGATTACAGAGATGCTTGTGGGGCTGGAGGAGATTACAGAGATGCTTGTGGGGCTGGAGGAGATTACAGAGATGGTTGTGGGGCTGGAGGAGATTACAGAGATGGTTGTGGGGTTGGAGGAGATTACAGAGATGCTTGTGGGGCTGGAGGAGATTACAGAGATGGTTGTGGGGCTGGAGGAGATTACAGAGATGCATGTGGGGTTGGAGGAGATTACAGAGATGGTTCTGGGGCTGCAGGAGATTACAAAGATGCTTGTGGGGCTGCAGGAGATTACAGAGATGCTTGTGGGGCTGGACGAGATTACAGAGATGGTTGTGGGGCAGGAGGAGATTACAGAGATGGTTGTGGGGCTGGAGGAGATTACAGAGATGCTTGTGGGGCTGGAGGAGATTACAGAGATGGTTGTGGGGCTGGAGGAGATTACAGAGATGGTTGTGGTGTTGGAGGAGATTACAGAGATGGTTGTGGGGCTGGAGGAGATTACAGAGATGGTTGTGGGGTGGAGATTACAGAGATGGTTGTGGGGCTAGAGGAGATTACAGAGATGGTTGTGGGGATGGAGGAGATTACAGAGATGGTTGTGGGGCTAGAGGAGATTACAGAGATGGTTGTGGGGCTGGAGGAGATTACAGAGATGGTTGTGGGGCTGGAGGAGATTACAGAGATGCTTGTGGGGCTGGAGGAGATTACAGAGATGCTTGTGGGGCTGGAGGAGATTCCAGAGATGGTTGTGGGGCTGGAGGAGATTACAGAGATGGTTGTGGGGCTGGAGGTGATTACACAGATGCTTGTGGGGCTGGAGATGATTACAGAGATGGTTGTGGGGCTGGAGGAGATTACAGAGATGGTTGTCGGGCTGGAGGAGATTACAGAGATGTTTGTGGGGCTGGATATTGCACAGATGCTTGTGGGGCTGGAGATTACAGAGATGCTTGTGGGACTGGAGGAGATTACAGAGATGGTTGTGGGGCTGGAGGAGATTACAGAGATGGTTGTGGGGCTGCAGGAGATTACAGAGATGCTTCTGGGGCTGGAGGAGAGTACAGAGATGGTTGTGGGGCTGGAGGAGATTACAGAGATGGTTGTGGGGCTGGAGGAGATTACAGAGATGCTTGTGGGGCTGGAGGAGATTACAGAGATGCTTGTGGGGCTGGAGGAGATTACAGAGATGGTTGTGGGGCTGGAGGAGATTACAGAGATGGTTGTGGGGCTAGAGGAGATTACAGAGATGCTTGTGGGGCTGGAGGAGATTACAGAGATGCTTGTGGGGTTGGAGGAGATTACAGAGATGGTTGTGGGGCTGGAGGAGATTACAGAGATGGTTGTGGGGCTGGAGGAGATTACAGAGATGATTGTGGGGCTGGAGGAGATTACAGAGATGTTTGTGGGGCTGGAGGAGATTACAGAGATGCTTGCGGGGCTGGAGGAGATTACAGAGATGCTTGCGGGGCTGCAGGAGATTGCAGAGATGCTTGTGGGGCTGCAGGAGATTACAGAGATGCTTGTGGGGCTGCAGGAGATTACAGAGATGCTTGTGGGGCTGGAGGAGATTACAGAGATGGTTGTGGGGCTGGAGAAGATTACAGAGATGCTTGTGGGGCTGGAGGAGATTACAGAGATGGTTCTGGGGCTGCAGGAGATTACAGAGATGCTTGTGGGTCTGCAGGAGATTACAGAGATGCTTGTGGGGCTGCAGGAAATTACAGAGATGGTTGTGGGGCTGGAGGAGATTACAGAGATGGTTGTGGGGCTGCAGGAGATTACAGAGATGGTTGTGGGGCTGGAGGAGATTACAGAGATGCTTCTAGGGCTGCAGGAGACTACAGAGATGCTTCTGGGGCTGCAAGAGATTACAGAGATGGTTGTGGGGCTGGAGGAGATTACAGAGATGCTTGTGGGGCTGCAGCAGATTACAGAGATGCTTGTGGGGCTGGAGGAGATTACAGAGATGCTTGTGGGGCTGGAGGAGATTACAGAGATGCTTCTGGGGCTGCAGGAGATTACAGAGATGCTTGTGGGGCTGCAAGAGATTACAGAGATGCTTGTGGGGCTGCAGGAAATTACAGAGATGGTTGTGGGGCTGGAGGAGATTACAGAGACGCTTGTGGGGCTGGAGGAGATTACAGAGATGGTTGTGGGGCTGGAGGAGATTACAGAGATGGTTGTGGTGTTGGAGGAGATTACAGAGATGGTTGTGGGGCTGGAGGAGATTACAGAGATGGTTGTGGGGTGGAGATTACAGAGATGGTTGTGGGGCTAGAGGAGATTACAGAGATGGTTGTGGGGATGGAGGAGATTACAGAGATGGTTGTGGGGCTAGAGGAGATTACAGAGATGGTTGTGGGGCTGGAGGAGATTACAGAGATGGTTGTGGGGCTGGAGGAGATTACAGAGATGCTTGTGGGGCTGGAGGAGATTACAGAGATGCTTGTGGGGCTGGAGGAGATTCCAGAGATGGTTGTGGGGCTGGAGGAGATTACAGAGATGGTTGTGGGGCTGGAGGTGATTACACAGATGCTTGTGGGGCTGGAGATGATTACAGAGATGGTTGTGGGGCTGGAGGAGATTACAGAGATGGTTGTCGGGCTGGAGGAGATTACAGAGATGTTTGTGGGGCTGGATATTGCACAGATGCTTGTGGGGCTGGAGATTACAGAGATGCTTGTGGGACTGGAGGAGATTACAGAGATGGTTGTGGGGCTGGAGGAGATTACAGAGATGGTTGTGGGGCTGCAGGAGATTACAGAGATGCTTCTGGGGCTGGAGGAGATTACAGAGATGGTTGTGGGGCTGGAGGAGATTACAGAGATGGTTGTGGGGCTGGAGGAGATTACAGAGATGCTTGTGGGGCTGGAGGAGATTACAGAGATGCTTGTGGGGCTGGAGGAGATTACAGAGATGGTTGTGGGGCTGGAGGAGATTACAGAGATGGTTGTGGGGCTAGAGGAGATTACAGAGATGCTTGTGGGGTTGGAGGAGATTACAGAGATGCTTGTGGGGCTGGAGGAGATTACAGAGATGGTTGTGGGTCAGGAGGAGATTACAGAGATGTTTGTGGGGCTGGAGGAGATTACAGAGATGGTTGTGGGGCTGCAGGAGATTACAGAGATGGTTGTGGGGCTGGAGGAGATTACAGAGATGCTTGTGGGGCTGGAGGAGATCATGGAGATGGTTGTGGGGTTGGAGGAGATTACAGAGATGGCTGTGGGGCTGGAGGAGATTACAGAGATGGTTGTGGGGTGGAGATTACAGAGATGGTTGTGGGGCTAGAGGAGATTACAGAGATGGTTGTGGGGCTGGAGGAGATTACAGAGATGGTTGTGGGGCTAGAGGAGATTACAGAGATGGTTGTGGGGCTGGAGGAGATTACAGAGATGGTTGTGGGGCTGGAGGAGATTACAGAGATGCTTGTGGGGCTGGAGGAGATTACAGAGATGCTTGTGGGGCTGGAGGAGATTCCAGAGATGGTTGTGGGGCTGGAGGAGATTACAGAGATGGTTGTGGGGCTGGAGGTGATTACAGAGATGCTTGTGGGGCTGGAGATGATTACAGAGATGGTTGTGGGGCTGGAGGAGATTACAGAGATGGTTGTCGGGCTGGAGGAGATTACAGAGATGGTTGTCGGGCTGGAGGAGATTACAGAGATGTTTGTGGGGCTGGATATTGCAGAGATGCTTGTGGGGCTGGAGATTACAGAGATGCTTGTGGGACTGGAGGAGATTACAGAGATGGTTGTGGGGCTGGAGGAGATTACAGAGATGGTTGTGGGGCTGCAGGAGATTACAGAGATGCTTCTGGGGCTGGAGGAGATTACAGAGATGGTTGTGGGGCTGGAGGAGATTACAGAGATGGTTGTGGGGCTGGAGGAGATTACAGAGATGGTTGTGGGGCTGGAGGAGATTACAGAGATGGTTGTGGGGCTGGAGGAGATTACAGAGATGCTTGTGGGGCTGGAGGAAATTACAGAGATGGTTGTGGGGCTGGAGGAGATTACAGAGATGGTTGTGGGGCTAGAGGAGATTACAGAGATGCTTGTGGGGTTGGAGGAGATTACAGAGATGCTTGTGGGGCTGGAGGAGATTACAGAGATGGTTGTGGGTCAGGAGGAGATTACAGAGATGTTTGTGGGGCTGGAGGAGATTACAGAGATGGTTGTGGGGCTGCAGGAGATTACAGAGATGGTTGTGGGGCTGGAGGAGATTACAGAGATGCTTGTGGGGCTGGAGGAGATCATGGAGATGGTTGTGGGGTTGGAGGAGATTACAGAGATGGCTGTGGGGCTGGAGGAGATTACAGAGATGCTTGTGCGGCTGGAGGAGATTACAGAGATGGTTGTGGGTTTGGAGGAGATTGCAGAGATGCTTGTGGGGCTGGAGGATATTACAGAGATGGTTGTGGGGTTGGAGGAGATTACAGAGATGGTTGTGGGGTTGGAGGAGATTACAGTGATGCTTATGGGGCTGGAGGAGATTACAGTGATGCTTGTGGGGCTGGAGGAGATTACAGAGATGGTTGTGGGGTTGGAGGAGATTACAGAGATGGTTGTGGGGCTGGAGGAGATTACAGAGATGGTTGTGGGGCTGCAGGAGATTACAGAGATGGTTGTGGGTTTGGAGGAGATTACAGAGATGCTTGTGGGGCTGGAGGAGATTACAGAGATGCTTGTGGGGCTGGAGGAGATTACAGAGATTCTTGTGGGGCTGGAGGAGATTACAGAGATGGTTGTGGGGCTGCAGGAGATTACAGAGATGGTTGTGGGGCCAGAGGGAATTACAGAGATGCTTGTGGGGCTGGAGGAGATTACAGAGATGGTTGTGGGTCAGGAGGAGATTACAGAGATTTGTGTGGGGCTGGAGGAGATTACAGAGATGGTTGTGGGGCTGCAGGAGATTACAGAGATGGTTGTGGGTCTGCAGGAGATTACAGAGATGCTTGTGGGGCTGGAGGAGATTACGGAGATGGTTGTGGGTTTGGAGGAGATTACAGAGATGGCTGTGGGGCTGGAGGAGATTACAGAGATGCTTGTGGGGCTGGAGGAGATTACAGAGATGGTTGTGGTTTTGGAGGAGATTACAGAGATGCTTGTGGGGCTGGAGGATATTACAGAGATTGTTGTGGGGTTGGAGGAGATTACAGTGATGCTTGTGGGGCTGGAGGAGATTACAGAGATGCTTGTGGGGCTGGAGGAGATTACAGAGATGGTTGTGGGGTTGGAGGAGATTACAGAGATGGTTGTGGGGCTGGAGGAGATTACAGAGATGGTTGTGGGACGCGAGATTACAGAGATAGTTGTGGGGCTGGAGGAGATTACAGAGATGCTTGTGGGGCTGGAGGAGATTGTAGAGATGGTTGTGGGGTTGGAGGAGATTACAGAGATGCTTGTGGGGCTGGAGATTACAGATATGGTTGTGGGGCTGGAGGAGATTACAGAGATGCTTGTGGGGCTGGAGGAGATTACAGAGATGGTTGTGGGGTTGGAAGAGATTACAGAGATGGTTGTGGGGCTGGAGGAGATTACAGAGATGGTTGTGGGGCTGGAGGAGATTACAGAGATGGTTGTGGGGCTGGAGGAGATAACAGAGATGCTTGTGGGGCTGGAGATTACAGATATGGTTGTGGGGCTGGAGGAGATTACAGAAATGGTTGTGGGGCTGGAGGAGATTACAGAGATGGTTGTGGGGCTGGAGGAGATTACAGAGATGGTTGTGGGGCTGCAGGAGATTACAGAGATGGTTGTGGGGCTGGAGGAGATTACAGAGATGCTTCTAGGGCTGCAGGAGACTACAGAGATGCTTCTGGGGCTGCAAGAGATTACAGAGATGGTTGTGGGGCTGGAGGAGATTACAGAGATGCTTGTGGGGCTGCAGCAGATTACAGAGATGCTTGTGGGGCTGGAGGAGATTACAGAGATGCTTGTGGGGCTGGAGGAGATTACAGAGATGCTTCTGGGGCTGCAGGAGATTACAGAGATGCTTGTGGGGCTGCAAGAGATTACAGAGATGCTTGTGGGGCTGCAGGAAATTACAGAGACGGTTGTGGGGCTGGAGGAGATTACAGAGACGCTTGTGGGGCTGGAGGAGATTACAGAGACGCTTGTGGGGCTGGAGCAGATTACAGAGATGGTTGTGGGGCTGGAGGAGATTACAGAGATGGTTATGGGTCTGGAGGAGATTACAGAGATGGTTGTGGGGCTGCAGGAGATTACAGAGATGGTTGTGGGTCTGGAGGAGATTACAGAGATGGTTGTGGGGCTGCAGGAGATTACAGAGATGGTTGTGGTGCGGCAGGAGATTACAGAGATGGTTGTGGGGCTGGAGGAGATTACAGAGATGGTTGTGGGGCTGGAGGAGATTACAGAGATGGTTCTGGGGCTGGAGATTACAGAGATGGTTGTGGGGCTGGAGGAGATTACAGTGATGGTTGTGGGGCTGGAGGAGATTACAGAGATGGTTGTGGGGCTGGAGGAGATTACAGAGATGGTGGTGGTGCTGGAGGAGATTACAGAGATGGTAGTGGGGCTGGAGGAGATTACAGAGATGCTTGTGGGGCTGCAGGAGATTACGGAGATGCTTCTGGGGCTGGAGGAGATTACAGAGATGGTTGTGGGGCTGCAGAAGGTTACAGAGATGCTTGTGGGGCTGGAGGAGATTACAGAGATGCTTGTGGGGCTGGAGGAGATTACAGAGATGCATGTGTGGCTGGAGGAGATTACAGAGATGGTTGTGGGGCTGAAGATTACAGAGATGCTTGTGGGGCTGGAGGAGATTACAGAGATGGTTGTGGGGCTGGAGGAGATTACAGAGATGCTTATGGGGCTGGAGGAGATTACAGAGATGGTTGTGGGGCTGGAGGAGATTACACAGATGCTTGAGGGGCTGGAGGAGATTACAGAGATGGTTGTGGGGCTGGAGGAGATTAAAGAGATGCTTGTGGGGCTGGAGGAGATAACAGAGATGCTTGTGGGGCTGGAGGAGATTACAGAGATGGTTGTGGAACTGATGGAGATTACAGAGATGGTTGTGGGGCTGGATGAGATTACAGAGATGCTTGTGGGGCTGGAGGAGATTACAGAGATGGTTGTGGGGCTGCAGGAGATTACAGAGATGGTTGTGGGTCTGCAGGAGATTACAGAGATGGTTGTGGGGCTGGAGGAGATTACAGAGATGGTTGTGGCTCTGCAGGAGATTACAGAGATGGTTCTAGGGCTGGAAGAGATTACAGAGATGGTTGTGGGGCTGCAGGAGATTACAGAGATGCTTCTGGGGCTGGAGGAGATTACAGAGATGGTTGTGGTGCTGGAGGAGATTACAGAGATGGTTGTGGTGCTGGAGGAGATTACAGAGATGGTTGTGGTGCTGGAGGAGATTACAGAGATGGTTGTGGGGCTGGAGGAGATTACAGATATGCTTGTGGGGCTGGAGATTACAGAGATGCTTGTAGGGCTGGAGGAGATTACAGATATGGTTGTGGGGCTGAAGGAGATTACAGTGATGCTTCTGGGGCTGGAGGAGATTACAGAGATGGTTGTGGGGCTGGAGGAGATTACAGAGATGGTTGTGGGGCTGGAGGAGATTACAGAGATACTTGTGGGGTTGGAGGAGATTACAGAGATGGTTGTGGGGCTGGAGGAGATTACAGAGATGATTGTGGGGCTGGATGAGATTACAGAGATGCTTGTGGGGCTGGAGGAGATTACAGAGATGCTTGTGGGGCTGGAGGAGATTACAGAGATGCTTGTGGGGCTGGAGGAGATTACAGAGATGCTTGTGGGGCTGGAGGAGATTACAGAGATGCTTGTGGGGCTGCAGGAGATTACAGAGATGCTTGTGGGGCTGGAGGAGATTACAGAGATGCTTGTGGGGCTGGAGGAGATTACAGAGATGGTTGTGGGGCTGGAGGAGATTACAGAGATGGTTGTGGGGCTGGAGGAGATTACAGAGATGCTTGTGGGGCTGGAGGAGATTACAGAGATGGTTGTGGGGCTGGAGGAGATTACAGAGATGCTTGTGGGGCTGGAGGAGATTACAGAGATGGTTCTGGGGCTGCAGGAGATTACAAAGATGCTTGTGGGGCTGCAGGAGATTACAGAGATGCTTGTGGGGCTGGACGAGATTACAGAGATGGTTGTGGGGCTGGAGGAGATTACAGAGATGGTTGTGGGGCTGGAGGAGATTACAGAGATGCTTGTGGGGCTGGAGGAGATTACAGAGATGGTTGTGGGGCTGGAGGAGATTACAGAGATGGTTGTGGGGCTGGAGGAGATTACAGAGATGCTTGTGGGGCTGGAGGAGATTACAGAGATGGTTGTGGGGTGGAGATTACAGAGATGGTTGTGGGGCTAGAGGAGATTACAGAGATGGTTGTGGGGCTGGAGGAGATTACAGAGATGGTTGTGGGGCTAGAGGAGATTACAGAGATGGTTGTGGGGCTGGAGGAGATTACAGAGATGGTTGTGGGGCTGGAGGAGATTACAGAGATGCTTGTGGGGCTGGAGGAGATTACAGAGATGCTTGTGGGGCTGGAGGAGATTCCAGAGATGGTTGTGGGGCTGGAGGAGATTACAGAGATGGTTGTGGGGCTGGAGGTGATTACAGAGATGCTTGTGGGGCTGGAGATGATTACAGAGATGGTTGTGGGGCTGGAGGAGATTACAGAGATGGTTGTCGGGCTGGAGGAGATTACAGAGATGTTTGTGGGGCTGGATATTGCAGAGATGCTTGTGGGGCTGGAGATTACAGAGATGCTTGTGGGACTGGAGGAGATTACAGAGATGGTTGTGGGGCTGGAGGAGATTACAGAGATGGTTGTGGGGCTGCAGGAGATTACAGAGATGCTTCTGGGGCTGGAGGAGATTACAGAGATGGTTGTGGGGCTGGAGGAGATTACAGAGATGGTTGTGGGGCTGGAGGAGATTACAGAGATGGTTGTGGGGCTGGAGGAGATTACAGAGATGCTTGTGGGGCTGGAGGAGATTACAGAGATGGTTGTGGGGCTGGAGGAGATTACAGAGATGGTTGTGGGGCTAGAGGAGATTACAGAGATGGTTGTGGGGTTGGAGGAGATTACAGAGATGCTTGTGGGGCTGGAGGAGATTGCAGAGATGGTTGTGGGTCAGGAGGAGATTACAGAGATGTTTGTGGGGCTGGAGGAGATTACAGAGATGTTTGTGGGGCTGGAGGAGATTACAGAGATGGTTGTGGGGCTGGAGGAGATTACAGAGATGCTTGTGGGGCTGGAGGAGATCATGGAGATGGTTGTGGGGTTGGAGGAGATTACAGAGATGGCTGTGGGGCTGGAGGAGATTACAGAGATGGTTGTGGGGTGGAGATTACAGAGATGGTTGTGGGGCTAGAGGAGATTACAGAGATGGTTGTGGGGCTGGAGGAGATTACAGAGATGGTTGTGGGGCTAGAGGAGATTACAGAGATGGTTGTGGGGCTGGAGGAGATTACAGAGATGGTTGTGGGGCTGGAGGAGATTACAGAGATGCTTGTGGGGCTGGAGGAGATTACAGAGATGCTTGTGGGGCTGGAGGAGATTCCAGAGATGGTTGTGGGGCTGGAGGAGATTACAGAGATGGTTGTGGGGCTGGAGGTGATTACAGAGATGCTTGTGGGGCTGGAGATGATTACAGAGATGGTTGTGGGGCTGGAGGAGATTACAGAGATGGTTGTCGGGCTGGAGGAGATTACAGAGATGGTTGTCGGGCTGGAGGAGATTACAGAGATGTTTGTGGGGCTGGATATTGCAGAGATGCTTGTGGGGCTGGAGATTACAGAGATGCTTGTGGGACTGGAGGAGATTACAGAGATGGTTGTGGGGCTGGAGGAGATTACAGAGATGGTTGTGGGGCTGCAGGAGATTACAGAGATGCTTCTGGGGCTGGAGGAGATTACAGAGATGGTTGTGGGGCTGGAGGAGATTACAGAGATGGTTGTGGGGCTGGAGGAGATTACAGAGATGGTTGTGGGGCTGGAGGAGATTACAGAGATGCTTGTGGGGCTGGAGGAGATTACAGAGATGGTTGTGGGGCTGGAGGAGATTACAGAGATGGTTGTGGGGCTAGAGGAGATTACAGAGATGGTTGTGGGGTTGGAGGAGATTACAGAGATGCTTGTGGGGCTGGAGGAGATTACAGAGATGGTTGTGGGTCAGGAGGAGATTACAGAGATGTTTGTGGGGCTGGAGGAGATTACAGAGATGGTTGTGGGGCTGCAGGAGATTACAGAGATGGTTGTGGGGCTGGAGGAGATTACAGAGATGCTTGTGGGGCTGGAGGAGATCATGGAGATGGTTGTGGGGTTGGAGGAGATTACAGAGATGGCTGTGGGGCTGGAGGAGATTACAGAGATGCTTGTGGGGCTGGAGGAGATTACAGAGATGGTTGTGGGTTTGGAGGAGATTGCAGAGTTGCTTGTGGGGCTGGAGGATATTACAGAGATGGTTGTGGGGTTGGAGGAGATTACAGAGATGGTTGTGGGGTTGGAGGAGATTACAGTGATGCTTATGGGGCTGGAGGAGATTACAGTGATGCTTGTGGGGCTGGAGGAGATTACAGAGATGGTTGTGGGGTTGGAGGAGATTACAGAGATGGTTGTGGGGCTGGAGGAGATTACAGAGATGGTTGTGGGGCTGCAGGAGATTACAGAGATGGTTGTGGGTTTGGAGGAGATTACAGAGATGCTTGTGGGGCTGGAGGAGATTACAGAGATTCTTGTGGGGCTGGAGGAGATTACAGAGATGGTTGTGGGGCTGCAGGAGATTACAGAGATGGTTGTGGGGCCAGAGGGAATTACAGAGATGCTTGTGGGGCTGGAGGAGATTACAGAGATGGTTGTGGGTCAGGAGGAGATTACAGAGATTTGTGTGGGGCTGGAGGAGATTACAGAGATGGTTGTGGGGCTGCAGGAGATTACAGAGATGGTTGTGGGTCTGCAGGAGATTACAGAGATGCTTGTGGGGCTGGAGGAGATTACGGAGATGGTTGTGGGTTTGGAGGAGATTACAGAGATGGCTGTGGGGCTGGAGGAGATTACAGAGATGCTTGTGGGGCTGGAGGAGATTACAGAGATGGTTGTGGTTTTGGAGGAGATTACAGAGATGCTTGTGGGGCTGGAGGATATTACAGAGATTGTTGTGGGGTTGGAGGAGATTACAGTGATGCTTGTGGGGCTGGAGGAGATTACAGAGATGCTTGTGGGGCTGGAGGAGATTACAGAGATGGTTGTGGGGTTGGAGGAGATTACAGAGATGGTTGTGGGGCTGGAGGAGATTACAGAGATGGTTGTGGGACGCGAGATTACAGAGATAGTTGTGGGGCTGGAGGAGATTACAGAGATGCTTGTGGGGCTGGAGGAGATTGTAGAGCTGGTTGTGGGGTTGGAGGAGATTACAGAGATGCTTGTGGGGCTGGAGATTACAGATATGGTTGTGGGGCTGGAGGAGATTACAGAGATGCTTGTGGGGCTGGAGGAGATTACAGAGATGGTTGTGGGGTTGGAGGAGATTACAGAGATGGTTGTGGGGCTGGAGGAGATTACAGAGATGGTTGTGGGGCTGGAGGAGATTACAGAGATGGTTGTGGGGCTGGAGGAGATAACAGAGATGCTTGTGGGGCTGGAGATTACAGATATGGTTGTGGGGCTGGAGGAGATTACAGAAATGGTTGTGGGGCTGGAGGAGATTACAGAGATGGTTGTGGGGCTGGAGGAGATTACAGAGATGGTTGTGGGGCTGGAGGAGATTACAGAGATGCTTGTGGGGCTGAAGGAGATTACACAGATGGTTGTGGGGCTGGAGGAGATTACAGAGATGCTTGTGGGGCTGGAGATTACAGAGATACTTGTGGGGCTGGAGGAGATTACAGAGATGCTTGTGGGGCTGGAGGAGATTACAGAGATGCTTGTGGGGCTGGAGATTACAGAGATACTTGTGGGGCTGGAGGAGATTACAGAGATGGTTGGAGGAGATTAGAGATAGGGAAGGGTGAGGCCTCCGAGGGATTTGTGGATAAGGATGAGAGTTTTAAAAGCAAGGCATTGTTTGACCAGGAGCCAATTCTGGTGAACCTGCTGTCCACCCCAAGGCCAATATATACTCCCTGAGTTGCAGTGCATGGACTGAACACAGTTGTGCCAGATGGGGTCAGACCAAAGTTCTGTGCAAGTGAAGGATCACCTCCTCACATTCATATTCCAATCTGCTTGAGTTAAAGGCCAATGGGACCACTCGCCTCCGATTGTTTTCTCCCTCAAACCGTGCAGATGTTTTAATTGATTTGCAAATCGAAACGTTTGTCCGCAGCAGCTAGCATATCAGCACACTATTCGACTTTCTGCGATCCAAAGTAAACAGCCTCACATGTTCTCACGTTGAACTGCTGTCGTTGTGGCCACTTCTATGTCAACATGTAGCCCTCCTGCTTCCATCGACACAATTTACTGTTCCTAACTCGCTACCGTCTGCAACCGTGGCCAGCAAAGGAAGTTAAGGATTGTATGGGATTTCAGGAAAAGGTCGATAAGGTTGCCAGAAATAGTCACAAAGCTGAGGATTGGGAGCATTTTCGAATACAGAAAAAGAGGGCCAAGAATCCGATAAAGGGAGAACAGAATATGAATGTAAACTAGCAAAAGACATAAAAACAAAGTGTAAAAGCTTGTCTAGGTGTGTAAAAAGGAAATGTTTGGCGAAGACAAATGTGGGCCCATTGCAGGCAGAGGCAGAACTTAAAATGGGGAATCGAGAAATGGCGGAGATGTTAAATGATTACTTGGTGTCTGTTTTCACTGAGGAAGATACAAGAAATCTCCCAGATTGAGAGAACCAAGGGACGAGGAAAAATGAGGAGTTGAAGGAAATTATTATTAGTAAGAAGTTGTATTGGACAAATTAAGGAGACTGAAGGTTGATACGTCCCCGGGACCTGATATTCTGCATCCCAGAGTGTTGAAAGAGGTTACTATAGAGATACTGGATGCATTGGCGATCATCATCTAAACTTCTACAGATTCTGGAATGGTTCCTGCAGATTGGAAGGTCGCAAGTGTCACCCCACTGTTTAAGAAGGGTGGGAGAGAGATAACAGGGAAGTGCAGACCTCTTAGCCTTACATCAGTAGTAGGGAAAATGCTGGAATCTATTGTAAAGGATGTGATAAATGGACACTTAGACAATAATGATCTGATTGGAAATAGTCAAGATGGATTTATGAATGGAAAACCATGTTCGATGACCTGTTGGAGTTTTTTTGAGGATGTTACGAACAGAACTGAAAAGGGGGAGTCGGTGAACGTGGTGTAGTTTGATTTTCAGAAGGGTTTTGATAAAGTCCCCCACTGCAGGTTGGTTAGCAAAATGAACACACATGATAGGAAGCAATATGCTGACATGGATTAAGGATTGGTAAACAGGCAGAAACCAGAGAGTAGGAATAAATGGGTCACCCTCACATTAGCAGGCTCGGACTAGTGGGGTCCTGCAAGGATCAGTACTTAGGCCCCAGCTGTTCACAATATCAATGATCTGGACGTGGGGACCAAATGTAATATTCCCAAGTTTGCGGGCGACACAAAGCTAGGGGGGAATGTTTGTCGTGAGGAAGATGCAAAGCAGCTTCAAGGGGGTTTGGACAGACTTAGCAAGCGGGCAAGAACATGGCAGATGGAAAAATTATCCACTTTGATGGGAGAAACAGAGGCACAGAGTATTTCTTAAAGAGATGAGGAAGTGTAGATGTACAAAGGGACCTGGAATCACTGAAGGCTAACTTACAGGTGCAGCAAGTAATTAGAAAGGCTAATGGTGCATCATTCTTTATCGCAAGAGGCACCGGAAACCACAACGACAAACTCAGCCCTGTCGACCCTGCAAACTCCTCCTTACTCACAGCTTGGGGCAGGTGCCAAAATTGGGAGAGCTGTCTCAAGGACTTGTCATCCTCACGGAATCATACCTTATAGATAATGTCCCAGACACCACCATCACCAGCCCTGGGTATGTCCTGAACCACCAGCAGGACAGATCCAGCAGAGGTGGCAGCACAGCGGTATACTGTCGGGAGGAAGTTGCCCTGGGAGTCCTCAACATTGACTCCGGACCTCATGAAGTCTCATGGCATCAGGTCAAACATGGGCAAGGAAACTTGCTGACTACCAAGTACCACCCTCCCTCAGCTGATGGATCAGTGCCTCCTCCATGTTGAACATCACTTGGAGGAAACACTGAGGGTGGTAAGGGCTCAGAATGTACTCTGTGTGGGGGACTTCAATGTCCATCGCCAAGAGTGGCTCGGTAGCACCACTACTGACCGAGCTGGCCGAGTCCTAAAGGACATAGCTGCTAGACTGGGTCTGCGGCAGGTGGTGAGGGAACCAACAAGAGGGAAAAATATACTTGACCTCATCCTCACCAACCTGCCTGCCGCGGATGCATCTGTCCATGACAGTATCGGTAGGTGTGACCATCGCACAGTCATTGTGGAGACAAAGTCCCACCTTCACACTGAGGATACCCTCCATCGTGATGTGTGGCATTACTGCTGTGCTAAACGGGACAGATTTCAAACAGATCTAGCAGCTCGAGAATGGGCATCCATGAGGTGCTGTGGGCCATCAGCAGCAGCAGAATTGTACTCGAACACAATCTGTAACCTCATGGCCCAGCATATCCCCCTCTCTACCATTACCATCAAGCCAGGGGATCAGCCCTGGTTCAATGAAGAGAGCAGGAGGGCATGTCAGGAGCAGCACCAGGCAAACCTAAAAATGAGGTGTCAACCTGGTGAAGCTATAACACAGGACTACTTGTGTGCCAAACAGCATAAGCAGCGAGTGATAGACAGAGCTAAGTGATCCCACAACCAACAGATCAGATCTGAGCTCTGCAGTCCTGCCACATCCAGTCGTGAATGGTGATAGACAATTAAACAACTCACTGGAGGAGGAGGCTCCACAAATATCCCCAACCTCAATGATGGAGGAGCCCAGCACATCAGTGCAACAGATAAAGCTGAAGCATTTGCAACAACCTTCTGCCAGAAGTGTCAAGCGGATGATCCATCTCAGCCTCCTCCGGAGGTTCCCAGCATCACAGATGCCAGTCTTCAGCCAATTTGATTCACTCCACGTGATATCAAGGAACGGCTGAAGGCACTGGATACTGCAAAGGCTGTGGGTTCAAACAATATTCTGGCAATAATACTGAAGGCTTGTGCTCCAGAACTTGCTGTGCCCCTAGCCAAGCTGTTCCAGCACATCTACAACACTGGCATCTACCCGGCTATGTGGAAAATTGCCCAGGTATGTCCTGTACACAAAAAGCAGGACAAATCCAACCCGGCCAATTACCTCCCCATCAGTCTACTCTCGATCATCAGTAAAGTAATGGAAGGGGGCATCAACAGTGCTATCAAGCGGCACTTGCTTAGCAATAACCTGCTCACTGACGCCCAGTTTGGGTTCTGCCAGGGCCACTCAGCTCCTGACCTCATTACAACCTTGGTTCAAACATGGACAAAAAAGCTGAATTCCCGAGGTGAGGTGAGAGTGACTGCCCTTGACATCAAGGCAGCATTTAACCAAGTGTGGCATCAAGGAGCCCTAGCAAAACTGGAGTCAATGGGAATCAGGGGTAAAAAACTCTCCGCTGGTTGGAGTCATACCTAACACAAAGGAAGATGGTTGTGGTTGTTGAAGGTCAGTCATCTCAGCTCCGGGACATCACTGCAGGAGTTCCTCAGGATAGTGTCCTCGGCCCAACCATCTTCAGTTGCTTCATCAATGACCTTCCTTCCATCATAAGGTCAGAAGTGGGGATGTTCACTGATGATTGTACAATGATCAGCACCATTTGTGACTCCTCAGATTCTGAAGCAGTCCATGTCCAAATGCAGCAAGACCTGGACAATATCCAGGCTTGGGCTGACAAGTGGCAAGTAACACTCACACCACACGAGTGTCAGGCAATGATCAGCTCCAGCAACAGAGAATCCAACCATCATCCCTTGATGTTCAATGGCATTACCATCACTGAATCCCCCACTATCAACATCCTGGGGGTTACCATTGATCAGAAACTGAACTGGACTAGCCATATAAATACTGTGGCTACAAGAGTAGGTCAGAGGCTGGGAATCCTGTGACTTTCCTTACATCATAAGGTCAGAAGTGGGGATGTTCATCCCTGACTTGTCAATGCCTGTCCACCATCTACAAGGCACAAGTCAGGAGCGTGACAGAATCTTGCCTGGATGAGTACAGCTCCCACAACACTCAAGAAGCTCAACACCGTCCAGGACAAAGCAGCCCCGCTTGATTGGCACCACATCCACAAACATTCACTCCCTCCACCACCGACACACAGTAGCAGCAGTGTGTGTACCATCTACAAGATGCACTGCAGGAACTCACCAAGGCTCCTTAGACAGCACCTTCTAAACCCACGACCACTACCATCTAGAAGGACAAGGGCAGCAGACACCTGGGAAATTCCCTAGAAATTCCCTTCCAAGTCACTTGCCATCCTGACTTGGAAATATATCAGCCATTCCTTCACTGTCGCTGGGTCAAAATCCTGGAACTCCCTCCCTAACAGCACTGTGGGTGTACCTACACCACATGGACTGCAGCGGCTCAAGAAGGCAGCTCACCCCCACCTTCTCAAGGGGCAACGAGGGATGGGCAATAAATGCTGGCCCAGCCAGTGAAGCCCACATCCTGTGAATGAATAATAAAAAAATAATTTGAGTGCAGGAGTAGTGAAGTCTTGCTTCAATTGCATAGAACGTTAGTTAGACTTCACCTGGAGTACTGCATGCAGTTTTGGTCCCCTTACCTCAGGAAGGAGTACCATGAAGGTTCACCAGGCTTGTTCCTGGGATGGCGGGACTGTCCTATCAAAGAGAGATTGGGGAAACTAGGCCCACGTTCTCTAGAGGTTTGGAGAATGAGGGGTGATCGTATTGAAACTCACACAAGACTTAAAGGGATAGACAGGGCAGATGCATGTAAGGTGGTGGGGAGTCACAATTTCAAAATAAGGGGGAAGCCACTTAGGACCGAGATGAGGAGAAACTTTTTTTTACTCAGGGGGTTGTGAATCTTTGGAATTCTCTACCCCAGGGAGCCGTGGAAGCTCACTGACTGAGTTTGTTTAAAGCAGAGATTGACAGATTTCGGAATACCAATGACATAAAGGGATATGGAGATAGTGGGAAAAGGCATTGAAGTGGATGATCAGCCATATAGTCAAAGGGGTCTACAGCACAGAAAAGGCCCTTTGGCCCATCAAGTCTGCACCGATCAAACAAGTCCCCAACTATTCTAATCCCATTTTCCAGCACTAAGACCATAGCCTTGTTTGCCACGGGCATCGCAAGTTCACATCCAAATACTTCTTCAAGGTTATGAGGGTTTCTGCCTCTCTCACCCTTTCAGGCAGTGAGTTCCGGAGTCCCACCACCCTCTGGGTGAAAAAGTTCTTCCTCACATCCCCTGTGAACCTCCTGCCCCTTACCTTAAATCTATGCCCCCCTGGTTATTGACCTCTCCACCAAGGGGAAAAGTTCCTTCCTGTCTACCCTATCTATGCCCCTCATGATTGTACTGAATGGCAGGGCAGGCTCGATGGGCTGAATGGCCTACTCCTGCTCCTATGTTAGCTCTCAGCGAGTGATTAATAAACATGGAGAAAAGCTGTGATCCTGTAACTGATCCTTGAGGATCATCACTGTTCACATCCCGTCGATCCGAGAACATTCCCGTATCCCTACTCTCTGTCTCCTACCTTGTAACCCATGTGACAAGGTTATCTCCAATTCCATACACTCATTTGTACTAATGATCTCTGGTGAGGTTCTGAACCCAACCATTTCAGTCATATTGGATCTTGAGATGAGCTGGTGACCACGTGTCCACACCATCACAAAAACTGCCTGGGAACATGGCCCAACTTCACCTTTCTCAGTCCACGTGCTGCTGAAACCTTCATCCATGTCTTTGTTACCTCGAGGCTTGACTATTCCAACAGACTCCTGACTGCTCTCCCACATTCTACCCTCCGTAAGCCTGAGCACATCCAAAACTCTGCCGCCCATGTCCTAACTCTCATCGAGTCCATTCCTCTATCACCCGCCGTGCTCGCTGACTGACACTGGCTCCCAGTCAAGCAACATCCTGATCTTAAAATTCTCATCCTTGTTTACAAATCCCTCCATGACCTCGCTCCCCTCCCTATCTCTATAATTTCTTCCAGTCCACAATCCTCCGATGTCTCTGCACTCCTCCAACTCTGGCCTCTTGCACGTCCCACAATTTCTATTGCTCCAACACTGGGGCCTTCAGCTGCCTGGAATTCCCTCCCTAAACCTCTCCCACTTCTCTCTTTCATCCTGTAAAAAGCTCCTTAAAATTTACCTCTTTGACCAAGCTTTTGGTCATCTTTACAGGGCTTGGTGAAGTCCTGTTTTAGAATGCTCCTGTGAATTGCCTTGGAGTGTTTTATTTAGTTATAAGCACTGCAGAAATATAAACTGTTCTTGCAACACTTCCACACCTATTCTCACAATGACACACTGCGTAAAGACACTGCCCACTAAGGCACTCTGGTTCAAGTTTGATCCCTGGTCTCTTTCGAGTCAGTTAATCTCAGACAAGCCACCGATTAGTGGGTGACAGCTGTGTGTGGAGCAACCTACCTAGGGAGTAGATGGGTGTGGTGATTATGTTACTGGCTGGTAATCCACAGAACATGAGTTCAAATCCCACCGGGGAGGTTAGGAAATGGAATTCCATTTAAATAAGCTGTACAGTTAAGAAGCTGGTATCAGTAAAAGAGACCAGGAAATGGTCGGATTGCTGTAAAAACCCAATTGGTTCATGGGAGACCTCCAGGTAGACAATTCTCCGTCCTTATCTTGTCAGGGCTTAATAGTGACTCCAGTTCCCCCATCGATGTAGTTACTGCCCTCAGTTCGATCAAGCTGCTTCAGAGCATGAACATGGCCACAGTCAGGGGAGCTGGGGAAGGGTGGATGTGAGCAGCCATGGTCACAGCATCCAAACTAGGAGCCGGATCAGCAGCTGTTGGTGGAGGCTGGGCAAGGGTCAACTTGTCGAGTCAGTTTTGGGCATAGCAATGGAGCTGGGCAGGAGAGAAGGAAGAGGAGGGGAGTGAGGAAGGGGATCACAGCTAAAAGAGTGGCATTCTCGACCTGGGCCAACACCGGGCACACAATCCGGCTGCCAACCCTCACCTCAAACATCTCGTTGTCTCGCAGTGGACGGTTGGTCATGACGACGCCGTTGTTGAACTCGTCGAGGGGCCGCCTGCGCTCGGCTGTCTTGTTGTTGTTGCTGAGTTTGATGAGAGTGCCACACTTCTCGTGGAAGAGCAGGGCATCGTTGGAGGTGACTGAACAGCTGCCATCCATTGGGCTGCCCAGGCTGACATTCAGCAGACTGCCGCTGTACGCAGAAAGGATGGCGTTGTTCACAACGTCCGACAGCTCCATCCCCACAAAACCTGCAGAGGGAGGGGGGGAGAAGAGAGAGAGAGTATGAGAAGAGACTGGGGCTCAGATACTGAAGCATCCTGGAGAAGAGGCTGGCCCGGTTTGAACCGGAGTGTTGTATCCAGTTTGGGGCAGCACATCTGCGGAAGAAGGGGAAGGCATTTGACAGGGTGCAGTACATAGGCTCACAGGAATGAAAAACTTCAGTTGCACAAAGCTTGGAAAAGCTGGTACTGGTCTCCTTGGAAAGGAGAAGGTTGAGAGACTTGATAGAGGCAGTCAAAACCATGAGAGGTCTGGAGAGAGTAGGTTGAACATAAGAACTAGGAGCAGGAGTATTCAATTCAGCCCCTCGAGCCTGCCCCGCCATTCATTACGATCAAAGCTGATCTCATTTCAGCCTCAACTCCAATTTCCTGTCCTCTCCCCCATGACCTTTCAACCCGTTACTGATTAAAAATCTATCTCCTCAAATGTATTCAGTGTCCTGGCATCCACTGCACTCTGAGGTAGTGAATTCCACAGATTCACCGCCCTTTGAGAAAAGTAATTCCTCCTCTTCTCTGATTTAAATCTACCACCCCTTAGCCTAAAACTATGGTCTCTCGATCTAGAATGTCCCACAAGGGGAAACATCCGCTCCACGTCTACTTTGTCTATCCCCTTTAGCATCGTATGTACCTCAATTAGATCTCCTCTCCTCCTTCTAAACTCTAGCGAGTATAGGCCTAAACTGCTCAATCTCTCCTCATAAGACAAGCCCCACATCTCTGAAATCAATCTAGTGAAGCTCCTCTGAACCGCCTCCAGTACAACTACATCCTTCCTCAAGGGGACTAAAACTATGCACAGTACTCCAGGTGCGGTCTCACCAATGTCTTGTACAGTTGCAACAACACTTCCCTATTTTTATACTCTATTAATAAATGTCAAAATTCCATTTGCCTTCCTTATTACCTGCTGTACCTGCATACTATCAGCGATTCATGCACAAGTACACCCAGATCCCTCTGCACTGAAGCATTCTGAAGTTTCTCTCCATTGAAATAATAAGTCACCTTTTTATTCTTCGGACCAAAATGAATAACCTCACACTTATCCACGTTAAACTCCATCTGCCAAATTTTGGCCCATTCACCTAACCTGTCCATATCCATTTGTAAATTTATTTATTCATTGCAACTTACTTTCCCACCTATTTTGGTGGCACCTGCAAATTTAGCTATAGTACCTTCTACCCCTGAATCCAAGTCATTAATATAGATTGTAAATAGTTGGGGCCCAAGGACCGAACCTTGTGGTACCCCACTAGTTACAGCTTGCCATCCAGAAAAAGACCTATTTATCCCGACTCTGCTTTCTGTTGGTTAGCCAATCCTCTATCCAAGTTAGTATATTACCCCTAACTCCGTGTTTTCTTATCTTGTGTATTAATCTTTTGTGGGGCACCTTATCAAAGGCCTTCTGGAAGTCCAGATATACTACATCTACAGGATCCCCATTATCCACTTTGCTTGTCACATCTTCAAAGAACTCTAGCAAATTAGTCAAACATGATTTACTCTACATAAAACCATGCTGACTCTGATGGATTACATTTTGACTTTCCAAATGCCCCATTATTACTTCCTTAATAATGGATTCCAACAATTCCTAATGACAGACGTTAAACTAACAGGTCTATAGTTTCCTACCTTCTGCCTCCCCCTCACTTTTTGAATAAGGGCATTATATTAGCATTTTTCCAATCCATTGGAACCTTTCCAGAATCCAGAAGAAACTGTTCCTACTGGTGGAAGGATCGAGAACCAGAGGACAACAATTTCAGCTGATTGGCTGAAGCAACAGCCACATGAGGAGAATCTTCTTCACACAGTGAGGGGTGAGAGGCTGCAATGAGATGCCTGAGTGTGTGGTGCAGACAGGTTCAATTGTGGTTTCAAAAGGGAATTGGATCATTATCACAATTTACAGGGCTACGGAGAAATGACGAGGGAGTGGGACTCAGTGCAGTGCTCAGACACGATAGCTCCAATGGCCTCCTTCTGTGCTGTAATCATTCCAAGATTCCACGTCCGTGTTAGCTGACTGGAAGGCCATTAATTGTAGAGGGGAAAAGATGGATGGAAGCGAACATGAGTTCATTATAGAGGAGCTAGAGGAGGCTCTTCAGCCCCTTGAGTCGTTTCTGTCATTCAGCTGTTCTGCATCTCAACTCTAATTATCTCCCTTGGTTCACATCCCTTCCCTCATCAAAATCTAGCAACTCAGAAAATTTCTATTTGCCTCCAGCATTTGGGAGTGTTGTATGTTTTCACCACCCTTTGCTTGAGAAACTGAATTGCCCACAAACACTCCCAGGACAGGTACAGCACGGGAGTAAAACTCCATCCCAGCAACGCATTTCAGTTCCAACTCCCCCAAAAAATATCCTTCTGGGTCCTGCTGGATTCAACTCCTCCAGATTCAGTGGGGAGGGGGGTCGTTGGGGATAAGGGGGAGAGGGGGAGGAAGAGAGGGAAGGAAAAAACAGCTGACAAGGGGCAGAGAGGGAAGAGGACGAAGGGATTTGCAAACCTGGGCCTGTCCTGGACCAGCAACACTGGAATCGAAATGATTTCTTGCTCATGTAAAAGCAAAAAACTTGCCACATATACAGGTCCAAAAGGTATCAACTCTTTCTTCCTGTGTTCCCATGTTATAATTAAATTGCGTTAAAATTGTTTGGACCACACTCGGAGCACCAGAATACTTCTCATCTCCATATTACAGAAAGGATATAGGGGCACTGAAATCGTTGTTAAAAAGACTTCCAAGGATGATCGCAGAACTGAGAGGTTTTTTTACCAGTCAGGAAGGAATGAACAGGCTGGAGCTGTTTTCTCTAAAGAAAAGGAGCAAGGTGAAGGGTTATCTATAGTTAACTTTAAAATGAAGAGGAGCTTCCTTAGCAGGCGTACAGAGAAGCCGGAGGGGGATGCAGGCTTGGGAAGAGACATGACCAGAACTCGGGGCCATCAGTATAAGACAGACCAACGGGGAATTCAGGAGAAAGTCTGTTACCGGAGAGTGGGGAGAATGTGGAACTCGTTCCCACAGGGAGTGGTCGAGGTGAATAGTATCGATACATTTAAGGGGGAAGCGGGATAAACACATGAGGGAGGCAGGAATAGAAGGATAGGCTGGTAGGGGATGGGAGGAGGGTAGTGTGGAGCAGAGACACCAGCATGGAGCGGATGGGCAGAATGGCCTGTCTCTTGCTGGAAATACTGTGTAAATGGCACTAGTTGGTTTTCGATTTGCTACTTTTTCAGCGGAAGTGTCAGTTGCTACAACCTCATTCACCACTAAGTTGCTAATTATTGAATTTTCCTAGTGAAATAGGAGAACACAGTCACATTTCTAGGCCACCTTTCACCAGCCCTGAGCCACCCACAGTGCTTTACAGCAGGCGCGGTGCTTTTTGAAGTTTAGTCACTGTTGTGATGTAAGACATGCAGCCGCCAATTTGCTGACAGCAAGCTCCCAGAGTCAGCAGTGAGGGAAATGAGTAGATCATCGGCTGTCCTGGTGGTGTTTGAGGGGTAATGGTGGAGGAACGGGAACAATTACCTTCCTCGGTGGTGCTGGTGGTGGTGGTGACTGTGTGGCTCTCTTCTCTCCGAGGAATGTTGTCACAGCCCTGTACCGTTACCTGGGTGCACTTCCCATACAGGTCCACCACGCCCCACACCTGGGGGGGCAGCCCCAAGGCAGCTACCCCACAGTCTCGCCCGTTCACCCACAGGTGGAGCTCCCCCCCGGCCGTCCGCTGGATGCCCACTTTGTCGCCCTCACTCAGCTGGTCCAGGTCCTGCCCGTACTCCTCCAGCACTGAACGCCCGTCCCTCAAAACTGAACAGCCGGAGATGATCCACGAGCCACCCTTCAGCCCGGTGGCACTGCTGGGGAAGTCCAGTGTATTGGGATCTAATGCAGTCACTCCAATCTCAATCGAACCACTCCAGGAGTTCACCTGACCAGGAGAGACAAAGAAGCATTGAAACAGTTAAAGCTCCTTTTTTAATTATACACTTTAAAAGTCCGTATTTGTGCCTAATTGGATGTTAATGTCTTAAAATAGCTCTGTAATACTGCCATACAATACAGGTGGGGAAGGGTCTGTCACTGTATAACACTGGGGGACAGTACAGGTGGGGGCGGGTCTGTCACTGTTTAACACTGGGGTACAGTACAGGTGGGGATGGGTCTGTCACTGTATAAGACTGTGGTACATTACTGGTGGGGATGGGTCTGTCACTGTAGAACACTGGGGTACAGTACTGGTGGGAATGGGTCTGTCATTGTATAACACTGGGGTACAGTACTGGTGGGGATGGCTCTGTCACTGTATAACACTGGGGTACAGTACTGGTGGGGACAGGTCTGTCACTGTATAACACTGGGATACAGTACGGGTGAGGACGGGTCAGTCACTGTATAACACTGGGGTACAGTACTGGCGGGGACAGGTCTGTCACTGTATAACACTGGGGTACAGTACTGGTGGGGTCGGGTCTGTCACTGTATAACACTGGGGTACAGTACAGGTGGGGACAAGTCTGTCACTGTATAACACTAGGGTACAGCACTGGTGGGGACGGGTCTGTCACTGTATAACACTGGGGGAGAGTAATGGGGCAGGGCTGTCACTGTATAACACTGGGGTACAGCACTGGTGGGGACAGGTCTGTCACTGTATACCACCGGGGTAGAGTAATGGGGCAGGTCTGTCACTGCATAACACTGGGGTACCATACTGGTGGGGACAGGTCTGTCACTGTATACCACTGGGGTACAGTACTGGTGTGGACAGGTCTATCACTGTATAACACTGGGATACAGTACTGGTGGGGACATGTCTGTCACTGTATAACACTGGGGTACAGTACTGGTGGGGACGGGTCTGTCACTGTATAACACTGGGGTACAGTACTGGGGGGGACGAGTCTGTCACTGTATAACACGGGGGTACAGTGGTGGGGAGAGGTCTGTCACTGTATAATACTGGGGTACAGCACTGGTGGGGACAGGTCTGTCACTGCACAACACTGAGGTACAGTACTGGTGGGGATGGGTCTTGCACTGCATAACACTGAGGTACAGTACTGGTGGGGATGGGTCTTGCACTGTATAACACTGGGGTACAGTACTGGTGGGGATGGGTCTGTCACTATAACACTGGGATACAGCACTGGAGGGGACAGGTATGTCACTGTATAACACTGGGGTACAGAACTGGTGGGGACAGGTCTGCTGCTGTTTTACACTGTGGTACCATACTGGTGGGGATGGGTCTGTCACTGTATAACATTGGGGTACAGTACTGGAGGGAACAGGTCTGTCATTCTATAACACTGGGGTGCAGGATTGGTGCGGACAGGTCTGTCACTGTATAATATTGGGGTACAATACTAGTGAGGACAGGTCTGTATCTGTATAACACTGGGGTACAGTACTGGTGGGGACGGATCTGTCACTGTATAACACTGGTGTACAGTACTGGTGGGGACGGGTCTTTCAATGTATAACACGGGGTACAGTACTGCTGGTGAAAGGTCTGTCACTGCAAAACACTGGGGTACAGTACTGATGGGGGTGGGTCTGTCACTTTAACAACAGGGGTACAGCACTGCTGGTGACAGGTCTGCAAATGTATAACACTGGGGTCCAGTACTGGTGGGGACAGGTCTGTCACTATAACATTGGGATACAATACTAGTGAGGACAGGTCTGTATCTGTATAACACTGGGGTACAGTGGTGGGGAGAGGTCTGTCACTATAACACTAGGATACAGCACTGGTGGGGACAGGTCTGTCACTGTATAACACTGAGGTACAGTACTGGTGGGGATGGGTCTGTCACTATAACACTGGGATCCAGCACTGGTGGGGACAGGTCTGTCACTATATAACACTGGGGTACAGTACTGGTGGGGATGGGGCTTTCACTGTATAACACTGGGGTACATTACTGGTGGGGACAGGTATGTTACTGTATAACACTGCGGTACAGTACTGCTGGTGACAGGTCTGCCAATGTATAACACTGGGGTCCAGTACAGGTGGGGTCGGGTCTGTCACTGTATAACACTGGGGTACAGTACAGTGGGGACGGGGCTGTCACTGTACAACACAGGGGTACAGTAATGGTGGGGGTGGGTCTGTCACTGTATAATAATGGGGTACAGCACCGGTAGGGACAGGTCTGTCACTGTATAACACTGGGGTACAATATTGGTAGGGATGGGTCTGTCACTGTATAACACAGGGGTATCATACTGGTGGGGACGGGTCTTGCCCTGAAGAACACTGGGGTACAGTACTGATGGGGGTGGGTCTGTCACTTTAACAACAGGGGTACAGCACTGCTGGTGACAGGTCTGCAAATGTATAACACTGGGTCCAGTACTGGTGGGGACAGGTCTGTAACTATATAATACTGGGGTACAGTACTGTTGGGAATGGTCTGTCACTGTATAACACTGGGGTACAATACTGGAGGGGACAGGTCTGTCCCTGTTTTACATGGGGTACAGTACTGGTGGAGACAGGTCTGTCACTCCAAAACACTGGGGTACAGCACTGGTGGGGACAGGTCTGTCACTGTATAACACTGGGGTACAGTACAGGTGGGGATGGGACTTTCACTGTATAACACTGGGGTACAGTACTGGTGGGGACATGTCTGTCACTGTATAACACTGGGGTAAAGAACTGGTGGGGACAGGTCTGCCACTGTATAACACTGTGGTACCATACTGGTGGGGACGGGTCTGTCACTGCTAACACTGGGGTACAGTACCGGTGGGGATGGGTCTGTCACTGTATAATATTGGGGTACAATACTAGTGAGGACAGGTCTGTATCTGTTTAACACTGGGGTACAGTACTGGTGTGGACAGGTCTATCACTGTATAACACTGGGATACAGTACTGGTGGGGACAGGTGTGTCACTCTATAACACTGGGGTACAGTACCGGTGGGGACGGGTCTGTCACTGTGTAAGACTGGGGTACAGTACTGGTGGGGACGGGTCTGTCGCTGTATAACACTGGGGGACAGTGGTGGGGAGAGGTCTGACACTATAACACTGGGGTACAGCACTGGTGAGGACAGGTCTGTCACTGCATAACACTGAGGTACAGTACTGGTGGGGATGGGTCTGTCACTATAACACTAGGATACAGCACTGGTGGGGACCGGTCTGTCACTGTATAACACTGGGGTACAGTACTGGTGGGGACAGGTATGTTACTGTATAACACTGCAGTACAGTACTGCTGGTGACAGGTCTGTCACTGCAAAACACTGGGATACAGTACTGATGGGGGTGGGTCTGTCACTGTAACACTGGGGTACAGCACTGCTGGTGTCAGGTCTGCCAATGTATAACACTGGGGTCCAGTACAGTGGGGACCGGGCTGTCACTGTATATCACTGGGGAACAGTACTGGTGGGGACATGTCTGTCACTGCACAACACAAGGGCACAGTACTGGTGGGGACAGGTCTGTTACTATAACATTGGCATACAGCACTTGTGGGGACACGTCTGTCACTGTATAACACTGTGGTACAGTACTTGTGGGGACAGGTCTGTCACTGTATAACACTGGGATACAGTACTGGTGGGGACAGGTCTGTCACTCTATAACACTGGGGTACAGTACCGGTGGGGACGGGTCTGTCACTGTGTAAGACTGGGGTACAGTACTGGTGGGGATGGGTCTGTCACTGTATAACACTGGGGTACAGTGGTGGGGAGAGGTCTGACACTATAACACTGGGGTACAGCACTGGTGGGACAGGTCTGTCACTGCATAACACTGAGGTACAGTACTGGTGGGGTTGGGTCTTGCACTGCATAACACTGAAGTACAGTACTGGTAGGGATGGGTCTGTCACTGCATAACACTAGGATACAGCACTGGTGGGGACAGGTCTGTCACGGTATAACACTGGGGTACAGTACTGGTGGGGACAGATATGTTACTGTATAACACTGCAGGACAGTACTGCTGGTGACAGGTCTGTCACTGCAAAGCAGTGGGATACAGTACTGATGGGGGTGGGTCTGTCACTGTATAACACTGCGGTACAGCACTGCTGGTGACAGGTCTGCCAATGTATAACACTGGGGTCCAGTACAGGTGGGGTTGGGTCTGTCAGTGTATAACACTGGGGTACAGTACAGTGGGGACCGGGCTGTCACTGTATATCACTGGGGAACAGTACTGGTGGGGACATGTCTGTCACTGCACAACACAGGGGTACAGTACTGGTGGGGATGGGTCTGTTACTAAAACACTGGCATACAGCACTAGTGCGGACAGGTCTGTCACTGTATAACACTGGGGGACAGTACTGGAGGGGATGGGTCTGTCCTTGTATAACATGGGGTACAGTACTGGTGGGGACAGGTCTGTCACTGCATAACACTAGGATACAGCACTGGTGGGGACAGGTCTGTCACGGTATAACACTGGGGTACAGAACAGGTGGGGATGGGTCTGTCACTATAACACTGGGGTACAGCACTGGTGGGACAGGAATGTCACTGTATAACACTGGGTACAGTACTGCTGGTGACAGGTCTGTCACTTTATAACACTGGGGTACAGTACTGGTGGGGGCAGGTCTGTCACCTTAACACACTGGGGTACAGTACTGGTGGGGATGGGTCTGTCACTGTATAACACTGAGGTACAGTACTGGTGGGGACGGGACTGTCACTGTATAACACTGGGGTACAGTACTGTGGGGACAGGTCTGTCACTGTATAACACTCGGGCACAGTACTGGTGGGGACAGGTCTAACACTGTATAACACTGGGGTACAGTACTGGTGGGGTCGGGTCTGTCACTGTATAACACTGGGGTACAGTACTGGTGGGGACGGGTCTGTCACTGTAGAACACCGGGGCACAGTACTGCTGGGAACAGGTCTGTCACTGTATAACACAGGGGTACAGTACTGGTGGAGATGGGTCTGTCATAGTATAACACTGGGGTACAGTACTGGTGGGGACAGGTCTGTCACTGTATAACACTGGGGCACAGTACTGGTGGGGACAGATCTGTCACTGTATAACACTGGGCTACAGTACTGGTGGGGACAGGTCTAACACTGTATAACACTGGGGTACAGTACTGGTGGGGTCGGGTCTGTCACTGTATAACACTGGGGTACAGTACTGGTGGGGACGGGTCTGTCACTGTAGAACACCGGGGTACAGAACTGGTGGGGACGGGACTGTCACTGTATAACACTGGGGTCTCATACAGTGAGGACAGGTCTGTCACTGTATAACACTGGGGTACAGCACTGGTGGGGAAGGGTCTTTCACTGTATAACACTGGGGTACAGTACTGGTGGGGACATGTCTGGCACTGTACAACACTGGGGTACAGTACTGGTGGGGACATGTCTGGCACTGTATAACACTGGGGTACAGTACTGGTGGGGTCGGGTCTGTCACTGTATAACATTGGGGTACAGTACAGTGGGGACGGGGCTGTCACTGTATATCACTGGGGAACAGTACTGGTGGGGACATGTCTGTCACTGTACAACACAGGGGTACAGTACAGTGGGGGTGGGTCTGTCACTGTATAATACTGGGGTACAGCACCGGTGGGGACAGGTATGTCACTGTATAACACTGGGGTACAGTATTGGTAGGGATGGGTCTGTCACTGTATAACATTGGGGTACCATACTGATGGGGACGGGTCTTGCCCTGAAGAACACTGGGGTACAGTACTGGTGGGGATGGGTCTGTCACTATAACACTGGGGTACAGCACTGGTGGGGATGGGTCTGTCACTGAATAACACTGGGGTACAGTACTGTTGGGGATGGGTCTGTCACTATAACACTGCGGTACAGTACTGGTGGGGACAGGTCTGTCCCTGTATAACATGGGGTACAGCACTGGTGGGGACAGGTCTGTCACTGTATAACACTGGGGTACAGTGCTGGGGACAGGTCTGTCACTGTATAACACTGGGGTACAGAACAGGTGGGGATGGGTCTGTCACTATAACACTGGGGTACAGCACTGGTGGGGACAGGAATGTCACTGTATAGCACTGGGGTACATCACTGCTGGTGACAGGTCTGTCACTTTGTAACACTGGGGTACAGTACTGGTGGGGGCAGGTCTGTCACTGTATAACACTGGGGTACTGTACTGGTGGGGGCAGGTCTGTCACCATATCACACGGGGGTACAGTACTGGTGGGGACGGGTCTGTCACTGGTAACACTGGGGCACAGTACTGCTGGGGACAGGTCTGTCACTGTATAACACTGGGGTACAGTACTGGTGGGGATGGGTCTGTCATAGTATAACACTGGGGTACAGTACTGGTGGGGACAGGTCTGTCACTGTATAACATTGGGGCACAGTACTGGTGGGAACAGGTCTGTCACTCTATAACGCTGGGGTACAGTACTGGTGGGGACGGGTCTGTCACTGTATAACATTGGGGCACAGTACTGGTGGGAACAGGTCTCACTCTATAACACTGGGGTACAGTACTGGTGGGGACAGGTCTGTCACTGTATAATATTGGGATACAATACTAGTGAGGACAGGTCTGTATCTGCATAACACTGGGGTACAGTACTGGTGGGGACGGATCTGTCACTGTATAACACTGGTGTACAGTACTGGTGGGGACGGGTCTTTCAATGTATAACACGGGGAACAGTACTAGTGGGGACAGGTCTGTCGCTGTATAACACTGGGGTACAATACTGGTGGGGACGGGACTGTCAGTGTATAACACTGGGGTACAGTACTGGTGTGGACAGGTCTATCACTGTATAACACTGGGATACAGTACTGGTGGGGACAGGTCTGTCACTCTATAACACTGGGGTACAGTACCGGTGGGGACGGGTCTGTCACTGTATAAGTCTGGGGTACAGTACTGGTGGGGACGAGTCTGTCACTGTATAACACTGGGGTACAATACTGGTGGGGACGGGACTGTCAGTGTATAACACTGGGGTACAGCACTGGTGGGGACAGGAATGTTAATGCATAACACTGGGGTACAGTACTGGTGGGGGCAGGTCTGTCAACATATCACACTGGGGTTCAGTACTGTCACTAAATAACACTGGGGTACAGTACTGGTGGGGATGGGGCTTTCACTGTATAACACTGGGGTACAATACTGGTGGGGACGGGGCTTTCACTGTATAACACTGGGGTACATTACTGGCGGGAACAGATATGTTACTGTATAACACTGCAGTACAGTACTGCTGGTGACAGGTCTGTCACTGCAAAACACTGGGGTACAGTACTGATGGGGGTGGGTGTGTCACTGTATAACATTGGGGTACAGTACAGTGGGGACGGGGCTGTCACTGTATATCACTGGGGAACAGTACTGGTGGGGACATGTCTGTCACTGTCCAACACAGAGGTACAGTACAGTGGGGGTGGGTCTGTCACTGTATCATACTGGGGTACAGCACTGGTGGGGACAGGTATGTCACTGTATGACACTGGGGTACAGTATTGGTAGGGATGGGTCTGTCACTGTATAACATTGGGGTACCATACTGATGGGGACGGGTCTTGCCCTAAAGAACACTTGGGTACAGTACTGGTGGGGATGGGTCCGTTACTATAACACTGGTATACAGCACTGGTGGGGACAGGTCTGTCACTATAACACTGGGGTACAGTACTGGTGGGGACAGATCTGTCACTGTATAACACTGGGGTACAGTACTGGAAGGGATGGGTCTGTCCCTGTATAACACGGGGTACAGTAGTGGGGACAGGTCTGTCACTGTATAACACTGGGGTACATTACTGCTGGTGACAGGTCTGTCACTTTATAACACTGGGGTACATTACTGGTGGGGGCAGGTCTGTCACCATATCACACGGGGGTACAGTACTGGTGGGCACGGGTCTGTCACTGCTAACACTGGGGCACAGTACTGCTGGGGACAGGTCTGTCACTGTATAACACTGGGGTACAGTACTGGTGGGGATGGGTCTGACATAGTATAACACGGGTACAGTACTGGTGGGGACAGGTCTGTCACTCTATAACATTGGGGTACAGTACTGGTGGGAACAGGTCTGTCACTCTATAACACTGGGGTACAGTACTGGTGGGGACAGGTCTGTCACTGTATAATATTGGGGTACAATACTAGTGAGGACAGGTCTGTATCTGCATAACACTGGGGTACAGTACTGGTGGGGACTGATCTGTCACTGTATAAGACTGGTGTGCAGTACTGGTGGGGACGGGTCTTTCAATGTATAACACGGGGTACAGTACTAGTGGGGACAGGTCTGTCACTGTATAACACAGGGGTACAGTACAGGTGGGGACAGGTCTGTCACTGTATAACACTGGGGTACAATACTGGTGGGGACGGGACTATCACTGTATAACACTGGGGTACAGTACTGGTGTGGACAGGTCTTTCACTGTATAACACTGGGACACAGTACTGGTGGGGACAGGTCTGTCACACTATAACACTGGGGTACAGTACCGGTGGGGACGGGTCTGTCACTGTATAAGACTGGGGTACAGTACTGGTGGGGATGGGTCTGTCACTGTATAACACTGGGGTACAGTGGTGGGGAGAGGACTGACACTATAACACTGGGGTACAGCACTGGTGGGGACAGGTCTGTCACTGCATAACACTGAGGTACAGTACTGGTGGGGATGGGTCTTGCACTGCATAACACTGAGGTACAGTACTGGTGGGGATGGGTCTGTCACTATAACACTAGGATACAGCACTGGTGGGGACATCTGTCACTGTATAACACTGAGGTACAGTACTGGTGGGGATGGGTCTGTCACTATAACACTGGGATCCAGCACTGGTGGGGACAGGTTTGTCACTATATAACACAGGGGTACAGTACTGGTGGGGATGGGGCTTTCACTGTATAACACTGGGGTACATTACTGGTGGGGACAGGCCGGTCACTGTATAACACTGGGGTACAGTACTGGTGGGGACAGGTATGTCACTGTATAATACTGGGGTACATTACTGGTGGGGACAGGTATGTTACTGTATAACACTGTGGTACAGTACTGCTGGTGACAGGTCTGTCACTGCAAAACACTGGGGTACAGTACTGATGGGGGTGGGTCTGTCACTGCAAAACACTGGGGTACAGTACTGATGGGGGTGGGTCAGTCACTATAACACTGGGGTACAGCACTGCTGGTGACAGGTCTGCCAATGTATAACACTGGGGTCCAGTACAGGTGGGGTCGGGTCTGTCACTGTATAACACTGGGGTACAGTACAGTGGGGACGGGGCTGTCACTGTACAACACAGGGGTACAGTATTGGTGGGGGTGGGTCTGTCACTGTATAATAATGGGGTACAGCACCGGTGGGGACAGGTCTGTCACTGTATAACACTGGAGTACAATATTGGTAGGGATGGGTCTGTCACTGTATAACACTGGGGTATCATACTGGTGGGGACAGGTCTTGCCCTGAAGAACACTGGGGTACAGTACTGGTGGGGATGGGTCTGTTACTATAACACTGTTATACAGCACTGGTGGGGACAGGTCTGTCACTGTATAACACTGGGGTACAGTACTGGTGGGGATGGGTCTGTCACTATAACACTGGGGTACAGTACTGGTGGGGGCAGGTCTGTCAACATATCACACTGGGGTACAGTACTGGTGGGGACGGGTCTGTCACTGCTAACACTGGGGCACAGTACTGCTGGGGACAGGTCAGTCACGCTATAACACTGGGGTACAGTACTGGTTGGGATGGGTCTGTCATAGTATAACACTGGGGTGCAGTACTGGTGGGGACAGGTCTGTCACTATAACACTGGGATACAGCACTGGTGGGGACAGGTCTGTCACTGTATAACACTGGGGTACAGTACTGGTGGGGATGGGGCTTTCACTGTATAACACTTGGGTACAATACTGGTGGGGATGGGGCTTTCACTGTATAACACTGGGGTACATTACTGGTGGGAGCAGATATGTTACTGTATAACACTGCAGTACAGTACTGCTGGTGACAGGTCTGTCACTTTATAACACTGGGGTACAGTACTGGTGGGAGCAGGTCTGTCACCATATCACACGGGGGTACAGTACTGGTGGGGACGGGTCTGTCATAGTATAACACTGGGGTACAGTACTGGTGGGGACAGGTCTGTCACTGTATAACATTGGGGCACAGTACTGGTGGGAACAGGTCTGTCACTCTATAACACTGGGGTACAGTACTGGTGGGGACAGGTCTGTCACTATAATATTGGGATACAATACTAGTGAGGACAGGTCTGTATCTGCATAACACTGGGGTACAGTACTGGTGGGGACGGATCTGTCACTGTATAACACTGGTGTACAGTACTGGTGGGGACGGGTCTTTCAATGTATAACACGGGGTACAGTACTAGTGGGGACAGGTCTGTCACTGTATAACACTGGGGTACAGTACAGGTGGGGACAGGTCTGTCACTGTATAACACTGGGGTACAATACTGGTGGGGACAGGACTCTGTATAACACTGGGGTACAGGACTGGTGTGGACAGGTCTATCACTGTATAACACTGGGGTACAGTACCGGTGGGGACAGGTCTGTCACTCTATAAGACTGGGGTACAGTACTGGTGGGGACGGGTCTGTCACTGTATAACATGGGGTACAGTGGTGCGGATGGGTCTGTCACTATAACACTGGGATCCAGCACTGGTGGGGACAGGTCTGTCACTATATAACACTGGGGTACAGTACTGGTGGGGATGGGGCTTTCACTGTATATCACTGGGGTACATTACTGGTGGGGACAGGTATGTTACTGTATAACACTGCGGTACAGTACTGCTGGTGACAGGTCTGCCAATGTATAACACTGGGGTCCAGTACAGGTGGGGTCGGGTCTGTCACTGTATAACACTGGGGTACAGTACAGTGGGGACGGGGCTGTCACTGTACAACACGGGTACAGTAATGGTGAGGGTGGGTCTGTCACTGTATAATAATGGGGTACAGCACCGGTGGGGACAGGTCTGTCACTGTATAACACTGGGGTACAATATTGGTAGGGATGGGTCTGTCACTGTATAACACAGGGGTATCATACTGGTGGGGACGGGTCTTGCCCTGAAGAACACTGGGGTACAGTACTGGTGGGGATGGGTCTGTTACTATAACACTGGTATACAGCACTGGTGGGGTCAGGTCTGTCACTGTATAACACTGGGGTACAGTACTGGTGGGGATGGGTCTGTCACTATAACACTGGGGTACAGTACTGGTGGGGATGGGTCTGGCACTGGAAAACACTGGGGTACAGTACTGGTGGGGACAGGTCTGTCACTGTATAACACTGGTGTACATTAATGGTGTGGATGGGTCTGTCACTCTATGAGACTGAGATAAAGTACTGGTGGGGACAGGCTGTCATTGTATAATGCTGGGGTACAATACTGGTGGGGACGGGTCTGTCACTGTATAACACTGGGGTACAGTACTGGTGGGGTTGGGTCTGTCACTATAACACTGGGGTATAGTACTGGTGGGGACAGGTATGGTACTGGAAAACACTGGGGTACAGTACTGGTGGGGACAGGTCTGTCACTGTATAACACTGGGGTACATTAATGGTGTGAGGGTCTGTCACTCTATGAGACTGAGATACAGTACTGGTGGGGACAGGCTGTCATTGTATAATGCTGGGGTAAAGTACTGGTGGGGACAAGGCTGTCAATATATCACTGGGATACAGTACTGGTGGGGACAGGTCTGTCACTGTATAACACTGGGGTACATTAATGGTGTGAGGGTCTGTCACTCTATGAGACTGAGATACAGTACTGGTGGGGACAGGCTGTCATTGTATAATGCTGGGGTAAAGTACTGGTGGGGACAGGGCTGTCAATATATCACTGGGATACAGTACTGGTGGGGACAGGTCTGCCAGTTCTGTCGAAGGGTCATGAGGACTCGAAACGTCAACTCTTTTCTTCTCCGCCGATGCTGCCAGACCTGCTGAGTTTTTCCAGGTAATTCTGTTTTTGTTCTGCCACTTTATAAAGCTGGGGTAAAGTACTGGTGGGGGCAGGTCTGTCACTGTATAACACAGGGGTACAGTACTGGTGGGGACAGATGTCTCACTGTATAACACTGGGGTACAGTACTGGTGGGGATGGTGTGTCACTTTATAACAATGGGATACAGTACTGGTGGGGTCGAGTCTGTCACTGTATAACACTGGCGTATAGTACTGCTGGGGACTGGTCTGTCACTGTATAACACTGGGGAACAGTACTGGTGGGGACATGTCTGTCACTGTAAAACACTGGGGTACAGTACTGGTGGGGACAGGTCTGTCACTGTATCCCACTGGGGTACACTACTGGTGGGGACAGCTGTCACCACATAACACTGGGGTACAGTACTGGTAGTGGGGGGGGGGGGCTGTCACTGTATAACATGGGGTAGAGTACTGGTGGGGACAGGTTTGTCACTGTATAACACTGGGTACAGTGCTGGGGACAGGTCTCTCAATGTATAACACTGGGGTAAGAACAGGTGGGGATGGGTCTGTCACTATAACACTGGGGTACAGGACTGGTGGGGACAGGTCTGTCACTGTATAACACTGGGGTACAGTACTGGTGGGGACAGGTCTGTCACTGTATAACACTGGGGTACAGTATTGGTGGGGCTGGGTCTGTCACTGTATAACACTGGGGTACAGTAACAGTGGGGACAGGTCTCATTGTATAACACTGGGGTACAGAACTGGTGGGGATGGGTCTGTCACTGTATAACACTGGGGTATAGTACTGGTGGGGACAGATATGTCACTGTATAACACTGGGGTACAGTACTGCTGGTGACAAGTCTGTCACTATGACACTGGGGAACAGTACTGGTGGGGGCAGGTCTGTCACCATATCACACTGGGGAACAGTACTGGTGGGGACAGGTCTGTCACCAAATCACACTGGGGTACAGTACTGGCGGGGACGGGTCTGTCATTGCTAACACTGGAGTACAGTACTGGTGGGGACAGGTCTGTCATTGTAGAACACTGGGGTACAGTTCTGGTGGGGATGGGTCTGTCACAGTAAAACACCGGGGTACAGTACTGGTGGAGACAGCTCTGACACTGTATGACACTGGGGTACAGTACTGGTGGGGATGGGTCTGTCACTGTATAACACTGGGGGACAGTACTGGTGGGGACAGGTATGTCACTGTATAACACTGGGGTACAGTACTGCTGGTGATAATTCTGACACTAACACTGGGGAACAGTACTGGTGGGGGCAGGTCTGTCACCATATCACACTGGGGAACAGTACTGGTGGGGGCAGGTCTGTCACCAAATCACACTGGGGTACAGTACTGGTGGGGACGGGTCTGTCACTGCTAACACTGGGGTACAGTACTGGTGGGGACAGGTCTGTCACTGTATAACACTGGGGTACAGTTCTGGTGGGGACAGGTCTGTCACTGAAAAACACTGGGGTACAGTACTGGTGGGGACAAGTCTGTCTCTGTATAACACTGCGCTACAGTACTGGTGTGGATAGGTCTCTCACTGTATAACACTGGGATACAGTACTGGTGGGGATAGGTCTGTCACTGTATAACACTGGGGTACAGTACTGGTGGGGACGGGTTTGTCACTGTATAACACTGGGGTACATAACAGTGGGGACAGTTTGTCACTGTATAACACTGTGGTACAGTACTGGTGGGGACGGGTCTGGCACTGTATAACACTGGGGTACAGTGGTGGGGAGAGATATGACACTGTATAACACTGGGGTACAGTACTGGTGGGGATGGGTCTGTCACTATAACACTGGCGTACAGCAATGGTGGGGCCAAATCTGTCACTGCATAAGACTGGGGAACAGTACTGGTGGGGATGGGTCTGTCACTGTATAACACTGGGGTACAATAATGCTGGTGACAGGTCTGTCACTGCATAACACTGGGGCACAGCACTGCTGGTGACAGGTCTGCCACTGTATAACACGGGTACAGTACTGATGGGAATGATCTGTCACTGTATAACATAGGGGTACAGTACTGGTGGGGACAGCTCTGTCACCATATAACACTGGGGAACAGAACTGGTGGAGACAGGTTTGTCACTGTATAACACTGGGGTACAATACTGGTGGGGACAGGTCTGTCACTGTTTAACACTGGGGAACAGTACATTTGGAGACAGGTCTGTCACTGTATAACACTGGGGTATAGTACTAGTGGGGACAGGTCTGTCACTGTATAACACTGGGGTACAGTACTGGTGGGGACAGGTCTGACACTGTATAACACTAGTGTACAGTACTGGTGGGGACAGGTCTGTCACTGTATAACAGTGGGGTACAGGACTGGTGGAGACGGGTTTGTCACTGTATAACACAGGAGTACAGGACGGGTGCGGACAGGTCTGTCACTGTATATCACTGGAGTACAGTACTGGTAGGGACAGGTCGGTCACTGTATAACATTGGGGTACAGTACTGGTGGGGACAGGTCTGTCACTGTATAACACTGGGGTTCAGTACTGGTGGGGATGGATCTGTGACTGTAGAACACTGGGGTACAGTATGGGAGGGGACGGGTCTTTCACTGTATAACACTGCGGTATAGTACTAGTGGGGACAAGTCTGTCACTGTATAACAATGGGGTACAGTACTGGTGGGGACAGTTCTGTCACTGTATAACACTGGGGTACAGTACTGGTGGGGATGGGTCGTTCACGGTATAACAGTGGGGTACAGTACTGGTGGGGACAGCTCTGTCACGGTATAACAGTGGGGTACAGTACTGGTGGGGACAGGTCTGTCACTGTATAACACAGGGGTACAGTACTGGTGGGGATGTGTCTGCCACTTATAACACTGGGGTACAGTACTGTTGGGGGCAGGTCTGTCACTGTATAACACAGGGGTACAGTACTGGTGGGAACGGGTCTGTCACTGTATAAGTCTCGAGTCCAGTACAGTGGTGGGGGGAGGTATGTCACTGTATAACACTGGGGTACAGTACTGGTGGGGATGGGTCTGTCACTGAATAAGACAGGGGTACAGTACTGGTGGGGACAGGTCTGTCACTGTACAACACTGGGGTACAGCACTGCAGGTGACAGGTCTGCCACTGTATAACACTGGGGTACAGTACTGGTGGGGACAGCTCTGTCACCATATAACACTGGGGTACAGTACTGGGGGAGACAGGTCTTTCACTGTATAACACTGGAGTACAGTACTGGTGGGGACAGGTCTGCCACTGTATAACACTGGGGTACAGTACATTTGGAGACGGGTCTGTCACTGTAAAACACTGGGATACAGTACAGTGGGGACAGGTCTGTCACTGTATAACAGTGGGGTACAGGACTGGTGGGGACGGGTCTGTCACTGTATAACACGAGTACAGTACGGGTGTGGACAGGTCTGTCACTGTATATCACTGGAGTACAGTACTGGTGGGAACAGGTCTGTCACTGTATAACACTGGGGTCCAGTACTGGTGGGGATGGATCTGTCACTGTATAACACTGGGGTCCAGTACTGGTGGGGATGGATCTGTCACTGTATAACATTGGGATACAGTACTAGTGGGGCCAGGTCTGTCACTGTATAACACTGGGGTGCAGTACTGGTGGGGACAGCCTGTGACTGTATAACACTGGGGTACCATACTGGCGAGGACAGGTCTGTCACTGTATAACACTGGGGTACAGTACTGGTGGGGACAGGTCTGTCACTGTATAACACTGGAGTATAGTACTGGTGGGGACAGGTCTGTCCCTGTATAATATTGGGTACAATACTAGTGAGGTCAGGTCTGTCACTGTATAACACTGGGGTACAGTACTCTTGGGGACAGTTCTGTCACTGTGTAACACTGGGGTACAGTACTGGTGAGAACGGGTCTGTCACTGTATAAGATTCGGGTCCAGTACTGGTGGGGACGGGACTGTCACTGTATAACACTGGGGTATAGTGCTGATGGGGACGAGTCTGTCACTGTATAACACTGGGGTACAGTACAGTGGGGACGGGTCTGTCACTGTATAACACTGGGACACAGTACTGGTGGGGACAGGTCTGTCACTGTATAACACTGGGGTACAGTACTGGTGGGGACGGGTCTGTCACTGAATAAGACTGGGGTACAGTTCTGGTGGGGAGGGGTATGTCACTGTATAACACTGGGGTACAGTACTGGTGGGGATGGTTCTGTCACTATAACACTGGCGTACAGCAACGGTGGGGACAGCTCTGTCACCATATAACACTGGTGTACAGTACTGTTGGGGACGGGTCTGTCACTGTATAACACTGGGGTCCAGTACTGGTGGGGATGGGTCTGTCACTGTATAACACTGGGGTACAGAACAGTGGGGACGGGGCAGTCACTGTATATCACTGGGGAACTGTACTGCTGGGGTCAGATATTTCACTGTATAACACAGGGGGACAGTATCAGTGGGGACAGGTCTCTCATTGTATAACACTGGGGTACAGAACTGGTGCGGATGGGTCTGTCACTGTATAACACTGGGGAACAGTACTGGTGGGGGCAGGTCTGTCACCATATCACACTGGGGTACAGTACTGATGGGGACGGGTCTGTCACTGCTAACACTAGGGAACAGTACTGGTGGGGACAGGTCTGTCACTGTATAACACAGGGGTACAGTTCTGGTGGGGATGGGTCTGTCACAGTATAACACTGGGGTACAGTACTGGTGGGGACAGGACTGTCACTGTATAACACTGGGGTACAGTACTGGTGGGGACAGGTCTGTCACTGTATAATATTGGGGTACAGTACTGGTGGGGACAAGTCTGTCATTCTAACACTGGGGTACAGTACTGGTGGGAACAGGTCTGTCACTGTATAATATTGGGTACAATACTAGTGAGGACAGGTCTGTATCTGTATAACACTGGGGTACAGTACTGGTGGGGACAGGTCTGTCACTGTATAACACTGGGGTACAGTACTGGAGGGGACGGATCTGTCACTGTATAACACTGGGGTACAGTACTGGTGGGAACGGGTCTGTCACTGTATAACACAGGGGTACAGTACTGGTGTGGATGGGTCTCTCACTGTATAACACTGGGATACAGTACTGGTGGGGACAGGTCTGTCACTGTACAACACTGGGGTACAGTACTGGTGGGGATGGGTTTGTCACTGTATAACACTGGGGTACAGTACAGTGGGGACAGTTTGTCACTGTATAACACTGTGGTACAGTACTGGTCGGGACGGGCCTGTCACTGTATAACACTGGGGTACAGTGGTGGGGAGAGGTATGTCACTGTATAACACTGGGGTACAGGACTGGTGGGGATGGGTCTGTCAGTATAACACTGGCATACAGCAATGATGGGGCCAGGTCTGTCACTGTATAAGACTGGGGTACAGTACTGGTGGGGACAGGTCTGTCACTGTATAACACTGGGATACACTACAGTGGGGACAGGTCTGTCACTGTATAACACTGGGGTACAGTACATTTGGAGACAGGTCTGTCACTGTATAACACTGGGATACGGTACAGTGGGGACAGGTCTGTCACTGCATAACAGTGGGGTGCAGGACTGTTGGGGACGGGTCTGTCACTGTATAACACTGGGGTCCAGTACTGGTGGGGATGGGTCTGTCACTGTATAACACTGGGGTACAGTACTGGTGGGGACGGGTCTTTCGCTGTATAACACTGGGGTACAGTACTAGTGGGGACAGGTCTGTCACTGTATAACACAGGGGTACAGTACTGGTGGGGACACGCTGTCACTGTATAACACTGGGGTACCATACAGGTGGGGACAGGTCTGTCACTGTATAAGACTGGGGTACAGTACTGGTGGGGATGGGTCTGTCACTGTACAACACTGGGGTACAGTACTGCTGGTGACAGGTCTGCCACTGTATAACACTGGGGTACAGTACTGGTGGGAATGATCTGTCACTGTATAACACTGGGGTACAGTACTGGTGGGGACAGCTCTGTCACCATATAACACTGGGGTACAGTACTGCGGGAGACAGGTCTGTCACTGTATAACACTGGGGTACAGTACATTTGGAGACAGGTCTGCCACTGTATAACACTGGGATACGGTACAGTGGGGCCAGGTCTGTCACTGTATAACAGTGGGGTGCAGGACTGTTGGGGACGGGTCTGTCACTGTATAACACAGAGGCACAATAAGGGTGGGGACAGGTCTGTCACTGTATATCACTGGAGTACAGTACTGGTGGGGACGGGTTTGTCACTGTATAACACTGGGGTACAGTACAGTGGGGACAGTTTGTCACTGTATAACACTGTGGTACAGTACTGGTCGGGACGGGTCTGTCACTGTATAACACTGGGGTACAGTGGTGGGGAGAGGTATGTCACTGTATAACACTGGGGTACAGGACTGGTGGGGATGGGTCTGTCAGTATAACACTGGCGTACAGCAATGATGGGGCCAGGTCTGTCACTGTATAAGACTATGGTACAGTACTGGTGGGGACAGGTCTGTCACTGTATAACACTGGGATACACTACAGTGGGGACAGGTCTGTCACTGTATAACACTGGGGTACAATACTGTTGGGGGCAGGGCTGTCACTGTATAACACTGGGATACAGTACAGTGGGGACAGGTCCGTCACTGTATAACATTGGGGTACAGGACTGGTGCGGACAAGTCTGTCACTCTAACACTGGGGTACAGTACTGATGGGGACAGGTCTGTCACTATATAATACTGGGTACAATATTAGTGAGGACAGGTCTGTATCTGTATAACACTGGGGTACAGTACTGGTGGGGACAGGTCTGTCACTGTATAACACTGGGGTACAGTACTGGTGGGGATGGGTCTTTCACTGTATAACACTGGGGTACAGTACTGGTGGGGACAGGTCTGTCACTGTATAACACTGGGGTACAGTTCTGGTGGGGACAGGTCTGTCACTGAAAAACACTGGGGTACAGTACTGGTGGGGACAAGTCTGTCTCTGTATAACACTGCGCTACAGTACTGGTGTGGATAGGTCTCTCACTGTATAACACTGGGATACAGTACTGGTGGGGATAGGTCTGTCACTGTATAACACTGGGGTACAGTACTGGTGGGGACGGGTTTGTCACTGTATAACACTGGGGTACATAACAGTGGGGACAGTTTGTCACTGTATAACACTGGGGTACAGTACTGGTGGGGACAGCTCTGTCACCATATAACACTGGGGTACAGTACTGGGGGAGACAGGTCTGTCATTGTATAACACTGGGGTACAGTACATTTGGAGACAGGTCTGTCACTGTATAACACTGGGATACAGTACAGTGGGGACAGGTCTGTCACTGTATAACAGTGGGGTGCAGGACTGTTGGGGACGGGTCTGTCACTGTATAACACTGGGGTACAGTACTGGTGGGGATGGGTCTGTCACTGTATAACACTGGGGTACAGTACTGGTGGGTACAGTACTGGTGGGGACGGGTCTTTCGCTGTATAACACTGGGGTACAGTACTAGTGGGGACAGGTCTGTCACTGTATAACACAGGGGCACAGTACTGGTGGGGACACGCTGTCACTGTATAACACTGGGGTACCATACAGGTGCGGACAGGTCTGTCACTGTATAAGACTGGGGTACAGTACTGGTGGCGATGGGTCTGTCACTGTACAACACTGGGGTACAGTACTGCTGGTGACAGGTCTGCCACTGTATAACACTGGGGTACAGTACTGGTGGGGACAGCTCTGTCACCATATAACACTGGGGTACAGTACTGGGGGAGACAGATCTGTCACTGTATAACACTGGGGTACAGTACATTTGGAGACAGGTCTGCCACTGTATAACACTGGGATACGGTACAGTGGGGACAGGTCTGTCACTGTATAACAGTGGGGTGCAGGACTGTTGGGTACGGGTCTGTCACTGTATAACACAGAGGCACAATACGGGTGGGGACAGGTCTGTCACTGTATATCACTGGAGTACAGTACTGGTGGGGACAGGCTGTCACTGTATAACACTGGGGTACCATACAGGTGGGGACAGGTCTGTCACTGTATAACACTGGGGTACAGCACTGCTGGGAATGATCTGTCACTGTATAACACTGCGGTACAGTACAGGTGGGGACAGCTCTGTCACCATATAACACTGGGGTACAGTACATTTGGAGACAGGTCTGTCACTGTATAACACTGGGGTACAGTACATTTGGAGACAGGTCTGTCACTGTATAACACTGGAGTACAGTCCTGGTGTGGATAAGTCTCTCACTGTATAACACTAGTGTACAGTACTGGTGGAGACAGGTCTGTCACTGTACAACAGTGGGGTACAGGATTGTTGGGGACGGGGCTGTCACTGTATAACACAGGGGCACAATACGGGTGGGGACAGGTCTGTCACTGTATATCACTGGAGTACAGCACTGGTGGCAACAGGTCTGTCACTGTATAACATTGGGGTACAGTACTGGTGGGGACAAGTCTGTCACTCTAACACTGGGGTACAGTACAGGTGGGGACAGGTCTGTCACTATATAATATTGGGTAAAATACTAGTGTGGACAGGTCTGTAACTGTATAACACTGGGGTACAGTACTGGTGGGGACAGGTCTGTCACTGTATAACACGGGGGTACAGTACTGGTGGGGATGGATCTGTCACTGTATAACACTGGGGTACAGTACTAGTGGGGACAGGTCTGTCACTGCAAAACACTGGGGTACAGTACTGGTGGGGACAGGCTGTCACTGTATAACACTGGGGTACCATACAAGTGGGGACAGGTCTGTCACTGTATAAGACTGGGGTACAGTACTGGTGGAGACAGGTCTGTCTCTGTATAACACTGGGGTACAGTACTGGTGGGGACAGGTCTGTCACTGTATAATCTTGGGGTACAATACTAGTGAGGACAGGTATGTATCTGTATAACACAGGGGTACAGTACTGGTGGGGTCGGTTCTGTCACTGTATAACACTGGGGTACAGTACAGTGGGGATGGGTCTTTCACTGTATAACACTGGGGTACAGTACTGGTGGGGACAGGTCTGTCACTGTATAACACAGGGGTAGAGTACTGGTGGGGACAGGTCAGTCACTGGATAACACTAGGGCACAGTACTGCTGGTGCCAGGTCTGCCACTTATAACACTGGGGTACAGTACTGTTGGGGGCAGGTCTGTCACTGCATAACACTGGGGTACAGTACTGCTGGGGACAGGTCTGTCACAGTATAACACAGGAGGACAGTACTGGTGGGGACGGGTCTGCCACTGTATAACACTGGGGTACAGTACTGGTGGGGACGGGTCTGTCACCAAATAACACTGGGGTACAGCACTGGTGGGGACAGGTATGTCACTGTATAACACTGCGGTACAGTACTGGTGGGTGCTGGTCTGTCACCATATAACACTAGGGCACAGTACTGGTGGGGAAAGGTCTGCCACTGCATAACACTGGGGTATAGTACTGGTGGGGACAGGTCTGTCACTGTATAACACTGGGGGACAGTATTGGTGGGGACAGCTCTGTCACTGTATAACACATGGGTACAGTACTGGTGGGGACATGTCTGTAACTGTATAACACTGGGTTACAGTACTGGTGGGAATGGTCTGTCACTGTATACCACTGGGGTACAGCACTGGTGGGGACAGCGCTGTTACCATATAACACTGGGGTACAGAACTGGTGGGGACAGGTCTGTCACTCTAACACTGGAGTACAGTATTGGTGGGGACAGGTCTGTCACTGTATAATATTGGGTACAATACTAGTGAGGACAGTTCTGTATCTGCATAACACTGGGGTACAGTACTGGTGGGGACAGGTCTGTCACTGTATAATATTGGGTACAATACTAGTGAGGACAGGTCTGTATCTGCATAACACTGAGGTACAGTACTGGTGGGGACGGGTCTTTTACTGTCTAACACTGGGGTACAGTACTAGTGGGGACAGGTCTGTCACTGTATAACATTGGGGTACAGTACTGGTGGGGACAGGTCTGTCACTGTATAACACTGCGGTACCATACCTTTGGGGACGGATCTGTCACTGTATAACACTGGAGTACAGTACTGGTGTGGATAAGTCTCTCACTGTATAACACGGGTACAGTACTGGTGGGGACAGCTCTGTCACTGTATAACACATGGGTACAGTACTGGTGGGGACATGTCTGTAACTGTATAACATTGGGGTACAGTACTGGTGGGAATGGTCTGTCACTGTATACCACTGGGGGACAGCACTGGTGGGGACAGCGCTGTTCCCATATAACACTGGGGTACAGGACTGGTGGAGACAGGTCAGTCACTGCAAACACTGGGGTACAGTACTGGTGGGGACAGGTCTGTCACTGTATAACACAGGGGTACATTACTGGTGGGAACGGGCCTGTCACTGTATAACACTGGGGTACAGTACAGTGGGGACAGGTCTGTCACAGTATATCACTGGGGAACAGTACTGGTGGGGACAGGTCTGTCACTGTATAATACAGGGGTACAGTACTGGTGGGGACAGGTCTGTCGCTGTATAACACTGGGGTACAGCACTGCTGGTGACAGGTCTGCCACTTATAACACTGGGGTACAGTACTGTAGGGGGCAGGTCTGTCACTGTATAACACAGGGGTACATTACTGGTGGAAACGGGCCTGTCACTGTATAACACTGGGGTACAGTACAGTGGGGACAGGTCTGTCACAGTATATCACTGGGGAACAGTACTGGTGGGGACAGGTCTGCCACTGTATAACACAGGGGTACAGTACTGGTGGGGACAGGTCTGTTACTGTATAACACTGGGGTACAGTACTGGTGGGGACGGGTCTGTCACCAAATAACAATGGGGGACAGTATTGGTGGGGACAGCTCTGTCACTATAACACATGGGTACAGTACTGGTGGGGACATGTCTGTAACTGTATAACATTGGGTTACAGTACTGGTGGGAATGGTCTGTCACTGTATACCACTGGGGTACAGCACTGGTGGGGACAGCGCTGTTACCATATAACACTGGGGTACAGTACTGGTGGGGACAGGTCTTTCACTGTATAACACTGGGGTACAGTGCTGGTGGGGACCGATCTGTCACTGTATAACACTGGGGTACAGTACTAGCGGGGACAGGTCTGTCACTGTATAACATTGGGTGACAGTACTGGTGGGGACAGGTCTGTCACTGTATAACACTGCGGTACCATAATGGTGGGGACGGGTCTGTCACTGTATAACACGGCGGTACAGTACTGGTGTGGATAAGTCTCTCACTGTATAAAACTGGGGTACTCCACTGGTGGGGACAGCTCTGTCACTATATAACACATGGGTACAGTACTGGTGGGGACATGTCTGTAACTGTATAACATTGGGGTACAGTACTGGTGGGAAAGGTCTGTCACTATATACCACTGGGGTACAGTACTGGTGGGGACAGCGCTGTTCCCATATAACACTGAGGTACAGAACTGGTGGAGACAGGTCTGTCACGGCAAACCCTGGGGTACAGTACTGGTGGGGATGGGTCTGTCAATGTATAACTCTGGGGTACAGAACTGGTGGGGACAGGTCTGTCACTGTATAACACTTGGGTACATTACTGGTGGGGACAGGTCTGTCACTGTATAACAGTGGAGTACAGTACTGGTGGGGACAGGTCTGTCACTGTATAACACTGGGGTACAGTACTGGTGGGGTCGGGTCTGTCACTGTATAACACTAGGGTACAGCACTGCTGGTGACAGGTCTGCCACTTATAACACTGGGGTACAGTACTGTAAGGGGCAGGTCTGTCACTGTATAACACAGGGGTACATTACTGGTGGGAACGGGCCTGTCACTGTATAACAGGGGGGTACAGTACAGTGGGGACAAGTCTGTCACACTATATCACTGGAGTACAGTACTGGTGGGGACAGGTCTGTCACTGTATAACACTGGGGTACAGTACTGGTGGGGCCGGGTCTGTCACTGTATAACACTGGGGTACAGCACTGCTGGTGACAGGTCTGCCACTTATAACACTGGGGTACAGTACTGTAGGGGGCAGGTCTGTCACTGTATAACACAAGGGTACATTACTGGTGGGAACGGGCCTGTCACTGTATAACACTGGGGTACAGTACAGTGGGGACAGGTCTGTCACAGTATATCACTGGGGAACAGTACTGGTGGGGACGGGTCTGTCACTGTATAATACAGGGGCACAGTACTGGTGGGGATGTGTCTGTCACTGTATAACACTGGGGTACAGCACTGGTGGGGACAGGTCTGTCACTGTATCACACTGGGGTACAGTACTGGTGGGTGCTGGTCTGTCACCATATAACACTAGGGCACAGTACTGGTGGGGAAAGGTCTGCCACTGCATAACACTGGGGTACAGTACTGGTGGGGTCAGGTCTGTCACTGTATAACACTGGGGGACAGTATTGGTGGGGACAGCTCTGTCACTGTATAACACATGGGTACAGTACTGGTGGGGACATGTCTGTAACTGTATAACATTGGGTTACAGTACTGGTGGGAATGGTCTGTCACTGTATACCACTGGGGTACAGCACTGGTGGGGACAGCGCTGTTACCATATAACACTGGGGTACAGAACTGGTGCGGACAGGTCTGTCACTGCAAACACTGGGGTACAGTGCTGGTGGGGGTGGGTCTGTCAATGTATAACACTGGGGTATAGTACTGGTGGGGGCAGGTCTGTCACTGTATAACACTGGGGTACAGTACTGGTGGGGACAAGCCTGACACTGTATAACACTGGAGTACAGTACTGGTGGGGACAGGTCTGTCACTGTATAACACTGGGGTACAGTACTGGTGGGCTCGGGTCTGTCACTGTATAACACTGGGGTACAGCACTGCTGGTGACAGGTCTGCCACTTATAACACTGGGGTACAGTACTGCAGGGGGCAGGTTTGTCACTGTATAACACAGGGGCACATTACTGGTGGGAACTGGCCTGTCACTGTATAACACTGGGGTACAGTACAGTGGGGACAGGTCTGTCACAGTATATCACTGGGGAACAGTACTGGTGGGGACAGGTCTGTCACTGTATAACACAGGGGTACAATACTGGTGGGGACGAGTCGGTCACCAAATAACACTGGGGGACTGCACTGGTGGAGACAGGTCTGTCACTGTATAACACTGGGGTAAAGTATTGGTGGGGAACAAATCTGTCACTGTATAACACGGTTACAGTACTGGTGGGGACAGGTCTTTTACTGGATAACACTGGGGAACAGGACTGGCAGGGACAGGTATGTCACTGTATAACACTGGGATACAGTACTGGTGGGGGCTGGTCTGTCACCATATAACACTGGGGAACAGTACTGGTGGGGAAAGGTCTGCCACTGCATAACACTGGGGTACAGTACTGGTGGGGACAGGTCTGTCACTGTACAACACTGCGGTACCATACTGGTGGGGACGGGTCTGTCACTGTATAACACGGCGGTACAGTACTGGTGTGGATAAGTCTCTCACTGAATAACACTGGGTTACTGTATAACACATGGGTACAGTACTGGTGGGGACATGTCTGTAACTGTATAACATTGGGGTACAGTACTGGTGGGAATGGTCTGTCACTGTATACCACTGGGGTACAGCACTGGTGGGGACAGCACTGTTCCCATATAACACTGCGGTACAGAACTGGTGGAGACAGGTCTGTCACTGCATAACTCTGGGGTACAGTACTGGTGGGGGTGGGTCTGTCAATGTATAACACTGGGGTACAGTACTGGTGGGGACAGATCTGTCACTGTATAACACTTGGGTATATTACTGGTGGGTACAGGTCGGTCACTGTATAACACTGGGATACAGTAGAGTGGGGACAAGACTGTCACTGTATAACACTGGAGTACAGTACTGGTGGGGACAGGTCTGTCATTGTATAACACTGGGGAACAGGACTGGTGGGGGTGGGTCTGTCACTGTATAACACTGGGGTACAGCACTGGGAGGGGGGACAGGTCTGTCAGTGTATAACATTGGGATACAGTGCAGGTGGGGACAGATCTGTCACTATATAATATTGGGTAAAATACTAGTGAGGACAGGTCTGTATCTGTATAACACTGGGGTACAGTACTGCTGGGGACGGATCTGTCACTGTATAACACTGGGGTACAGTACTAGTGGGGACAGGTCTGTCACTGTATAACACTGGGGTACAGTACTAGTGGGGACAGGTCTGTCACTGTATAACACTGGGGTACAGTACTAGTGGGGACAGGTCTGTCACTGTATAACACTGGGGTACAGTACTGGTGGGGACAGGCTGTCACTGTATAACACTGGGGTACCATACAGCTGGGGACAGGTCTGTCACTGGATAACACTGGGGTACAGTACTGGTGGAGACAGGTCTGTCACTGTATAACACTGGGGTACAGTACTGGTGCGGACAGGTCTGTCACTGTATAATCTTGGGGTACAATACAAGTGAGGACAGGTCTGTATATGTATAACACTGGGGTACAGTGCTGGTGGGGACAGTTCTGTCACTATATAACACTGGGGTACAGTACAGGTGGGGATGGGTCTTTCACTGTATAACACTGGGGTACAGTACTGGGGGGGACAGGTCGGTCACTGTATAACACTGTGGTACAGTACTGGTGGGGACAGGTCTGTCACTGTATAACACAGGGGTCCAGTACTGGTGGGGACAGGTCAGTCACTGGATAACTCTGGGGCACAGTACTGCTGGTGACAGGTCTGCCACTTATAACACCGGGGTACAGTACTGTTGGGGGCAGGTCTGTCACTGTATAACACTGGGGTACAGTACTGGTGCGAACGGGTATGTCACTGTATAAGACTCGGGTCCAGTACTGGTGGGGACGGGTCTGTCACAGTATAACATTGGGGTACAGTACAGTGGGGACGGATCTGTCACTGTATATCACTGGGGAACAGTACTGGTGGGGTCGGGTCTGTCACTGTATAACACTAGGGTACAGCACTGCTGGTGACAGGTCTGCCACTTATAACACTGGGGTACAGTCCTGTAAGGGGCAGGTCTGTCACTGTATAACACAGGGGTACATTACTGGTGGGAACGGGCCTGTCACTGTATAACAGGGGGGTACAGTACAGTGGGGACAAGTCTGTCACACTATATCACTGGAGTACAGTACTGGTGGGGACAGGTCTGTCACTGTATAACACTGGGGTACAGTACTGGTGGGGCCGGGTCTGTCACTGTATAACACTGGGGTACAGCACTGCTGGTGACAGGTCTGCCACTTATAACACTGGGGTACAGTACTGTAGGGGGCAGGTCTGTCACTGTATAACACAAGGGTACATTACTGGTGGGAACGGGCCTGTCACTGTATAACACTGGGGTACAGTACAGTGGGGACAGGTCTGTCACAGTATATCACTGGGGAACAGTACTGGTGGGGACGGGTCTGTCACTGTATAATACAGGGGCACAGTACTGGTGGGGATGTGTCTGTCACTGTATAACACTGGGGTACAGCACTGGTGGGGACAGGTCTGTCACTGTATCACACTGGGGTACAGTACTGGTGGGTGCTGGTCTGTCACCATATAACACTAGGGCACAGTACTGGTGGGGAAAGGTCTGCCACTGCATAACACTGGGGTACAGTACTGGTGGGGTCAGGTCTGTCACTGTATAACACTGGGGGACAGTATTGGTGGGGACAGCTCTGTCACTGTATAACACATGGGTACAGTACTGGTGGGGACATGTCTGTAACTGTATAACATTGGGTTACAGTACTGGTGGGAATGGTCTGTCACTGTATACCACTGGGGTACAGCACTGGTGGGGACAGCGCTGTTACCATATAACACTGGGGTACAGAACTGGTGCGGACAGGTCTGTCACTGCAAACACTGGGGTACAGTGCTGGTGGGGGTGGGTCTGTCAATGTATAACACTGGGGTATAGTACTGGTGGGGGCAGGTCTGTCACTGTATAACACTGGGGTACAGTACTGGTGGGGACAAGCCTGACACTGTATAACACTGGAGTACAGTACTGGTGGGGACAGGTCTGTCACTGTATAACACTGGGGTACAGTACTGGTGGGGACAGGTCAGTCACTGGATAACTCTGGGGCACAGTACTGCTGGTGACAGGTCTGCCACTTATAACACCGGGGTACAGTACTGTTGGGGGCAGGTCTGTCACTGTATAACACTGGGGTACAGTACTGGTGCGAACGGGTATGTCACTGTATAAGACTCGGGTCCAGTACTGGTGGGGACGGGTCTGTCACAGTATAACATTGCGGTACAGTACAGTGGGGACGGATCTGTCACTGTATATCACTGGGGAACAGTACTGGTGGGGTCGGGTCTGTCACTGTATAACACTAGGGTACAGCACTGCTGGTGACAGGTCTGCCACTTATAACACTGGGGTACAGTACTGTAAGGGGCAGGTCTGTCACTGTATAACACAGGGGTACATTACTGGTGGGAACGGGCCTGTCACTGTATAACAGGGGGGTACAGTACAGTGGGGACAAGTCTGTCACACTATATCACTGGAGTACAGTACTGGTGGGGACAGGTCTGTCACTGTATAACACTGGGGTACAGTACTGGTGGGGCCGGGTCTGTCACTGTATAACACTGGGGTACAGCACTGCTGGTGACAGGTCTGCCACTTATAACACTGGGGTACAGTACTGTAGGGGGCAGGTCTGTCACTGTATAACACAAGGGTACATTACTGGTGGGAACGGGCCTGTCACTGTATAACACTGGGGTACAGTACAGTGGGGACAGGTCTGTCACAGTATATCACTGGGGAACAGTACTGGTGGGGACGGGTCTGTCACTGTATAATACAGGGGCACAGTACTGGTGGGGATGTGTCTGTCACTGTATAACACTGGGGTACAGCACTGGTGGGGACAGGTCTGTCACTGTATCACACTGGGGTACAGTACTGGTGGGTGCTGGTCTGTCACCATATAACACTAGGGCACAGTACTGGTGGGGAAAGGTCTGCCACTGCATAACACTGGGGTACAGTACTGGTGGGGTCAGGTCTGTCACTGTATAACACTGGGGGACAGTATTGGTGGGGACAGCTCTGTCACTGTATAACACATGGGTACAGTACTGGTGGGGACATGTCTGTAACTGTATAACATTGGGTTACAGTACTGGTGGGAATGGTCTGTCACTGTATACCACTGGGGTACAGCACTGGTGGGGACAGCGCTGTTACCATATAACACTGGGGTACAGAACTGGTGCGGACAGGTCTGTCACTGCAAACACTGGGGTACAGTGCTGGTGGGGGTGGGCCTGTCAATGTATAACACTGGGGTATAGTACTGGTGGGGGCAGGTCTGTCACTGTATAACACTGGGGTACAGTACTGGTGGGGACAAGCCTGACACTGTATAACACTGGAGTACAGTACTGGTGGGGACAGGTCTGTCACTGTATAACACTGGGGTACAGTACTGGTGGGCTCGGGTCTGTCACTGTATAACACTGGGGTACAGCACTGCTGGTGACAGGTCTGCCACTTATAACACTGGGGTACAGTACTGCAGGGGGCAGGTTTGTCACTGTATAACACAGGGGCACATTACTGGTGGGAACTGGCCTGTCACTGTATAACACTGGGGTACAGTACAGTGGGGACAGGTCTGTCACAGTATATCACTGGGGAACAGTACTGGTGGGGACAGGTCTGTCACTGTATAACACAGGGGTACAATACTGGTGGGGACGAGTCGGTCACCAAATAACACTGGGGGACTGCACTGGTGGAGACATGTCTGTCACTGTATAACACTGGGGTAAAGTATTGGTGGGGAACAAATCTGTCACTGTATAACACGGTTACAGTACTGGTGGGGACAGGTCTTTTACTGGATAACACTGGGGAACAGGACTGGCAGGGACAGGTATGTCACTGTATAACACTGGGATACAGTACTGGTGGGGGCTGGTCTGTCACCATATAACACTGGGGAACAGTACTGGTGGGGAAAGGTCTGCCACTGCATAACACTGGGGTACAGTACTGGTGGGGACAGGTCTGTCACTGTACAACACTGCGGTACCATACTGGTGGGGACGGGTCTGTCACTGTATAACACGGCGGTACAGTACTGGTGTGGATAAGTCTCTCACTGAATAACACTGGGTTACTGTATAACACATGGGTACAGTACTGGTGGGGACATGTCTGTAACTGTATAACATTGGGGTACAGTACTGGTGGGAATGGTCTGTCACTGTATACCACTGGGGTACAGCACTGGTGGGGACAGCACTGTTCCCATATAACACTGCGGTACAGAACTGGTGGAGACAGGTCTGTCACTGCATAACTCTGGGGTACAGTACTGGTGGGGGTGGGTCTGTCAATGTATAACACTGGGGTACAGTACTGGTGGGGACAGATCTGTCACTGTATAACACTTGGGTATATTACTGGTGGGTACAGGTCGGTCACTGTATAACACTGGGATACAGTAGAGTGGGGACAAGACTGTCACTGTATAACACTGGAGTACAGTACTGGTGGGGACAGGTCTGTCATTGTATAACACTGGGGAACAGGACTGGTGGGGGTGGGTCTGTCACTGTATAACACTGGGGTACAGCACTGGGAGGGGGGACAGGTCTGTCAGTGTATAACATTGGGATACAGTGCAGGTGGGGACAGATCTGTCACTATATAATATTGGGTAAAATACTAGTGAGGACAGGTCTGTATCTGTATAACACTGGGGTACAGTACTGCTGGGGACGGATCTGTCACTGTATAACACTGGGGTACAGTACTAGTGGGGACAGGTCTGTCACTGTATAACACTGGGGTACAGTACTAGTGGGGACAGGTCTGTCACTGTATAACACTGGGGTACAGTACTAGTGGGGACAGGTCTGTCACTGTATAACACTGGGGTACAGTACTGGTGGGGACAGGCTGTCACTGTATAACACTGGGGTACCATACAGCTGGGGACAGGTCTGTCACTGGATAACACTGGGGTACAGTACTGGTGGAGACAGGTCTGTCACTGTATAACACTGGGGTACAGTACTGGTGCGGACAGGTCTGTCACTGTATAATCTTGGGGTACAATACAAGTGAGGACAGGTCTGTATATGTATAACACTGGGGTACAGTGCTGGTGGGGACAGTTCTGTCACTATATAACACTGGGGTACAGTACAGGTGGGGATGGGTCTTTCACTGTATAACACTGGGGTACAGTACTGGGGGGGACAGGTCGGTCACTGTATAACACTGTGGTACAGTACTGGTGGGGACAGGGCTGTCACTGTATAACACAGGGGTCCAGTACTGGTGGGGACAGGTCAGTCACTGGATAACTCTGGGGCACAGTACTGCTGGTGACAGGTCTGCCACTTATAACACCGGGGTACAGTACTGTTGGGGGCAGGTCTGTCACTGTATAACACTGGGGTACAGTACTGGTGCGAACGGGTATGTCACAGTATAAGACTCGGGTCCAGTGCTGGTGGGGACGGGTCTGTCACAGTATAACATTGGGGTACAGTACAGTGGGGACGGATCTGTCACTGTATATCACTGGGGAACAGTACTGGTGGGGACAGGTCTGTCACTGTATAACACGGGTACAGTACTGGTGGGGACAGGTCTGTCACTGTATAACACTGGGGTACAGTACTGGTGGGGACGGGTCTGTCACTGTGTAACACTGGGGTACAGTACTGGTGGGGACAGGTCTGTCACTGTATAAGGCTCGGGTCCAGTACTGGTGGGGACGGGACTGTCAGTGTATAACACTGGGGTATAGTACTGGTGGGGACGGGTCTGTCACTGTATAACACTGGGGTACAGTACAGAGGGGACGGGTCTGTCACTGTTTCTCACTGGGGAACAGTACTGGTGGGGACGGGTCTGTCACTGTATAACACTGGGGTACAGTACTGGTGGGGATGGGTCTGTCACAAAATAACACTGGGGTACAGCACTGGTGGGGACAGATATGTTACTGTATAACACTGGGGTATACTACTGGTGTGGGCGGGTCTGTATCTGTTTCACACTGGGGTACAGTACTGGTGGAGACAGGTCTGTCACTGTATAACACTGGGGTAAAGTACTGGTGGGGACACGCCTGTCACTGTATAACACTGGGGTAAAGTATTGGTGGGGGAAGTCTGTCACTGTATAACACGGGTACAGTACTGGTGGGGACACGCCTGTCACTGTATAACACTGGGGTAAAGTATTGGTTGTGGAAGTCTGTCACTGTATAACACGGGTACAGTACTGCTGGGGACGGGTCTGTTACTGGATAACACTGGGGTACAGTACTGGTGGGGACAGGTCTGTCACTGTATAACACTGCGGTACCATACTGGTGGGGACGGGTCTGTCACTGGATAACACTGGGGCACAGAACTGCTGGTGACAGGTCTGCCACTTATAACACTGGGGTACAGTACTGATGGGGACAGGTCCCTCACTGTATAACTATGGGGTACAGTACTGCTGGAGACGGGTCTGTTACTGGATAACACTGGGGTACAGTACTGGTGGGGACGGGTATGTCACTGCGTAACACTGGGGTACAGTACTGGTGGGGACGGGTATGTCACTGCGTAACACTGGGGTACAGTACTGGTGGGGACGGGTATGTCACTGCGTAACACTGGGGTACAGTACTGGTGGGGACAGGTCTGTCACTGTATAACACTGCGGTACCATACTGGTGGGGACGGGTCTGTCACTGTATAACACTGCGGTACCATACTGGTGGGGACGGGTCTGTCACTGCATAACACAGCGGTACAGTACTGGTGTGGATAAGGCTCTCACTGTATAACACTGGGGTACAGTATTGGTGGGGACATGTCTGTAACTGTATAACATTGGGGTACAGTACTGGTGGGAATGGTCTGTCACTGTATACCACTGGGGTACAGTACTGGTGGGGACAGCGCTGTTCCCATATAACACTGGGGTACAGTACTGGTGGAGACAGGTCTGTCACAGCATAACACTGGGGTACAGTACTGGTGGGGACAGGTCTGTCACTGAATAACACTGGGATACAGTAGAGTGGGGACAAGTCTGTCACTGTATAACACTGGAGTACAGTACTGGTGGGGACAGGTCTGTCACTGTATAACACTGGGGTACAGTATTGGTGGGGCTGGGTCTGTCACTGTATAACCCTGGGGTCCAGTAGCGGGGGGGACAGGTCTCTCATTGTATAACACTGGGGTACAGTACTGGTGGGGATGAGTCTGTCAATGTATAGCACTGGGGTACAGTAATGGTGGGGACAGGTATGTCACTGTATAACACTGGTGTACAGTACGGGTGGGGACAGGTATGTCACTGTGTATCACTGGAGTACAGTACTGGTAGGGACAGGTCTGTCACTGTATAACATTGGGGTACAGTACTGGTGGGGACAGGTCTGTCAATCTAACACTGGGGTACAGTACTGGTGGGGACAGGTCTGTCACTATAATATTGGGTAAAATACTAGTGAGGACAGGTCTGTATCTGTATAACACTGGGGTACAGTACTGGTGGGGACAGGTCTGTCACTGTATAACACTGGGGTACAGTACTGGTGGGGATGGATCTGTCACTGTATAACACTGGGGTACAGTACTGGTGGGGACAGGCTGTCACTGTATAACACTGGGGTACCATACAGGTGGAGACAGGTCTGTCACTGTATAACACGGGTACAGTACTGGTGGGGACAGGTCTGTCACTGTATAATCTTGGGGTACAATGCTAGTGAGGACAGGTCTGTATCTGTATAACACTGGGGTACAGTACTGGTGGGGACAGTTCTGTCACTGTATAACACTGGGGGACAGTACAGGTGGGGATGGGTCTTTCACTGCATAACACTGGGGTACAGTACTGGTGGGGACAGGTCTGTCACTGTATAACACTGGGGTACAGTACTGGTGGGGACAGGTCTGTCACTGTATAACACTGGGGTACAGTACTGGTGGGGACAGGTCAGTCACTGGATAACACTGGGGCACAGTACTGCTGGTGAAAGGTCTGCCACTTATAACACAGAGGTACAGTACTGTTGGGGGCAGGTATGTCACTGTATAACACTGGGGTACAGTACATTGGGGACGGGTCTGTCACTGTATATCACTGCGGAACAGTACTGGTGGGGACAGGTCTGTCACTGTATAACACAGGGGTACAGCACTGGTGGGGACGGGTCTGTCACTGTATAACACTGGGGTACAGTACTGGTGGGGGCAGGTCTGTGACCATATAACACTGGGGTACAGTACTGGTGGGGACAGGTCTGTCACTGGATAACACTGGAGCACAGTACTGCTGGAGATAGGTCTGCCACTTAGAACTCTGGGGTACAGTACTGGTGGGGACAGGTCCCTCACTGTATAACACTGGGGTACAGTACTGCTAGGGATGGGTCTGTTACTGGATAACACTGGGGTACAGTTCTGGTGGGAACGGGTATGTCACTGTATAACACTGGGGTACAGTACTGGTGGGGGCTGGTCTGTCACCATATAACACTGGGGAACAGTACTGGTGGGGACAGGTCTGTCTCTGTATAACAGTGGGGTACAGTACTGGTGGGGACGGGTCTGTCGCTGTATAACACAGGGGTACAGTACTAGGGGGTACAGGTCTGTCACTGTATAACACTGGGGAACATTACTGGTGGGGACAGGTCTGTCACTGTATAACACTGGGCTACAGTACTGGTGGAGACAGGTATGTCAGTGTATAACATTGGGGTACAGTACTGGTGGGGACAGGTCTGTCACGCTATAATTTTGGGGTACAATACTAGTGAGGACAGATCTGTCACTGTGTAACACAGGGGTACAGTACTGGTGGGGATGTGTCTGTCACTGTATAACACTGGGGTACAGTACTGGTGAGGACAGGTCTGTCACTGGATAACACTGGGGCACAGTACTGCTGGTGACAGGTCTGCCACTTAAAACACTGGGGTACAGAACTGGTGGGAGCAGGTCTGTCGCTGTATAACACTGGGGTACAGTACTGGTGGGAACAGGTCTGTCACTGTATAAGACTCGGGTCCAGTACTGGTGGGGACGGGTCTGTCACTGTATAACACTGGGGTACAGTACTGGTGGGGGCAGGTCTGTGACTATATAACACTGGGGTATAGTACTGGTGGGGACAGGTCAGTCACTGTATAACACTGGGGTACAGTACAGAGGGGACGGGTCTGTCACTGTATATCACTGGGGAACAGTACTGGTGGGGACAGGTCTGTCACGGTATAACACAGGGGTACAGTACGGGTGGGGACGGGTCTGTCACTGTATAACACTGGAGTACAGTACTGGTGGGGACAGGTCTGTCACTGTATAACACAGGGGTACAGTACTGGTGGGGACGGGTCTATCACTGTATAACACTGAGGTATGGTACTGGTGGGGATGGGTCTGTCACTATAACACTGGGGTAAAGTACTGGTGGGGACAGGTCTGTCACTGCATAACACGGGTACAGCACTGGTGGGGACAGGTCCCTCACTGTATAACAATGGAGTACAGTACTGCTGGGGACAGGTCTGTCACTGTATAACACTGGGGTACAGCACTGGTGAGAACAGGTCTGTAACTGTATAACACTGGGGTACAGTACTGGTGGGAGTGAATCTGTCACTGTATAACACTGGGGTACAGCACTGGTGGGGACAGGTCTGTCCCTGTATAACACTGGGGTACAATATTGGTGGGGCTGGGTCTGTCACTGTATAACACTGGGGTACAGTACCGGTGGGGACAGGTCTCACATTTTATAACACTGGGGTACAGAACTGGTGGGGATGAGTCTGTCACTGTATAACACTGGGGTACAGTACTGGTGGGGACAGGTATGTCACTGTATAACACTGGGGTACAGTCCTGCTGGTGACAAGTCTGTCACTGTATAACACTGGGGAACAGTACTGGTGGGGGCAGGTCTGTCACCATATCACACTGGGCTACAGTACTGGTGGGGACGGGTCTGTCACTGCTAACACTGGGGTACAGTACTGGTGGCGACAGGTCTGTATCTGTATAACACTGGGGTACAGTACTGGTGCGGACAGGGCTGTCACTGTAAAACACTGGGGTACAGTACTGGTGGGGACAAGTCTGTCACTGTATAACATTGGGGCACAGTACTGGTGGGGACAGGTCTGTCACTGTATAACATTGGGTACAATACTAGTGAGGACAGGTCTGTATCTGTATAACATTGGGGTACAGTACTGGTGGGGACAGGTCTGTCACTGTATAGCACTGGGGTACAGTACTGGTGGGGACGGATCTGTCATTGTATAACACTGGGGTACAGTACTGGTGGGGACGGGTCTTTCACTGTATAACAATGGGGTACAGTACTAGTGGGGACGGTCTGCCACTGTATAACACTGGGGCCCAGTACTGGTGGTGACAGGTCTGTCACTGTATAACACTGCGGTACCATACTGGTGGGGACGGGTCTGTCCCTGTATAACACTGCGGTACAGTACTGGTGTGGATTGGTCTCTCACTGTATAACACTGGGACACAGTACTGGTTTGGACAGGTCTGTCACTGTATAACACTGGGGTACAGTACTGCTAGGGATGGGTCTGTTACTGGATAACACTGGGGTACAGTACTGGTGGGGACGGGTATGTCACTGTATAACACTGGGGTACAGTACTGGTGGGGGCTGGTCTGTCACCATATAACACTGGGGAACAGTACTGGTGGGGACAGGTCTGTCGCTGTATAACACAGGGGTACAGTACTAGGGGGTACAGGACTGTCACTGTATAACACTGGGCTACAGTACTGGTGGAGACAGGTATGTCAGTGTATAACATTGGGGTACAGTACTGGTGGGGACAGGTCTGTCACGCTATAATTTTGGGGTACAATACTAGTGAGGACAGATCTGTCACTGTGTAACACAGGGGTACAGTACTGGTGGGGATGTGTCTGTCACTGTATAACACTGGGGTACAGTACTGGTGAGGACAGGTCTGTCACTGGATAACACTGGGGCACAGTACTGCTGGTGACAGGTCTGCCACTTAAAACACTGGGGTACAGAACTGGTGGGGGCAGGTCTGTCACTGTATAACACTGGGGTACAGTACTGGTGGGAACGGGTCTGTCACTGTATAAGACTCGGGTCCAGTACTGGTGGGGACGGGTCTGTCACTGTATAACACTGGGGTACAGTACTGGTGGGGGAAGGTCTGTGACCATATAACACTGGGGTATAGTACTGGTGGGGACAGGTCAGTCACTGTATAACACTGGGGTACAGTACAGAGGGGACGGGTCTGTCACTGTATATCACTGGGGAACAGTACTGGTGGGGACAGGTCTGTCACTGTATAACACAGGGGTACAGTACTGGTGGGGACGGGTCTGTCACTGTATAACACTGGAGTACAGTACTGGTGGGGACGGGTCTATCACTGTATAACACTGAGGTATGGTACTGGTGGGGATGGGTCTGTCACTATAACACTGGGGTAAAGTACTGGTGGGTGACAGGTCTGTCACTGCATAACACGGGTACAGCACTGGTGGGGACAGGTCCCTCACTGTATAACAATGGAGTACAGTACTGCTGGGGACAGGTCTGTCACTGTATAACACTGGGGTACAGTACTGGTGGGGACAGGTCTGTCACTGTATAACACTGAGGTACAGTACTGGTGGGGATGGATCTGTCGCTGTGTAACACTGGGATAGAGTACTGGTGGGGACAGGTCTGTCACTGTATAACACTGGGGTACAGCACTGGTGGGAACAGGTCTGTAACTGTATAACACTGGGGTACAGTACTGGTGGGAGTGAATCGGTCACTGTATAACACTGGGGTACAGCACTGGTGGGGACAGGTCTGTCCCTGTATAACACTGGGGTACAATATTGGTGGGGCTGGGTCTGTCACTGTATAACACTGGGGTACAGTACCGGTGGGGACAGGTCTCACATTTTATAACACTGGGGTACAGAACTGGTGGGGATGAGTCTGTCACTGTATAACACTGAGGTACAGTACTGGTGGGGACAGGTATGTCACCATATCACACTGGGCTACAGTACTGGTGGGGACGGGTCTGTCACTGCTAACACTGGGGTACAGTACTGGTGGCGACAGGTCTGTCACTGTATAACACTGAGGTACAGTACTGGTGGGGATGGATCTGTCGCTGTGTAACACTGGGATAGAGTACTGGTGGGGACAGGTCTGTCACTGTATAACACTGGGGTACAGCACTGGTGGGAACAGGTCTGTAACTGTATAACACTGGGGTACAGTACTGGTGGGAGTGAATCTGTCACTGTATAACACTGGGGTACAGCACTGGTGGGGACAGGTCTGTCCCTGTATAACACTGGGGTACAATATTGGTGGGGCTGGGTCTGTCACTGTATAACACTGGGGTACAGTACCGGTGGGGACAGGTCTCACATTTTATAACACTGGGGTACAGTCCTGCTGGTGACAAGTCTGTCACTGTATAACACTGAGGTACAGTACTGGTGGGGACAGGTATGTCACCATATCACACTGGGCTACAGTACTGGTGGGGACGGGTCTGTCACTGCTAACACTGGGGTACAGTACTGGTGGCGACAGGTCTGTATCTGTATAACACTGGGGTACAGTACTGGTGCGGACAGGGCTGTCACTGTAAAACACTGGGGTACAGTACTGGTGGGGACAAGTCTGTCACTGTATAACATTGGGGCACAGTACTGGTGGGGACAGGTCTGTCACTGTATAACATTGGGTACAATACTAGTGAGGACAGGTCTGTATCTGTATAACACTGGGGTACAGTACTGGTGGGGACAGGTCTGTCACTGTATAGCACTGGGGTACAGTACTGGTGGGGACGGATCTGTCATTGTATAATACTGGGGTACAGTACTGGTGGGGACGGGTCTTTCACTGTATAACACTGGGGTACAGTACTGGTGGGGACAGGTCTGCCACTGTATAACCCTGGGCACAGTACATTTGGAGACAGGTCTGTCACTGTATAACACTGGGATACAGTACAGTGGGGACAGGTCTGTCACTGTATAACAGTGGGGTACAGTACTGGTGGGGACGGGTCTGTCACTGTATAACACAGGGGTACAGTACGGGTGGGGACAGGTCTGTCATTGTATATCACTGGGGTACAGTACTGGTGGGGACAGGTCTGTCACTGTATAACATTGTGGTACAGTACTGGTGGGGACAGGTCTGTCACTCTAACACTGGGGTACAGTACTGGTGGAGACAGGTCTGTCACTGTATAACATTGGGGTACAGTACTGGTGGGGACAGATCTGTCACTGGATAACACTGGGGTGCAGAACTGGTGGGGGCAGGTATGTCACTGTATAAGACTCGGGTCCAGTACTGGTGGGGACGGGACTGTCACTGTATAACACTGGGGACCAGTACTGCTGGGGTCGGGTCTGTCACTGTATAACACTGGGGTACAGTACTGGTGGGGACGGGTCTGTCACTGGATAACACTGGGGTACAGTACTGGTGGGGACAGGACTGTCACTGTATAACACTGGGGTACAGTACTGGTGGGGACGGGTCTGTCACTGTATAACACTGGGGTACAGTACTGGTGAGGACTGTTCTGTCACTGTACACACACAGTTACAGTACTGGTCGGGAATGGTCTGTGAGTGCAGCTGGACGTTAGTTAACACAATGCACTCACTGGTATATTTCTGACTACCTCACATTCATGTTCATCAATTTGATTGTGATTGTTTCTCGAATCTACAAATCACAGAATTTTAGCAGCACAGAAGTAGGCCATTCATGTCTGCACCTGCTCTCCAATGAGCATTATGACTCAGTGCCATTGCCCTGCCTTTTCCCTGTAACCCTGCACATTATTTAAATAGAAATAATCATCTACTGCCCTCCAGAACGCCCCGACTGAACCTGCCTCCACCACACTTCCATGCAGTGCATTCCAGACCCGAACCACTCGCTGTGTGAAAAAGATTTTTCTCATGTCACATTTGCTTCTTTTGCAAATCACTCTAACTCTGTGCCCTCTTACTCTTGATCCTTTTATGAGCGGGAACAGCTTCTCCCTCTCTGCTCTGTCCAGCCACCTCATGATTTTAAACATCTGTATCAAATCTCCTCTTAGCCTTCTTCTCCAAGGAGAACAGTCCCAGCTTCTCCAATCTATCTTCATAACTGAAGTTTCTCATCCCTGGAACCATTCTTATAAACCTCTTCTGCACTCTCTGCAATGTGTTCGCATCCTTCCTACAGTTTGGTGCCCAGAACTGTACACAATCCTCCAACTGCAGTCTAAAGAGATTCTTACATAAATTCAACATAACCTCCCTGCTCTTGTACTCTCTGCCCCTATTAATAAAGCCCAGGATACTATATGCTTTATTAACTGCTCTCTTAACCTATCCTGCCACCTTCAATGATTTATGCATATATACACCCGGGTCTTTCTGCTCCTGCACCCCCTTCAAAATTCCACCCCTATTTTACATTGTTCATGTCTTTCCTATGAAAATGCATCATCTCACACTTCTCCACATCAAACATCAACTTAGCCCACTCCACCAACTTGTCTATGTCCTTTTGAACACTCCCAAGCTTCATAACATCTGCAAACTTTGAAACTATCCCCTGCACATGGAGATCTAGATCATTAATATATATCAGGAAAAGCAAGGGTCCCAATACCGACCCCTGGGGAACTCCACTACAAACCTTCCTCCAGCCCGAAAAATATCCATTGACCACTACTCTCTGCTTCCTACTTTTCAGCCATTTTGTATCCATGTTGCTACTGTCGCTTTTATTCCACGAGCTATAACATTTCTCAAGTCTCAACACTGTGCGTCACTGTGTCCAATGCCTTTTGAAAGTCCATGTACACTACACCAACGGCATTACTTACCCTCATCCACCTTTTCTGGTCGCCCTTCACAAAAACTCCAGCAACTTAAACACAATTTCCCCTTTAGACGTTTCTAGAATCTTGCCCAGCACTGAAGTTAAACTGACCGGTCTGTAGTTGCTGGGCTTATCCTTACAATCTTTTTTGAACAAGGGCGTAATGTTTGCAATTCTCCAGTCCTCTGGCACCTCCCCTGAGTCTGGGGAAGACTGAAGACTTATGGCCAGTGCAATTTCTACTCTCACATCCCTCAATATCCTTGGATGCATCGCGTCCGGTCCCGATGCCTTGTCAACTTTTAAGTACTGACAGTCTACTCAACGCTTCCCCCATTTCAATTTTGAACCCTTCCAGTGACAGTGTTTCCTCGTCTGTCACCATGGCCTGGGTAACATCTACCTCCTTGGTAAAGACAGATGCAAAATATTCATTTAATATCTCAGCCATGGCCCCTTCGTCCATGGGTAAATTCCCTTTTAGTCCTTAATCGGCCCTCCTCCTCCTTTTACAAGTATTAATAGAGTCAGTAAACACAGTAACCTCAGAGGTCTGGCTCTTTGAGTCAGCATGGTTTGGTTTCTTACCAAATCCACCACCTATATTCTCATTGACAAGCTGCTAATTTGCCACATCACCTGACATCATGATGGCAGATATCACGTGTACTTTGCTGACACGCAGCTGTCCCCCACCACCTCCCTCTCCACCCCTTTGTCCTAAACCTGCTGGTCCAACATCCAGTCTTAGCTAAGATGCATTTTCTGTCAAATAAACATTGGAAAGACCAAAGCTGCTGTCCACACCATCACCACTGCCCTCATGTCCCCAGATCCCTGCCCTGTGCCCTGTCAGGCTGAACTACACTGCCTGCAAACTCACCATCCTACCTGACACTTGGAACGGAGCCCCAATCCTCTCCAGCAGTCAGAACAGCAATTTCCTTGTTCTCATCACTGACATGTCCACCCGCCACTGAAACTAGCATCCTTGCTTTTGTTGTCTCCAGTCGTAATGACTCCAACGCTCTGCTGGCCAGCATCACACTCAATATAAACTCGATTTCATCCAGAACTCTGCCACTGATGTACTGACTCGTGATAAGCCCATTCACTCAACATCGCAAGATTCACTCACCTCTGCTTGCTGACATACCCTTACCCACACTACACCAACACCTCAATTTCAAAATTCTCAACTTGAAGTCCTTTAATAGCCTCATCTCATCTCTATAATCTTCTCCAGCCCCTACACCCCTCCCTATCTCTATAATCTCCTCCAGCCCCTACACCCCTCCCTATCTCTGTAACCTCCTCCAGCCCCTGCAACCCTCCCTATCTCTGTAACCTCCTCCAGCCCCTGCAACCCTCCCTATCTCTGTAACTTCCTCCAGCCCCTGCAACCCTCCCTATCTCTGTAACCTCCTCCAGCCCCTGCAACCCTCCCTATCTCTGTAACCTCCTCCAGCCCCTGCACCCCTCCCTATCTCTGTAACCTCCTCCAGCCCCTACAACCCTCCGTATCTCTGTAATCTCCTCCAGCCCCTACACCCCTCCCTATCTCTGTAACCTCCTCCAGCCCCTGCAACCCTCCCTATCTCTGTAACCTCCTCCAGCCCCTGCAACCCTCCCTATCTCTGTAACCTCCTCCAGCCCCTGCAACCCTCCCTATCTCTGTAACCTCCTCCAGCCCCTACAACCACCCCTCTCTCTGTAACCTCCTCCAGCCCCTACAACCCTCATCTCTGTCACCACCTCCAGCCCCTGCAACCATCCTTCTCTCTGTAACCTCCTCCAGCCCTCCCCATCTCTGTAACTTCCTCCAGCCCCTACAACCCTCCCTATCTCTGTAGTCTCCTCCAGCCCTACAACCCTCCCCATCTCTGTAACCTCCTCCAGCCCCTATAACCCTCCCTATCTCTGTAGTCTCCTCCAGTCCTACAACCCTCCCTATCTCTGTAACCTCCTCCAGTCCCTATTACCGTCCATCTCTCTGTAACCTCCTCCAGCCCCTACAACCCACCTTATCTCCGTAACCTCCTCCAGCTCTGACAACTCTCCCTATCTCCATAACCTCCTCCAGCCCCCACAACCCTCCCTATCTCCGTAACCTCCTCCAGCCCCTGCAACCCTGCCTATCTCTGTAACCTCCTCCAGCCCCTACAACCACCCCTCTCTCTGTAACCTCCTCCAGCCCCTACAACCCTCATCTCTGTCACCACCTCCAGCCCCTGCAACCATCCTTCTCTCTGTAACCTCCTCCAGCCCTCCCCATCTCTGTAACTTCCTCCAGCCCCTACAACCCTCCCTATCTCTGTAGTCTCCTCCAGCCCTACAACCCTCCCCATCTCTGTAACCTCCTCCAGTCCCTATTACCGTCCATCTCTCTGTAACCTCCTCCAGCCCCTACAACCCACCTTATCTCCGTAACCTCCTCCAGCTCTGACAACTCTCCCTATCTCCATAACCTCCTCCAGCCCCCACAACCCTCCCTATCTCCGTAACCTCCTCCAGCCCCCACAACCCTCCCTATCTCTGTAACCTCCTCCAGTCCCTACAACCCTCACTACCTCTGTAACCTCCTCCAGCCCCTACAACCTTCCCTTATCTCTGTAACCTCCTCCAGCCCCACAACCCTCCCTATCTCCGTAACCTCCTCCAGTCCCTACAACCCTCACTACCTCTGTAACCACCTCCAGCCCCTACAACCCTCCCTATCTCTGTAACCTCCTCCAAACCCTACAACCCTCCCTCTCTCTGTAACCTCCTCCAGCCCATACAACCCTCCCCATCACTGTAACCTCCTCCAACCCCTATTACCGTCCCTCTCTCTGTAACCTCCTCCAGCCCTCCCCATCTCTGTAACCTCCTCCAGCCCCTATACCCCTCCCTATCTCTGTAACCTCCTCCAGACCCTACAACCATCCCTGTCTCTATAACCTCCTCCAGCCCCGACAGCCCTCCCTACCTTTGTAACCTCCTCCAGCTCCTAAAATCCTCCCTACCTCTGTAACCTCCTCCAGCATTACGACCCTCCAAGATCTCTGCACATCCCCAATTCCAGCCTCTTGCACATCAACCATTTTAATCACTCCATTGTTTGGGGCTGTATCTTCAGTTGCCTGGATCTGAAGCACTGGAATTCCCTCCCCAAACCTTTCCACCCCCCTCTCTCTCCATCTTCCTTTAAGACCCTGCTTATAACCCACCTCTTTGACATAACTTTAAGTCATTCATTGTCTCAGTATCAATTTTTGTCTGATTACATGAAATGTCTTGGGACATTAAAGCTAGTGTAAAATTGCAAGTGGTTGTTGGGGCAGGGAAGCAGAGACAGTAAAATGCTACCAAACAGCAGTAGAAGCAATCTCCTTCCAACACAAACTGAATCACTGAGGGGTGACATAAATATATTAGATCCTGAAAGGTCTTGACAAGGTGGACGTGGAATGAGTGTTTCCTCTTGTCCAGAACTAGAGGACACTGTTTTAAAATGAGGGGGTCGCCCTTGTTGGACAGAGATGAGGAGAATCTTTCTCTCTGAGCGCTGTGGGACTTTGGAACTCTCTGCCTCAGGAGGTGGTGGAGGCAGGGACATTGAATATTTTTAAGGCAGATGCAGCTAGATTCTTGTTCGGCAAGGAGATCAAAGGTTATTGGGGTTAGATGGGAATGTGGAACTCAAAACACAAACTGATCAACCATGATCTTACTGAATGGTGAAGGGCTCCTGTCTCATATGTATCACACTATCATACAGAGAAGCTATTGTCTGCAAAACGTCATTAAACAGGAAACGAGGGATGTGGTAAAACATCCTTAAACTGTTAGTCCACAATTTTCAATGGGATTCTGGACCCACATAGAAAAATTGGTTAAAAGCAAAAAACTGCGGATGCTGGAAATCCAAAACAAAAACAAAAATAGCTTGAAAAATTCAGCAGGTCTGGCAGCATCTACAGAGAGGAACACAGTTAACGTTTCCAGTCCGTATGACTCTTCAACAGAACTAAGTAAAAATAGAAAAGAGGTGAAATATAAGCTGGTTTAAGGGGGAGGGCAGGTAGAGCTGATGTCATATCTTTTGGCTATCTCCACCTATCACTGGCCCTCTATCCAGCCCAAACCATCCCCCCCCACCCCTTAAACCAGCTCATATTTCACCTCTTTTCTATTTTTACTTAGTTCTGTTGAAGAATCATACGGACTCGAAACGTTAACTGTGTTCCTCTCTGTAGATGCTGCCAGACCTGCTGAGTTTTTCCAGGTATTTTTACTTTTGTTTTAGAAGAATTTGTTATTTTGATATCTCTCGAAATAACCACGTGTCCCAGGTCATTCATGTGAGAAGATATCCCATTAAGGCAGTTGGAAAAGCTATCTGAACTTGATGAGGACAGTGTAGACGGAGATTTACTCTGTATCTAACCCCGTGCTGTACCTGTCCTGGGAGTGTTTGATGGGGACAGTGCAGAGGGAGCTTTACTCTGTATCTAACCCTGTGCTGTCCCTGTCCTGGGTGGGTTTGATGGGGACAGTGTAGAGGGAGCTTTACTCTGTATCTAACCCTGTGCTGTACCTGTCCTGGGGGTGTTTGATGGGGACAGTGTAGAGAGAGCTTTACTCTGTATCTAACCCTGTGCTGTACCTGTCCTATGAGTGTTTGATGGGGACAGTGCAGATGGAGATTTACTCTGTATCTAACCCCGTGCTGTACCTGTCCTGGGAGAGTTTGATGGGGACTGTGTAGAGAGAGCTTTACTCTGTATCTAGCCCCGTGCTGTACCTGTCCTGGGAGTGTTTGATGGAGACAGTGTAGAGGAAGCTTTACTCTGTATCTAACCCCGTGCTGTACCTGTCCTGGGAGTGTTTGATGCGGACAGTGTAGAGGGAGATTTACTCTGTATCTAACACTGTGCTGTACCTGTCCTGGGAGTGTTTGATGGGGACAGTGTAGAGGGAGATTTATTCTGTATCTAACACTGTGCTGTACCTGTCCTGGGAGTGTTTGATGGGGACAGTGTAGAGGGAGCTTTACTCTATATCTAACCCCGTGCTGTACCTGTCCTGGGAGTGTTTGATGGGGACAGTGTAGAGGAAGCTTTACTCTGTTTCTAACCCCATGCTGTACCTGTCCTGGGAGTGTTTGATGCGGACAGTGTAGAGGGAGATTTACTCTGTATCTAACCCTGTGCTGTACCTGTCCTGGGAGTGTTTGATGGGGACAGTGCAGAGGGAGATTTATTCTGTATCTAACACTGTGCTGTACCTGTCCTGGGAGTGTTTCATGGGGACAGTGTAGAGGGAGATTTATTCTGTATCTAACACTGTGCTGTACCCTGCCCTGGTAGAGACTGCTGGCATTAGGAGACCCTCATCTTGCTGAGCACGGAAGCATCCTTGAAGCCAGATGGTGCAGTTCTGATCAACAAAGCTCTGGCAACGGGCCAGCAAATTGAAATGTCGCCTGGGCTTCACTGTCCACAGTTGCTGCCCGAACTCCTGGGCCTTTCCAGCACCTTCTGGTCACATCTCAGTTCCTGTCGGCTCTGCTCCTGGCTTTCATGTATACATCCCTCAGGCTGCTTCCCCGGATGGGCATTCTGCATAGAGGCAGCGGCGAAGGGGGAACCCCAGTCAATCCTTCATAAAATGACTGATGGATTTTAAAATGTTAAAGTGGAGGGGGGGGGGCTACGAGTAAGAGAAGATAATGGTCAGTGAGCCTATCCCTGTCCCAGCTCTGGTGTGGGATCCTCCCTCAGATCCAGATCGGGGGGACAAGCTGCAGCTTTTAATACAAGCAGGAGGTTGACTTCATCTCCAGCCTTTTAATCTGCAGCAATACCTATTGTGGGAATAACGACCAGCACCAACCCTCTTATAATCATTTACAGCACCAGCCCTCATAATTATTACCAGCAGCATTATTATTACCAGCATTATTACCAGCAGCATTATTATTACCAGCATTATTACCAGCAGCATTATTATTATTACCAGCAGCATTATTATTATTACCAGCATTATTATTACCAGCAGCATCATTATTATTACCAGCAGCATCATTATTATTACCAGCAGCATTATTATTACTAGCATCATTATTACCAGCATTATTATTACCAGCATTATTGTTACCAGCAGCATTATTACCAGCATCATTATTACCAGCATCATTATTACCAGCAGCATTATTATTACCAGCATTATTATTATTATTACAGCATTATTATTATTACAGCAGCATTATTATTATTACCAGCAGCATTATTATTACCAGCAGCATTATTATTACCAGCAGCATTATTATTATTACCAGCAGCATTATTATTACCAGCAGCATTATTATTACCAGCAGCATTATTATTATTATTATTACTCAGTCTCCTTTTAAAACACCCTTGCAGCCTCCTTCCTGCTGCCCCTTCAGCTGCTGCTGGGGGGGCTTCACCTCCAGGAGTAGGCCTCGATCCCCGATCTTTCCTGGCGGGGTTACCCCGGCTCGGGGGTGGGGTCTCCCCCCCTCACCACTCACCTTCCTGTCGATCCGCACCTGGAAAACCTGCCCGTCCCGCAGCGGCTCGCGGCTCATGGCCAGGCCATGGTTAAACTCCTCGGTCGGCTTGTTGCGCTTGGCCGTGCGGTTACCGTTCAGCAGCGCCACCAGTTTGCCGGTTCTCAGGTGGAACTCAGCCGCCATCCTGACAGGGGGAGGGGGGGGGGAGGGGGAGGGAGGGGAGGGGGGAGGGTGGGGGGGAGGTCCCACTCGGCTCGGCCGCAACCACGGCCCAGCCCGCTCTTTGCGACACTCCCGCCTCCATCCGACGGAGCCTCCCGCAATCCACTTTACGGCTGCGGGGTGGGAGGGCAACCCAGCGCTCCTTTACGGCAGCGGGGCAAATCGCGCCCGCACTTTACGGCAAGCTGCCGGCCCGGCCCGCATGTCGTCCGACGCCCCGCGGTTTGCGGCCGTTTCACTTTACGGCTGCGGGGCAGGTGGCGAGTGGAGGGAAGAGCGGAGGAAGTGACGCAGGAGGAGGAGGAGGAAGGTGCGTGATGGCGGCGGAGTGAGGGGGAGAGGATCGGGGCCCGGGGGCTGGGAATGGTGAGGGCGAGAGGCAGGGGGGATCTGGAGGAGGGGGGATCTGGAGGAGGAGGGGATCTGGTGGGGGAGGGTGATCTGGTGGGGAAGGGGGATCTGGTGGGGGAGGGGGATCTGGAGGGTGTGGGGGATCTGGTGGGGAAGGGGGAGCTGGAGGAGGAGGGGATCTGGTGGGGGTGGGGGATCTGGAGGAGGGGATCTGGTGGGGAGGGTAGATCTGGAGGAGGAGGGGGATCTGGTGGGGGAGGGGTGATCTGGAGGGGGTGGGGGATCTGGTGGGGGAGGGGTGATCTGGAGGGGGTGGGGGATCTGGAGGGGTGGGGGATCTGGAGGGGGAGGGGGATCTGGTGGGGGAGGGGGATCTGGAGGGGTGGGGGATCTGGAGGGGGAGGGGGATCTGGAGGGGATGGGGATCTGGAGGGGTGGGGAATCTCAGGTGGTTGGGGAGTAGGATCTGTCGTGGGGTGTGTTCTGGGGTGGGTCTGGAAAAAGCAAAGTATTTTCTTTTAGTTCTGGTTGAATCATTGATTCTGGGAGAGATGCCTGTGTGGGGTTTCTTGGAAAGGGAGGGTGCTCTCACACTGGGTATAGTCCCACAGGATACCAGATCATGCGGGGGTACCGTTCTGCACAACTCCTATTGGGGTCCTATCCAATGGGACGACCTGATGCTGAGATCCACTGGCCATTTGTTCGCTAATTCTGAATTTTTGTCATTGCTTTTAAACCCACAGTCACGTTCCTCCTCACTGCGCTTTATTGCACCCACCCTCTACTACTCTAACTCCAGCTTGTCCCGTACTCCCACCCTTCCCCAACTGTGCTGCATTCTTTCCACCAGTATTGAGGGGAGATAGAGGGCGCCTCATTCAGCAGCTGTCCTACTCTCTGGACCTCGTACCTGCACTTGGCAAAGATCTTGGCACCAGCTGAGGAGTTCACAGATGCCAAACCTTGAACCATGTCAGAAACACAGCTTCAACTTCAACAGGGAGCCCTCTTTACTTGGCATTTAAAGGGAAGCTGGATCTGCATGTGAGGGTGAAGGGATGAAGTAAGGTTGGAGGAGGCTTGTGTGATGCAAAAAAACTGGCAAAAACCAGCCTCCACTATTTCTGTGCTGCACATTCTGTGTAAGATGTGGGAGTCACTGGCTGGGCCCAGCATTTATTGCCCATCCCTAATTGCCCTTGAGAAGGTGGTGGTCAGCTGCCTTCTTGAACCGCTGCAGTCCATGTGGTGTAGGTACACCCACAGTGCTGTTAGGGAGGGAGTTCCAGGATTTTGACCCAGCGACAGTGAAGGAACGGTGATATATTTCCAAGTCAGGATGGTGAGTGGCTGGAGAGGAATATCCGGTGGTGGTGTTCCCATCTATCTGCTGCCCTTGTCCTTCTAGATGGTGGAGGTCGTGGGTTTGGAAGGAGGATTGGTGCATTGCTGCAGTATCTTGCAGTTGGTACACGCTGTTGCCACAGTGCACCAGTGGTGAAGGGAGTATTGAGATCTGGTGGGCAGGGGTGGTGACCTAGCTGTGTTGACCTGGGTGATTTTGGGGGATTGTACCTCCGCCTGTTTGTTCTGCTGCAGTCCCTCCTGTTCCACACAAACCTCATGTTGGTTTTTCTTTCCGGTCTAGCTTCTAGTGTCTGGCTCCTTCTGAAACTGAGACGATGCCAGCCCTACTGGAACGGCCCAAGATGTCGAGCGCAATGGCGCGGGCTCTTCACCAGCACATCATGAAGGAGCGAGCACGGAAAAGACAAGGTGGGAGCCTGGGGCAGGGGGGGTGGCGAGAGTGGCACTGGATGTAGGTTGTGGCAAACCGGAATAGGGGGATCAGGCAAAGTTTTTAATAGGAAAAGAAAGAACTTGTATTTATATCGTGCTTTCAGTGACACCCTGGGACACCTCCTGTGGTAAGGTTAGAAAGCAGCAAGTTGTGATCTGGAAGCAGATTCAATAGGAACTTCCAAAAGGGGGAATTGGGGAAATAGTTGAAGGGAAGAATTTTGCAGGGCTTTGGGGAAAGGGGAGGGGGAACATAAGTATGAGCAGGAATAGGCCATTCGGCCCCTTGAATCTGTTACACCATTCAGTAAGATTGTGGCAGATTGTCTCCCTCTGTTACGTCTTTCTGCCCAGTCCCCAAATCCCTTCATTCCTTCAGCGTCCAAAAATTCCAAAGATTCACAACCCTCTGAGTGAGGAAATTTCTCCCCCTCCCTGTCCGAAATGGCCAAACCCGTATCCTGCGACTGTGACCCTGGTGTTCTAGACTCCCCAGCCAGGGAGACACCCTCCCTGCATTGGCCCTCTTGAGCCTGTTAAGAAATTTACTTGCTTCACAGATCACCTCTCATTTGTCTAAACTCTCTGGAAGATCTTCATTCCTAGTCGGGCAATCTCCTCATGCAATGAACCTTTATTCCCCTCCCTCTAAGGTAAGTATGTTCTTCCTTAGGTAAGGAGAGCAGTTAAGGAGTTAATTTCTTTCACAGAGCTGGTACAGACATGCTGGGCTCATTGACCTTTGTTTGTGCTGTATGAGTCTGGCATGACGCTGGGAGTTGTTGGCCCCCGGTACAGAGGGCTGGTTGCTGTTTGCTGTTCTTCAGCGGAGAGCTGGAGGGCTGCAGTGTTAGCTGTGGCTCAGTGGGCTACACTCCCTCACCTCTGAGTTGATGCTTATGGTTTCGAGTCCTGTTCCAAAGACCTCTTAACACATAAACCAGGCCAACGCTCCAAGTGCAGTCTAGGGAAAGTGGCCCCATCCACCCCTTCAAACTGACCTAAAAGATCCTGAGGCACTATTGGAAGAAGAGCAGGGGCAGTTCTCCTTTGACTCCTGACCAATGTTTATCTCTCAACCAACATCACTGGAAACAGTTGATGTGGTCATTGTCTAATTGGTGGTCTCGGGAGGTTACTGTGAGCTGATTGGCTGCTGTGTTTCCAACATCACAACCACGATGACGCTTGAAGAGTTTTTAATTGGCCTTACAGCACTTTGGGACATCCTGAGATCATGAAAGGGACTGTATAATTGCAAATTCATTTGTTCTTTGGGGGAACATGTCAAGTAATAAAGGAGTCACGTCGTAATTTTGGTTACTGACACTGGGCATAGCGCTAAAGTTCGCCGCACTGCTCACAGGCAAGTGGAAAAATTCCCAGAGTTTCCTGTAAATCGCTCTCAGGTTTTTCTCTCTGTCTCTTTCCCTCTCTCTCAGAGGAGATTCTGTGACTGAGGAGGGGGTGGGGAGGTTGGTCTTCAACCTCTCCTCACCTGTTCATGCTCAAAGGGTGGAAAAAGATCATCAACAACTTGAATTTATATTGCACTCTTAGTGAAGTACAGCAAAGCAGTGCTTACTGAACAAAGCTTGACACTGACTCACATGACGTGAGCAGAAGCTTAGTCATAGGTGTTTAAAAGCACCTTAGAGGAGGGGAGAGGTTGAGGGAGGGAATTGAGAGCTTAGAGCCTAAACAGCAGAAGGCACAGGAGCCACTGTTGGAGTGTTGAAAAATCAGAATGGAAGAGGCTAGAATTGGAGGATTGCAGAGATTTTGGAGGGTGAACATAACTTGGCATGAGTTAGGAAATGGGAGCAGAGTGAAGAGGCTGGGCCACAGCAGATGGAAAACATCACCGGAGTTTTTTGAGGAGCTAACAGGGAAGGTTGATAACAGGAAACGCTGTTGATGTGGTGTATATAGATTTTCAAAAGGCAATTGATACAGTGCCACACAACAGACTTGTGAGCAAAACTCTAACTCTTGGAATAGAAGGGGAAATTGGCTGCGTGACAGGAAACAGTAGTGATAAATGGTTGTTTATCAGATTGGAGGAAGGTTTGTAGTGGAGTTCCCCAGGGGTCAGTGTTGGGACCCTTGCTCTTCCTGATATATATTAATGATCTGGACTGCGATGTTCAGGGTATAATTTCAACATCCACATATGATACGAAGATTGGAAATGTTGTCAGCTGTGATGGGGATAGTTGTGAACTTCAAAAGGACATAGACATGTTGGTGGATTGGGCAGACAAGTGGCAGATGAAGTTCAATGCAGAGAAGTGTAACGTGATTTCATTTTGGCAGGAAAGATATGGAGAGACAGCGTAAAATAAAGGGAGAAACTCTAAAGGAAGTGCAGGAACAAAGGGACCTCGGTGCGTATGTACATATGTCATTGAAGATGGCAGGGCATGTTGAGAGAGCAGTTAATAAAGCATTTAGTATCTTAGGCTTTATTAATAGGGACATTGAGTTCAAGAGTAAGGAGGTCATGCTGAACTTATATAAGGCACTAGATAGGCCTCATCTGGTGTACTGCATCCAGTTCTGGGCACCATACTTGAGGAATGATGTGAACACATTGGAGAGAGTACAGCGGAGGTTCACAAGAATGATTCCTGGGATGAAGAATTGTAGCTATGAGGACAGATTGGAGAGATTGGGACTGTTTTCCTTGGAGAAAAGAAGGCTGAGAGGAGACTTGATAGAGGTATTCAAAATCCTGAGGAGTATGGACAGGGTAAATAGTGAGAAACTGTTCCCACTCAAGAGAACATCAAGAACTAGAGGGCACAGATTCAAAATAATTGGCAAAAGGAGTAAAAGTGATGTGAGGTAAAAAAGAGGTGGTGGTGGTGGGTCAGTGTCCGCAGTGTCAGGGTCTGCAGTGTCCGAGGCCCTGTGCCACTAACAGATTGGAAAGTCTCTGTGTGTGTGCCACGGAGCCAGCCCCAAGCACTGCGTTTTCCACTAAAAGCACTCTGCAGGCTCTGGAGGAGGCTGTTTAGACCCTCAATCCTGATCCACCATACAGTAAGACCATGGTTGATCTGTGACCTAACTCCATATACCCCACATCCTTTGGGTAACCAAGATCCATCAACCACAGATTTCAAATGAAAGATGAATTGCCCTGTAACTGCTGATGTTGTGGCCTTTGCAGAGGAGGAGGAGGTGGACAAAATGATGGAACAGAAGATGAAAGAGGAGCAGGAACGGAAAAGGAAGAAAGAGATGGAGGAGCGGATGTCACTGGAAGAGACAAAGGAACAGGTACATGTTGGGGGTGAGGTCCCTGACTGCTTTAGGGCCCGTTTGGCCATTGG